>JANBXA010000328.1:40590000-41790000 GCA_030556225.1 Cricetiscus sungorus | reverse complement strand
GGATCAATACGAGTTCAAAGCAACCTGCTCCACAGAGAGTTCCAGGCCAGCCAGGGCTATACGACGAGTCCCTGTCTCACCAGACAAAAAACAGTGCTCTTGGATGGGAAGCATGGTGGGATTCTAGGTAGCCCTGGGTGATCATGATCAATTTCCTTAGCCTCTTTGGGTATGTTTTCCACTTTCATAAGATAAAATTGTATCAGATAATTTCTAAGATCCCTTTCAATTCTATTACATTAAACTCTATTCATCTTTGGGTATGTTTTCCACTTTCATAAGATAAAATTGTATCAGATAATTTCTAAGATCCCTTTCAATTCTATTACATTAAACTCTATTCATCGGTGAGTAGGAAAGATAAGGAAACACATTTAGCAAGAAAAACCTCAAAGTTAACTTTGCTCAAACAATATAATCCATTTCTTCCCAAACTGAATTAACTTTGCCTAACTATACCTAATTATAGCATAGTAAAATGGAATCATTGGCACAGACAGGAAGAAAGGCAAACTGCTACATTCCCTAAAAAAAAAAAAAAAAAAAAAACCCAAAAAGGAAAGCTTACGTGTGTCTTTCATATCTGAGGGTTTCTCGGATGGACCATGCAACCTGATATGGTGAGGCCTGATCTGAGTCCTCAGGCTCTTCTCCACTCTCTTCAGACCAGTCCAACCCTGCAGCAGACAGTGGGAAAGACAGGTTAGACAAAAACATTAATTTACTTAAGATCTGCTCAAAGACTGGCAAGATGGCTCATCAATAACAAGGCACTCACTGCCAAGCCTGACAACCTGAGTTCAAACCTAGGGACCCACATGACAGAACAGCACCAACTTCCACAAATTGTCTCTGACCTCCACTTGTGTACAGTGGCACACATTACCCCAGCAATAAATAAATATGATGAAATTTAAAAATAATAAAATCCAGTAGTGGTGGTACACGCCTTTAATTCCAGCACTCGGGAGGCAGAGGCAGGTTTTGAGGCCAGCCTGGTCTACAGAGCTAGTTCCAGGACAGCCAGGGCCACACAGGAAAATCCTGTCTTGTAAAACCAAAACCAAACAAACAGTCTGTAGCTAAGAGGTTTGATCATAAAACTTATCCCAAGATGGCCTCAAACTTCTGGTGGTCCTCCTATAAGCTGGGATAACAAGTAAAGCTACCATACCTGGCTTCTCTGAGTGTATGTGTGTATGTTTCTGTGTGTACAGAGGCACGTGTATGTGACTGTGCATGTAGGTGCATGTGCATTTGTGTGGAGTGCAGATATCAACCTCTGAGTGAGTTCCAGGACAAGCTCCAAAGCTCCAAAGAGAAACGCTGTCTCAAATAACAACAACAGAAGTGTCTAAAATACATAAGGGTCTCCATATGAACTTCCCTTCTAATCTTACAAAGATGTATGATGCTACACACTCAGCTTTCAAACATGACATTTTAACAGTATGGCTCCATAACAAACTTTGGCGTCAGCACAAAGAGGCTGAGCTTCTAGTACATAAAAGGTAAAATCATTCAAATATCAAAATGTCATACATTAAATTAAAAGTCATATACCAGAACAATGTTTTGTTTTTTTAAAAAAAAAAAAAAAAAAAAAGAATAAAAGGCTTAACCGGGACAGTGCTTGGCTGGAATGCCCACAGCACTGGGTTCAATCCCCAGCACGACCTAAAACTGAGTGTGGTGGCACATGCCTGTGATCCCTGCCAGCTCTGGAAAGATGGAGGTAGGAGAATCAGAAGTTCAATGTCATCCCCATCTATTGAGTTCCAGGCCAGCCTGAGACCCTAATTCAAAAGAACGTGAAAAGGGAAGAAAAGGCAGACATGGTGGTTGAGCCCTTTCACCTCAGCATTTGGAGGGCAGAGGCAGAGGGATCTCCATGGTATGAGAGCAGCCTGATCTATATAACTGAGTTCCAGGCCAGCCAGGGCTATATGGTGAGAGACCCTGTCTCAAGAAAAAAAAGGGGGGGAGGGGTGAGGAATGTAATTTATATGTGCCAACAGAGTCACTTAACAAAAGTGGCCCCAGGCGACATGAAGACGGATGTGTTTCTCCATTGTTAAACTAATTATCAGCAAAGCAAACCTTGAACTTAGCCTCATTATCTCCTATCCTAAAGTAACTGATAGAACCAGCCCAGACAGCCCATAAAAGTGAAACACAGTCTGGCTTTCTTGTAAAGTGCTCTTCACTGAGTTGAATATTCTTCTCCCAAGAGTCTTAGATCTCTAAATATGTTTGGATTTAAAAACACAAAAAAGCAAGCTGGGCAGTGGTGGCAGAGTGAGGCAGGCGAATGTAAGTTAGAGGCCAGCCCAGTCTACAGAGCAACTTTCAGGACAGCTAGGATGGTTACACAGAGAAACCCTGTCTCAAAACAACAAGAAAAACCAAAACCAACCAACCAAACAAACAAACAAACAAAAACCACAAAAAACTTAAATGATTTCTGGTAAACTTCACGTTTCAAAAAATGAATTAAAGTGAGTCAGGCACCGTAGTGCAGTCAGTGACCACAGCACTCGGAAGCCTGAGGAAGGAAGGACTGAATTCAAGGACAAAAGAGTCTACATAGCAACAAACAAACAAAAACTCAGGAACCGGCAGGGCAGCTGATCAGGGTGCCTGAAGTCAAGACTGATGACTTGAGTTCAATCCTCAGAGCCCACATAGATGGAAAGAAACAACTCTCCCTAACTGTCCTCTGATCTTAGAATGTGCTCTGTGCACGCGCGCGCACGTGCAGCACACGTGCACACACACACATACACACACACACACACACACACACACACACACACACACAGTAAAAGTATCCAAAAGACCAGTCTTATTATCTGATATTCAAAACCATGTAACAGTGAGGAGAGGAGGGAGGTGTAAAAAAAAACAAAAAAAAACCAAAAAAACTGTGTGAACAGCTCTAGATATTAGTAAGAGCTTCAATAAAAATGGATAAAAAAGCAAAGAAATAAATACAAAATGAATACTGGTTCATAAAACATATAGACAGACATTTAGCTCTATTACTAAATACTGTCTATAAATCCCAGAGTTCCCAAAAATTTCTCAGGAGTTCTGAATGTCAACACTACTTTCAAAATATGACTAGGACATTGCTTGCACTTACGCCTTGTGACACTGACAACGATGTGAGTGCAACGGTGGGGACTGCTGCTCCTTCCGCCATGATCAACTGTGTGACTACACATGAAACATCCAGCCTCTGCTGTGTGAGCAAACACTGTTGACTGCGTTAGGCGCAGCTTGGATCAACTGTGCTGGTTTCACTGAGTTTAGTTTTAGATCATCTCAGTTTTGAAGTCTCATGCAGCCTAGGCTGCGCATGAACTCACCAATTAGTAAAAGATGACTTAACCTCCTGACCCTCCTGTCTCCACCTCCTAGTACTGGGATTACAGACACTCACTCCATGCCAGGTTTGGCAGTGCTGGGGATCAAGGTTACTAGGTGAGTATCTACCGAATGAGCCACATCCACACCCTCAGCATCACTTGTTTTCTTTATTTTTTCATTAATGAGTGTCAATGAACGATAGAGTAGAAAGCACTGAAGAAAGGCACCCTCTGCTGTCCATACTCATATGCACAAATATGCTCTTGTGTGTATGTGTGCACACATGCATACACTTACAACACACAGAAAAAGGAACCGGGCTGGTGAGATGGGGCGGAGATTAAAGATACCTGTTGCACAAGCCAGGCGACCCACTTCCTATCTGGAACCCAAGTAAAGGTGGGAGACAACTGACTGTACAAAGGTGACCTCTGCCCTCACATGCACACCTCAGCATATGCTCTGGCCCCTTTCCCCCACACCATTCATGCAACTCTAGTTTTCATTATATACGTTAAGGAAAAATAAAAGATGTGACAGTACTTTGCTGTGAAGCTATGAGTCTACAATAGTTTAAAGTAATATAGAATGGAAATCATTTCAATTCAGCCATGATAAATTATGTTATATATGAAAATTTTAACTTGGAAATACATTATTAAGCAAGATTTTTAAAAAAGTTATAAGTATGACTAATAAGAACTCAATTTTAACCTACTTTTAAAGAATTTACCAAAGTCATATCAAATGAGTATTTAGTAGATTTGGGGATATTTTATTATTTTTATTACTATAATCCAGAAGTTTTATTCAGATAATTTAATACCAGGTGAAATAGTTTAGAGGTACAGAAGAAAGCCCACCACTCCATTTACAATCAAATACACAAACCCCACTCCATCCCATTCCGTTCTCCATGGGTAGCAATATCAATAGCCTGGTAATGTCTACACTTCACCTATACTTATATCAAACAGGCAAATATCACCCATATGCATAACCAACGGGTGATACTGATGTTCCTGCTTATTTCCATTTGTTCACTTAGTTTTTACAAACTGGAACAGCATAATTCCCCTTGACTTTCTTCCACCAGTTAAGTCATGTTAAACACAACCCAGCCAGACATCATTCACTCTTCCCAACGGCAGTGTAACACTGTGTAAAACATACATGCATGTGACTCATTCAACATTGGTTACTAAAGATAGCATCAGACTGCTGATTCTGTAAGCAAGCAATGCTACAATAAACACTCTACACATACATTCTTACATTTCAACACATACTGCTAGGATGGGATCGCAAAAGTGAGTGTGCTATGATACATAATATTATATATAAACTACATATGTATTTGTATATGCATAGTTTGAGGGGCTTTATTATTTTACATGTATGAGTGTTCTGCCTGCATGTACGTCTGTGTCCTATGTGCATACCTGGTGTCCATGGAGGGCAGGAAAGAGCATCAGATCCCCCATAACTAGAGTTACAGATGGCTGTAAGCCACCATGTGGGCACTGGGAATCAAACCAGGTTCTCTCTGTACAGCTTTTTTAAGATTTCTTTTTTTAAGAGTAGATGAGAATATTCCTCATCTGTGTGCATACCCTTGGAGGCCAGAAGAGGGGACTAGATCCTTTGGAACTGGAGTGATTGTGAGTCTCCCAAACTCGGGTCCTCCGTAGGAGGGGCAAGTGATCTTAACTGCTGAGCCATCTCTCTGACCCCTTGTATTGTTTTTTTCAAACAGGGTCTCACTCTAGAGCCCAGACAGGCCTCAAACTCAACTTAATCCTCTTGTCTCAGCCTCCCAAGTACAGATTACAGGTATGAGTCAGAAGCCCCAAATACTTAATCTTTTAATTAGTCAGTAGTCACACTATTCACCAGCAATGTATAAATATCATATGTTCACCAAAAGGATTTTTGCCAGTCTGGTCATTCACTGTTGTATTTCCCTGCCTGCTATAGGAATTAAGTTTTTCACTCATGCCTCTTTTTTTCTTTTTCTTTTGTTTTTCAAGACAAGCTTTCTCTGTGTAACAGCCCTGGCTGTCCTAGAACTCACTCTGTAGACTAGGCTGGTCTTGAACTCACAGAGATCCATCTGCCTCTGCCTCCTGGGTGCTGGGATTAAGTACCTGTGCCACCACTGCCCGGCCTCCACTCACTTCCTTTACTGGCATTTCTACAGCTACCGTATCAAGCAAGCTGAAATCTTCCTGTAGGTAAAATTGTAGGTCATAACACATTCAAAACTGTTCTAGGGGCTGAGGAGATGGTTCAGCAGTTAAGAACACTTACTGCTCTTGCAGAGGACCCACGTTCATTCCCAGCAGCTGGGGAATCCAGCTCTTCTGACCTCTTTGGGCAACTGCCCTTGAGTATGAACAAACCCACAGACACACACATCTACAGATAATTAAAATAAAGTAAATCTTTAAAAATAGATATTCTAGTGAAAGGCAGTGATGGCATGCCTTTAACCCCAGAACTCAGGAGGCCAGAGGCAGGTGGATCTCTGTGAGTTCAAGGCCAGCCTGGTATACAGAGTGAGTTCTAGGACAGACAGGCTACACAGAGAAACCCTGTCTGGAAAAACCAAAAAAATAAATAAATATTAAAAAAATTAGAACTTTTATCTGGCTCAATGGTAAAAGCATTTATTAAAAACTCAACCTGAATTCAATTCCCAGATCCCACAATGAAAGGACAGAACTCACTCCAGAAAACTGTTCTTCTGACCTCCACACATACTCACGCCTAACACACACACACACACACACACACACACACACACAAATAATACATTAAGTTAAAAAATAAAATAACAAGTTTTGTCTTTTCTTATTTTTTCAATCATGAACATGAACTACCATTAGAACTAATATCATTTCTTCAATGATGTTTTTGGAGGCTTAGGTTTCACTACAAAATGACTGTCCTGGAACTAACTAAATAGACCAGGCTGGCCTCAAACTTGGAAAATCTTCCTGCCTTTGCTTCCCAAGTGATGGGACAATAGTCATTTAGTACTGTAACTGGCTGATTCACAGAGTCTAAAAGAAAGAAGTGTAATCAGAGAGTAATGATGCTATCTATCACAGTAGACAATGATACAATGTCTAGGGTCCACAAAGTGTAATAAAGTGTACCAAGGCTGAGGCAGGAGCATCCTGTGAGCTAAGAAGTGGCTGATCTATGCACCATAACAACGCCCTCCCCCAGACACCAAGAACTTCAATGAACACAGATACTGATCTCACAAAGGATACAACCAAATGCAAGCATCTTTTATATACTGCTATAAGCACTAATGAAAGCTATGACTGTCTACATACTCACGAAAGCAAAGCTAACCAAACAATACATTACCAATAAAACAGAAACAAACAAACAAAAATACAAAGTAGAAAAGGGCCTAGTAAGGAAGAAATGAGTTCGCTAGAAGAGGAGGCCAGGAGAAAGTAATGGGGGATTAAATATAATGAAAATATATTATATACTCATGTGAAATTGTCAAAATATCATTTTTAGAATTTCAAGGATTTAATTTTCAAAAGCTATGACAGAAATTCTAAATGGCCAGTTCAGACCTGTCTATTCACCAGGTACTTCCCACACAGTAGCATGTTTACTGTGGTTGATCTGCTGAAATACACAGCTGTGACAGACACATGTCATGGCAGCAATAGATACAGTGAGGAAGGAGGAGCCAACTCACCTAAGTGAGGGAACAGGTCCGCGTCCAGCTGATGCTTTTGGGTACACAGTTTCACCAGTCTCTGCAGTCGGCTTATACAGGAGAAGTGTGGAGAGAAGGCGGTGGCTTTCATGAGGACTCGGTCAGTCCTGGGGGCGTCTGAGATGGGAGCCCGACTGGATGGAAGGAGGGGCAGAGGCCTCTTGTGAGAGGCCTGCCGCGTTTGTGCTATAGAGTGTGTGGTGGTGGCCACTCCCTGCATTGGTAGGCTGGTGTTCTGAGGTTGAGGTGACTTGCAGACTGAACCCTGCAGTGGCGCTGGAGGTTTTAAAGACGTGGATAGAGGTGACAGGTGGGCGTGCTGCTGTGGAGGCTCGGGAGGGGTACTAAAGTGCTCTTGCCGAACTTTTAAAATCTCTGTCTCTCTCTGGCGCTGCCGGTTCTGAGCCAACTTGCTCTGCAACTTCTTTCTCACAGTTGCCCCTTTCTTTAGGTCATCATCTTCCTCGTTGAAAGCAAAGGGGTCTTCCAACTCAGTTTCCAGGTAGTGGAGAGGGACCCTTGCCCCGGGTGGAGAGAGGGACATGCTATCCAGTCCATTGGGCATCTTCAAGGCCAGCGTGGGCACTGTCAGGCTAAATGCCATGGCATCCATCTGGTGCCTGACCTTCACCTCCTCTACCGGATCATTCTTTTTCTTCCTCTCTTTTTTCGGGATAAAGCCAAGTACCTGCAAGTGGCTGCTGCAGTACCTGCAACAACAGGGCACACGTGTGAGAGAGCGCTCTTCATACACACACATAGATGCACACACTACACATCAGATGTGAGAGACTCTTCATACACACGCATAGATTCACACACTACACATCAGATGTGAGAGAGTGCTCGTCATACACACACATAGATGCGCACACTATACATCAGATGTGAGAGCGCGCTCTTCATACACACACATATAGATGCATACACTACACATCAGATGTGAGAGACTCTTCATACACACACATAGATGCACACACTACACATCAGATGTGAGAGAGCGCTCTTCATACACATACACACATAGATACACAAACTACAAAACTGGACTCCCAACACACTACACATCAGATGGCCAAGGCCAGGTGTAGTAGCACAGGCCTGCCTGTAATCCTAGCACTTGAAAGGTGCAAGAGGATCAGGAGTTCAAAGCCAGCATGTAGAGTCTATCTTTAGAAACCACAACAAAAATAGTTATATAGCCAGCCAGGTGGTGGTGGGCAAGCTTTTAATCCCAGCACCCCAGAGGCGGAGGCGGGTGAATCTCTCAGTGTGAGGCCAGTCTGGTCTACAGGGTGAGTTCCAGGACAGCCAGGGCTACACAGAGAAGAAGCCCCATCTCAAAAACCCAACAAAACAAAACAAAAAAGTTACAGCTGGAAATATGGTAGCACAAGCCTGTAATGCTAACACTTAGGAGAGTTAGGAAGGAAGACCATAAATTCAAAATTAGCCTGGGTCACACAGCAAAATGCTAACTCAGAAAACAAAATGAAAAAGCAACTGTCATTCTTCTCACACTGTCCCCAACTGAGGTCTACATAATTTTGGTAAGGCGCATATGTGACCTGCTCAAGTGCAGAGGTCACCAGACAAAAGCAGGTCTGTCCACTGGTGAGCAGCCTGCACAGCAACTTGGCCACTGTTTCTCACACAGCTTTGTTATTCTCTTTTCAGAGCATACAAAGTAACATCGACAGTCTGAAGATCATTTAAGTCTCTTATGGAAAAAAGCATTATATTCCAATGCTACTTAAGTTCTTGGAGAGTCACCAAGGTCATGTAACATAACCCTGACATGTGCCACACCCACACTCACACACATACCACTCACACTTATAAAACACATACACACCCCAAACACACCCACATATCTATCTCTCTCTCTCTCTCTCTCTCTCTCTCTCTCTCTCTCTCTCTCTCTCTCTCTCTCTCTCTCTCTCTCTCTCTCTCTCTCTCTCTCTCTCTCTCACACACACACACACACACACACACACACACACACACACACGAGAATAGAAACTAAGAGAGGTTAGTGAAATGAGCATCTCAGTAGGCAGAGATGTAAGCACACAGGCTGTCTCCTGCAGCACTAGCTGAAGTGGGAACTAAAATACTGTCCTTAGTTCTTAGTCTTAGTGCAGTTAGTAACTCCACTACGTTTACAAAAATGAATTTGCCCCAAACTCCTTCCAGAGCAGACACTGACCAAGCGGGGGCATGAACTAGTCTATCTCATCATGACCTCAGAAATGGGCAGGCTACCTTTGTAACTCACACACCCGGAGCACACAGTCCCTGTACATAGTGAGAAAATAAAGACCTGTTATACAATTAACCACACTGAAAACCTGTCAGGAGTCTGTGAACAGCATACTCTCCAATCCATATTCTTCACACACTTCCCACAGCACGTTAACAAGTGCCATCAAAATAGCACCCCACACTTAAGTCAATTTGGAAAATTATGGCTTAACCAAAATGACATAATTTTGTTGTTGATTGTTTCTGCTGGAAACTTTCTCAAAGAATTATGTATAATGATGTGTATTATGAAGTTCCAAGAGGGCAAAGTACCCTTTTCAAATCTGTCAGTGTTTCCCAAAGCTATCTGAAAGAAGAGCTCACTACTGAAGCAAGCAAGTGGCATCTCCACACAGAACATATACCCCACACAGAACACAGTCTTAAGACAGGGCAGTGAGGAAAGCGGCGTTAGGAGAGACTAGTAACTAAGAGGTTAAAAAGAAGGAGTGTAGGCAGGACTGGGTATGGTGCACCAGCTTTTAATCCCAGCACTTGAGAGGCAAGAGGGCAAGAGGACCAGGAGTTCAGAAAACTTCCTCTACAGTCAGTTCAAGCCCAACCTGAGGGTCTTGAAACACAGGATCAAAACACAACAATCAAAGAAAACATAGTAGCCACACTCTTAATACCAAGCAGGAGGATGGCAAGTTTGAGGCCAGCCTGGGCTACATAGCAAAAATTTTATCTCAAAATAAAAAAGGGCAAAATGGCTCAGTAGTTAAGAACACTGGCTGCTCTTTCAGAGGACCCAGGTTCAATTCCCAACACCCACACAGCAGCTCACAATTGTCTGTAACTCCCGTTCCAGGGGACCAACATCTTCATGCAAGCAAAACACCCATGTGTATTGTTTAAGGGGGGCGGGGCTTGAAGTGGCTAGTCAGACAGCTCACTGGTAGAGCAAGGGCCTGGGCTCAATATCCAGTATAAAAGAAACAAAACAAATGGTTTTCAGCATTTCATAAAAAGATTAGTTTCACTAAAGAATGGTAAGGTAAGATTTTATATTTTAAGTTAGAAGTTGGGACTAAACCTGGGGTAGTGGCCCATGCCTTTAATTCCAGCACTTGAGAGGCAGAGGCAGGTGGATCTCTGTGAGTTCAAGGTCAGTCTGGTCTACAGATAGAGTTCCAGGACAGCCCTGGCTGTTACACAGAGAAACCCTATCTCAACAAAACAAAACAAACAACAAAAAAATGTCAGGGCTAGAGAGGTGGCTAGGCTGTTAAGTGTGTTTGCTACCCAACCATGGAGAGCAGGGTCTGGATCCAAACACTAATGCTGGGCAGTTCATAAAAACATAACCAATCAACCACTCCCCTCTGGGAAAGTAGCAAATTTGTATTTGTGTGTTTATTTTAAATGCTGTGTAGAACTAAGTAAACATTCTACTCCAATTAGGAAGGATTTTTCCCTCTTAAAGAGAAACAGCTCAAGCCAGGTGGCCCATGCCTTTAATTCCAGCACTTGGGAGGTTAAGGTAGATCTCTGAGTTAGAGGCCAGCCTGCTCTACAGAGCTAGTTCCAAGACAGCCAGGGCTACACAGAGAAACCGTGTCTCAAACGACCAAACATCAAAAAGGCAGGGCTCTCTTCTAACCATACTAATAAGACAGTACTTGCTTTGGCACAAATGAAAGGACAGCCAAGTGCCCTGTGTGATGACCTAAGCTGAGCCCACTAAGCGATGCACTCACAGGGCAACCAGAGTGAGCCAAGCAGGGAGGTTTTGTTAGAGGCAGGGGTAAGGGATTCCCCTCAGTCCCCGAGAACAAGCCTGGTGGTTAATATGGAGGTTAGAGCGGTCAGCGCCTTCTTCCTTGCTGCGCTAAGCACCTGTTTCTGACTCTCACTCTGTAATCTGAGCCATGCATGCTCATCAGAAGTTCTAAAAGAGAGCCTCCAATCACCTCTAATGTGCTCACTCTGGTGGGCTCCCTACCTACAGAATTGTCTCTTTCACACTGAAAATAAAAGTGGGCTGTTTTTGGCCAGTTTATGCAGGTTGACATTTGCTTACTTTAAAGAGAACAAGGACAACAAACAAACACAGAGGGAGGGTGTGTTAAAATAGAAGAGGTTCAAATTTTCTACCCTAACATAGTATCTAAAACCATGTTCCAGAATGATTGCTGTGACCTGGAGAATGGAAAAAAGAAGCATGAAGGACTATAAGTCAAAGTATTTTTCCTAAGAATATAAAAGATAACCAATTACAACCCATTTCTTTAAAATAGCACCAGATAGCTGGGTGGTGGTGGTGCACATGGGTGGCAGAGGCAGGTGGATCTCTGTGAGTTCCAGGCCAGCCTGGTCTACAGGGTGAGTTCCAGGACAACCAGGGCTACACAGAGAAACCAAGTCTCAAAAAAACAAACATAAAGCACAATGTAAAGAAAAGAAAAAAAATAGCACAATGTTTTTAAAATATTGTAAATTTACAAATTCTAGTGACAAAAGTGTGCCCTTAAAGTGAAAATACAACTGGCAAGGGGAATGGGGCAGGGTGTGGCAGGGCGGGGTGTCTAGCTGAGTCTCATAGAATCAGAGGTTCCTGTAGCAGCAAAGAAAGCTTTGAGAGTTCCAGGTTGTCTGTGCCCCTCCCGGCCTGACTTTCCTCAACTGTGGCACTCTCCTAAAGAGCCAGCCTGACCCTAAATGAAGCCTGGCTGTGGTGATATTTTGTTTATGATCTAACAAATAAAGCTTGCCTGAAGATCAGAGGGTAAAACTAGCCATAAAGGCCAGGCAGTGGTGGCATACACCTTTAATCTCAGCAGCAACACTAGTGAGCCATGGAGGCCAGGCAGTGGTGGTGCATGCCTTTAATACCAGCACTAGAGAGGAATAAAATACAGGAGGGGACAGGAGTCAGTAAGTCTGCAGTCACGCTGAGGACACAATCACCCCTTTTGGTCTGAGCCTTGGTAGAGGTGAGAACGCTCTAGTGGCTGGCTGCTTTGCTTTTCTGCTTCTCAGCTTGAACACCAATATCTTTCTCTGGATTTGTATTACTCTGTGCTACACCGGGCTGCTTCCGGGCATACCCTTCCCACTGTGATGGATGCCTGTCCCCATGCCCTGCCTAGTCCAACCTCCAAGGCATTCCTGTAACTTGAAGTGGGTGGACCATCCCTTTCAACTCCAACACCACCAACTCAGCCAGATTTTCATTATTGTTCTGTAATAATGTTCTCGGGGAGGGTAACCTGAAGCCAAATCCCTTCCTCCAATCCTAGCACTGCTTGCAATCTTGGGGAGCTCTCCATTGCCATAGCCTAGGTAGGGACACGGAGAAGGAAAAGATCTGGGAGTCTGGCCTCCACTGAGGTGGAAAATAGTTCATATGCTAAGACACAAAACAAACCAAACAAGATCCTTAATGGAAGGTGTGATGCCTTAATTGCCCCTGCTCAGACTTGGGCCTTGACACACCCTGCTCCAGCTGTTCTGAAGAGAGTGTGGTGAGGATGAAGACCACAGCTGTACCAGTCACTGCTCCATCACCAGAGCCTGGGCCTAGCCCATCACAGAGACTAATGGCTGGTCACTCCTCCCTCAGGCTGTAGAACTAACTGCTCACTGATGCTTTTAAAGTCTTTCTTGAACCCTAGGCTTAGCTCTGTGATCAGTATCTGTGCCTCGGCCAAGAAGGATCCACATATTATATGTGGTGACTTGTGTGGGTACATCAGCCTTAGGCAGGGGACCCAGAAAGACACCAGTCTCTGTGGCTAGAGCCTAAAGAACAGGAAAAGGTATACCAAGAGATGACAGCAGAGTCTCTCAGGCCTGGGGCAGGGTGTTTGGGGCAGTGCTGTTGCACAGAACTGTTAGTGACAGGATGGGGTCATGAACACTGGGAGCTGTGGAGCTCTTTGCTAAGGCACCAAGTGCTTAATTTTCATTGTAAGCAACCAGCTAGGAGAAATGCTTATCATGGTGGACAGTGCCAGCTTAAAAATGAGACTTCCCCCTTTGTCTCCAGACCTGACTCTCCTATGACTAAATTAGACTTCCAAGCCTCCAGAGTCAGTGTTTTGTTTTCTGACACTCTGTAGCATTATTCTGTGACCTGTAAGATTATAAGGATTAGTTTTTTTCTGATTCTAAAAAAAAATGTAGTTAAATGAAATTTGAAAATGCTAGAAAAATAGAGGATAGCTAAAGTATGTTTTTAAAGTGAAATTTCATAAATATAATGCATGTGGGACTTTTTTTTTACCATAGAAGGCCACGCTAGAAAACTGTCAATCATGATTTAGTTATTTGTTATGGAGCAAATCTAATGAAAGTTTCATTATTTTCAATTCTTTTCTAACAAATACACCTCCCAACTAATACTATTACCTTTCAAGCAGGCATTTTTTTCCAAAACCCAAATTAATCTGATGGCAGCACTTAGCTAGGTCCTATGCTGTGGCAGCCAGTGGGCAGAGGGACCAGCAGCTCCTTTGGCGGCCACACACCAAACAGAGCAGCACTGCAAGGTTAGCAGCATTTTTTTTATTTTTTTTTTTTCCGGGATGGGGGACTGTCTTAAATGTCTAGAAGTCTGTGAGATCAATCAAAGAAAATACCCAAACATACTTTAAAATGCCCTAAAATGTACCATTTCATTTAAAAGAAACTGTTCTTTTTTAACCTTGTAAGTACTCCAAAGTTTCCTTGGCCAGTCCCAGACTCAAGATGGAAATTTAACACATGGAAAAGAAACAGTGTCCAAAACTGCTGATGACCCACGCATGGCCCCAAGATGGCTCTTACCTACGGTCCTCTGACTTGGGAATGGGGTTGGTGCAGCGCTGGCTGTTATACTTGGCCACATATTCACATTGCTTGAAGGGGGCAGTCTTGTCTTCCAGAACGTGTCTGATACAGAAAGCGTAGCCGTTGAGTCGCCGCTGCTTGCACAGTTTGGGGCTATATGAGCACAAGGGCTTATTGTCAACCTCAGAGAAGTGTATATGTTTCCCTTCATACATCACGTGACTCTATTCCTTGTGAACATCAGCTAAAAGGCCACCACAAAAAAGAAACCCAAATGATAAACAAATCAGAGAGTATAAGGCAGACTCAAGTAGAGAATTTCACTGAGGGACTTGTGGCCTCTCAGCCATACCTGATTTTAAATCTTCTGCACCACAGCAATGTGAAGAGAGCCCAGGGGGACCACAGTTTGGAATGCTCTCAATCAAGAGGAAGCAGATTGTCTACAAAACATCAAAGGCCTTGTTAACACAGAGATAAACAAAATGAACTCACCCAGAACATAAAATATTTCCGTGTCACCCTTGCTAATGTGATGGAATAGCTAGAATCTAATATTCCAAGGATGAGCTCCAAAAGGAAAATGGGAGTTTTAAGGGTTATCTCACCCTCCAAACTTGAAGCAAATCCCATTACTCTGTAACTAGCCCAAAGTGGCTTCCACCAAGTTA
Source organism: Cricetiscus sungorus (assembly GCA_030556225.1). NCBI lineage: Eukaryota > Metazoa > Chordata > Mammalia > Rodentia > Cricetidae > Cricetiscus > Cricetiscus sungorus. The sequence continues at coordinate 41,775,129 of JANBXA010000328.1, read as the reverse complement.
ACTCCCTGTACTTGGGAGGTGGCAGAAGACAGAGAAGGAGTGCCAGGTCACCCTCAGCTACACAGTAAGTCTGAGTCAACCTGGGCCACATTAGATTCTGTCTCAAAGTGGGGGCAGGGGGAGAGTAGGAGCTGGAGAGATGGCTCAGCAGTTAAGAGCACTGGCTGCTTTTCCAGAGAACTTGGGTTCTATTCCTAGTACCCACAGGATGGCTCACAATCATCAATGATGCCAGCCCCACGGCCTCCCCTAGGCATTCATGTGGTATACAGAATACATGCAATAAAATAAATAAAATTTTTCAAAAATAGTTTCTTTAAAAAATATTACACTTTTTGTTACATTGACAAAATATTTAGCAGTTTGTTAAAAATGTTACTATGAAATACAAAACAGAACTGTTTATGGTATCCCACATCTATAATCCCAGCATTTGGGAAGGTGAAGCAGGAAGATTACTTTGAGTTCAAGACCAGTCTGTTCTATACAGAGAGCTCCAGCCATACCATCTAGGGCAGTGTAATTCAGTGTATACAGGAAGAGTATATTTCAAAGAAACAAATTAGCTCCAGGTAAAGGTTGCTTGCTACCAAGCTTGATGACCTGAGTTCAGTCCTCCAGGTCAACACAGTGAAAGGGGAAAAGCGACTCCTGGAAGTTGTCGTCTAATCTCCACACTTGTCCATAGCGTGTATGTGTACAGAAGTATGCACACACACACAGTAAACAGATGACGGTAATAAAATAAAGAGGATGGGAGGGGGCAGGTGGTAAAGGGTCAGGTGGTAAAGGCACCTGCTGCCAAGCCAGGTTACTAAGTTAGATACCCGGAACCCATATAGAAACCGGGTGAGCGGGACAAACCACCTGCGATCCCGATGGTTGGATGGCAAACGTAGGAGATCCTGGGCAAACTGGCTAGTGAGACTAGCAATGTAGGTAAACCCCAGGTTCAACTGAGAGAGCCTGCCTCAGTATATAAGACGGAGATCAACCAAGAAAGACAACCTTACACACACACACCACATGCCTAAAAGAAAAGATTAAATGAAAATATACACATCCATACAATAGAACAAATTCTGCTTTTAAAAGATATTATTTGGGGCTGGCAAGTTGACTTGGTGGACAAAGGCATCTGCTACCAAGCCTGCCACAAACCTGAGTTCAGTCCCAAGGACCCACAGGGTGAGAGAGAACCAGTTCCTGAAAGTGACCCCCTGACCCACAGCACTCTGTGTGAACACACACACACATAGACACAGGGGAAAAAAAAAAAAAAAAAAAAAAATATATATATATATATATATATATATATATATATATATATATATTCTCACATCATTACTTCCTTTCTAATATTCTGTCTGCCTCTCCTGTCCCATTCAAACCTGAACTGCTTGAGATCAAGCACTAGTTACTCAACCACATTTATACCATTCAATTCAGTGCTCCATAGTCAACTACAAGTACTAATCATGGTTTGGATTTTTTGATCCAAGATTCCCTAAGAAAAGGAAGAGAGAAATTACATGGTATCTGCTACACAAGTACATACAAAAACCAAATGTAGCACTTATAACATTATATAGTCTATAACAACAAGCTGAACTTAATTTATGAGGTCAGAGTCTTAGTGAGCTGCCTGGACCTCAACTCTCTCCCAAAGTCACCCAAATGGGGGATGACACAACTTAGACATCTGTTTTTGAAAACGTCAAGAAATAACCCTCCCTTTAAGAACTTGAATATGGGGGGCATGGTAATACATGCCTTTAATCCTAGCACTCCAGGAAGAAGAGGCAGGAGGATCTCAAGGCCAGCTTGGTCTACAGAGTGAGTTCCAGGTCAGCCAAGGTACACAGAGAAACCCTGTCTCAAAACTCAATATGGCCTAGCACTCAGAGGCAGGGGGATGTCTGTGAGTTCGAGGCCAGCCTGGTCTACAGAGCAAGTTCCAGGACAGGCTCCAAAGCTACAGAGAAACCCTGTCTCAAAAAACAAAACAAAACAAACAAACAAAAATAAAACCTCAATATGAAATTGGAGATTCGGGTGGTAGAGTGCTGGCTAAGCCCTGGGTTTAGTCCCCAGCACCGCACAAAAAAAAGCATGGTGAGATATGCTCGCAAACCCCAGGCCTATGCCTAAAGTCTCAGCAGTCTCAAGAAGAACACAGGAGGGTCAGAAGTTCATGGTTATAAGAGCCTGTCTCAAGAGAAAAGAGAAAGCTGCCAGAGCGGGCAGTGGTCGTCAAGCAAAGGCTCGGCATGTGCAAGGCCAGAGTTTAATCCCCAGCACCGGAAACAAGCTGGAAGGAAGAGACCAGGGCTAGGGAGGGACACACTAATGACCAGGATACTACACAGATGTCTGTGGCAGAAGGAATGGATGTTCGTGAACAAACCATTGAAACTCTTGAAATCTCAGATACCTCATCTTCGAAACTGGGGTAACGGTAGTTATATCATCACTAGGTTCTAAAGATCAAGGGCACCACGTGGACTGAACTAAGCACCATGGCTAGCCGTGGTGAGCTGCACAGAAACAAGTTATTCACAGATGTTAGCCGAATGGCATGTTACTTTCTGCCTGCCAGCAGTAACAAGAGATGCTATGCACTCCTGGAGAAGAAGATCCGCTACACAGAAGGATCAAATGCAGATTATAAAGCTCCATACAGTCTATAACAATGAAATGAACCATTTGCAGAGTCGGGGTCCCAGACTTTACAAAGACAACAAAAAAACCCAAAGTATTAGTGTAGTTGACAAAATTGTATGCACTCATAAGCCTAGGCACACACAAATGCACAGCAAAAATAAAAGCTTTGACTTTTTAGCTTACTAAAGCAGAAGGAAGAAAAACTGAACTAGCAGGTGTTTAGTTGCCCCCAGCATGAGAGCGCAGCCTCAGTAGAAAACGAACGATTGCCCAGAAAAGAGGCTGTGCAGTCAGTCAATCCCTATCAGAGTGAAAGAAAGAGAAAGGAGTGGGGAGGAAGGAGTCAATCGCCTCAGGGGCTGGTATAAAACAGAGGCCCACACCTGTAACCCAGCACTCTGGAGGCAGAGGCAGAAGATCAAAAGTTCAACGCCATCCATCCTCAGCTACATGGTCAGTTATAGGCTAGCCTGGTGTACAGGAAACCAAGTGACTCAAATCAAACAAACAAACAAATAAAAATCCTACTTGTCCTAAAGTTCTGGGTACTTAAGACAGGACATACATGAAAACAAATCTATGAACTCTTACATTCTGTGCCACTCATGCATTCATCCGTCATTGACTCAGTTATGAAATTAATTCAAGTCTACTTGAAGATCCACTGTGTTTTTTGGTTTGGTTTGGTTTGGTTTGGTTTGGTTTGGTTTTTCAAGACAGGGTTTCTCTGTGGCTTTGGAGGCTGTCCTGGAATTAGCTCTTGTAGACTAGGAGATCCACTGTTTTTAAGAGAGTTACCGTTGGGGCTGGCGAGATGGCTCAGAGGGTAAAGACACTAATCACCAAGCCCAAGGACTTGAGTTGCATCCCTAGAACCCCCATAAGGAAAAAAACAGACTCCTGCAAGTTGTCCTCATGCACAGTGGCATGAATGCATGTACACATGTACCCACTTGCAAGCAAACACACACACACACACACACACACACACACACACACACACACACACACACACACACATGTAATTTTTGTTTTAATTATTCAAAAATACCTTAGCCAGAAAGTGGTGGCACACACCTTTAATTCTAGCACTCAGGAGGCAGAGGCAAGCAAATCTTTGAGTTTAAGGCCAGCCTGGTCTACAGAGCTAGAGCTAGGACAGCCAAGGCTGCATAGAGAAACCCTGCAAAGTGTGTGTGTGTGTGTGTGTGTGTGTGTGTGTGTGTGTGTGTGTGTGTGTGTGTAAATATATGTATATATCTTACATATAAGTTAGGGTTTTTTTTTTTAGTTATTTATGTGGCCAACATGATGGGTCAGTGGATAAAGACCCTGCTTCACATATCTGAAGACCTGAGTTTGAATCCCTAGAAAAGCTACACACCTGTTATCTCAACACTCCTACCAGGAGATGGGGTGGAGACAGGAGAAACCCTGGGATCTCTTAACCCAGCTATCTGGGGCACAGAGGGAAAGGAAAAACAGGGAGGCCCTGTCTCTAATTATGTAGAAGGTGAGGACCTACACCCGAGGTCACCCTGTGTCACACATGCACCTGGAGTATGCACTTGCTTTCACTCACAGGGATGTGCGCACCTACACGCACATACGCACACAGAAATAAAAGCAAAAAGGCCTGAGCCACTGCAGCCCACTTCCTTTCGAAAACCATTTTAGACAGATGTGGAAGTGCAGACCTGCAATGCCAGAGGGGTCAGATCTGATGGAACTGGAATTACAGATGACTATGAAACACCATGTAGGTGCTGGGAACAGAACCTGGGTCCTCTGCAAAAGCAATAAGTGCTCTTAATCCCTGAGCCTTCAAAAACCAAGGTGGGGAGAGGTGAGGGTTGGCTTGGTTTCGTTGTTTTTGAAGTTTTTCTCTCGTTAATCCCACTGGCATCTCTAGTTACTTACTTCAGCTAGTTTACTGTAGTCCCCATCTGTCATCCTCTCTGGGCTGGCCTGAAACTGTGCACGCCAGAGTAGTGGCTTCACACAGAGTAGTGGCAATCCTCCTGCCTCAGCCTCCCAAGCACTAGGATTACAGGGTGATCCCCTACACCTGGCTCTCTAGTCTTTCTCAGAGACTTCTTTGTGCCCGGCATCCACTGCTTTGAAAGCAGCTTTCATAGCCAGATGTGGTGATGCACTCCTTTAGTCCAGCAGGGGCAGGTAGATCTCTGTGAGTTCGTGGCCAGCCAGGTCTCTATAGTGAGTTCCAAGACAGTTATGGCTACATACTGAGACCCTGTCTAGAAAAACAAAACAAAACAACAACAACAAAAAAAAAACAGCAAGAAAACCAACAACAACAAAAAGAAAGGGACTTTCAATTCTACAACGAGGAGAGTCTCCTTTATTTTGAACTCTCAGACACCAGGCCATCCTTATTGTCTGTTGTCTTTATTATTTCTTGAGCTTTTTAATCTCATCTTTTCTCCGTTTTCAGAAGAGCAACATCTCACTTCACCTCCTACCACAGGGAACTATTTGACAACAATTTTCACCTTCCTGCTGTCTCTGGAAGTGTGCATCACAATTCCTCTTCCCTGGAGGCTAGCTAGTTTCCACAAGCTCCCACATGATAGAGGTTGGGAAAAAGCGAACTTGGCCTTTATTTTTCTTCAGTTGACAAAGATAACCAGCTATTGGCTCCTTGCTGCCAGTCTCCTCCAATTCTGACTGAATGTCTTACAAAATGGAAGGGCAACAGGTCATAATGAAGCTTCACCCTCCCTGCCAGTCTGAGAGCTCAACTCACAGACCCTACTGTTGTACTGCAAGCATGGGGTCTGTTGGTTTTGTCCTCAGGCTCCACCACCCCCTGGTGGAGAGCTGTGGCCCTCACTGTGCCTAAGGGGGAAATCCCTCTGGACCTCTGCTCATCCTGATTCAGGATCACTGCACTGACTCGGGCTGCCTAGCTGTGATACAATGGTGGTCAGTACACTCGGAGTTCCTTTGGGATTTCTTCAGTTGCTTTAAAGATGACCACAAACAGCTTTAGACAATTCAGTATAGGCCAGAAGTGGCAGCAACATGCCTTCCCTAGCACTTGGGAGGCAACGGCAGACAATCTCTGAATCTTGAGGCCTGCTAGGACTACGTAGCAAGTTTCTGGACAGTCAGGGCTATACAGTGAGACCTGTCTCAAAAAGACAAGTCAGGAAGCAGAAACAAGTGGATCTCTGTGAGTTCGAGGGCAGCCTGAACTACAGAGAGAGTTCCAGGACAGGCAGCCAGAGCTAAATAGAAAAACTCTGTCTTACTGGGCAATGGTGGCACATGCCTTTAATCCCAGCACTCAGGAGGCAAAGGCAAGCAGATCTCTGTGAGTTCGAGACCAACCTGGTCTACAGAGTGACTTCCTGGATAGCCAGGGCTATTTCACAGAGAAGCCCTGTCTCAGACAGAGAGAAATCTATGTAGTAAAATACACCTCAATGGGAATAGAGAGTGGGCTCAGTAGGTGAAAAAGTACTTGGGGTTGCCAAGCCTGTCCACATGACTTCAACCCCCAGGGCCTCACACAATCAAAACCATAAAATATTTATCATGTAAACATATTTATTTACAACACAATTACTTTTATAATAAATGTCTATTTTCTAATTTTATCTTGTTTTGTTTTGCTTTTGAGAAAGGGACACAGATAGCCCAATCTGGCCTGGAACTCTGGAACTCTCTATGTAATCAAGGATGGCCTTGAACTTCTGATCCTCCTGCGTCTACTTCCCAAGTAGTGGGCGTCAATGTGTGTCATCATGACTGGCTAGCACTTTTGTGAGCTCTCTCTCTGTATGTGTGTGTGTGTGTGTCATGTACAGGAGCTCACACATGTGAATACTACAATATTCATGTGGAGGTCAGAGGACAACTTGTAAGGGGTCAGCTCTCCCATCCTCCATGTGCATTCTGGGAATTCAACTCAGTTTATCAGGGTTCTATCAGTTTATCAGCAAGTGGCTTCTCCTACTGAGCTATCTGGTCAGCCTTGAGACCTTATTTTCTAATTTTAAATAACCAATACTCTATAAAAGAAATTCTCAAACTTTTGGACTTAATGGTAAGAATTTACTCACTAAACACTGAAGAAAAGAACATCACTTCTTCAGAAGCCATAGCAGCTGTAACGGGAAGAGGCGGAACTTCTTCCCTTAGAAGATTATAATCCACATACGATATATCCAAAAGAAAAGTAAGGAGGCTGGAGAGATGGCTTAGTAGTCAGGAGCACTAGGTACTCATCCAGGGGGCTTAAGTCCAACTCTCAGTACTGACATGGGGCCAATAGCCACCTGCAACTCTAGTTCCAGGGGTTCAGACACCTTCTTCTGGCCTCTATGCAACTACATGTACAAGGTGCATAGACATACACACAGGCAAAACCAATGCACATTAAACCAAAGTAAATAGAAAGAAGGGAAGGGACAGAGGAAAAGGGATCTTCAGACAGGCTTTATTTGTACAAGCAAGATATCAGCACAGACCGGGGTAGGAGTGGGAGGGGGAGGAGAGGAAAAGAAAGGAGAGAAATAGGTACTCTGGGCAGGCTTTTACAGCTCTGGATACCTAAGGGCCCTCTCATCTCACCAAGACTCAGAACAGTCAGAATCATCTGCTCAGAGTAATAGACCAAATCTTCCCTTCATTTCTATATAAGCCCTTTCTCTGGTTAGCCTTGTGTGTGTGTGTGTGTGTGTGTGTGTGTGTGTGTGTGTCATGTGTACGTGTATGTATGTATGTGAGTACAGGTGCTGTGAAGACCACAGTAGAACTCATGCAGCTGGAGTATAGCATGAGTGAGCTACCCAACATCAGTACTGAAAACTAAACCCAGTCCTCTACAAGCACAGCACATAATTTTAACTGCTGAGCCTTACTAACCCATCTTTTAAAATACAGTTCAGGCACCAGACAAGGTGTCACATGCCTTTAATATCAGCACTCAGGAGTCAGATGCAAAAGCATTTCTGGAAGCTCAAGGCCTGCTTAGTCCACACTGGAATTTCTCGGCCAGCCAGGACTACACAATGAGACCCTGTCTCAAAAACAAACAAACTAGCTGGGTGTTGGTGGCACACACCTTTAATCCCAGCACTCGGGAGGCAGAGGCTAGCAGATGTTTGTGAGTTTGAGAACAGTCTGGTCTACAAGAGCTAGTTCCAGGACAGGCTCCAAAGCCAGAGAAACACTGTCTCAAAAAACCAAAAAACAAACAAACAAACCTCAGCACACAAATCCCCAACAGCTGAGTGGGTGTCTGCTCATCAGAAGTACTTTGGTGTAGTCTAGTGTGAGAATGCATCACAATCTCTTTGTAAGCTACCGGTCTTGTCCTCTTACTTCCTAGAAAACAAGCTCCCAGAGGGATAAGTTTCCCGAGCATTATCAAATTTCAATTAGTGCATGCTTAATGCAGAGACTTCTATAAAACTAATTCTGTAGTTTTGTGTACACATGACGTGTGTGTGTGTGTGTGTGTGTGTGTGTGTGTGTGTGTGTGTATGCACACGTGGCGTACACATGGCACAGCATGTACATGAAGGTCAGACTGGCATCAGTCTTCCATGTACTTCATGTCTCAGGCCAGCTGGCCACAGACTCCTGGAGGAGGCTCCTGTCTCGACTCCCACCTCGCCATGGAGTACTTGGATGGCAGTTACATAGCACCAAGTCTGTATCTTAACATGGGTTCCAGGAACCCAAACGCAGGCCTTCAAGTTCGTACTTCCTACCTTCATCTCCCCAGCCCCAAACACAGAATCTTAATTGAAACTGAATGAATTTAAATAGAATCTAAACAAATAATAACTCTTATTATTCACTACATCTGTCTGGGGAGGGGGCACATGTGTACCACAGCACACATGTAGAGTCAGAGGACAACTAGGATTCTGATCTCTTCTTCCAACATGTGGACCCAGGGGTCAAACTCGGGTCCTTGGGCTTGGCAGCAAATGCCTTTACCTGCTGAAGCAGCTGTTGCTGAACACCCACTAACAGTAACTTTTTTTTTTTTTTTTTTTTTTTTTTTTTTGTAACAGCCCTGGAACTCACTCTGTAGAACAGGCTGGCCTTGAACTCAGAGATCTCCCTGCCTCTGCCTCCCAAATGCTGGGTTTAGAGTGCTGGGTTTCAAGATAAGCATATGTGCCACCACTGCCTGGCTAATAGTAACAGAATCCATGTTGTCTCCTCAAAGTGTCTAACATGTACAGCTATTATTAAATAATCCCCCCTTTGTACGTTTGAGGTTCGAGTCCAGGGCCTTAACTATGCTAGGCCAGGAGAGGAACACTGAACTATACTCCTGGATCTTAAATGATTCTTAAAAGCCATTAAATTTGTACTTCACAAAGTTTATACAAGTATTTCCATATATATGTATGTGTGTATGTATGGTGTTGTGTGTGTGTGTGTGTGTGTGTGTGTGTGTGTGTATGTAATTTATTTTTATTAAATGTGCATTGGTGTTCTGCCTGCATGTATGTCTCTGACAGGGTATCAGGTTCCCTGAAACTGGAGTTACAGACAGTTGTGAGAGGTCATATGGGTGCTGGGAATTGAACCCATGCTCTGGAAGAACAGTCAGAGCTCTTTCTTAACTGCTGAGCCGTCTCTCCAGCCCCTACGATTATTTCCTACAGCTATAGTCAAATACCAGGAGAAAGTTGCACAAACTGGAAGCTTTATAGTTTTTGAAGGGTTGGAGGGGTGTAATTTGGTGGCATAATACTTGCCTGGGTTATTCAGAGTCCTGAATTCAATCCCAGCATCACAAAGGCAGGATGGAGTGGTAGATACTAGTGGATTTTCTAATTCATAATGACAAAAGGCTAAAACTAAGCTCCATTGTTTCATACAAGAAAAAAAATACATCTTTAGAAGGCTGAGGTGGTGGTGGTGGTGGGGGGACTGTGGTGGCATACGCCTTTTATCCCAGTACTGGGGAGGCAGCAGCAGGTGTATGAGTTCAAGGACAGCCTGGTCTACAAAGCCAGTTCCAGGGTAGCCAGGCCTACACAGAGAGACACTGTCTCGAAAAAAACAAAACAACAAAATAAGAACTTAGTCTCCTGCTTTTGACTTAAAACTATTAGGTTTTCTTTTACTTGATCTTTCAGAAAAAAAAATTGAAGGGCTGGAGAGATGGCTCAGCAGTTAAAAGCACTGGCTGTTCTTCCAGAGGACCCAGGTTCAATTCCAAGCATCCATATGGCAGCTCTCAACTGTCTATAATTCCACTTTCAGGAGTTCTGACACCTTCAGACAGATACACATGTAAAACACCAGTGCCCATTAAACACATTTTAAAAATAAATTAAACTATTAATAATTTATAATAATTAGAATATACTAATTTTTAAAACCTAAAGTTCATATATCAATGTAAAATACAGTAAAATTTGACTAAAGATGAAAATATCCCAACAGAAAGAGAAAACCACCCTTCTCCCAAAACTATAAAGTTATAGCCAAGTAAGCCAAAATAATTTAAAAAGAAAATAAGTGTTTATAAAATACCTGGTCGAAGACTCCTCAAAAGGCAAGTGTACAAATAAATTCACATTATGAGTTTAAAGTAATTCAATGGCCTTACCTGACTTATGAGAAAGATTAAGGACAGTTTATGCAGGAGAGAGATCACTCATTGCTCTGAGAAGATCAGGGATGGGGCACAAATCTGGTCAATTTTCTCATCTGTAAAGGGAAGATAATTGTATGTACCTCATTGAGTTGCTTAGTAGAATTAAATTAGGTATTTCAAGAACCCATGCCTAGCATGGTACCCAGCACATAGTAATCACTTAACGTTAACTACTATTAGAAGCAGTAAGTGGTAGTTTATTAGTATTATCATTTTCATCTCCAAATCTGCAGGGCTAAAATGCCCTCTTCCAGCTGCTAGTGGTTTCATGAATGGTACAGTGTAATTCTCCACTAATTCATGCCCTCCTGCCTCCTTGGGGCTAGAGTTACAGAATATACTGAAAAATTTCTCCTGAGATCCACATTAAAAATCTACATTTAAAAAATGTTTTCTGCATTTGTAAAGAGCACTTAGGCATTGATTTTCTTCTGACAGAAAACACTAACAGAGGTCAGGCTTGGTGGTGTACACGCCTTTAACCTCAGCACTTACCAAAAGGCAGTGGCAGGTGCATCTCTGAATTAAAGCCAGCCTGGTCTATATGGTAAATTCCAGGGTGTGCACAAACACACGCTCATGCTCTTGCACACACACACACACACACACACACTACACACGTGCACACACACAACTGAACTGGTTAGAAGATCAATCAGCTCAGGTTAGTAATTCTTTACAACAAGCGCTAAATCCCTGTCAATGACATGACTGATGACTGATGACAGAAAATCCTACACTGCAGGACCAGAAAGGAGAAATAGTAAGTTGTGGCTACACTCAGACTCTCGTGTTCTAAAAATCTGAAACTAAGCTCTTCTGCTACTGAATCCATCCACTTTTCCTGGTTGTTGAATTCTCTGGAGCTTGTGACACCCAGGATCTCTCTCTCTCTCTCTCTCTCTCTCTCTCTCTCTCTCTCTCTCTCTCTCTCTCTCTCTCTCTCTCTCTCTCTCTCAATAATCTCTGTCCTGGCCTCAGTCAGTAGCCTCCACACCCAGCAGGCACTACGGGCATGTCTTTTCATTTTACTTTACAGCAGCCCATGATGAAAGGCCTACAGTCGGCAGAGGTGGCCCACAGGCAGACTTCATCAAACTTTGCTCTTCTGAAGGCTCCAACTCAAACAGGTTTCAGCAAGTTGCTGAATTAAAAAAAAAAAAAAGCAGACTTTACAGGGTGTGGTGGCTCACCCCCGTAATCTCAACACTAGGAGGTTGAGGCAGGAGGACTGTGGTGAAGAATTCAAGTCTGTGAATCCAGGGTCAGCTAGAACTAGAGATACTGTCTCAAAAAGGAAACAGATGGGTGGGAAGGTGGCTACAAGTTCAAGGCCACCCTGAGCTGCATGAGACCTTTCCTCAACACAGCAAAGAAACTAAAAATTGAAATCCAGTCCTACATCCAGACCTTCCAAGTTTTCAGAACTTAAACTTTCTCACCAAATTTAATATTTTCAGGTCAGCACCTGGTTGAAATGTCTAAACATTCAAGACCGAGTGTGTGGTATAATCTGTAAAGTCACTAAGTTGTGCACAAAGTGTAAGTCACACAAGCCTTTCCAGAGCAGGCATTGTCATTTCCAATGTGTATCTGACTCCAGATTTCAAGCCAGTGTACAAACTGTCCATGTACACAAATCCATTTCCACTTCCTGACGGTGACTACCAACTCTGCCTTGCCCGACCACTCGGCGGCCTCTCGGTGCCTCCCACCCCACCTGCACCTCCGTGAAGCCACCCTCCTGAGATCCTTTGCCCTCTAAGCAGCCTCTGCCACCTCCGGCTCACAGCCACCTCAATCCAAACCCTCCACGCTGTCTTCTGGGAAGCATCCAGCCTTGCCCCCCTTTATTTTACCTACACTTCAGACAACTCCAATCCATTTTAAGTAATGTCACTGTAAGTTTAAAAGAAACCCGTGCACACAGACTTGAGACTCTAGCTACTACTTACAGCATCACTCCCCATGGCCCAAGGCCACAGGAGAACCACAATTTACAACACCCAACACTCTATTGTCCCTAGGCATTTATTCAGACTTACAGGTCCCACCTCCTGAAATACCTAATTCCTCCCATTTGCTTAGTGCAGAAACCTAGGCCAGAGTAGAAAACTATGTTTCCCTCCCCCAGGCTAACCCATTCAATGTTGTAAATGCCAGTTTTCTAAGGGTTCTACTCCACCAGACTAAAGTTCTATGATTGGGGGGAGGGGGAGCAGAGGAGGAGTAGCTACCTAGAGCTACAGCTTGGTTGCTTGGTAGCATGCTAGCCAACAAAGCTAGAAGTCCTGGGTTCAATAACCAATAAAAAACCTAATAAATAATGGTGCACACCTAAAACTCTGGAGGTTCAAAAGTTTAAGGTAAATACTTCCTTCAGGAGACTTTGTCTTTCTTTTTAAACCAGAACTAACAAATTTTTTTTTTTTTTTTTTTTTTTTTTTTATTGTCAGGGTAGGAGCTGACACGAGACAGTTATTTGCTAAAGGAATGAATGAACCCTGGAGTCAATGACTCCTGTCACCCTCTCAGATCACTCCAGAGTAAGACTACCAAGGCCTCAAACTACTCAGGCCTTCAAAACCACAAGGGAACACTAATTAATCTTCAGGGCAGTCAGGCATGGATGATGTCAAGTTCAAATTCACTTTGGTAGCACAGATTGCAAGGCCCTGGGTTCAACGGACAGTACCAAAAAAAAAAAAAAAAAAAAAAAAGAGCAAATCAAACTCCTCCCACGCTCCTTTACCATTCTAAAAGTGCAGAGCCTCATCTTCCACAGCCACAGGACGACACAGGTAAGATCAGTGCTTATTTCACTGAAGAAGAAACTGAGACAATGCCTGGCTCTGGCCCAGGCTGGCCTAAACTCACTATACAGCTCAACTGACATCAAACTCTTGATCCTCCTGCCTCAGCCTCCCAAGTACGGAGATTACAGACGAGCTTGAAGCTAAGATTAATAAAACCAACTTTAAATTTTTTTATTGTATTTATTTATTTGGGTTTTTGAGACAGGGTTTCTCTGTGGCTTTGGAGTCTGTCCTAGAACTAGCTCTTGTAGATCAGGCTGGCCTCAAATTCAGAGATCTGCCTGCCTCTGCCTCTCAAGTGCTGGGAATAAAAGCTAAATGTTTTTATTTCTATCATGAGATTTTGTGTGGTCTGTGTGTGGGTTTGCATACCTCGGAGGAGTGTCTGAGCCCCAGGATCTGGAGTTCCAGTCATGAGCCACCAAATACAGATACTGAGAACAAAACCGGGGTCCTCTAGGAGACAAGCATGCGCTCTTAACCACTGGCCCATCTCTCCAGCCCCGCTTTTATTTTGATGTGTCTATGTGTGGATATATGAATGTGTGAGTGGTGGCATTCTTGCACTCCACAAGAGGGTATCAGATCATCTGGATCAGGCAGTTGTCAGCTACCCAATGTGGGTGCTGGGAGGGAAACTTGACTTTACAGAAGAGCAGCCAATGCTCTCTCTTCAGCCTGCCTTCTAAAATAACAGTTGTTATTATTTTTTTATTATTTTAAAAGGTCCCCCCATGGAGCCCTAGAATTCATTCTGTAGACCAGACTGCCTCAAATGCAGAGATCCACCTGCCTCTGCCTCCCTAAGATTAAAAGTATGTGCCACCATTTCCCAACTTAGAATTCATTTTTATTTTGAATAATAAGATTAGTTCTAGGGGATGCCAAGGTGACTCCTCAGGTAAAGGCGCTTGATGCCAACCCTGGCAGTCTGAGTTCAAACCCTGGGATTCAGTGGAATCAGAAAACTGGATTCCTACTTAACTCCTGCAGGTTGTCCTCTGACCCCCCCCCACATGCATGCTGTGGCATAAACACAAACACACACCAACATAAATAAAAGACTAATTTTAATTGTAAGGTGTCATGTCACTCGGATTAAAGACCAATTTGACTCTAAAGCCCAAAATTTTTGGGGGGTTGAGACAAGATTTCTCTGTGGCTTTGGAACCTGTCCTGGAACTCGCTCTGTAGACCAGGCTGGTCTAGAACTCAGCAATCCACCTGCCTCTGCCTCCCAAGTGCTGAGATTAAAGGTGTGCACCACAGGAAAGCCCAAACTTTTAACCACTACAAAAGTATACAAGTGTTACCTTCGGGATTCTAAACTCATGCTTATGATGTAGGCACATTCAGACAAAAACAGAAAGGCACTAAAATGTTACCATCCTGAGTGGGATAGATAGGGATATTCTCCAAATATAGTATGAGTATGGACTATTTTTAGTAAGGAAAAAAAGCAAACATGATGTTACTTAGATGGTGTTACTAAAGGACACAGGGTGGGCTAGAAGAAACATCTAATCCTTACTTATAGCAAGGAATTTGTCTTCCCTGTCCTGTGAACGAAATCAAAGATTAAGAAGAAATGGGATCAGAGGAGAGCACAACCCCCAAGCCAGCCCAACCATGTATAACTAGATGACAACATGATACAGAGATCTCAGCACAAAAAGTGGTAGGTTTAACTGACAGGACTGGGGGGGGGGGCAGTTTACTATATAGCCAGACTGGCCTTGAAATTGAGATCCTTTGGTCCTGGAATACAGGCATCCACTACCATCCCTGGCTAACAATTAGTTTTAAGAGTAAATTACAGCTGGGATAGTAGCCCACATCCCTAAGGCCAGCACTTACACTGTGAGGCAATGTCCAGCCTAATCTAAGTAGAGAGTCCCAGGCTCCAAAATGAAGGTAAATGAACAAGGTAAACCTTGTGGAAAGAGTTAGAACCAAGTGGTCTTCCCAGTGCAAGCGGGGAAGAAAATGCAGGACACTAACATTTTTGTGTGTTTGTTTGTTTTTTGTTTTTCCAGACAGGGTTTCTCTGTATTGTTTTGGAGCCTGTCCTGGAACTAGCTCTGTAGACCAGGCTGGCCGGAACTCACAGAGATCCACCTGCCTCTGCCTCCCCGGAGCGATAAATTAAATGTGTGTACCACCAACGGCAGGCAAGGCCCAACATTTTAACCTAAGTTTCTCCCAAATCTCAAAATGGCCAAGAGCACTGTCAACTTTGCCCGGACTCTGGGATAGGCTCACAGCAAAGGCAGTGAGCACTCAGCTGTCTTCACCCTAGAGTGCATCCAGAGCAGCCCTGAACCAGACTCACCCACTGCTCCTCAAGGGACCAGGTGTGGAAAGAAGCTGTCTTCAGACACAAACAGCCAGGCTTTCCAGAACATAAAACCCATTTCCGAACTGAGATACTGAGAGCTAACCGAGAAGATCTTAGCGAAAGGAAAGGAAGTGTCTGGTTGAACTAACACGTTTAAGAAGTTCTCAGACTGCAGACTATTTGCCTAAACTAAAATTTCCAGGCCTCTAAAATTAGCAGCAACGGGAGCCAGAATGAAGGCTCAGAAGTCAAGAGCAGGGGCTGCTCTGTTGGAGGACCCAGGGTTCACCAGCACCCATGTGGTGCCGTGTAATCATCTACAACTCCAGTTCCAAGGGATCTGACACCCCCTTCTGGCCTCCTCAGGCACAACACCCACATAGTGCACAGACACACCTACAGACAAAACACCCATAACACAAAAAATAAAATACAATTTAAAATAGCAGGAATATGACTTTCTGGGAACACAATAGAGATGGGAGACACAAACTTCTTTATAAAATCTTTCAGAGAAAAGAAAAGTTGATCATTTCAGACATACAAATTAAACACTACTTTTTAAGCAAAACAACTCATAGTGAAAAAGACAGTCCCTTTCAATTTAAAACAATCCAGTATGTTCCCAGAAAGTCTCTTATTAGCTGGAAATAAAATTAACTTTTAAAACATCAAATCTACCATTTCCTCAGGAATAAAATAGCCCACAAGTGGGTTAAAAGGAATTAAAATGTTTGGGCCAGGATGTTGTAAAAAAACATAAACTTTCAGTATTTGTACATGCACAATTTTTAAAACTAAGAATATAAAACTGATGATAAGCACTAAATACATGAATCTCTGAGTTTGAGGCCAACCTGGTCTACAAAGTGAATTCCAGGACAGCCAGGGCTACACAGAGAAACCCTGTCTCGAAAACACAAAAAGCAAACAAAACAACATATTACAAAAATAGCAAGATTTCTCTCAACATTTAAAATATCCCAGAATGAGTTTTCTTCTATACAGTTTGCTCTAAAAATAAGGGCCATTAACAGGAATAATGATTTTGTTCCACACATACAAGAAACACCCTAGTCAATAAGCAATTCCAATTAATCAATAATGATAAAACAACCGTTACATGTAATTTGCATTTTGATATCGAACCATACCATCTTCAAATACCAACACTTTCTTAGGCACGAGTCTAAATGGCTGGGCACCTAACGCTGTGAGAAAACAGCTCTGTTTTAGCCAGACAAAAGCAAAGGATCTTGGTAAGAATCAGGGAATGAGCCTCACTGTGATGCCTGACAGAAGCCAGTGCTGACCAAGTCAGGGATTACCCTGAGCAATTGACAGGCCATTCTTCACACCACTGCTCTGTGGGCTAAGTGATCAGAACAGGACTGCCTCTCCAGCAACCTCCAACCTGCAACCAAGCAGAGTTCGCGGGCACAGGCAGGCAGGAAGGCAGACACACAGACACAGACACAGACACACACACACACACACACACACACAACACGTTGACCCAAACTCTGAGAAGAGTGGGGGGGGGGAAAGAACTAATAAAAGAGGTTAAATGAACTCTACACACATGTCCACGATAGGGCTGGAGGTATCAGGGCCATGGACACTGCAATTCCAACACTAAACAACAACCAGGAGGTGGTCGGTTGTAGCCCAGCCTATCCTTGCGAAGAAGGAAATCTAGATTTGGAAATTCAAGTTTACTACATGAAAGAAAAAGAAGAGAAAAAAGTTTCAGAGTTGATGGCACCAAAACCAAGTTCGCTTGTAGGGTAGGCCAAAGCCAGAGTCTATGTTCAGTCCACCGGGCTCCTCCACACCCTGAGCTGCAGCAATCACAACTTTAACTGTCCTTAAGACCCCCATTTTTCTAATTCTAGACAAACACCTAAGGACATCACACAGAGCTAAGCAGTTACCATCAGAACAAACCAATCATCGCTCCTTAAACTGCAGGTAGACCATACTTCAAAAGCCGCCCTGCCCTCCAGTTCCTTCCTCCCAATTTTGAATTCTCTGCAACCTCTGTCAGCCGCGGTCCCCCCATGGCTTCAGTCTCTGCGTTGCTTTCCCCGGACAGTGACCAAACCGGAGGGGGAAAGTCCTACACCTGGGGGGCCAGGGTCTCTCCCGAAGCCTGCCTGGTCCTGCCCCTCTCCCTGACAGTTCGCTCTCCTGCTTCCTACTTACTATCTTTCTGCCCGGAGCTGTCCAGAGAGGGGACCGGACACCCAAAGGAGTTCGGGAGCGAAGGTGGGGGTGATAAGTGAGCCAGGGGCACCCCCACCGCGGTTCCGTGGGGTCCGGGACTAAAGGGGGGAGGGCGGCGGGCAAAGGCTGTGCGGGAGAAACCGCACCTGAATCGACCTCCTCCCTTCCCACCCCCCAGAGCCCAGGCACTAACTAATATCTCTAAGAAAAAAAAAAAAAAAAAAATCCCTTGAAAACTTTTCCAAACCGGAAGAGAAGGCTTCTCCCCGGGCCTGGGAGCTCTTGGGGAATGGGCTGGAGTTGGCAGCCCCGGAGGGGATCGAGGGGAGTGGGGTGGGGCGCGGGCGAGGGGTGCAGGGGCGGAGTACCTTGAATGGACAGGAACTGGCAAAGAGTTTCAAGGCAGCCGAGCGCTCTCCCCCACGCCCTCGGGGGTCCCCGGCGCTAGGACCGGGGCTCCCCGGAGAGAAGGCAACCCCCAATTCGGGCCTAAAAGGAAACTTTCCGGGCCGCGGCTGCACCTGACTTCTCGCCGCCCCTCCACCCCACGCCCGCCAGGCCTCCCGCCCCGCCCCGACCAGGCCGTCCGGAGCGCCGCGGAGGGGGATAAATAAACCCAACAGTTACCGGAATCCCGGGCCCGTCTGTGTACGCGATGCCCGGGGACGGGGGGCTGCCGTACACTCTCCACTCCGAGGCCCCGCCGCCCCGGTCCCCGCCGCCCGGCCTTCCGCCCCGCGGGAGAGCCTGGGGCCGGCGCAGGATGCAGCCCGCCGCGCCGCCCGCCCGCCCCGAGGCCCCGGGGGACCCCAGGGGCGCGGGAGGCCTGTGGCGCGGGGGCAGGGCGCGGCCGCCGCGGGGCCCGAGGCCTAGGGCGCCCCCCTTCCGCAGCACTCCCCAGGCCCGGCCCGCGCAGGCCGCGCCACTCGCCGCGCTCAGTCCCCCGCCGTAACCCTCGCCGTAGCTGCCTGCGGGCGTCCCCGAGGCCCCCAGTCCCCCGGCCCCCGCCACCCCAGCGCCGGCCCCACTCACCCTTTCATTCTCCGCCCGCGGCCTGGCGTGGGCCGGCGGATCCCCGGCCTCACGTAAGCGCGCTCGCCGCCCGCCCTGCCTGCGCGGCCCAGCCCGCCGCCCTACGGGAGCCCGGGGATGTGGGCCGGGCCTGGGGCCGCCTCTGCTTACCTTTCAGCTGCCTTTTTTTTTTTTTTTTTTTTTTTGATTTTTTTTTTTTTTTTTCCTCCTCCTTCCTCCCCCCCTCCCTTTTCCCTCGACTGGGCTGACAGATCAGAGAGGCGCTGGCAGTGGACTAGGAAGCTTGGCTGATACTGCTCCCGCCCTGGGCTTCAGCGAGAGTCTTTCCCTGTCGAGCAAGTGGGGTGAGGATCATATTTTTATTTTGGAAACTAAAAAGTGTTCCCAGGGTCGGTGATCATTAAGGGGAAATCCCTGAATGTACTCTCCAGCCAAGAAGGCAGGGCTGCCCGCCTGCACTGGAAGAGACAGCAGCCTCCTACAGCACCACTACAGGCACCGCGAGGACATAACACCGTAGAGCAGTTCCTCTGCTCTCCGAAACGACAACTTTCCTACCATCTTGGAGGCAGAGAAAAGAGGGGCCAAGGGGAAAAGTGCACCGGCTCCGGATAAAGTACAAATTTCTACCTCTCGTCTCTGGAAAAAGTCCACACTCGCGGTCTACACCGGCGCCTAAGGGTTCTGAAAAGCAGGGAAGAAAACAGAGTTCCTTTGCTCCACGGGGGGCAATGTTTCTGCACCTTCTGATGAAAAGAAATCTTTACAAGACACAGGTTTTACGATATTATTGTTTTCCATTTTAACTTTTTTCTATGATGGTAGTAGCTTAGTTTATTTCTTTCAGGATAATAATGATTTTTCTCTATGGCAGGTCCAAGCTCTGTCTCTGGTGGTCAGACTTGTAAATTGGCACCTCAGAGACATAAAGGTCACATTATTGTGTTTACTTTATTGCCCGTTTAGATTGTGTGTCTGCGTGTTTATGTTTTCATGAGTTAGAGCTAAGATTTTGTGGTTTTGGTATCCAGGAAACTGAGGTTGCTACAAGTCAATTCTAAGGAGATGTCTTTTGTCTTCTCTGGAAGCAATATATGTGAAACCTATTGGTTGTCCAGAAAGGCATAATATAGCTGTTTGTTTTTCACAGTGCAAATAAAAGCACTGTGTATTTAAAATCTCCTTACAGCAGACCAAGACTGTCATGGTCCTGTCTGCCAAAGAAGAAAGATGACTCCAGTTACCATACCAGTAGATTGAAAGATGCTTTGGATTTTCTTTCAGTAAAGTTGTTTATTAAGAATTACAGCTAAGATCTCATTTGTGTTATTTTTCTCTCAATTTGTATCGATAATTTAATGTTCAGGTCTTTGGTGCATTACATATAGTTCTACCTGCTTCTCGTAACACAGAATTGAGGGCTGAGTTTATTCATCCTAATGTTGAAATGTTCAGAACTTCCAATGTGGTTCCAGCCTGTTGAGTAACTTCATATGCTGCAAGGATGTTGTGAACATACTTTTTAAAAATTTATTCATTTATTCTTACTTTATTGCATTGGTGTTTTGCCTGCATGTATGTGTGCGTGAGGGTGTCATATCCACTGGAACTGGAGTTACATACAGTTGTGAGCTGCCATGTTGGTGCTGGGAATTGAACATGGGCCCTCTGGAAGAGCAGCCAGTGCTCTCAACCACTGAGCCATCTCTCCAGCTCCAGAATTGCATTTTTTTTTTTGTTTTTTTTAAAAGAGCAAACTTTAGCACCTAATCAGGATGAAAGTTAAACTGTTCTGGGTGTGGAGTTGACAGCAGGGTGCTGCCCACTGGCTTTAACTCCAGCAGAGCCATAGTGGAGAATTCCTTGTAGTGGAGAATTCCTTGCAGAAGCATGGAAGCACAGTTGGAAATGGCCAGGCTTTTTGTATGAAGGAATTTTCATTCAAAATCCATTACAAAATCACTTAGGAGTAACTGATAGCTCCAGTTTAGAATTCCTATTTCTGAGTTATAACTTTAAGATAAATTCAGATACTGTTTTTCTCTTTATTACCTAAATTTGCATATAATACCTCCTGTGAGTTTTACTCCCTCCTTTCATTGGAAAACCTACAGGCATTAAAATTAACCAGTTCCTCACACCTTGGGAACCTTACTTGTAAAGTTGTGTTATGTTTACAGTTTTGCTGTTTGTTTTGCTTTGGTTTATTTGTTTTGAAATAGGATCTTGCTATGTAACCCAAGCTGGCCCTGAACTTAATATATATATAGTTCAGGCTAACAGTCATTCTCCTGTCTTCCAAATGCTAGTATTAGTCAAACACCACACCAGCCAGCCTGGGTATTTGTTCTTTAACACATGGCCATAAAGCACAGTAGTCATTACAAGAGAGTAAGTTTCCATGGCCCAGGCCACCAGTGGAGTTGGAAAGCATGTTTGCCAACAATGTTTTGCCATATGTGTGCCTTAACTTTCTATAGACATGGTCTCGGTGTTTCAAGAGCTGAAGCAGCTTTTTCATCAAGCTCTCCTTATGCAGCCACCCCTCTTGTCACGGAAGACACTTGTTTCTATGACAGCAACGGCTGGTGGTGCATGTCTTTAGGATTGCATTGCTTTTGTGTCCCAGATGTTACTTGTACATTTCCATAACCCATGTTTACCCTATCATCCCAGGTAGCCAAAATTGAGGGCATACAGTTCGACCAAGAAGAATCCCACTAAATTTACTATTGGAAAATTTAATTCTGAAGGTTTGTTCCATCTAGAGTGTGGAGAGGTACTCGGGTACCACACATGGGCAACTTGTGTGAGTCTCAGGTCAAACTCAAATCACATGTCCCATTCAAGTATGATCAAAATACACAAATCATCGGGTTTGGCAGCTAGTGACTTCACCAGATGAGCTATCTCACCAGCCCAGGATTTGTTTAGGTTAACAGTTAAAATCATTCCAATGCCTAGGAGCTGTAAGTGTTAATATAACTAATAACAATTTCAGAGCCCTCATTTTTCCCCAGTTGAAATCTTCTACTCAAATTTCGCTGATATTGCTAAGCACTTGATAGACCTTGGGAATCTTTCTAGACATTACATTTCTACTTACTTATTTTATTTCATTGGTTTTCCAAGAAGGGGTTTCTCTGTGTATTCCTGGCAGTCTTGGAACTCACTCTGTATAACAGACTGGCCTCAAACTCAGATATCCACCAGCCTCTGCCTCCAGAGTGCTGGGTTCTTTATGTGCCATCACCACCTGGCTAGACACTTCAATGTATGTGTTGTTTTAGTCACTGTTCTGGTTTTGTTTAGTTTGAGACTGCCCCACTCTGTTACCCTGGCTGGTCTGGAACTCATTCTGTAGACCAGGCTGGCCTTGACTCCCTATGTGGCCCAAGGTAGTCTTGCTGGATCTACCTTTCGCTACTAGTGATTTCCGTTTCATAAAAATTGAATGCTTCATTGTGAATACAGTAATGAAGTTATTAAGAAAATGACAACTATATCCTGTCCTTGAAAATTCTCCCTTATACAGTGATGTATATGTATAGAAATATAAGAATACCCATTATTGTATATGCTTATTAAAAATAATTTTTAAAAAAATCTCATTTGCAGATTATAGATTTAAATTAACAGATTCATGTGTGCTTAATGTATCAGAATTTGCCTCTGAGTAAGAAAGCCACACCTCTCTTGGCAAGTGGTTGCTAAATCACCGATTCTTTATTCTTTAAAGAAAGAAACCACTGAGTAAATAGACGCTGTTATTCAAGTTCACTCAGACTTTTGTTTGTTTTGGAGGGAGCTTGTTTTCTGGGTCATTTGAGTTTTTTCTGTTTTTTTTGAGATAGGGTCTCATGTACCCTAGGCTAGTGTCAAGCTCTCTATAGCTGATTCTCCTCTCTCCACCTTTGAAGTGCTGGGATCCTGGATGTCTACACATCCAGCCTATTTAACTTCATGCCAAACACAGACCTGGTAGCTAATGCTTCAGTAGTAGGAGGCCAAGGCAGGAGAATGGACGTTTGCAGAGCCCTTGCTTGAATGGATGAGTGAGTGTGTCTTATAGCACAGTGTTTCCATTCTTGCAGAGGCTGGGCAGCACAGTCTGAGCCAGCCACCCGTTGCTGTGGATCGCCATGCAGACCAGAGTCCTCACTAAGTATAGGTCTATGTGGTAGCAGCCTTGCTGTAGCTGCACTTGTTGGGTTGGGCCTCTCAATATCCACTGCACCCCAGTCCAAAACCCTGAAGTGAATGAGTAGCAGATGGTAAAAACCTAGGTTTTACATTAAAGTGACCACAGACATTTTTCTTTTTTAGAAACAGCCGTTGATAGTATTTCTACCTAAAACAAAGATTGGGTTTTATTGTGGTTACTGGGTCTTGCAAGAAACTGTATCATTAAAAAAAAAAAAAAAGAAGAAAGAAAAAGAAAATCTCAAAAATATTCAATGAGGAGTAAATGGGGGGGGAAAAAGAATATGTCTCAGCTAAACACTGTATAGAGCAGATAGCTTTAGGTTAGTTCAATGTGAAATTTCTGTAAAAACAACAACAAAAAAATACAGCCAGGCATTGGTGGCACTTGCCTTTGATCCCAGCACTTGGGGAAGTAGAGACTGGTGGATCTCTGAGCTTGATCTACTGAGCTAGTTCCAGGACAGCCTCCAAAGCTACAAAAACAAAAACAAAACAAACAACCCTGTCTCAAAAAAAAAAAAAAAAAAAACAAAGATAGATAGGTAGATAAAAATACAAGTTTAAGCTAGCCATGGTAGCAAAATCCTTTAATCCCAGAAATTTGGTAGACAGAGGCAGGAAGATCTCTTCAAATTCAAGGCTAGCCTGATCTCTCTATATCTTATATATACATATATGTATATACACACACATGTCCCATTCAAGTATGATCAAAATACACATAAGCATTAACTAGATAATCTAAATTCTAACACTTGTTTTCTTTTTTTTGGTTTTTTTGAGACAGGTTTCTCTGTGTAGCTCCGGCTGTCCTGGAACTCACTTTGTAGATTAGGCGGGCCTCAAACTCACAGAGATCTGCCTGCTAAGTGCTGGGAGTACAGTCGTGCACCACCACTGCCTGGCTTAAATTCTAACACTTTATCCAGGACCACTCAGACCTGAGAACTGTTACCTGATTTTATGCTAAAA
The DNA here is from genome assembly GCA_030556225.1 of Cricetiscus sungorus. Classification (NCBI taxonomy): domain Eukaryota; kingdom Metazoa; phylum Chordata; class Mammalia; order Rodentia; family Cricetidae; genus Cricetiscus; species Cricetiscus sungorus. Next base: position 41,751,218 of record JANBXA010000328.1, on the reverse strand, counting down.
ATCAAGAAAGGCATTTGAGGGTTTGAAGAGAGGGGACTGTTAGTCTTGTTGGTCTTGTCTCCTCAAAACCCACAAGATACCCTTCAAGAACTAGACAGTCAGTGACTGGTGACAAGGGACCAGGACTTTGTGCCCTCTTCAAGCTATAGGCAGAGAATGTGGCAACGTAGCCTCAGCTGTAGAGCTGTGAGGACAGGAAAATACTTCTCCACCACAAATGACATCATTAGTGATCATTAGTTTTAAAAAAAAAGTTCAAAGCAAGATTAAAGATTGGGTCTAGGTAGAATTACAATGATAGCCAACCTTTTCTGTAATGTATAATGAGAAAAGAGTGTTCCCAAAGTGATGGTTAGTTAAAATGTTGTAGTAAAGAGAGAAATCCCTAGAGACCTCAGGATAATAAGCAGGGGTTAGCAGGAAAGTGACAGTGTTCATTCCAGTGGCATTCCTGGCCAAACACACTTCTGTAGACCCATTGGGAATGTAATCAGGATTTCCATGGGAAAATAAATTCCAGGTTCCAGACAAGTAATTTAGAGATGTTGTGGAACACAGCCACTAATGAGTTTAGACTTGTGTGCTCCAGAGTCCCCAGCATGTCATTCTGATAGATGGCTAGTGTTCAGTAGTAAGGGTGGGGACAATGTGTTTGAATAAAAGGAAGAAGGGTAACTGAAGGTAGCTCAATGGAAATCATCAAAGACAACAGTGGTTGTAGAGAAGAAGAAAACGTAAAAACCCATGACTCAAATTAGACTATATTTACTCTGTACACATTGAAGCTCTTAGGTGTCACATGATCTTATAGATAATATTTGCGTTCTGTTTTAGTCTTTGTTTTTCTCTATTGAGAGAGAGGCTCTCATATTAGCCTAGAATTAACTATGTAAAGCAGACTGGCCTGGAAACTGCAGATCCTTCAGTCCCAGCCTCCCAAGTGTTATGATTGTAGGCTTCAGCCACCATGTCTGCCTGATTTTTGGACTTATAACCAGAGGGAGGGCCAGTGCGATGACTCAGCAGAGAAAGATATTTCCTCCACAAGCCAGGCGACCTGGGTTCAATCCCTTGGGCCCCACATAAGGTGGGAGGAGTGAACATGCTCCACAGAACTTTCCCCCGGCCTTCATACCCATACTGTGACCGTCACATGCCTCCTCCACCACCACACAATGACAAATAGTTCCTCTCAAATCACAATGAGAAAGACATCAGATGGACCTTGAAAGGTGGCTCAGCAGTTAAGAGCACTGACATCTCTTCCAGAGGCCCCGGGTTCAATTCCCAGCACCCACATGACAACTCACAATGGTCTGTAATTCCAAGATCTGACACCCTCATACAGACACACATGCAGGCAAAACACCAATGCACATAAAATAAAAATGAATTATAATTTAAAGATGAACTGAGACAAAAGCTGGTAAAATTCACCCAAGCCTAACTCAGCCCTACCTTCCTGTTTGGCTGGCACTCTTTTACCCCTTGTGGTACCTTTACCTCTGTCTTAAGGCTCCATGGCTGAGTATTACTGGGTATACCCAAGGCCTAGCTAGAGTTTGATCCCCATCATCAGAGGGAAAAAAGTATTAATATATCACAAAAGTGGAACACTGCTGCTGTGTGTCTAAGGGTGAAATGTGTGGCATCTTCCTGTCACTAAGCAGTGAACACAATGGTTGGTAGGTAGGTAGGTAGGTAGGTAGGTAGGTAGGTAGGTAGATAGGATGGCCCCCATTCTTGACTTAGATTTAAATCCACAGGAATGATGCAATCTGAGGAAAAGCTTGAGATTACAAATTTGAAATTACCCACCCACCCCATCCCCCACAGTCTTGCTAGAGCTACACACATCCATGGGAAATTTGTTAACTAATTACTATGTGTCACCCTGGCTAGAGCATATCAAAATGTAGTCTGTCCATGCAATTTAGGTCACCCTGCTTCACAGACACAAAGGAGCCAGACAAGATGCATGCAATCATTGTGTTGTCATTAAAAAAAAAAAAAAACTGGCAATGCAAAGCTTTCTCTTGTGGAAAAAGAAATGAGTGTTATGAATGTGAATGCCACCCCATATCATGTACACAGGGCTTATTTGCCAACTGAGGAGCTTGTGGGAAATGGTTAGATCGTGAGGGGGCTCTGACTTTGTGAATGGGTTGACCCATTGATAATTCATAATCTGATGGCATTATTGAGTGGTGGGGCCTGGCTGGAGGAAGTGGGCCTCTGAGGGTGTGCCTTTGAGGGACCTATCTTGTCTCCAAATGTACTTCCATGTCTTCCTGCTTCCTGGTTGCCTGGAAGTAAGCAACTTTACTCCTGCCTACCCACCTACCATGATGCTCTGTCAAACTGTGGCCTAGAAACCTCTGAAACAGTGAACCAGAATGAATCTGTCCATGCTTTTAAGTTGTTTCTTTCAGGTATTTGGCACTTGTCTTAATGCAGCTGGGTTGGGATTTGTGTGTGTGTGTGTGTGTGTGTGTGTGTGTGTGTGTGTGTGTGGACAGTTTTTATAGATCAGGCTGGCCTGGAACTCACAGAGATTGCCTGTCTCTGCCTTCCGAGTTCTGGGATCAAAAGCATGTTAAACACTGTGCCCAGTCCCATACATAACTTATTTTAAAAACTGGCAAAAAGTGGACTGGAGAGATGGCTCAGTGGTTAAGAGCATTGACTTTTCCCTGAGGATCAGGGTTCAATTCCTAGCACCCACATGGCAACTGTCTGTAACTCCAATTCCAAAGCATCTGACACCTTCATACAGACATACATGCAGGCAAAATACCAATCAATGCTGATAAAATAAGATGAATTTTTTAATTGGCATAAATGGAATATTATTTAAATTAACTTTCCCTTTTTCTTTTTTTCCTGTTGAGTTTTGCTGTCAATATATCAATATAGATGGTTCTATACGCTAACAAAGGATTTGAAGAATATCTTTTTTTTTTTTTTTTTTTTTTTTTGGTTTTTGAGACAGGATTTCTCTGTATTGCTTTGGAGGCTGTCCTGGAACTCACTCTGTAGGCTAGGCTGGCCTCGAACTCACAGAGATCCACCTGCCTCTGCCTCCCAAGTGCTGGGATTAAAGGCATACGCCACCAACACCCAGCTTGAAGAATATCTTTTGTTATACAACTTTCCTTCATATTGTTATGGGACACACATACACACCAATCTTTCAACTGGGAAAAAAAAATTAAATATCCTGATAGTCATAAACCATTTCTATTTTCACAGAAGTTGTCTGTTTTAAATGTATTAAGAGCAATTATGTAATCTACTATGGATAGAATTTGTCCTTCAAATGTTGCAACAATGGGTCATCTCCGTTTGTGGGAGGATGTACAGATGCTTCCTGTCCCCCTGTCCAGGATGATGTTAACATCAACCTCAGGGAAGGCCGTTAGGCCAGCATTGAGCTCAATGGTAGCCATTATGTCTGTATTGAGGAGGGAGGGAGAACTGTTACTTGGATTTTACATACTTGTTTTTGGTTTTGAGACAAGATCATCTCTCTATATGGTTCTAGCTGGCTTCATACTCACTTGTGTAGCCTAGGCAGGCCTCAGAATCACAATAATCCTCCCAATTTAACCTAATACTGGAATCATAGACATGTGCCACTTATGCCCAACCTTTACCTAAATTTAAGAGCAGGGCTGGAAAGATGGCTTAGCAGTTAAGACTTCTCTTCCAGAAGACCTGGGTTCAATTTCCAGCACCTACATGGTGGCTCACAACCATCTGTAACTCCAGTTCTGAGGTATCTGACATTCTTTCTGGCCTCTATGGGTCCCAGGCATGCCTGTGGTACACAGACATACACAAAGGCAAAACACCCATCCCATACCCACAAAATAAAAATAAGTAAAATTTAAGAGTGATGAATCTGAACAGTTTGTGTAACAGTAGTTGCTAGTGGTGAGATAAATTGTCATAGATCAGCGTGTGTCTACCTCTGAGATAGTTCAAGAAAACTACAGAGCCAAGCATGGCAGTGAACACACATATCCCAGACCAAAGAGGCCAAGGCAGGCTGATCCTGTGAGTTCAGCACTGAATAAACAGGATGTAGCAGAATACATACACCTCTAATCCCAGCAGCAAGGAAGATCAGAAGTTTAAGGACATCCTCGGTTGCACATAAAGCCTGAGGCCAGCCTGTGTCCCAGACCATGTGGGGCTGGAGGGAGCTAAGAAAGTAGAATTTCAGGGAAACACTATGTGACTATTCTCTCGAGCCATTTCTCTCTTTTTCCTTCTTCATTTCCTGTTAGAAGGGAGTCTTTTTTCTTCAGTTCAAATGCATATGTATGTATACATAAATACACGGAGTTCATATATATTCCAATATGGAATCTTTATTTCCTGCCAGAATAGTATGCAATCATTCTCCTTTGATCTTAGAACTGTCTTAGCTAAGATGAGAAAAAGGTAACATCCTTTAAAGATATGTTTATGTGTTTGTTTTACCAGAATGTATGTAAGTGCTGGTGCCCTTGAAAGTCAGAAAAGGGAGCTGGATCCTGAGGCTGGAGTTGTAATTTGACATGTGGATGCTGGGAAAGGAACCTGAGTCCCCACAGAAGCAACAAGGAAAAGTGAAAGATTCTTTTCTGGTTTTTGTTGGTTTATGTGTGTGATTTTTTGGTTTGTTTTGGTTTTTAGAGACATGTTTCCCTGTGTAACTGCCCTGGCTATCCTGGAACTCACTCTATAGACTGCGCTGGCCTCAAAATCTCAGAGATTGGCCTGCCTCTGCTGCTTTGCTGGAATCAAAAGCATGCACCACTGCTGCCCAGCCCAGCTTGTTTTTTGTTTGGTTTTGGTTTTTTTAATCTCTCTCTCTCTCTCTCTCTCTCTCTCTCTCTCTCTCTCTCTCTCTCTCTCTCTCTCTCTCTCTCTTGTGTGTGTGTGTGTGTGTGTGTGTGTGTGTCTCCCCACCTTCCTCCCTCTCTTTTATGCAAAGGTTTTGTATATTTATAGTTCTATTTGCTGAGCTATTTCCCCAAACAGTATTTCTGACACTACTAGTCACAGTAACATGACACGTGTGTCTCTTAACTGTAGTCCCAACTTCTCTAGAGCTCAAGAGTTTGAAGTCAGTCTGGACAGTAGAAGAAGACCCAGAGTTTGTGGTTGGGGTGGGGGATGAGGGGTCAGTTGTAGAGAGAGAAAAACAAACCACAAATAACAACATATAAACACATTCTGAACATATGTGGGGTTTTCTCAAGTCAACCAATTCTCCTACATCTCTGGATATAACAGGGTGTCTACGGCTCACTCAGAACTGTGACGCCAGTTACCAAAAGTTGTCATCAGATCCCACAGGTTTGGTGGCTCAGTTCCACAATACAACCCTCACTCCAGGCACTGGTCCCAAGTTTCAGGTCCCAGGCGACCCACACTTCTGTCGCACGTGGACACAAAGTCAGAAGTACCACAAGTTCTAGTTTAATGATTTGCTAGAACTGCTTATACAAATAAGAACAGTCCTGGTTTACTACAAACACTCTAACCCAGGGACAGTCAAAGGGAAGAGCAAGATAAGCCGGTGCACTTCAGAGGGTTGGAAAGGCACAGGGTTCTGCACACACTACCCTCTGAGCTCTGGTGTGTTCTCCATCCTGGAAGCCTCCATACCTAGGCATGTGGAGTAGTGCTGGGGTCAGTCACATAGACACACTTAATTATTAATTCAATCTCCTGTCCCTTTCCCTTCACCAGGACCACGAGGTAGGCAATGAAGGTTTTAGGCCTATTATCAAGGTTTGGTTTTTCCACCACTCATTACTTAGGTGTTTGGGGCAGGTCAAGAGTCACTCATTAGAAAGATTCCTTTGACTCAGGAAGTCCAGGAGCTTTCAGAACTCTATGAGGGACCAGAGACCAGGTCTAATGGCCAAATATTAGAACAGAAGGCACATATACCTGTCATCTGAAAAACTATGTGGGGGTTTATAAACTTTGCGTTAGCAAACAAGGACAAAGAGGAGTATATGTTTCTTACACAATACACATTAACTTTTTATTTTGAGACAAAAGCCAAAGCAGCCATCAGGCGATGGAGAGATGGCTTAGTGAGTGGGTAAGAGGATCAGGGTTCAGTCACTAGTACCACACAGTGGTTCAGAGTCTGTAACTCCAGTTCCAGAGGCGCTGAGGCCCTCTCCTGGCCTCTGAGGGCATTTCACGCAAGTGGTACATATGCATACATGTAGGAAAAATACCCTTACACATAATAAACAAGTAAATCCTTTCTAAAATCCTTTACAAATGTATTAATTGTCATAACTTTCGCTTTTGGATTATACTCATTAACATCTACTCTTTTTGTTTGCTTTTTGATTTCCAAGACAAGGTTTCTGTGTAGTCCTGACTGTCCTGGAACTCTTCTGTAGATCAGGCTGGCCTCAAACTCACAGAGATCCACCTGCCTCTGCCTTTTGAGGGCTAAGATTAAAGGCATGCACCACCACTGCCCGGCACATTTACTCTTCTTAATCTATAATATTGTATCACAACTGTTAACACTGTTGAGCTATGCTGTCTTTTGCATTTTATTTATTTATTTATTTATTTATTTATTTGTCTTTCCTCAAAGCAGGGTCAAGTAGTCCAGGTTGGCTTCATCTCCTGCTTCTGCCTCCCAAATGCTGGGACAATAGGTACTGTCTTCTGAAACACACCATCTCTTTCAAAATCAAACTACCCTGCTGGGCACAGAAGCTCTCTCCATAATCCCAGCGTCTGGCAAGCAGAGGCAGGAGAATGAGTTCAGGGTGAACTTCAGCAACATAGGAAGTGAAGCCAGCCTGAGCAACATGGAATGAAACAAAACAAACCTATGAAATAAGAAAAAAAATAAGGTATGGTAAGTGTGAACAGAACTATTAACATATACATATTAAGCAACATAACAGTGTTTCAGCTAGGACTCTTTCTTCAAAACTTTGGGGTGTGTGTGTATGTGTGTTTCCATGTGCCATGGCATGGATGTGGAGGACAAAGGACACCTCTAAGGAATCAGTTCTTTTTGCCACATGGGTTCTGGGGTGGCTAGGTGCCTTTACCCTCTGAGCCATCTCACCAGCTGTCAGATAAGAATCTTACAGCACATTACAAACACTTGTTTTGAGAAGGAAGTTCTTTTGCTAGGCCTAGTGGCACACACCTTTTTAAACTATAGCACTCAGGAGGCAGAGGCAGGCAAATCTCTATAAGCTCAAGGCCAGCCTGGTCTATAGAGTGAGTTCCAGGACAGCCAGAGCTACACAGTGAGACCTTATCTCAAAAACAAAACAACAGCAGTGCAGTGCACACCCTGAATCCCAGCACTGGGGAGGCAAAGGCAGGTGGATGTTTGTGAGTTCGAGGCCAGCCTGGTCTACAGAATGAGTTCCAGGACAGCCAGGGCCACACAGAAACCCTATCATGAAAAACCAAGCTAAACAAACTTTAATTACATACATGGGTATGTGCGTGTAAGTGCAGATGTCCTTGGGGACCTGAATCTTCTGGAAATGGAGTTACAGGTGGTTGTAAGCTGCCCTATGTGGGTGTTAGGAACCAAGCTTGAGCCCTCTACAAGTGCAGTATGTGCTTTTAACCACTGACCTATCTCTCTAACCCTTAAACTTTTTCATCTTAACAATTTGAAACACCAGCAAGATGGCTCAGCAGGTAAAGATACCTGCCACCAAGCCTGATGACCCAGAACTCACCCACATTGCAGAAACAACTAACTCCTGAAAATTGTCCTCTCATCTCTACTTGTGTGCTACAGTGTACACACACACACACCTTTACAAACTAATATAAAACAATTGGAAGAAAACAAATTCCAGCAGGAAAATTGCTTAGTTACACTGCCCCTCTGGTCCTAGGAAGAAATAACTCTGGTGTGTTTTTTGTAACTGGGTTAGCACTCTACACTCCAATCCCACCAGCTCTACACTCATGCCTATTCTGTGTTTCAGTTACTCAGTCCTTCCTGCCCTCCCTGACCTCATCACTCTGGAAGAGCACTGCTCGTAATTTGGTAGAGTGTCTCTTACTTTAGGGTTTTTCCAGGGTTTCTTGTTTGTTTTCAGGATTAGATGGTAGTGGTATATTTTTTGCAAGAATCTCAGCTCTAATGACCTCACATGATGTCAATGTATTATTAATAATTTTATCATTTACTATTTCTGCCATAACAAATCACCGCTGACTTAACATCTGAAAGCTACACCCACTTATTATCTGTTTCTGGGTGTCAAGTGTACGGCTGGCCTCTGCATCTACCTGGGAATCACAGAGCCAAAGTCCATGTGTGGGCTGGACTGCCTTCTCCTCTGAGTCAGACTGTTGGTGATTCCTTGAGATCATATGCCAAACAATGTCTTGTAGCTGGCAGTTGGGAATGTCTCTCAGCTCCTACAAGACATTTCCACCATGCCACTGTCACATGGCCCCTCATCTACAAAGGCAGCAGACCACACACACACACACACACACACACAAATCTTTCTCAACTTTCTCTACCTCTAGACTCAAATTTGAAATGTTCCATAAAGTTGGGCATGTAGATATTCCTGTAATCCCACTGGAAGGAAGCCTGAAGTTAAGAACTGCTGCAAATTTGAGGGACTACAAAGAGAGACCACAATGTGATAGCCTATCTCAAAGAGAGGGAAAGGGTGGGGAAAGGCGGGAGGGAAAAATAGTTGTCTCCTCTAGAGGTTTGTTTTGTTTTCAAGACAGGGTTTGGCCTGATCCTGGAATGTGCTTTGTAACCACACTGGCCTTGAAGTCACAGAGATCCACCTGCCTCTGCCTCCCCAGTACTGGGATTAAAGGCATGCACCATTATGTCCCACATCCAACACAGATTTATTATCTTGTATTCTGCAAACAAAAATACAAAATAGTATTTACCTGGTTAAAATTAAGATATAAGAGGCAAGAGATCAGGTGTAGTGACCTCTGACCTGCACACATGCTCTACTCATCCAGGTAGTTAATCCTGGCATTTGGAAGGAGGCTGTCCAGTCCATACAACAGCTAGTTCCTGGCCAGCCAGGACTACATAGTTACACTCTTATCTCAAACAACAACGAAAGATAGACGGTCACGCTGTTCCCAGAGGCAGCAGGGGTAATCTACAGCCTTTCTCCTAGGGCATTCCTGTCTTCATCTTCACCGCCAGCAGTGTGAGATCTTCCAGTCTCTCTGACCTCATCCATATGGCTTGCTGTTATTGAACTCCCTAGTTCTGTTAAGCCGCATGGATAATACACCCCACTCCCGCACCATACAGAATCTCTTTCCGGGGGATCAAGACATGATGTCTTTAGGAGCCACTATTTTGCTTCCCACATGAACGTATTTGAACTAATGAGGTAATTGATCAAGCCAACATAAAACTTTGATTTTTGTTTTGGGGTTTTTGTTTTGTTTTTCAAGACAGGGTTTCTCTGTGTAGCTTTGGAGCCTGTCTGGAACTAGCTCTGTAGCTAGCCTCAAACTCACAGAGATCAGCCTGCCTTTGCCTCCCAAGTGCTGGGATTAAGGGTGCACCACCACTGCCCAGCTAAAACTGTTTTGTTTTAAAATGGGGTCCCTGCTATGTAGCCCAAGCTTGCAGTGTGTCATTGTGTCCTGCTTAGAAAATGATTTTAGTGTTGTAGATGGCGAGTACTCTACCAGTGAGAAGAAACTCCATGCTCTTTTGTCTTTTTAAACAGGGTTGCTAGCCTATCTCAGATTCCCTATGTAGGGACTACCTTGAATTTCTGATCCTGTTTCCACCTCGAATCACAGATGAGAAGTGCTAGGATCTTAGGCACGGGTAACCACACCCCGATTATGTGGTGCTGGGGTCAGACCCGGGCTTCATGAATACATGGCAAACACTGCACCAAGCAACTCCACCTTGTTTGTTTTGTTTTGAGAAAGTTCTCAATCTAGTCCAGGCAAGATTGCAAATCACAATGGCCTCAGATTCACTGGAATTCTCCTGCTTCAGCCACCCAGTACTGAGATTATAGGCATTAGCCATAACCATGTCTGGCACTTTTAAGAAACTGTATTTGTATGTTTGTCTAAATCTTTAATAAAAGTAAATGTCATGAATTCCCCATTGTCAGGACACGGGTGTGAATTTTGTTTTCCAGCACAGTGAAAACTGTCAATCCATCTGTTTCATGTTTGTACCAGCAGCACTGATTTTTACCCAGCTGCAAAAGCAATGATGCTAATCCACCATGCTGTGTTATTCTGCTGTATAAAGTGAGTGCTTTATAAACTCCTATACACACCCCTAGCTGGGAATTACATCCTCGGAGCCAAACGAAAAAGACCAATAACCTCAGGCAGGTATCGTCATGCTTGCAGGAGGCTGCAATGACCTGGGAAGCTAGCACACGGGTTCATGGAAGCTGGAGGATTTGAAGACAGACTAGGCAACCTATTAAGATCCTATCTCAAAAGAAAAATGTTTTAAAATAAACGTTCTCATCATACTCTTGGCTACAGTGCATTTTTATTCACTTACTCAATAAGTAAATGTTTACTGACTATCTGCTTCAGAAAACACTGCCGTAAATATTGGTGACAAACAGTAAGAATCAGAATTTAAAATACAGAAAAGCTGCTTCAAGTGGCTTAATCTCAGAAATAATTCAGTATCTATAACCTTCCTATAAGTGGTTTTGAAAGTAAGGCTTCCCCCTTATTTCAACCAACTAGAAATAAGGTTCTTGATGTAAGGTATTATCTACAGCCAAGTGTGGTGGGAGACTAGAGGGCCAGGACTCAAAGCCAGTCTGGAGTACGTGAGACCCTGTCTCAAGAGATGTATGAGTAGGTAAAGGGGCTTATTGTTCAGGCCTGGATACCTGGGTTCAATATGCAGAAGTTCACAAATGTAGGAGAGAAAAATAAATAAATCTTCTTTTTAAAGAGTCCAAAGATAGCCTGGACTATGTAGTGAGACTAACCACCGCACACACACACACACACACACACACACACACACACACACACACACACACACACACACTCACTCGGAAATTATTTAATGTTACTAAACTGTACATTGGGATTAGCAATCATTCTGGAGGGCTGGAGAGATGTCTCAGTAATTAAGAGCACTGACTGCTCTTCTAAAATACCTGAGTTCAATTTTCAGTACCCACAAGGCAGCTCACAACTATAACTTCAGTTCCAGGGGGTTCTGATACATTCACACCAATGCACATAAAATAAACTCAAGTAAATTATTTTAAAAGAAGTCAATTAATCAATCATTCTGGGAGTTGGGCAGTGGTGGTGGTACAAGGTGCTTCGTAGAACTGGAGTTATGGAACAGTTCTAAGCTGTCATGTGGGTGCTGGGAATTGAACCTGGGTCCTCTGAAACAACAGCAAGTGCTGAGCCATCTCTCCAGTTCCAGAATGATTTGTTTTTCTTTTCCTTTTTTCCTTCTTTTCAAGATGTGGTTTCTCTGTGTAGTCCTGGCTATTCTGGAACTCATTATGTAGACCAGGCTGGCCTCAAACTCAGAGATCCGCCTGCCTCTGCCCCACAAATGCAGGCACTAAAGGCATGCACTACCAATGCCCAGCTTAGCCTGTTACATTCTTTTATGCTGCATTTGTTTAACTCTGAGAAGCTGTGTTACTCTGCCTGTCTAAAACACCTGATTGGTCTATTAAGAGCTGAATGGCCAATAGCAAAGCAGGAGAGAAAAATTGATGGGGAGCTGCCAGGGAGAGAGAATAAATTCAAGAAGAAAGTGAGGGAAGGAGGGTGCCAGGGGCCGGCCATCCAGCCAGACATAGAATAAGAAGTGATAACAACAACAACAACAACAACAACAAAAAGTATACAGAAATAGAGAAAGATAAATGTCCACAGACAAAAGGTAGGCAGGATAATTTAAGAAAAGTTGACCAAAAAAAAAAAAAAAAGAAAGCCAAACTAGGGCTTGTTATAAGTAAGAATAAGCCTCCTCCGTGTGTTTATTTGGGAGCTGAGTGGTGAGACCCTAAAGAGCAAAGAGTGAAAAAAACCAACTACATCACAGGTTTAGAGGTTCAGTCCATTATCATCATGGCAGGGAGCATGGTGGCATGCAGGCAGACATGGTGCTGGACAAGAATCTGAGAGTAAAATTCTATGTCTGGATATGAAGGCAATGGGAAGAGAGAAACACACTGTGCCTGGCTTGAGCATTTTTTAACAATTTTACTTGTTTTTATTGCATATACAGTGTTCTGCCTGCATATGTGCCTGCACACCTACAAGAGGGCACCAGATCGCACGATAGATGGTTGTGAGGACCTCTGGAACTCAGGACCTCTGGAAAAGCAGTCAATGATCTTAACCTCTGAGCCATCTCTCCAGCCCTAGCTTGAGCCTTTAAAACCTCAAAGTCTATCCCCAGTGATACACTCCTCCAAGGTCATACCTCCTAATAGTGCCACTCCATAATGACCAAACATTCAAATATATGAGCCTATGAGGGCCAATCTTATACAGAGCATCACAGTATCTGTAGGCCCTGTGCATGCCTACTGCCCATGGAGGTCAGAAAAGGGTACTGGATTCCTGGGATTGGAGTGACAGATGGTTGTAAGTCACCATAGGGTGCTGGGAATCAAACCTGGGGTTCCCTGGAAGAGCATCCAGTGCTCTTAACTGCTGGGCTGTCTCTTCATTTGGATCTTGAACTTCTGGCCTTCCTGCAGTCACCTCTGGAGAGCTCAGATTACAGGCTGTGGTAGTTTGAATGTAACGGACCCCATAATCTCAACTTCCTGTTCCCTGCAAACCACAATGTAGCCAGCACATCTGCCTGCACACCACCATGCTCTCCATCATGATGATAATGGACTGAACCTCTGAAACTGGTTCAATTAAATGTTTTTTTAATAAGAGTTGCCATGGTCATGGTGTCTCTTCACAGCTACCATGACTGGTTGATGGTTACTCAGAGCTGAAGATGGAACCCAGAGCCTTGTACTGGCTCATTAATCACTCTACCAACTGCTACTTCTCTACGCCTATGACTGTAATATTGTCAACTTGGTTAGATTGAGAAGAGTTTAGATCTCTAAAGCGCACTTGTGTGAGGGCACTTCCAGAGCACTGGCTAAGGTATGTGTGGAGGGGAACTCCAATTCCCTTAAATGTGTATGACACCAGTCAGTGTCTGAGCCAGACAGGAATAAATAAAAGTAAGGAGCGCAGAAGCCGCCATTTTTCTTTCCATCAGTTTCCTGGCGGTCATGAATGAACAGCACGGTCCCACTACATCTTCCCAGATACATGGACTGGAAACAAAAAATCAAAACAAAATTTTCCTCTTAGTTGTTTCTGTTGTTTTGTGACAACAATGAAAAAAATCTAAAATAATGATAGTAGTTTATAAATGATAAGAGCTCAAATCTACATGTGAGAACTGATCCTACAGCTTTCTCTCGTGAATGATGGAGATATCACAGTGTTGCCATCAATAAGTAGTGCTAGATGTCATGATTGCTTCAAACTCTGTAACAGTTTAGTGATTTCTCCCAACTTTGTCACAGTTGAAAAAGTGTAATTTTGACAGAAATAGAGAAGGTGGAAATCTCAGAAATAGACTAAATGCTATACAGCCAGGGCTACAAAGTGAGACCCTGTGTCAAACAAACAAACAAACATACATACATACATACATACATACATACATACATACTAAAATAACAATAGAAACCTACATCATGTGGAAAGGAAAAATTTTTAATTCAAACTTGTAGAAGTCTTTGAAATTTGGATATAATCAGTAAGAAGAAATATTATTCAAGATAACTGAAAGTTTTATAAAATAGGACTACAAGAAATATGACTTAGAAGTCAAACAAAGTATATATAAGCTAAAAATATATTTAAAACTTTTGTGTGTGTGTATGTATGTATTATGGTTTATGGGGAGAATATCCTCACACACATGCACACTTATGTCTAGAGGAGAATGTTGGATGCCCTCTCTCACTCCCATTGTTATGACTATGAAATAGGACCCTTCACTGAACCTGGACCTAGACTGGCCAGTAACCCTGAAATCTTCCTGTCCCCCTACACACAGCTCTGGGTTACAGGTGTAATATGTGGCTTTTTATGTGGCTGCTGAGGATTGAATTCAGGTTCTCATGCTTACTCAGCAAGTGCACTTACCTGCTGAGCTATGGCCCAGACCTTCCGAAAGAGTCTGCAGGGATTTTCACTTGTTTGCATTTGTAGTCAAGGTCTTGCTATACACCCTCCTGCCTCACCTGAAGAGTGCTGGGATTACAGGCCTAGCTATCCCACATGTCTGGCCTATAATTTGAAAGTATTTTTATAAGCATGTGCATAACAAACTATACATAATATATCAGGGTTGCTAAAATGCTTACAAGTGATTTTTAGCAGTGTTGGTTATCTAAAACTTAAAGAAATCAAAGATGGTATCCCAGTAAACCAATATATAGTACTGTGTAACAAAAGATTGATTAGTTAATACCAGGACAACAAAATATACTATATGAGAATCATAGTGGCAAACAAACTAAAAGGAACCACTGGTATAAATAAATGGGGAAAGTTAATGATTATTTGTAGCAGTTACAGGAGAAAACATGTTTGTTTTTGTTTTGCTTTCCTGGCGCTAGGAATTGAACCTAGAGCCTTGAATATCAGATGCTTACCACAAAAAAAAAAGTATAAGGTACAATATAGTTAACTAAATTTAAGAATGTAACTGATCTAGTCAAACCTGCTTAGCAACCAAGAAATTTTAATGTTAGTGAACTTATCATTTGAGAAGAAAAGAGTGACCAATGACTCTGATGTGTTAGCTTGATGAGGAATCCGGGAGAACAAAGAACTAACTATGGGCCTTAGACATTGAATGGTAGGAAATGGATGTGTGGCATCCTTTTGGCCAGCAGTGTGTACATAAAAATTATTCTGCAACAGAGACTAACAGAAACAACTTAACTGTGTATAACCATGCTGAATCAGAAGCATGAAGGAAGAGCTCTCAATGAGAGAGGAATGGTTTCTTCTTCCACAGAAGAGCCTATTTAATAAGCTGTCTTGCCCAGTCCCTTACCCTGCATTTTAAAGCCTAGGCAAAATTACCTTATTTCAGGGGTATTTGGCTTGTTCTAGTCAACACTGGTACCAGGCATGGAGAGTAGAATTAACATCAGTGCTCACACTTCAGAGGAGGGCTGGAGAGACGACTCAGGAGTTAAGTTGTTCTTCCAGAGGTCCTGAGTTCAATTCCCAGCAACCACATGGTGGTTCACAACCATCTATAATGAGATCAGCCTTCTGGCCTTCTGGCATACATGTGGACAGAACACTCTATCCATAACAAGTAAATAAACAAGCAAACAAACAAATCTTAAAAAAAAAAAAAAAGAGCACACTGAATACTTCCAGAGTATAACACTGAGTAGTCACAGTCCTTACCTAGTGGCCTTAGTTTAAGCTATTAGTGGAAACAGCAGGTTGTGGTATTAGAAGCAGTAAAGGCCCTGGGGATCTCTTTCTACCCTACCGCATTGCAGGTTTTATTTAATTTTCTCTTTGAACTGCTTCTTTTGCACATGTACTTACAGGGTTAAACTGGAAACATGATCAGAAGAACTAACTCCAGTTAGAAAGTTTACTGTGGGGTAATACGAGGATCTTACCTGTGTGAATGTTTTTGCTGCTTTAGAGATAGTTTCACTCTACATCCCAGGCTGGCCTTGAACTCATTATGTAGTTCCTGTGGAGCTCCAACTCTTATACTCTTCCTTCCTGTCTTAGCTGCCTGAGTGTAAACATTATTAGGAATTAGAGAGCTCTAGAGATGGCTCAATGCTTAAGAGCACTGGCTGCTCTTCCAGAGAACTGGGGTTCAATTCTCAACATCCACATGGCGGTTCACAAGCACTGTAACTTCAGTCCCAGGGGATCCGAGGCCTGCTTCTGGCCTCCTTGGGCATTTTATGCACATGGCATGCATACATACATACATACATACATACATACATACATACATACACACACACACACACATAAAAAAAAAACATTGGGTATCTCTTTTGGCACTAAATGGATTTTACACAGGGTATCAGATTTTTCTAAGATCATACTATACTATTTGTCCTACTATCCCGTTTTATGATGAGAATCATTCCATTGTTACTAAAGAATAATATATTTTTTAAGCTCAGCCTAAATAAAGCACATAATTCAGAGAAGATATATTTTGGATAAATATTTCCTCTTTTTTTCCTCTCTCTTTTTGAGGCAGGGGCTCATGTAGCCATGGCTGGCTTCAAACTATGTGGCTAAAGATAACTGATGGCCTGGTCCTCCGGCCTCCGCCTCTCAACTGTTATCATTAGAGGTATGTGCCATCACTCCTGGCCTTAGGCACTATATAAGACATGAGATGAACATGTGAATGGAAAATATGAGGTAAGAACATTAGAGGGAAGCCAGAGACAGAGATGGTAAAAGGAGTAAAAGGCCTCTCCCATCCACAGAGACAAGGTTTGAAAAGAGATGGACCAAATGTACTAAGTACCCATACTTGGCTGATAATGAAGGGCATATATAGATCACAGAGGACACATACTACTTACTGAGAAATAAACACAACTCCCAAGGGAGTAGTGTTGTCCAGGATTACTTAACACCAACTGATCATTCCTCAGGGTTTGCAAATGCAAAACAAGCACCATCCACCCTAACAAGAAGTGTGCTAAGCAAACAAAAAATGTTCACTTTTTGTTTTATGGGCACCGTAGCTTGGGAAGCTATGGGAAGAGAGTTGCTCTATTATTACTAATTTTTTTTTTCTAAGACAGGGTTTCTCTGTGTAGCTTTGTAGACCACGCTGGCCTCAGACTCACTTAGATCCACCTGCCTCTGCCTCCAAGTGCTGGGATTAAAGGTGTGCATCACCACTACCCATCAGGATTCACTCTTCCACACAAACTACAATGCTAACTATTTTCTTCCAGGAGTATTACTTCTTTGAAACTCATGCTCACTTATAGTAACCCAGGCTGCACAGGCATATGCAACCTTTCAGAGAACCATCTCCTGAAAAAGCCTTTTACTTGAGCCAGGTGTGGAGGTGCAGGCCTGTGATCCCAGCATTTGGGAGACAAAATCAGAAAAATTGAAAGTTTGAGGCCAGCCTGGGCTACAAAGCAAGAAAATCAAAACAGATACAATTATATGTCCTAAGCCAAGTTTCTTTAGTTTTATTCAAAAGGTTAGGGCTGGAGAGATGGCTCAGTGGTTAAGAGTTCTTGCTGTACAGACATGGGACCCTGAATGCCCCTAAGCCCAGTGCTGTGGAGGTGGAGGCAGATGGACTGCTGGAGCTTGCTGGAGCCAGCCTCGATGAAAAACATGAGCTTCTGGTTTGGGGAGAGACACTGCCTCAAGAAGACAGAATATTAGAGGACACCCGATGCCCTCCTCTGGTCTCTTTGAACACACAGGTGTGTGTGCTAGCATACATGAGCGTATACATCCCTACCCCCAAGCACTGACATTATAGTGTTGTAAGCTGCTATGTAGGTACTGGCAACCAAACCTCTGCAAGAGCAGTGCTCTTAACAATTGAACCGTTTCTCCATATCTGCATCCCCAGGCCCACTCCCATTAACCTTAAAAACAAACACACAATAGTGCTTTGGTTGTTAAACTTGCTATAGTTTTGTACTGATAGCTTGACCAGTGGTGAAGTGACCCTGTCTGTAACAGGCTGACAATATGTTATCAAATGGTGACACTGACATAAATACATATACACCCAGCAGTTTCAACTCTGCGTCACATCTAGTATACAGCTTTCTTCTTCTGAGGGCACTGTTTAGTTTTGTTCCCAGAAGCAACACTCTAGGATACATGAGATCTTGTGAGAGAACAAAACAAACAGGAAAGTAAACACACACAACACAGCACCCAGTAAATTATACAACTGTTAAAAATTCTATCAAAATAAACACAGAATGTCTACGTAATGGATTAGTTTTCATGGTCTGTGGTAACAGCACTGTTGACTGAGTTACCTCTGGAGAATTCATTAAATTTCTCAGGATCTGGGAGAGGAAGCCTTTTTTTTTTTTTTTTTTTTTTTTTTAAAGAAAATATAAACTTGAGGTTACATAAAGCATGGTTATCTAGCATGGCTATCTTTCAGTCTAGGAACTAAGTTCCCTGATACACATAGATGGTAACTTTCAATTTAGGATCAAGGACTCACCAACAGGCTTCCCTGCAGCCCCCAGAAGCTGCCAGTAACGTTTGAGTCTGCATTTACAATGGGACCTTCAGTTACTGAGTGGGTGGGACACCTACTGTCAGGAACTGGCCAAAGGGTTTATAAACTTTCTGATTTTAACTAAGGGGTTGAAGGTGGGAGTTGTAATTTTTACCCTCAGCTTACAAATGAAGGAACAATGTTAAAAAATGTCCAGCTCTGGGGCTGGAAATGACTCAGAGGTTAAGAGCACTGGCTGCTCTTCCAGAGGTTCTGTGTTCAATTCCCAGCAACCACATGGTGGCTCACAACCATCTATAACGAAATCTTGTACCTTCTTCTGTCAAACAGCCATACATGCAGACAGAACACTATATATAATAAATGAATAAATCTGTTAAAAAATGTCCAACTTATCCAAGTTAAACAAGATTGATTTGACCAGGCAAGAAATGCTTTAATAAGTTAGCAACAATCAATGATGGTAACACAGCCACATAGTCTGAGCTACACAGGAGGCTAAAACTGGAGAATTACATGAGTTCAAGTTCATGTTTATATTATCCAAAGATAAACAGTGAAAAAAGAAACCATATATCATGGCATATGCCTTTAATCCCAGCACCGTGGAAGCAGAGGCAGGCAGATCTCTATGAGTTCAAGGCCAGCCTGGTCTACAGAGTGAGTTCCAGCATAGCCAGGGCTGCACAGAAAAATCCTGTCTTGAATAACTGAAAAACAAAATAAAAAAAGGAATCTACCTATTCCCACATATACACATAAATAGCTTTGACTTTCTCAGTGTGCTCTCTATCACTACCACACAGTTTTCCTCTTTTGATGTAAGTTTTATTTTACTCTTAGAAACAAAATTAAGTAAATCTAAGTTTTGGCAGTAGAGCAAGACCCTTTGTTCAAAGAATCCACGCTTGCTGTTAGTATCTAAGTGTACTCTTAGTACCTAGAGGGTGTTCCAAGGATGCTGGATTCACTTAGCTGTATCCAGGTCCTTTCCATTGGAGTATCCACTTCACTGAAGATCATTATGTGAAACACCAAGCTGGAGTTATGTCCCCTCAAGGCCAGTAGTGTTGAGTGATAAAGATTACTAGGAGGCATAGGAAATCTGTATTGGATTCAAACACTTAGAACAAAGAGTTTTCAGGCAACTAGGAGTTTCAGGCAAAGCACTTTTGTGTGTGCTGGGGCCAGAACCTAGGTCTACATATATGCTCTATCACTGAGCTACACCCTTAGTCCCAAGTTTAAGTACACATACCACCAAAGACAGGGTTTCTGGAAAAAAAGTTGTTAGGCTAACAAACTCTACCATTATTTTGTGTATGGCTTCATGCACACTAGCATACTGTCCACTACTCAGCCCTGTACAACTTTTAAAGTACTGATGGCACATTCCTCCTACTCTAAAACCACATTGTTTCTTACGCTTGGAAAATGGCATCCAGTAGTTGGGGCTTTTAGTGAAAGGAGAAAGAGACAAGAATTACAAAAGAAAAGAATTTTGAAACAAGTAAAAACAAGCCAGTACTGAGGCTGTACTGCAATGGTAGAACCCTTGCCTACTCCTCTTAGACCCTGGTCCAATCCTTCTAACTACAGATACAACAAAACAACAACAACAACAAAGTCTTTACCTACTTTTGGATCATCTCATAAATAGAAAATGTTTACTTTTTTTAAGTTATTAATTATTTTATTTTTTCTGAGACAGGGTTTCTCTGATTACAGCCCTGGTAGTCATAGAACTCACTCTGTAGATCAGGCTGGCCTCAAACTCACAGAGATCCTCCTGAGTGCTGGGATTAAAGGGAAGTGATTAAAGTGTCCAGCTGAGACAGATTCTTAACTCTGAAGCCCAGGTGGCTAGATTTTGTGCGATTTGTAGGATTCAGTTTCCTCCTTTTACCACATAGGTTCCAGAGTTCCAACTCAAGTTAGAGATGGCTGGCAGCAAGTAGCTTTACCCATTTTGACCCTTCTTACTGGCCTGTAAATCTTCAATACAAAATGTGAGACTCAATTGAAGATCTTCGTTGTTTTCTTAAGCTTCAGGAGTCAATCTTTAGTTACACATGCTTGGCAACTACTCTACTGGTAAATTATGTCCCTAGGCCTAAAAGGCCTTTCATTTTACCCTCTGCAAAACAAATGATCTATAAAAAAAAATATCATACTTTAAGGATCAGCGTTTTTAACATGAAAGAATGAATGGTAGTTTTATTAAACTACTGAATGCTTGCACATAATACATAAAATTTAAACTGCCAAGAGTTTTCATAAGTGCAATACCGTTTTCAAATAAGCATAGTATAATTACATCATTCAGAATCACGTTGGAAAACATTAACTTGTAAGGGATTACACCAATGTCCATTTACTGTCTATAGCAAAACTGGGTCCCTGGTAGATGTCTCAGCATATGGACGGTTCCTCTACAGCTTGAGCGCCCTCTGTGACAGCTTTGACACACTTAGCCATTGTCTGTGAGGCTCTGCTGATTGAATCTGAAAGACATTAAGAACATGCATTTTGTTAATACAACTTCCTTTGTTGTTTTGGAAACAGTATTTCAGATTTCAGGACAGACAAGAACTCAATAGTATACCAACTTAGCCTCAAACTTGGGATGATGCTCCTACCTCAGATTCCTGAGTGTTGAGATGACAGGGATTACAAGTTTTTGTTGAAGTGACTTTAGAACACACATGGAAAATTTAATGTTGCACATATTCAAGAACAAAAGATGACAAGGCTGTAATGTAATTATAAGTAAGCAATACACTTTGCACATAAGCTCTTTACTGGCCCAGTTGGTTTTTGTTTTTTGAGACAAGGTTTCTCTATAGGTTTGGAGACTGTCCTGGAACTCTTTGAAGATCCACCTGCCTCTGCCTCCTGAGTGCTGGAACTAAAGGTTTGCACCACCATTGCCCAGCCTGGCCAAGTTTTTTTAAGCTAGGGTCTTGTGTATCTCCAGTAGTCTATGAAAAGCAAGGATGACCTCCTTCAACTATGGTCCTCCGGCCTCCACTTCCTGTTTACTACCACAGCTTTCTGACCAACTGCTTTTAATATCTAGCAATAAGTAACCACATAAGAGCTAGATAACATACCAGAATAAAAAATTATAGGAAATTCTTAAAAATCTAAGAAAAATGATAGACAGGACCATTTATCAGTTACATATGGTAGCTCCTGCTCATAGTCCTCTAGCAACAGGCTGAGACAGGAGGATTGCTGTAGGTCTAAGGTCAACCTGGGCTACACAGTGAGAAGAATTAAAAAAAAAAAAAAAAAGCCACCCAGGAGGAGCTGGCAAAGGCCTGACAATCTGAGTTTGAACTCTGTATCCGAATGTAAAAGCCTGATGTACAGGCACACATCAGTAATCCCAACACTGCTATGGCTAGACGAGCGCTGGAAACTAAGAGAATCACCCTGTAGCTTGGGCTAGCTAGCCAGAAATACACAGCATGGCAGACAAAGCAAGAGAATCTCAGACTCAACATGATGGAAAGAAGAGTACTAGCTTCAGAAAGTTGTCTTTGACCACCACGAGTATGATGTAGCATGCACAGACCTATTTGTACATGAGCACGCACACACTCACTCACTCTCTCTGGTTATAATAAATTAAAAGTTTTCAAAAATCTTAAGCTGGGTGGGGGTGGCATACCCTTTTAGTCCCAGCACTAAGGAGGCAGGGGCAGGTGGCTCTGAATTCAAGGCTACCCTGGTCTACATAGTGAGTTCCAGGACAGCCAGGGCTACACAGAGAACCCCTGTCTCAAAAAAGCCAAAAAGAAAAAGAAAAATTGTGTACGTATACTGTTTATTCAAGACAGGGTCTTGTTATATGTTGGAGTTTAACTTAGAACTCCTTAGTCACCTGTCACCCAAATGCTGGGACTCCAGGTGTAAGCCACCAAACCCAGCAAAAACTGCCAATCTCTAAATACATAGAAATCTTCCTACCTTTGCCCCTCAAAAGCTATAAGTCATAGTGATGTTCCATTGTGACTTTGTACTAGGTTGTATTGTATTCTACAGTGATCCCAACTTCTAAAAATAAAAACTCTTGTTTAGAAATGCATTATTGGTGTGTGTGTGTGTGTGTGTGTGTGTGTGTGTGTGTGTGTGTGTGTGTGTGTGTTATGGCAGGGGAGGGAGGGGCAGGCCTGGAGTGATGGCTCAGGGATTAAGAGCACAGCCTGCTCTTCCAGAGATCCTGAGTTAAATTCCCAGCAACCACATGGTGGCTCACAACAATCTGTAATGAAATTGGGTGCCCTCCTCTGGCATTAAGGTAGAAGAACACTGGCATGCAGGCAGAACACTGTATATATAATAAAAAAATAAATCTTAAAGAAAGAAATTTATTATTGGTGTGTGGGGGAGTATGTACATGTCACAATTTCTGTATGGAGGTCAGAAGACAACTTTTAGGAGTTGGTTCTCTCCTGTTGTGGGATCATGTTTACATGGCAAGCTCCTTTACACAATAAGCCATCCTGCTGGCCCTGATCCTAACCTTTTATTACCTCACTGAAACAACCTTTTAATATATGCTAGTTTAAAATGCATAAAATGGACTAGAGAGACAGCTCAGGAGTTAACATCATTTGCTGTTCTTACAGAGGACTGGGACTCAGTTCCTCACATCTACGTGGTGGCTCACAATTATCTACAGCTCTAGTTCCAGGGAATCCAACATCCTCTTCTGGTCACCTCAGGCATTAGACACACAAATAGTACACAGACATGCAAGCAGGCAAACTATACACATTTTTTAAAAGGGCATAAAACAAAATAAAAAATAAAAAAAAAAACAAAACAGAAAAAGGCTACTAAACATAATTTTGGGGCATGCAGAAAGCCCTGGCTGGATACTCAGCACCAGATAAACTGAGGTGGTGCATGACTGTAATCTCAGCGCTCTGCAGGTGTTGAGCAGAAAAATTACAAATTCAAGGTCATCCTCTGCTGGATTACATGAGACCCAATTTTAAAATTAACAGATAAATTTATGCTAAATACTTTTATATACAAATAAATATATCAATACACATTTCAGGTGGTCTATGTTGTAGAACATTACTTTAACTAGGCAAGATGTATTATATTTGTTTATGCTGAATTTGTTTACCAATATAAAGATATGTTGCTTTGCATGCCTAAGGCACCTGATTGGTCTAATAAAAAGCTGAACAGCCAAACAGTTAGGCAGTAGAGGGATAGGCAGGGCTGGTGGGTAAAAAGAGAATATATATGAGGAGAATCTAGGCATGATGGGAAATGGGAGACTGAGGGAAGGAAAACACCTGGGCCCAGGCAGCCACCAGCCAGTCAGACATACAGAATGGAAGGAAGGTAAAAACCCCAAGGCAAAACACCGATAAAGAGAAACAGATTAATTTAAGTTATAAGAGCTAGTGGGACGGGCACAAGCTAAGGCTGAGCATTCATAACTAATAATATGTTGCCATGTCATGATTTGGGTGCTAGATGGTGGCCCAAAAGAATGCCTATATTCCTTAAAGATTCCTACAGGTCTATATTCCTTAAAAAATTTCTACCAATTTACCTCAGAAGCCTTGTTTAACATACTTCAATTTAAATATTCCATCTATAATTTTCAGACAAACCTTGAGAGGTTTATTAGTACTTTGAGAAATTCTCTCTAAATTCTATTCAGTAATTTTTCTTATAGTAGTAAAATTTTATATTTAAAACCTGTTAAATCTTTTGGGTGTCCAAACTTTGCTTACATGTCACAAACACACAAAAAGCTGGAGGACTAGGGGCCCATGCTGACCATGCACAAAATGAGCTTTCAGCCCCAGTCCTGCCTCCTACATTACATTAGCTTTAATGTCTGACAATTTCAGATTAGAGGCTCAGTGAACAAAGGCACTTGTCACCAAGCTTAATGACTTGAGTTTGAGTCCCACAAGTTGTCCTCTGGCCTCCACACTCTTCATGGTGAGTGTATGCTTGCCCGCACACAAATAAATGTAAAAACACAAAACCTTCAGATTAACAGCAAACAGTGCCAAGCACAAGTTATCTGCAAAAATAAAGGAGGTCCTGATTCTCTCTGAGTGGTCAGCAGTAGAACTGATAGTTACTTACCTGTCATATAGAAGTCTTTTATAGTTAGCTGAGGTGGGACAAGTGGGTCAGCAAGAAGATCCTGGTTCACCAGCTGGAAAAATAAGAGACCAACAATTGTACTGAAAACTGGTACTGTTGTGCCAAGACACACCTTTAGAAAAACTGCACACAGGCAAGCTTTTACCTTGGCAAGCTCAGTTGCTTGCTGAAAGTAATTGGCTCCTTCAACATCATCGTATCGAACAAGATTAGGAGAGACCTCTTCTAGACGGTTTCTCACTTGATCCAGAGTGTCATAGGGGAGAGTAAAACCTGCAATCTACAACAGATCAAACCCATCGTGACACACAACTTCACTACTTAAATACGTCAGAGCTGGGGCAGGCCGAGATGACTCAAGACACCTGATGTCAAGACTGAGGACTGGAGTCCATCCCTAGGGCCCACTCAGTGCAGGGATGCACTTTAAACCTCCACATACATGGTGCAGCATGCACAACCCATGACCCAATACAATAAATGTCACTTAGCTTGGCAAGATGGCAGTGCTGTGGAATATTACTTTAACCAGGCAAAGCTGTGATACATTTGTTTATGCTGCATTTGTTTAAAGATGTAAAGATGTGTTTAAAATGTACACAATAGGTCTAATAAAAAGCTGACCAGCCAATAGCTAGGCAATAGAGGGATAGACAGGGCTGGCAGGCAGAAAGAATAAATAGGAAGAGGAATCTAGGCTTGAGAGAGGAGAGACGAGAATGAGGAAGAAAAAGGGGGATGCCCGAGGCCAGAGCAGACATGGAATAGGACATAGAGAATGAAAGGAAGGTAAAAAAGCCTAGAGGCAGACTGCAGATGAAGAGAAATAGGTTAATTTAAGTTGTAAGAGCTAGCAAGAAACAAGTTAAGCTAAACTAAGGCCGAGCATTCATAACTAATAATAATAAATCTCCATGTCATGATTTGGGATCTTGTTGGAGACCCTAAAGAAAGCCTGGTTCAGGCTGGATAGATGGTTCAGTGGTTAGGAACACTGGCTGGTCTTCCAGAGGTCCTGAGTTCAATTCCCACCAATCTCATTGTGGCTCACAACCACCTGTAATGAGATCTGGTGCCCTCTTCTAGTCTGAAGGGATACATGCAGACAGAACACTGTACACATTAATAATAACAACAACAACAACAACAATAATAATAAAGCCTGGTACAGCATAGACCTTTCAACAACAACAACAACAACAACAACAATAATAATAATAATAATAAAAATAAAGCCTGGTACAGCATAGACCTTTAGTACTAGCATTAGGGGGGCAGAGGCAGGTGGATCTCTGGTCTACAAATTGAGTTCCAGGGCAGCCAGGGCTACACAGAAAAAAAAAGTCAGGGTTAGGACTTAGTATATATATCAGATTGGGCTCAATCTCCAGGACCAAAAGAGGGAGCAAAATAATTTATAACTGCAACTATGGTGACATGGTGAAGTGAAATACTGCAGCATTACTAAAAAGAAAAAAAATTTTATTAATTTTTTTTTGGTGTTTCAAGACAGTGTTTCGCTATGTAAGTCCTGGCTGTCCTGGAACTCACTTTGTAGACCAGGCTGGCCTTGAACTCACAGAGATTCACCTGCCTCTGCCTCCCAAGTGCTGGGATTAAAGGTGTGAACCACCATGGCCCAGCCCTATTACTATCTTTTATTATTTAGGAAAAATTTATTACATTTTTTTGTGTATGTGTTTTGACTGTGTGCATTATCAAGTGTATTATGTGCGTGCCTGATCTCCAATGAGGACAGAAAAGTGTGTCAAATCTCCTAAAATGAGTTACAGATCTTGTTGAGTTACAGATCTGTGTGTGCTGAAAATTGAACCCAAGTCCCTGGAGGAACAGCCAATGCTATTAACTGCCTAGTCATCTCTCCAATCCAGACAGATTTTTCAAGGAAGCATCAGGTGTGGAATATAGATGTCAAAAATTCTAATTCATAAAATGTCATCATGTTAATTTTGCTCCACAGTAGACAGAGTACTTAGAAAGTGCATAGTTCTAAAGGATTACAGAGATGATGAGAGGCTAACTATCAATGCTTGCTTTAATTCTCCATTTTCTGAAGCCTTTTTCTCCTACACTACCAGGTTATGCAAACCCTACCTCGTTTTAGAGAAAGGCTTTCCGTGACTCTGAAAATCATTCTAACAAGCTAACATGTCTAACATCCCATAAGCAGCATCATTACGACCAGCCTTAATAAATGAACATGAGCTCAGTGGCAAAGCTCCCACCTAGTATCTACGGAGGCCCTGGGTCTATCTCCAGCACTATAAATTATATACAGGAATTTATTGAACTCAGAACTTCATGCATGCTAAGCAAGCACTCTACCAACTGAGGTACATACCCAGTTTCTTAATGAATATTAATAAATAAAAAAGACTTCAAAAAATGCATTAAAAAAAATACCTCCGAGAGAGCTCTTATGATTTTCCAGTCCTCTCTTGCCAAGCCAGGAGGTGTCACAGCGACTTTGGTTTGCTGAGCTCTACCCTCAGTATTGACATAAGTAGCAGACTTTTCTGTGTAAGCAGCCCCGGGGAAAATAACATCAGCTATGGGAGCACCCACATCACCATGATGGCCTGTGAAGAGAAAAGTTATGAACCACATTTTAGTAAACAAGAGATTAATACATACAAAGTACGATACACAGCTGTGATCCCTGGAGCCAAGGCAGGAGAATTTTGAGGTCAGTGTGAGCTACACAGTTAAGACCATGCATCAATACCTAACACCACCAACAAACCAACCCAACATACACTACTATAGTTACTACTATACTGAAGACAGCATACCTCCTTTGTAATTCCCACTTCTATTTTTGCAGCTCTGGGCATCAAACTGCATCTTGCAAACTATTTTCCATTGAACTACACTTTTTTTTTAAGACAGATTTCTCTGTGTAGCGCTAGCTGTCCTAGAACTCTCTTTGGAGACAAGGCTGATCTTGATCTTGAAGAGCAGTGCTAGGATCAAAGGCATGTGCTACCAAGCTCAGCCATTTTCATAGGTTTAAAATGAGAGTAAGAGTGTAGTTCAAGCTGGGTGGTGGCACATGCCTTTAGTCTGAGCACTCAGGAAGCAGAGGCAGGCAGATCTCCAGTTCTAGGCCAGCGTGGCTTCCAGAGTGGGTTCCAGTGCTACAGAGATAAACCTGGTCTTGAAAAACCAACCAACCAGCCAAAAACAAAACAAACAAACAACAACAAAATCCAAAACACTCCCAAAATCCAAAAACCTATTAAGATAATACATATTATTCTAGCTGGATGTGGTGATGCATGCCTATACTCTCATTACTCGGGAAGTAGAGGCAGCCGATCAGAAGTTCAAGGTCACCTTTGGCTATATGTTGAGGTTAAGGTCAAACTAGGCTACAAGAGAGTGTACCTCAAGAGAAAAGAAAAAGAAATGGCATGCATATCAAACTGACTACTCTAAAAGCAATAGAATAAGATTTTAGTTCACTCATTTTGTTTTGTATCAACTACATAAACTAAAGATATAACAAAATATTTTTTGGGAGTGTTTGAGACAGGGTTTCTCTGTTTAGCAGCGGCTTGTCCTCTGTAGATCAGGCTGGCCTCAAACTCAAGAGATCCACCTGGTTCCTCCTTGGACATGTTGGGATTAAAGGCATGCTCCGCCACTGGCATAAAATCTTATATAATTTTCAAAGATAAGATTTTTACTTTATGTGCATGTATGTTTGTTTGCATGTATGTCTGTGCACCATGTGTGCTGATGCCCTCAGAACCAGAAGAGGTTGTCAGATACCAGGACCCGGAATTTCAGAAAATTGAGAGCAGCCATGTGTACACTGAGTTTCAAGTGCTCTTAACTGCTGAGCCATCTCTCCAGCCCAAATAATGATTTTTATGGCAATAAAACTACAATATTTAGCCAGGTGTTGGTGGTACACACCTTTAGTCCCAGCACTTGGGAGGCAGAGGCAGGTGAATCTCTGTGAGTTCAAGGCCAGCCTGGTCCAGGACAGGCTCCAAAGTAATATAGAGAAACCCTGTCTCAAAAAAAAAACAAAAAAAAAAAAAAAATTTTTTTTTTTACTATAAATTATGTCCATGTATACAATAAAATGAAAGCTTGTGCTGCAGTTTTAATTATCCAGGAATGCACAATGTACTACTTATTCTAGGGAAACTTAATTACATTTACAAGTAGGAATTCAAAAGAATGCATCAAATACAGAAAGTCAGTGTGCCAAGTTAAAACTGTAACCTAGTCTTGGTAAGATTGAGTGTAATATAACTTAGTTAAGCTAGACATGGTGCACACCTGTAATCCCCAGGACCAGGAGGCAGAACATAAGGCTCATGAGTTCAGGGCCAGGCAGAGCTACATATCAAGACCATTCTCTCAAAAACCAAGGACTAGAGATAGAACTTAGGTGGGGAGAACTTGGCAAGCATGCAAACACACATGTACAAGTTCTGTGGTAAAGACTCTACACAAGCAACAACAAGACTTAATCCAAGTGACTAATTAAATTGTACAATTTTGTCAGGCAAGATGGTACATGCCTACAATCCCAATACTTGGGAAGGTGGAGGCAGGAGGGTCAGGAGTTCAATGTCATCCTCAGCTATGTACTGAGTTTGAGCAACATGAGACCTTGTTTCAAAAAAAAAATTATAATATTTTGTACTATTAAAGTTATTTTTTCTAACAATGCATAATAACAGTATATTATTATTAAGTAATAATGCTAAACATTCTGATAGAGTCTTACGCTGTCCTGGCTGACCTCAAACTTGTATTCCTCCTACCTCAGCTCCCTGAACACAGAATCTACTGCTGCTTATTTAGCATTCCTCTCCATGAATGAGCCAACCTCAGCCTTTACTGTTACTGAGCACTAAGGTTACCACAACTCCTTAGTTATTAAGTAGTTTCAGGCAAGAAATCTTTTTAATTTTTAAAAAGTATTTTGTGTGTGGGTATTTTGTTTGCATGCATATCTGTGCACTACATACAAGTCTAGCACCTCTGAGGACAGAAGAGGATGTTAGAACCCCTGGATTGGAGTCACAGATGGTTGTAAGCTGCCATGCTGGTGCCTAAAATCAAATCTAGACTATCTGAGGAACAGCCAGTGCCCATGACTGTAGTGAGATAGCCACCCAAACCCACACCTATTGCACTGAGCTAGCCAGTAAGAAACGCTAGTAATTGGCCACCAGCTTCATAGTTAATACAGTGTCTCTGTGTTATTTTGGGACTGACATGGCTGTGGGTCCAGGCTGGCAGGAAAGTACCTATAACACGTGACTGGATCCCCATCTTCAGCCCTGCAGATATAGTTTTTATTAGCAGTGTCAAATATAGTAACATCTATAATGGGTTTTTAAAGACTGTCTCAAAGTCTTGTCTCATCCTAGATGGGCTGGGACCACAAGCATATGCTACTCCTTTATATAACAGACTTTGTTTTGATTTCTAAAATAAGGTTTATTATAAAACACTTGCAAATAAAGTCACAGACTCAGATTAATCAGATCCAAAGTCAATGAACTTCTAAACAGTTAGAACAGCTATTTAAAAAGGAAACTGTGTGTATCAAATAGCTTTTAATATACACCATGCACGATTCTCTTTTTGTTTCTGGTGCCATGGTGCTACTTGCCTTGGTAAATAATGAAGCAATCCTTTGGCAAGTCCTGTCGTGTGATACAACCTCCATCTGCTCCCAGAAGAAACAGCACTTTGGGAGGGTTCTTCCTAATTGCGTCTATCCCAGGTTTATAGCCAAGGTCCAAAGCAGCTACCTGGCTTGCAATCCTATAAACACAATTGTGGTATTTCAAATACAATACAGCATTTTCAGTATAAGCAATTCAATTTGAGTAATTACACAGGAATAACTTAATTTTTATATATATATATATATATATATATATATATATATATATATATATATATACACACCATTCTTACCCACCTAAATATAAGATGCACAGCACAGTGTCTCTCTTTTTCTTCTTTTTTTGGGTGAGGGGGTTTTGAGACAGGAATTCATTCTGCAGACCAGGCTAGCCATGAACTCAGAGATCCGCCTGACTCTGCCTCCCAAGCACTGGGATTTAAGGTGTGAACCATGGCCCAGTTTTTTGTTTTTCTTTTCCTGTGGTTTTGGAGATTAAACCTAGACTCTTGTGTGTGCTGGGCAAATACTGAAACAGTGAACTACTCATCCTCCTCCTGATACTTTTTCATGAAACAATATGCAATGGAGTAATTATGGAAACTTTAAGTCACCTTAAATTCAACATAGTGAGACATAAAACAACAGTAATTTAAACATCATCACTAGAAAAAAGCCACAGGATTTCAAAAATCAAAAGGGAACTAGGTGTAGTGGCTTATCACCATAATCCCACCTGGGCAGGAAGACCATCAGAAAGATGTTCAGTCTGAGCTACAGTCAATTCAAGGTTAATCTGGACTGCACAGCAAGATCCTATCTCAAAGAAAGAAAAAAACAAAAAAACTAAAAGGGAAAATTTAAAACTTGATAAAACAACAATTCAAGTAATGGATGATGTTGCTAGTTCCAGCTACACAAGGGTCAGAGCTATGAAGAGGGCTGCAAGTTTGAGGCCAACTTGGTGGGGCAACATAGCAAGTTCAGGGCTATCTAAAGATACAGCAAGAACCTGCCTCAAAAAGCAAAAAAGGGCCAGGCATGGTAGTGCATGCCTTTAATCCCAGCATTTAGGAAGCAGAGGCTATTTGATCTCTGAGTTTTAGACTAGCCTGATCTACACAGCAAGTTCCAGGCCAGACAGAGCTACACACAGATACAGACTGGAATTTACCTTTATAGAATTGTTTCCTACAACTATCGCTTATTTCAGTGAAAGTATCTCCTAAGGAAGAGGCTCAAAGTAAAGGCCCTTCTAAAACTAGTAGAAACATGCAAAATGGCTCTGATTAGTCCAGTGCTTCTACTCTTAGACCCAAAGGAGGCAATCTAAAGCTCAGTTACCTGTGCTATGGATGCTTAATTTGTTTAATTTTGTACCTGACAATGGAAACCAGAGCCTTTCACCTGGATAGGTAAGTACTTTATACCACACTAAGCTACACCCCAGTCATTCACAGAATTATTTAAAAGTTGCTATAAACTACCATCAATGTACATGCTAAAAATAGTGTTATATGTTATTATAGTAAATAACTATTCATGCCTTTTGTTTTAGTTTTAATTTCTGTCCTATTGGTTTTTTATTTGTCTTGTTAAAGTAGGGGGGTAGGGAAGTGGGGAGGACCTGGTAGAAGTTGGGGAGGGGAAAGAATATGACCAAAATATATTATGTTTTTTGAAACAGTGTTTCTCTGTGTAATAGCCCTGGCTATCCTGGAACTTGCTTTGTAGACCAGGTTGTCACAGAGATCTGCCTCTAACATGAGTGCTGGCATTAAAGGCATATGCCACCATGTCCAGCTTTAAAAAATTATTTTTAAAGAAAATAGTTCATAAAGGATTTCCAAGTATAGGTGAAAATTCTTATTTAGTACTGAAAATAAGTTAAATCACAAAAT
Source organism: Cricetiscus sungorus (assembly GCA_030556225.1). Lineage (NCBI taxonomy): Eukaryota > Metazoa > Chordata > Mammalia > Rodentia > Cricetidae > Cricetiscus > Cricetiscus sungorus. The sequence continues at coordinate 41,719,159 of JANBXA010000328.1, read as the reverse complement.
TTATAGTCAAAGAAGTATGATTTCAACTGTATAACTAAACAATCATACAGGGGAAAAAAGGCTAGAAGGAAAAGAGCTAAAATAGCAATAGCAAGTATTTTCAGATTATGAAATAATTTCATTTTCATACTATTCTCTTTAGCTTTCTTATTAGCATACCTGAATGTTTAAAAAAAAAAAATCTCTTTAGCTAAATTCCCAGATTATATTTTTATCATTTAATTAAAGTCAGAGGACACACTGTAATTTTTTTTTTTAAAGACAGGGTTTCTCTGTGTAGCCCTGACTTTCCTAGAACTCACTCTTAGACCAGGCTGGTTTCAAACTCACAGAGATCCACCTGCCTCTGTTTCCCAAGGGCTGGGATTATGGGCATGCCACCACTACCTGGAAAGATTTTGTTTTTTAATACAAAGTTTCATATATCCTGTGCTGGCCTCAACTTCACTGTGTAGGGGAAGATGACTTGAACTTCTGACCCTTGTGCCTCTACCTCGGCTGGAATTACAGCTACGCATCACTATGTCCAGTTGTTTGTGGTACTGGGCAACACACCCTCGACTTCATGCATGCCAGCTAAATCTCTAGCAACTGAGCTTCACACTTTAAAATTATTTTTTTGGTCACCATACAGATAAATGAGTTTCTTTTTATTCACTTTTCACTCTGCTCTCAGCTTGACCTTATTCCATAAATTTTTACTGTTATTAACTTGTATTTTTCCATTCTTTTTAAACATTTTACATTTCATATCTGCAATAGGATTAATGTTTTTAAAGGCCATTTGTCCACATAAACATGACAAGTCTATCAGGAATGAGCAGGCACACACACACACACACACAATCACTTAATTTTCTAGTAGGCAAAATAATTAACAAACCTATGCAGAATATTCATGACTTTCCAGTCTTCAGAAACACCGCTTGTCACCCGAATCCTTTGTGCAATGTTGGACACGGCTGCAAGAATTGCTGCTCCATCATTTCTCTGGAGTGCAGAACTGCCTAAAACCACCATTGGTTTTTTAGCTTCCTTTAAGACCTATTTAAAAAAAAAAAAAAAAAAAAAAGAGAGAGAGAGAAAGAGAGAGAGAGCTATGACCTTAAAACACTGCAAGAATAAACTAAACCATTTAACCCTACTTGCATCTACATGTTCTTCCAAGTTTGAGAATCTAACACGAAGAATCATTTTGCCAATATTACTGTAAAAAAACCTCAATATCACTTAATATAGATTTTGCACAAGTAAACATTGGGAATAAAAATCCTAGCCAAATATTATTTGCCTGGAATGAATATAGGTAGGTCTCTACAACCTGGAGAGTGTCCCTACAGATACTCAAATGGTCCTGAAGCCCCAGGTATAGTGACAGCTGACTGTCATCTCAGCACTTGGGAAATAAAAGGATCATTAGGTTTGAGGCCAACCTGATCTACATCATGAATTCCAGGCCAGCCAGGGCTATAAAGCAAGACCCTGTTCCAAACAAACAAAAAGAATAAAAATGTTAAAACACAAAAGAAGATATGATGCTGAAGTGTCACCACCTACTTCCTATAGTCACCAAGATGAAAACAGAAGAGAGAACAGAGAAAGCAACACAGCCTTCCTAAAGCAGCAGAGGCTGCTTCGCCACACAATAAGAGAGTGAGTCTCCAGAGGATAGGAAACCACAGACTTGGTGGAAGATGGGAAAATAAGGAGAACTGAAGAACAAACAGCTCACACAATAGTATAAAACAATAAAATAGCTGGCTGGTGGAGCTCTCTAAGTTCAAGGCTAGCCTGGTCTACTGAGTTAGCTCTAGGATGGCCAGAGTTATAGAGAAACCCCATCTTGAAAATCAAACAAACAAAATGCAATAAATTAAAGGAGATAGAGACATGGCTCAGAACTTGGAGAAAAGCAGTAATTCATGCCCAGCACCCACATGGCAGCTCACAGCCATCTGTAACTCTAATTCCAGGGAATCCAATGTCCTCTTCTGTTCTCTTTAGGCACCAGGCTTGCAAGTAGTAGATATACATGTGAGGAGGCAAAATATTCATACATATAAAACAAAAATAAATACATCTAAAAGGAAGAATAATAACGATTAAAATGCAGGGTTGGTGGGAGCTCATTCCACACAGAGGGATATTCTCTCAGCCTAGACACATGAGGAAGGGCCTAGGCCCTGCTCCAAATAATATGACAGACTTTGAAGATTCCCCCATGGAAAGCCTCACCCTCCCTGGGAGCAGAAAGGGGATGGGATGGGGGTTGGGGGAGAGAGGAGAGAGGAGAGAGGAGAGAAGGGGAGGGTGAGAGAACTGGGATCAATATATAAAACAAGCTTGTTTCAAAGAAATAAAAAATATTATTTAAAAAAGCTGGAGAGATGGTTCAGTGGTTAAGAGCACTGACTGCTCTTCCAAATACTCTGAGTTCAATTCCAAGCACCTACATGGCGGCTCACCACTGTCTGTTTTTAACTTCAGGGGATCTGGAACTCTCACACAGACATACATACAGGCAAAACACCAATGTACATAAAAATATACTTAAAAAATAATCAAAACCCAGCAACAGTAGATATGTATAACTTAAAAGTACCTGGCTGAATGGATGGCTCCCTGAAGCAATGTCTTTCAGAATTTTGGGAGAGTCTCCTAGATGGTCGTATCTGTAAGTGAGGTCCACTGGACTACCTATGAGGGCCACTTTTAAGTCATTATGAAGCCAGCTGAAACAAAAACAATTTTTGGAGCCAAATAAGCACAGCCCTTGACCTCAACAATTTTAAGTCCTACATCTGTTTACAAACACAAAATGTCAAAAGCACAAAAGAACTCACAGAATATTTAATCTTAGCAGATATAATTTCATGTGTAGAATTCAAAGTAAGAGTGTTGTAAAAATGTATAGGCAACTCAGAGAACAGATTTGTTGTGTAGGAGTCCTAAGTACAAGTACAATGTAAATAAAGACTATTTTAGAATAAATAACTGACCTGTAGGTTATATTTCACAGTACTTGTATGGCAGAGCCAATTATTTCTCAAATATTCCTGAAAATAAACTGTCATTTATTTACTGTCTACAGCAGAGTCCTATGGAGCTTACTTGTGAGTGTGGTAACTATAACGTTTGTGTGAAGCAATGCTCATTTATCTGTTACCTTGAAGGAGTAACTTCCTCTTTCATTCTCAACATTACCCGGATTAGATAATAAGTTACATATTTGCCCTACTGTAAGTATCTACAACACAAGTGAAAAGGACTGAGGTAAGGAGTGTTCTACAAAATAACTAGCCTGTGCTATGCAAGGATGAAATATGATGACATTATTGCAATGTGTGACTACAGAAGGGCAATGGACAAGAATGACACTGCTGAGAGATAGGGCACAGGACACAGCTCAGCTGGCAGGTACTTACCTGTTTTACAAAGAAAAGCCCCAAATTTAATCCCTACCACCAAAAGACTAACAAAAAACACAGGGTGGGGCTGGCTAGACACCTGCCACTCAATCCAATTCCTGGGACTCACATGGTGCAAGAAAGGTCCTAACTGCTGAAAGCTGTCCTCTGATTATCACAGGAAAACTTCACCATAGCATGTTCATGCCCACATACAAATACACACATAAAATAAAATCCAAACAAACCAACATGCCTGTAATTCATGAACACAGGTAGAAGCTGAAGGATCAGGAGTTCAAGCTGAACCTTAATTTCACTGAAAGTTCAAGGTCAGTCTTGACTTTATTTAAAGACCTTGTTTAAAAAAAAAGAAGCCAGGTAGTGGTGGTAACACCTTTAATCCTAGCACTCAAGAGGGGGCAGAGGCAGAGGCAGAGGCAGAGGCAGAGTTTAAAGCCAGTTCCAGAGCAAGTTCCTGAACATCCAGGGCTACACAGAGAAACCCCATCTTGGGGGAAGAGATGGGGGGGGGGGAGGAGTAGGAGTTAGGACCAGGTGTCCATAATTCCAGCACTTCAGGTAAAGGCAGGAAGATAGGGAGTTCAAGTTTCACTCTGACTTATAGTGAGCTTAAGGCTAGCCTGGGCCATAAGAGAATAAGTAAGCCAGTTGGGGTGATACATGTTTTTAATCCCAGCATTCAAGAGGAAGGGGAGATCTCTGTGAGTTCTAAGCAAGCCTGGTCTATACAGTGAGTTGTATGTCAGACCAACTCAAAAAAAAAAAAAAAAAAAAAAAAAAAATTCCTAGCAAAATAAATTAAAAGACAGGGGCAGAATGACTCTGTTAGGATTTTCTCTAGAATCACTACAACTAACACTTAGTAGGAATCACCTAAAATACATTTAAACACATAAAACGAAAATAATCACATGTTTAAAACTCTTATTACATGAGGATTACATTAAATTACATACCTCTTTCGAATTCTAGCATTAAATAGTGGGGCCTCAAAACGTGGATTTGTGCCAATGAGAAGAACAACATCTGCCTCTTCCACACCAGCAATTGTCGTATTGAGAAGGTAATTAGAGCGTAAATCTGTGCTAAAAGAGTAACATACAACTCAAGCTTAAAAACATAAGAAACAGTAACAACATAAAGCCCTTCAAGTAAACCTAAAGTTAATACATGCTAAGACTCCAAGGACTACTTTCTTGTCGCAAATCCCAGGGCACTCTCACACAAAAGTTTCCATAAAGTATGCCTAACTTTTGTTTAGGAAACACGGCCTTCCTTTACAGCCCAAGCTGGCCTTGAGCCTGAGCAGCCCTTCTCTCAGCCCTCCAACTGCTTGAGACTACCATGTGAACACCATGCCAGGCAGGCGGGTGTAAATGAAATCAGACTTTCCGTACTTATTAATGACTATATTCTACAACTTCAGCTTCTGTTTTGTTTTAAAGCATGTATTAATTACATATAATGGGTTTAGAATCTCATTTTCACACATGTGTAACACGTAACTTGAGAAGCCAGGTGGTGGTGGCACACACTCCTTTAATCCCAGCACTCGGGAAGCAGAGGCAGGCGGATCTCTGTGAGTTCGAGGCCAGCCTGGTCTACAAGACCTAGTTTCAGGGCAGCTTCCAAAGCCACGGAGAAACCCTGTCTTGAAAAAACAGCACCAAAAAAACCCATGTAACTTGAGCATATTCACCACTCATTACCTCTCAATTCCCCTCCCACTCCTGCTAATCTTCTTCTCGAACAGCCCCTTATATGTGAAGGTTCACTGGTGTGTTAAAAGAACCACAGTATGTCAGAAAGCGAACCCTGATGTTACAGATGTGGCTGTTTTATGTAACTATCATAGCTGAGAACAGCAGCATTCATCTTTAATCTAAGCACTTGGGAGAAAAAGGCAGAAGGTTCCTCTATGACAGAGTTCAAGGCAGTGTGTGACACAAGACACCCCCACCCCCACACACAAACAAACAAACAAACAAACATATAAATAAATCCATCCCAAGGCAGCAGCCTAGAGCCCAGCCTAACATTCTCACCCAGCTCCTTCAGTGGGGAAGATCTCTTCAGTGCATAAGTTGTCAGAGTCTACTTTATTAAGCAAATCTTTCAGAGCCACTAAGGATTCAGCATCCACCAAACCACCTGCAATTGCAGCCACATCCTTGCCTTGGAAGCTCTGTAACTAGAAACAGACAAAAAGGGCACCACTAAGAAACCTACAGTCAGCAAAGACCATAACTGTTCAGAAAACAAAACAAGTCATTCTCAAGTATGGAAAGAGAACTAAACATCGGGATGAATCAGTCATTTTTCCTGGATAGTAATAGCCAGCACTCCACATCAAAGAAACTTCTCTTTACAGTGAAGGGAGAAAAACCACAACTGAACTCATGGGGACAACTCTTCACCCCACCCCCACCTCCACCCCCACACTCCGGACAACAGATACAAAACAAAACTAAACAAAACAAAAAGAATCTGCCTTTTTCATGGTGTTCCTGAGTTGTAGGCCAGCCTGATCAGCTGGAGCTGCATAATAAAACCTGTATCTAAAAGAATAAAAAGGGCTGGGTGGTGGTGACACGTATGCCTTTAATCCTAGCACTTGGGAGGCAGAGGCAGGTGGATCTCTGTGAGTTCCAGACCAGCCTGGTCTACAAGAGCTAGTTCCAGGAGAGCCTCCAAAACCACAGAGAAAACCTATCTCGAAAAACCAAAAAATGAAAACAAATAAAAATAATAATAAATAAATAATTAAGAGGACTGGAGAGATGGCTCAAAGGTTAAGAGCACTGATTGCTCTTCCAGAGGTCCTGAGTTCAATTCCCAGCAACCACATGGTGGCTGGAAACCATGAGATCTGATGCTCTTTTCTGGCATGCAAACATACATGCAGATAGAACACTGTATGCATACTAAATTTAAAAAAAAAGGATGAAAGAGAAAGATATGCCCTGTCTTCATGGCAAAGTTGTTTAGTGGAAACTACACACTATTTATCCTCTACTTTAATTTTTTACCATTCCAGCTACACGAGACAGTGCGTCTTCCCAGGAGGTGTAAGTTAAAAGCCCCTTTTCATTTCTGACCATCGGCTCAGTTAGTCTTTGACGTTTTAGTCCATCATAGGCAAATCTAGACAAAAAAAATCACACAATATATAAAATACTGATAAGGAACAACTATAATTTTCTAGTTTACAAACTGTAAAAAATATGTTATTTAAATAGAATATTACCTAAAATGTCAAACAGAATAATAAATACCTAAGGCAGGCATGGTAGCAATAGACAGATCTACCTTAGCTGGGCATGGTGTGGCATGCCTTTAATCTAAGCACATGGAAGGCAGAGGCAGACAGACCTCAGTGAGTTCCAGGCCAGCCTGGTCTACAGAGAGGGTTCCAGGACAGACAGGCTACAAAGAGAGATGCTGTCTTGGGGGGGTGGGGGTGGGGTAAAATGTGTGTGAAAAAGGCTCTCCCTTTATTCCTTCATTTCCCCAAGCACTGGAGACGGAAATCAGGGCCTTGACTCTATTAGGCAAGTGTTCTACAACTAAGCTACATTTCCAGCCCCTTTGTATCTTTATTTTGAAGCAAGGTCAAAGTTTCCCAGGTTGGCCATGAACCTAAGATCCTCCTGTTTCAGCTTTGAGTACCTATGACCACAAGCTTGTGCCACTATGCCCAGTATTTATAACTATTAATGTTGATCCTCCCCCATTTTCTTTATAAAAATTCAGAGTTTTCAATAGTTTATATCATTTTACAACACAAATGTTTCCCTAAAAGATGACCCTAAGGGCTGGAGAGATGGCTATGTGGTTCAGTTCTCAGCACCCACATGAAGGCTCACACTGTCCACAGCACTGTAATACACAGACATCCATACATGTAAAATAAATCTCAAAGAAGACCATAAATGTTTATATCAAGAGTAAAAAACTAAGAAAGACAGTACCTGGTTTTATCAGAGATCCATTCTTCATTAATATCTTCATGCATTCGTGGCAAAATCCTCATCACCTCTCCAGTCCTCGTGCTAACTACAATGTTACTCCCCACTGCATCCATTACATCAATGGACTCTGTCTTTCTGAGAAAATAAACATACATTGAGTATGCTGATTCCAAGGGCAACAAGAGCTTCTGTTACTTAATCATGTCCACCTGCCTCCGCCTCCTGAGTGCTGGGACTAAAAGCATTCGCCACCAATGCCCGGCTCTTTTCGGTATTTTGAGACAGGTCTCATATACTCAGGCTGGCCTCAAATGCTCTAGGTAACAAGTGACTTTGAACTGATGGTGCAGCCTCTGCATCCCAAGTGCTGGAATTATAGACATACACTCCCAAACCCACCTACCTCCCTTTCTAAATATAAAAATAGTGGAACTCGGATGAATAGCAATAAATGAAAGCACCTCCATATTTTGAACACATTGACAAGCCAATTGGAAAGAAATACAACTAATTAACTCTTGGCTATTGTAGTCAAAGAAACCAACAAATCAACCACTCCAGAGAACAGAAACAAAGCTCCACAAAACAAAGAAAAATTAAAAAAAAATAAAAATCCCCCCAAATAGCATTTTATCACTTACATACCAAAATGTAAGACACTTTAATGCATAAAAACTACTTTTGGGGGCTGGAGAGATAGTTTAGCGGTTAAGAGCACTTGTTGCTCTTACAGAGAACCTGAGTTGGGTTCCCAGCACCGACATGGCAGATCACCACTGTCCAACTCCAATTTCAAAGGATTCAATGCCCTCCTCTAGCTTCTTTGGACACCTGCATGCACATAGGGTTCATACATAACTTAGACCACACACATATACATAAAATAAAATAAATCTAAAAACAACAGTATTGTGGAGCTAGAAATAAGGTTTATTAGATGAAGTACTAGCTATGCAAGCATGCAGACTGGAATTCAGATTCCTAGCAGCCACATAAAAGCTAGGAGGGCATGGCAGTCTGGCACTCTGGAGGATGGAGGGCTAGGTGGGTGGACGAGGAAAACTGGCTGGTCAGAGTACAAACAGCAATTGGTAGAGAGCTTCAGGCTCAGCAAGAAATGCTGCCTCAGTAAACTGAGTGACAGGAGAGTAAGGGAGACACCTGATGTCAACATCTGGTCTCCACACATGTGCACATGCAAAGCACACCTGACTAACCTAAAAATCTGTAAGGCTGGGTGTGAGTGGTACACATCGCAATCCCAGCACTTGGAAGGCAGAGGCAAAGTGTATTTCTGTGAGTTCAAGGTCACCCTGGTCTACATAACAAATTCTAGGACAATCAGGACCACACAGAGTGACCCTGTCTCAAACAAAAACAAAAACAAATGAACAAACAAATCTGTAATGGTCTGGCTTGATGCTCCTCCTGTTTTCTTCCTCACTGAAGGCTAGTACCATGGCATATACACACGTAATATTTTTTTTAAGCTTAGAAAGAAAGCAACTATAATTTTGTAGAAGTTTGTCCTACCTTTTAATTTAACTAGTTATCTTCCAATAAAACATTTTTATAGGGCTGGATCAGATTGTTCAATTGGGCCACACACATAAGCTTAAAGAAAGAACTAAGGTCCAATGTCCAAAACCCACATAAAAAGGTGAGTTCAACAGTGATGCCTTGATCTCAGCACTATGGAGGTAGAGATTGGAGGCTCACTAGGGCTGGCTGGCTAGTAAAAGCACGGAGTTCAGTAAGAGATAAAGTGATAAGAAATTAAAGAGGCCACCGGATATCCACATCTGGCATCCCTCCTCCTCCCTACATACAAACATGCATACACACACACACACAAATTTTTTGTTTGTTTTTCCAGACAAGATTTCTCTGTGTAATAGCTCTCTCTGGTTGTCCTCCTGGAACTCACTCTGTAGACCAGGATGCCCTCCAATCCACAAAGATCCATCTACCTCTGCCTCCCGGCTGCTGGGATTTAAAATCATGTGCCATCACCTCCTAGCAACACAATTTTTTTTTTTTTTTTTTTACTTAAAGCAAACAAATAAAAGAGTAGACCAAAATCAATGAAAATTTAGGAAGAAAATGATACATGACATTTTATAAAAAGTAGTGAACTAAAATTTAAAAACAGGGCCAGGAAAGTGGTTCAGAGACCGAAGACTTGCTGATCAAGCCTGATGACCTATGTCTGACCCCTACAACCCACAACAAGAGCCAGATGAAGTAGTGTGCATTTCTAATCCCAGCACTCCTACAGTAAGATGGCAGGCCAAAAGGAAAACTGAACAAAAGTTTGTAGGCTGGCAGGTCTTGCATATGCAGCATAATGAAAGAAATAAGAGACCTTCCTTAACAAGGTAAAAAGCAAAAACTTAATTTCCAAAAGTTGTCCTTCTCATATGCACACTGACATGCACCCACCTGTGCATGAACACATGCACAGGCACACACACTAGATAAAAATTAAAAACAAATAATCAGGGCTAGGAGTATGGCTCAATCTGTAAAACCATGACCTAACAAGTACAGTGACCTGAGTTTTATCCTCATAGCACATGTAAAAATGCTGAGTATGATGGCTATGCTTGGAGTCCCAGTGCTGGGGAAGCAGAGACAGAAGGATCTCTAGCAGTCGCTCTAGCCTAATTGGTGATTACAGGCCAACAAGAGACCCTGTCTCAAAGAACATAGACAATGTTTCTGATCTGCAGATGACACCAAACATTGTCTTCCAGCTTCCAAATATACTTGCACACATACTTGTGGGCACCTGCACCACATCTGTCACACGCACACAAAACAAGATCTTGTAAAAACAAGTTGGTCAAAAATGCAAAGATAAATACCTTGTTTCCCAAGGCCGGGCAGTAAAGGCATAAGGCTTAGAGGTTAGGGCACCTACAGGGCAGATGTCAATGATATTCCCAGACAATTCAGACATGAACATTTTTTCAATGTATGTGCCAACTTGCATGTCATTTCCTCTGCCCGTTGTGCCCAAATCATCTACTCCTGCAATCTCACTTGCAAACCTAAAAAATAACAATTTATCAAATGGTTGAGTTCAGCAAACAGTAGTTCCTTTCCTGTTCATAATCACAAAGACAATGACTTCTAAAACATTAAAGGCATTAGCATATTTTCAATGATACGCATAGTTAGCAAATAAAAATTAATATTTTTCTGTAACTAAAATGAAACACAAAAATGGAAAACTACACAAATCATGTGTATACAGTTCAGTAAGTTATTATACAATTAATAACAGATTTAAAGTTTTAAATTCAACTGAAATTGGCATTAACTGAAAGCAAATGAGTATATGAATATATGAAAAAATAAAACAAAACACCAAAAACAAGCAAACAAAATCTAGCTTTCCCCACTAAATAATCACTATCATTTCAAGTGTTGTTATTCAATGAAAGTAAGTTAGTTCCCCATGATATGAAGAAAAACATTACCTGATGCATCTAGTACACTGTATACATCTAGTCATGATAGTCTTTACCAATGGGCCAATGTTCTTGTCCTCCACAGCACGTTTCCCCTCTAGAAACCGGCTCCTATCGCTTCCAAACATCATGGACTGGTCCTTAAGTAGATTACGAGACAGTCAATCTAATGCTGCTAATGAAATTAAAATGAGTCAATCAAAAAGATTAACAGAATTATTCTAGATACCTGCAGATCACATTCACCTCCCTGGTCACAAATAGGACAGTCCAATGGGTGATTTGCTAACAAGAACTCCATCACACCTTCTCTGTATGAAAAATCGAATATATAAAGTGACATAAGCAGCTACCACTAAAAAATGGTGAGCTATAGGCTAGCTCAATAACCTTCAGAGATAGTTTTTTACAGTTAGCATAAATTTTACATTGACCTCCAGACATGCTAAACACAGTTTAAAGATGTTCATAAGAGTTTCACTAAAATATTGATCCTAGGAAACTGAGTTTCAGGTCTTTGTTTATTCACTTATTTTTTTGAGACAGGGTCTCATGAAGCCCAGCTGGCCTCCAACTCACACTGTAGCCAAAAATGTCCTTGCATTCTGATTTTTCTGCCTATACCTTCCAAATGATGGAAACACAGGTTTTTGCCACCATCATCAGCAATTTTTGTTTTTTAAAAGACAGGTCTTGCTATGTAGCCCATGCATCTTCAACCTCCCAATTGCTGAAACTATAGGCATGTGTTATCGTGCTCATCTTTTTAAAATTATAACTTTTGGGCTGGAGAGATGGCTCAGCGATTAAGAGCAGGGGTTGCTCTTTCAGAGGACCAAGTTCAATTCCCAGCACCTACATGGCAACTGTCTGTAACTCCAGCTCCAGGGGATCTGGCACCCTTATACAGACATGTATGCAGGCAAGATACCAATGCACAGAAAAAAAAAAATAAAGACAATTTGTTTTTTGAGCCAGGGTTTCTCTGTGGCTTTGGAGGCAAAGCACTCACCTATACTAGTTCTACAGCTTTAACCCACAAGCCTCACAAACACACTGAGTACCGAGCCAGTATGAATGTATCATGAACTCAGCTCAGCAAGCCCTGGGTGCTACTCATCACAAAGTGAATTTGCAATGCTGACACTATTCCACAAAGTACTTCAACTACCTGAGCTGACCTCCTCTACTGCATACTCATTTCTTCTGTTCAAAAAAGTTGGCATTAAATCCCTCATCTATGGAAGGCTCAGTAGTAAGGTCAACGTACCTGGCTTTCTTAGATTTTTCCGAGTTAGTCAGGATATTCCAGCCCTTCATAACAGGCATAGCACAAGCAGCTACAACCTAGAAATTCAATGGAGAAATCCATATTTGTAGTCATAAGCAATGCTACCCACAAAATATTTAAAAAAAAAAAAAACAAAATCCTAGGCCAAACAATGAGTTACATGACAGCCTGAGATCTGTCTCAAATATTAAAAAAAAAAGCAGAGATTATCATTCAAAATAGATTTTAGTTTTTAGCTAGGTATAGTGGTGCATGCCTGTAACCTCAGCACTCAAGAGGTAGAGGCTGCAAGTCTAAGGCTAGCCAAGTCAAGCCAGGGTTTTATCTATAGTGAGACCTTTTCTAAAAGACAAACAACAAAAATGTTTTTCCAGATTTTTTAATAACCATAAGATAATCTGACTCTTCATGTTAATCTATTTTTTTTTCCCTCCCCTGAGACAGGGTCTCTCTGTGTAACAGCCTTAGCTGTCCTGGAACTTGCTCTGTAAACCAGGCTGGCCTCAAATTTTCAGAGATCCACCTGCCTCTGTCTCCCCAGTACTTGCTACCACTGCCCAACCCCCTTCATGTTAATCTATCTTTCTTTCTTTCTTCCTTCCTTTCTTTCTTTCTTTTTTATTTTATTTTTCCTTCACATTAATCTTAAAAACAAATAAAGCATTGCTGTGGTTTGTCCCAAAAAGGTAAGTACTGGAAAGCTAGTCCCCAACCTACAAAGCCTTATGAGAAGCAGTGCCAAGTGGGAGGCAATTGGGACATTTGAGAGTAAACACTGGTATCTCAGTGACCACATCTTAGAGTAGATTAGTTCCCACAAGAAGTGGGTTATTGCCAAGTAAGGAGGGTGGACCCTACTCAGTCTCCTGCTTTTCCTCCTGTCAAATCATATTATACAATAATCAGATGTCTGCGAAATGTAGTTGCTTGACTTTGGGCTTTCAAACTCTAAAACCATGAACTAAATAAACCTCCTTACTTCATGAAGTACCTCGTCTTAGCTATTTTGTTATAGCAATCCCCTCAGTAGTCCTTAAGAACATTCTATTAGTCAAAGCTCTATTTTATCATGCCCCCAAATCATTTTTCTTTTCTTTTTGAGATAGGGTTTCTCCACCTGGCTGTTCTGGATCTATGTAGACCAGGCTGGCCTTAAATTCAGAGATCCAACTACCTCTGCCTCCTAAGTACTGGTATTAATGGTGTGCACCATCATGCTTGGCTTTTATTGTCTAAACATTTTCTGGTCTGTCTGTCTTTAATCTATTCTTACTTAAATTTTTTAAGGCAGGGTCTCACTGTGTAGTCCTGCTGACCTGGAACTCACTATGTAGATGAGGCCAGGTTCCCTCTGACTGATGTCTGCCTGCCTCAGCCCTGAGCGCTGGTATTAAAGGTGTGTAGCACCACACCCACCATTTCTGTGCCTCTAAAACCAGGAATGGGCAGACAAGATGGCCCAGTGTGTAAAGGTACTTACTAAGTCAACCCTGGCACCTACATAAAAGAGAAGAATGAGCTGACAAAGTTGTTCTCTGATCTCCACGTTTCGTGTCACATGCATACATATCATGTACACATATATAATAATAATAATGAAAAGGCATGGTAGCTAATGTCTGTATTAGCACTGGGGAGACTAGTGGGGAAAGGCTCTAATGTCTGTATTAGCACTGGGGAGACTAGTGGGGAAAGGCTCTAATGTCTGTATTAGCACTGGGGAGACTAGTGGGGAAAGGCTCTTGCTGTCAAGCTTGATGGACTTGACAGACCTGAGTTTGAGCTCTAGAACCAACACTGCAGAAGAAGATAAGTCACTCCTCTGACCTCCACACATGCAGTAGTATATACATTCCTGCACATGTGTGCAACCGTGTGCATATATACTCAGGCATGCATGAAAACAAGCACACAAATACAAAACACTAAATATACTAAACTTTTTTAAAAAAATAGTTTAACACTAACCTGTGCTATATATTAAATTTGAGGTCATCCTGAACTATGTCAGAGAAACTTTGTCTCAAACAAATGAAAACAAGACTAGTGAGATGGCTCAGTGAGTAGTAAAGGCACTTTCAAACCTAGTGATCTGAGAATTCGATCCCCAGGACACACATGGAGGAAGAAAGATCCAGATCCCTGTAAAAGATCCTGACTTCCACATGTGCATCATGGTAATTACCCCAGACCTCCTACTAAACAAATGAATACTTATCTTTGAAATAAAACAAAACAAAAAACCCAACAGCAACAAAAAACAGGAAGAGTCCTAGGATTTAAGGAGCTAGCTTAGTCAGTAAAGTGCTTGCTGTGTTAAGCCTGAGAAGCACTCGAACTTAAGTTTGATCCCTAAAACCAATACAAAAAAAGCTGGGTGCTCTTCGCCTTTCTTCCGCCATCATGCGGCGTACACCTGACTCAGCTTCTTGCCATGTCTTCTCACAAGACTTTCAGAATCAAGTGATTCCTGGCCAAGAAACAAAAGCAAAATCGTCCTATTCCTCAGTGGATTCGGATGAAAACCAGTAACAAAATCAGGTAACTCCAAGAGAAGACCCTGGAGAAGAACCACACTGGGCCTGTAAGGGTTCACACCATGGCAAGTCTGTACTGAATCGTGGTCATCACTATCTATCCTGCCAGATGCAGGAGGTCAACATTTTTAACCTGGAGATTTAGTCATGTTTAAGTTGAGGGAATGGTTTGCCAGTAATAAGCTGGGCATAGTGGTACATGCTTACAATCTCAGCATTGGGGATGCAAAGACAAGCGCATCCCTGGGGCTTGCCCAGCTTTATCCTAACCAGAGAGACCTGTCTCTAAAACACAAGGTGGAGGATCCCTGAGAAATGATACTTGAAGTACGTACACACACACACACACACACACACCAGCCTTGTTTTCATTTGCAGGCATTGCTGACTTAACAGCTGCACACACCAAAATGCAATTATGAAACCTAAAGTGAACTTCTCTACAACTCTTTGTCGAGTGAAAATGGCACAGCATACACACTTCTATATGATACACAAGTTTTAAGATACTGATACCTTAAGGCCAGGTGGCAACTGTGGTACATGTCTTTATCCCAAAATTCAGGAGGCAGAAGTAGGCAGATCTCTGTGAGTTCAAGGCCAGCATGACCTACAGAGTGAGTTCTAGGGCTGCCAGGGCTACATAGAGGAACCCTGTCTCTAAAAAAGCAAAAAAAAAAAAAAAAAAAAAAAATCCACCTTGAATTCCTAAACTTGTTATGTGGCATTAATGTTTATATAACACTTCCACCAATGTATTTCACTTTGAAATGGATCACCTATATACAAAAGATATTTAATTTACAGTAGTATTGATGTTAAAGTTTGCTGCAAGATTTAAAGTCTTTTTCCTCTATAGTATGATATGGAATTCCAGGAATCACGTACCTTTGGAGCTTTCTCAATTTCCACCAGGCACATCCTGCAGTTCCCAGCAACAGACAACCTTTCATGGTAACAGAACCGAGGGATCTGCATGCCAACCTTCTCGCAAGCCTAGAAGACAAAACTCTGCATTAGAAGATCTTCAGAGCCAGGCAATGGTGGTGCATGACTTTAATCCCAGCACTTAGGAGGCAGACAGGTAGATCTCTGTCAGTTTGAGGCCAGCCTCATTTACTGAGGGAGTTCCAGACCAGCTAGGACTGTTACACTGAAAAACCCTGTCTCAAAACACAAAAACAAAAACATAAAATCTTCACTTGGGTTGGAGAGATGGCTCAGAGGTTAAAAACACTGGCTGCTCTTCCAGAGGTCCTGAGTTCAATTTCCAGCAACCATATGGTGACTCACAACCATCTATAATGAGATCTGGTGCATACATCTCAGGCATGCATGAAAACAAGCACACAAATACAATGTGTACATGCAGACAGAACACTGAAATACATGTGTACATGCAGACAGAACACTGTCCACAGAGAGAAAGAAACAGAGAGACAGTGACAGAGAGACAGTGACAGAGAGAGAAAGAAAGAGATCCTCACTTTGTTCTTGACCTCACTGAAACAGAAGGTAGAGGTGGGGATCCTTTATTACTAATGTCCCTAAATACCTCTATCTTCACCCACTACTATACTCTACTTTATTCCAAACCAGTCAGTTCTTAAGCTGCCTGAAAGAACACAAGCATCTTCAAACTCCCTTCATTTTATGTGTAAGAAATTAGATAAAGTACCCACAGTCTGTGTTGAAGTCTTTTCTCCCAATGCTTTGAGCTTCCCTGTGAAACTGTCCCAGTGGCTTCATGCCTGGATCCCTTTTTGTTTTTTAGGTTTTTTTTTTTTTTTTTTTTTTTGAGACAGGATTTCTCTGTGTAGCTCTGGCTATCCTGGAACTTGCTCTGTAGACAAAGATGGCCTCAAACTCTTAGATATCATCCTACCCCTGTCTTTCAAGTACTGGGATTAAAGGTGTACACAACCACTGCCTGCCATCAAATGCTCTGTTTTGTTTTTAAACTAAACAGTATGAAGTAAATATTTTTTTAAATAAAAATCAGAGAACATACATAGTCACAAAAACAATTACAACATACACATACCTGCAAGACAGTGGTTCCCGGTTCCACCATGACAGACTGACCATCAACAAATACTTCAATCAAGTTACTTGCTGCTGTGCCAGTTGTTCGAACTGACCATCAAGACAATAAGGTGAGAAACAAATTAACAGTTAATTACAGCTCAAGCTATTGGATTAACCATACATAAAAATTTTCAGCTTTTGCTAGTCCTTGAGATTTGCATCTCAAGATGCAAATTTCTTAAAGCACTAAAGCAGCACAAAAGCTTTGTCAATTCAATTCTACCAAACATATACATGGTCGTCAGGTTTGCTTTTGTGGGTTTTTATTTTGAGACAGGAATACTCAAAAATACATACAACAAAAACAAAACTGATCATATCTTTAGGAGATTTAGAAAGGCCTATCAAGGTCCTTTTTAGAGGTAGCCCTGGCTGGCCTGGAACTCACTATGTAGATCAGGCTGACCCCAAACTCAATACCTGCCTCAGCTTCCTGAGTGCTAGGATTAAAGATGTGCACCACCAACACCAGGCCTTAGTTTTCTACTTTTAATAGTAGTTGAAGAGGAGACTTTAATATTGCTTTTTCAAAAACCAAATGATCACTGTTTTTTGTTTTGATACAGAATACAGTTTCTAATATTTTCTATTATGTGTTTTTTGTTTATTTTGAAAATTCTTCTGTCAACTTGGATCAATTGTTTCTACTCTTATTTAATGTAATTTATGGGCTCAAATTTTTTTTAAAAAATATCTAATAAACCATGGAACTGACAAAGCTATGTCTAATACTCATGAATATAAATACAAAAAACAAAACTTACCATAGCCTTTTGGAGACTTAGAAAGGCCCATTATGGCCCTTTTCACAGGTATTCTAAACATGATGGCTGAAAAATAAAACAAAGATGAATTATCGTACAGGGAAGAGAGCCACCCAATAATAAAACATCTGTATTGTTTTGTGGTTTCATACATATTATTCTAAGAGAATCTTCAGAAGTCCCAATGTTTTGTCAAGTTGTACATACAACATTCAGTCTCAGAGACATTAATTCGCTTATACAATGTCACATAGCTAAGAAGCAGTGTACAGTAGATAAGTGCTTTACAAGTGAGCTATATCTCCAGTGTAAATTTGGGCTCTGTGATGCAAAGGGCAGTTTTGTTATAACCAGAAGTAAGTGTAATCCCAGAACCTGGGAGGTAGAGGCAGGAGGATCAGAAGTTTTAAGGTCCTCTTCTGCTATATAGCAAGTTTGAAGACAGCCAGAAATACAGGAAAACACTGTCTCAAAAGAAAAACAGGTAAGAGTAAAGTAAAATAAATCTGCAAAAATAACTCTATCATTAATAGCTATTTAAAAATCAATAAAATACCTTTCTGCCCTTATCTCCTCCTAGTATGTTGGGGTTTTTATTTTGTTGAGACAGGGTCTTGCTATTAACCTTGGCTAGTCTTGAAGCAATCCTCCTGCCTCTGCTTCCAGGGTGCTACCACAATTGGCTCCAGTATGCACTCTCCCATGATATATGAATTATATATGATCCCAAGATATTCTGAGGCAGCTCAGAAGTCAAAAGTCTTTGATGAATCTTAAGGACCATCGTTTTGCACTGAGTAATATGTTTATCTCACAGACCTGCAATTTGCTTGTATTATGCTTCTATCCTAGATATATCAGGAACTCATGGAATCTTCCTACTTCAGTACCAATTCCCAAGAGCTCCTAAAAATAAGCTTTACAACAATGGTCCTCCATTGGATCTGATGTTACAGGGCTGTAATCTCAGTTACCTGGGACACCAAGACAGCAGGATCACATTTCCATGCCTGGATAACCTGGTGAGATGCTATCTCAAAAACAGAAGAGAGGTTCAGCGGTTTAAGCATTCGCTGCTCTTACAGAGGACCTGGGTTCAAGTCCCAGTACCCACATGGTGGTTCACAGTCATCCATAACTGCAGACTACAGTTATCATGACTTCCTCCTCTGCATGCACCAGCATTCAAACAGCACAAATGCACACATGAAGGCAAACATTCTTTTTTTTTTTTTTTTTTTTTTTTTGGTGAGACAGGGTTTCTCTATTTAGCCTTGACTGTCTTTGAACTAGCTCTGTAGACCAGTTTGGCTTTAAACTCAGATCCACCTGCCTTTGCCTCCTGAGTGCTGGGATTACAGGTATCTGCTACCACTTCCAGCTGTGGAAGCATTTAGCTTGTGTCAAGTTGACATGAAACTATGCAGCACAGCCTCTAAAATCGTAATTTTTCTTTTGGAATTTTTAAGTTTTGTTTAGTCAGTTGGTTTTTGTTTAGTTTTGGTGACAGGGTCTCATGTAGCTCAGGCTGGCCTTAAACTCCTGATCCTCCTGCCTTTATCTCCAAACTGCTGGTATTACAGGGATGTACAAGATGACTAGTTTGTTGTGTGTTTGTTTTTACCTTTTAAAGTTAAAAAAAAAAAAGTAAGTGATTAGAAAGTATCAACATTAAAAAAATAGTAAAAAGTTTAAATAGCAGTAGCAGTACTAACTAAAAATAGTACACAGAGTTTTTTCTTTTTTTTTTAAATTAAAAAAATTAAGTGTAAGTGTACTGTATTTAGCCTGTATCTACGTCTGTTCACCATGTGCATGCTTGATGCCCAGGGAAGTCAAGAGAGGGTGTCAGATACCCTGGAACTGGAGTTATAAACAGCTGCTGAGTTGTCATATAATTTTGGGGGACTCAAACCTGGGTTCTCTAGAAGAACAGCCAAGGATCTCAACCACTGAACCACTTGTCCAATCCCAATGCCTCCTCAACATATCCTACTGGCATGTTACCACATGTGGCTCTTGGTTATATAGAAACCAGGCTGGCCTGAATCCCACAGAGAGAGATCCATCCACAGGCCTCTTCCTCTCAAGTGCCAAGAATAAAGGCACTACCATTCCAGATAAAATAGAATCCTAAGCTCTAAAGTCTATAGTTATCACAGATGACCTATAATTAAAATTTTCATTAATTCATAACTCATTTCATTTAATTCCTTAATAACAGTAATTACAATTTTCAATACTGAATTTGCAGACATCAAATCTGTAGACTACAAGCAATTTCCAATAAATTAGTTATTGGTTCTTTATCTATACAGCAGATCTACAATACTTTCCAGGGTGTTTCTACGAGGCCAATAATTACCAATAATAAAAACAAAGAAAAAATTGCAATAAAAACTGACTTCAACTTAATCAGTAATGGCCCCTGACAATCAGTTGTAAAGTGCTCTTCGCCTGTGGCCCTTTTCTTTACTAACATCACACACCATACAATTTTTACTATTCTACTTACTAAACTTGGGTTAAGCATGTAGCTTTAGTGGAGAACCACTTCCTTTGCCTACACTGGGCTATATCCCAAACACAAATAACAAACAAACAAGCCCCCAACACTAAGTTACAGGTGAATTTTGGTACCTACTAGACTTTTAAGTTCCTTGACAAGAAATCTATTTCCCTTTTCTGAAGACTAGCACAGTAGCCTTACGAAAACAAGTCACCAAATTCCAGATGAGCAGTACATATTCCCTTAGCAAAAAGTACTGATGAGGCCCAGCATGGTGGCTCATGCCCATAATCCCAGCATTGGGGAACTTGAAGCATGAGAATCATGCATTTGAGGCCAGCCTGACCTACATAATGATATAAAACCTACATAGACAGTTTGAGCATAACCTGGTTTATACAGCATACAGTTTGTTTTGTTGTGTTTGTTTGTTTGTTTGTGTTTGTTGTCCCCTTTGGTGGTATTTGATTTTTGAGATAGATCTCATGTACCTCAGACTGACCTCAAATTTGCTATGAAGACAAGGATCAACTTGGGACCCCTAAACCCAGATCTCCACTTCCCAAAACACCAGGATTATAAACATGCACCACGACATCCAGATTGGTATTGCTACTTGTCGTTGTATTTTACATTTATTTATTAACTCTGCGTGAGCTAGCATACACGATCTGTAGTGGGGCTCATGCACATGGAAGCCAAAGAACAACGTTTGGGAGTCATTCCTCCCAACTCAGGCTGTCAGGCATAGCAAAAAGCATCATCACCAACTAAGCTACCTTGCCAGCCCTGAAATGTGTTTCAAACAGGAACAAAAATAACTACTGAAGCTGGGGATGTAGCTCAGTTCGTAGAGTCCTTACCTAGCAGAAAGTCCTAGGTTCACTCCTCTGTCTCAGCCTCCCCAGTGCCGGGATTATAGAAAGCACCCGGCACATCTCTGCTATACCTTGGCTGTGACTTAGAGAAATAACTTTCTAAAAGCTGCTGATGCTCTGGCTTAGAACACTCCACGATGCAAAACTCAGTGGAAAAAGAATAGGAAAATCCCCAGGAACAAAGAAACCTAACGTTTACAATTCAGTTTGATCTTACAATCCTTGAATCTCAAGACCTTGAAGACGCTGCAGCTTCCTGACTTACAGCTGGGCTCCGAACTAACTTTTCAATATTCATTTTTTTCCCAAATGTATGTGTGCACGTACATGTCTGTGTGGGGATCATGTCAGGTGCTCACAGTCTATAAGAGGGTGGCGAGTCCCCTGAGAACAGTGACAGTCTGTTGTGAGTCTCCTGAACTGGACACTGAGCACCGAATTCGGATCTTCTCTGCGAGGTACTTGTAACCGCTTAGCTAACCAGCCCGGCTAACTTTTTAAAAGTTTTGGCGAGTTCTCCCCGTCAGTAGAATAAATAAATTACTACCGAACATGATCAATGAACCAGACAAAACGGGCAGTAGTGTGGACCGCTGTAAGACAGCAAATAAACATTTAAGTCACTCGTGACCGGGGAAGGGCCGGTCTCCTGTCAAGGCCACTTCCTGCTTTCCCCTGCAGAGAGAAGGAAGCTCGCAAGCCCGAGTTCCCAAAGGTCTTCTGATCTTCCTCCCTTCTGCTCCATCAGACAGAAACCTCACCTGCCGGGTCTCCCGGGTTCCCCAGGTGCGGGCGGGAGGCGGTACCCAGTCAAGGGCAAGAGGAGAATGACTTCTCTGACCTAAAGGGGACAATACTGCCAAGAAATGAAACCTTGCTCGAAGCACTTCAGCCTTCCCACCTAAACTCGTCCTCACCTTTCCTCCGGAGCCCCCAGGCTGCTCCGCGGACTCGTCCGGATCTCTCTGACCCCTCAGTACCGGGCCGCTAAGTCAATATGGCGGCCACGGCTAACTCCGTCACAGGAATTGGGTGACGGGAAGCCAGGAGGGACAAATGTCCCACATTCGACAATTTGCCCTTTTTGGACCTGTTCGGCAATTTCCGTCAACCCGAGCGAGAGCCGGGAGGAAGCGGAGAGGACGACTTGGACCTGCAGTTCCGCCGGAAGTAGCCGAGGCCTGGCGGCCGAGCGCTTTCGCTCAGCTCCGGCTCTTTAAGGGGCGTTTCCCTTAGTTTCGGAATTCTTGTAGGTAGGCATTTTACAATGCCTCTTTTATTAATTTCTTTCCGATCTCAAAGAAAAGCCCGCGGACAACCTGTGGGCCGTTTAATTCACAAGTCCCGGGTTTACGTGGAGGAACGAGACTAGTAACGTACTTTGACCTTTCACCTCTAGCCGGTGCAGTGGAGGGAAACGCCTCCGTCTCTATATAAGGACTTTTCCGGCCGGCCCGGGCCCTTTTTCCCTTAGCGCCGGCCGCGGGCTTCGGGCGCTCTTTCCCTACGCTGCTACCGGCCTCCGGGATCCAGCCGACGCCATGGGTTTCGGAGACCTGAAAACCCCCGCCGGCCTCCAGGTGCTCAACGATTACCTGGCCGACAAGAGCTACATCGAGGGGTGAGTCGGGAGGCCGGGGCCACGTGGCGCGGGCTCGGCGGGAGGGAAGCGGGGAAGCCGAGCTTGGGTCTCCCGGGGCCGGATGCCGCTGGAGCAGGAACTCCAGGGAGGGGCTGCAAGTGGAATAATTGGAAATAGGCTCGTTCAGCCGAGTTCTTCTGCGTCTTTGCCGAGTTAATACATTTAAACTTGTGGCTAGCCTGATTGGAAGATGGTAGCCTTTGATGTCTGTCCTACGTGGCAGATACTCTTGGCTTTTATAGATACAGACAGATGTTCGGTGCACTTTGCAATTATATGCAACTAAAGCAACTTGTTAGCCCTGTAATAGTTCTCGTTAGTTAGTGGCAGACACAGGGCTTGTCATATACTAGCTGGTGTTTGTATCTTTTCTTTAAAAGGTGCTTGCACTTGTTTCTGTGGCAGGTATGTGCCATCACAAGCAGATGTGGCAGTATTTGAAGCCGTCTCTGGTCCTCCGCCCGCTGACCTGTGTCATGCCCTGCGCTGGTATAACCACATCAAATCTTACGAGAAAGAGAAAGCCAGGTAAAAAGAAAAAAATACCTTTGTGCCACCTGGATTTTCCCATGGCAAAGTAGGACCGAGGTTAAAGTAATTTAGCTTTGTTGTGATAGTGTATAGCTTAATTTCTGCGACCTTAAAAGGCCAAGAGACTGAAGCCCTCCATTTTCTCATGGAACAGGTAGCACATGGACTACAGCAATTCAACTTACTCCGCACCAGTGTGCTTGGACCTGGGGGGGGCCATCGCTGGGGTGAGAGAGGGTAGTTCATTCATTCAGTCCCTGGCCATTCTTCTGAAACTACCAGCAAGGGTGGAAAGTTTGGGGAAGTGGACTCCAGTTAACTAAGAATGGAAGTGAGCATATAATGAAATCTCAAAACAGATGTTCAGATAGTGAGTATTGAGTATAATGTCTCCTGTGGTACTAATGTTTGTTGGGTGATGCTAGACACATATAACATACCTGAGATTGTGCTAAAGGGTAAATAACCAGAATAGAAGAGATGGAGTGTTACTGGGAAAGAAAGGGTTTGTGTTTTGTCCAGAAAAGAATGTGGCACCAACCTAATATTGGTAGGATGTTTGCTTTCAAGCTTGCCAGGAGTGAAGAAATCTCTGGGCAAGTACGGCCCTTCCAGTGTGGAAGACACCACGGGAAGTGCAGCTGCAGATGCTAAAGATGATGATGACATCGATCTCTTTGGATCAGATGATGAGGAGGTATGGCTGACCTCATGTAAAGAGTATACTGATAAGGCAGTATATGTCTTCAAGCATAAGCATAGATGCTGTAGTGGCTGCCTGGATTTTGAACCCTGGCTTTGCTTGTTATCTGCCTGTAAAAAGTTATCACTGGGTACATGATGAATAAAATCAAATCACCATCTTTCGGCTGAGCTCCTGATGGATTTGCTTTTTTCTGATAAATGTGGTCTTTTTTTTTTAAATTGCCTTGTCGGTGTGTTTAAGCAGAAGATAACCAACTTTGTGAAATTTTTGTTTCCTATACAGGAAAGCGAAGAAGCAAAGAGGCTCCGAGAAGAGCGCCTTGCACAGTACGAGTCAAAGAAGGCTAAAAGTAGGTAGTTTTTAGAGTCTTAATAAACATCTTCCTTATAAAACTTCCACAGCTACTGGTCTGCAACTGTTTATATGATAGCAGTTGTAGCATTCCTCTGTGGGAAAGAAACTGTTACACAATTTAATGCCTCTTTCTTAGCCAAACTGAAAGAGGAATATGCGTGACAGACACAAGGTAAATTCTGTATGTTTTTTCAGCAAGAAGATAAAGTCTGTTTTAAAACAAGCTGAGATTTGGCCTAGGGTAAAGGTGTTTAGTTGAGTGCTTAAGTATAATAATGCATTTCTTAATCTTTTTTAGAGCCTGCGGTTGTTGCCAAGTCTTCCATCTTATTAGATGTGAAGCCTTGGGATGATGAGACAGACATGACAAAATTAGAGGAGTGTGTCAGAAGCATTCAAGCAGATGGCTTGGTGTGGGGCTCTTGTAAGTTTTAATGATGTATTTTGAAGTTGGAATTCATGTACATTTTCAATTTTTCCCCATCAGTGAGAGTTTCCTAACTTCTTTCCCTTTTTTTTTTTTTTTTTTTTTTTTTAGCCAAGTTGGTTCCAGTTGGATATGGAATTAAAAAGCTTCAGATCCAGTGTGTAGTTGAAGATGACAAAGTTGGCACCGATATGCTGGAGGAGCAGATTACTGCCTTTGAGGACTACGTGCAGTCCATGGATGTGGCTGCTTTTAACAAAATTTAAAACCATCCTCAGTCACTGCACTTGAATAAAAGCTTGAAAACAACCCTTGACTCTACATTCTATTGTGAGAAATGGTACATTTATATATATGGTGTCTTAGCTTTGGAGGAAAGGATTCAGTGGCTATTAGTAATTCCTAAATAATGACTGGAAAGGTAGGTCAGGCCACATGACCAGCCTTTGTATAATCCCCAGGACCCACATGGTGGGAGAAGGCTGACCCCCAGAAGTTGTCTTTAACCCATGTGTGTTTCATGTACCACTTGACTGACTACACACATTTTTTAAAAACTGATGTGTTACTAAACTTTGAGTGATTATAGTATAACTTTGTAGCCGTTGGTGATAAAATTCTATGCTTATCAGCAATACATGGTGCTGCTGGATATTGTGATCAAACATCATCAAGATTGCTTTTTTTGAAAAATTGACTTTTCAAAAAGTTGCCACTAAGGTTACTCAACCACCATTTACCCCTTAAGTTCAGTCCCTAGCACCTAGAGTGCCAACTTTGGGAAATGGTCCTCTAACCTTGACATGCATAGCCCCCATACACAGAAGTGTTTCTTTCACTGGAACGTGTGTATGGTGTGTCTGGTGCCTGAGGAATTCATAAGATGGTGTTGGGTCCCCTGGAACTGGAGTTCCAGATGGGTGTTAATTACTAGTAGGTATTGCTTCCCAGGTCTCAAGTATTTCTAACTGCTGAGTGATCTCCCTAGCCCTGCCCCCCCCTCCAATTTATATGTGTGTACCAGAGGAGGTAAGTCATAACAATTAGAGCTATTTGCAAATGTTACAGATTTAATTTTGTTGAGCTATAGCGGTTGAACCTTTTATTAGAAGTGTAATCTGGTGCCAGGGCTTGTACTGCACCACTGAACACATCACTGCAGTTCTCATAATTTAGATGTGTCTTTAAAGCTTGCTGTATTTTGTAGATGGGGATCCAGAAGAGTAAATGATCCAGGGTTATTTCAACTCTCAATCTAGTGAGGGAAGCTTCATGTAAAGATTTATTTAATCAGATAAATTTATTTAATAAAACATGCACTGAGGAAATACTTCAGACAGCCTGAAATGGTGGCAAGATTTTTTTCAGATTTGTTAGGATCATTCTGGCCAGCAGAGGGCAGTGTCTAAACAATGAAAGCAAGCGGAGGGAAATGTTGAAACCACGAGAGCCATCAGATGGCAGCATTTGCTATCCTTGTTTTCCATAGTGCTTGAGGATTATGGAGAACACTGACATAAAGGTGTGTTTTATTCGGCTTATACTGGTGTCCACGCAAACAAAAGAGCAAAAGATGGAACTATGCCGGTGATGCATGCTCTTTGAAGTAGTTCTGAGTTCTGGCCTCTATCACTGGGGAATGTGTTTCTATTGTTTATAGTAACCTACACTCTTGTGAACAGCCAGAATTTTCCATAACCACAATGTTCTAAAGAACTAAAAATGAACATCAACAGGCGAGAGGTCTGTCCCCTTCCTTTGATTCTGAGCCAGCCTGGTCTTTCTCTGACTAATTGGGTATTGTGGAAACAAGGCTGTGAGTGGCATTCATAGCCTTTAATAGACCTGAGGGTAAGGCTAGGTGGTAGAGTGCTTGCTCCTTGCAGCTTTTGAAACCTCAGTGTAGCCACCCTGGACAGATGTGAGAGGAAGGACAGTTGATTCCATTTGCATCATTATCCATCTGGGGCTCCAGACAGACTGGGAAGCGGAGTCAAATCGTCCTCTGTCTTGTTTGTATTCCAGAATCTCAGAATTGAACTATACCAACAAGAAATTGTTGCTTTAAGCAATTAGATTTTGGGGCAACTTTTAAGTAAACAGCAGGAATGGAAGTTTTAAACCAATATAATCAACTAATAGTTTAATTAATAAATCATTAAAGTTGACTATGTGTATTATGCTGTTAAAATATATGTGTATTCAATTTGTCAGAGCTTGAGGCCAGTCTAGGCTACATAGTGAAATTGTATCCCACACAGTTTTTTTGCTAATTTTCTCTTTTATTAGTAAATGAAAAGGTGATGATTAGGGAGCTGGGGAGATGCCCTCGTTGATACCCACATTAGAAAAAGCCTGGCATGCTGGCATGCACTCAGTCACAGTGTTGGGGAGGCGAGATAGGCAGGTCTCTGGGACTTGCTGGCTAGCCACCTTAGCCTACTTTGTGAGCTCTGGGCAAGTGAAAGACTCCTGAGGAACAACAATCAAGACACACACATGAACATGCATGCACGCACAAAATGACCCAAAAGCAAACAAAAATGAACCCAATACTTTTTCGAAGATGGCTAACACAATGTGCCATGTATTATAAAGATGATGTATTTAATCTGAGAGATGTATTGCAGTACACCAATGGATGGAGGCTAAAACTGGGAGAAAAGTTATAGGTTGTCAGTACCACAATCGCCACCAGAGGGCAGCCAGAAAGATGCATCATCTAAATTGCGAGGAAGACATCCTACATTTTATAAGCACACTAAAATATAAGGCCAATACACTGAACAAAAATGTGGTCGTCGGTTTATATCAGGACGAAGCTTCATCGGAAAGAATTTGTTATGAAGCTCACAGGGCGACTCCACACTGATTTCTGGGAGCACGGTACTCATTGGGCTGTTTCTGGGGGAGACAGGCTCTTGGTTTCAGTGCTCCTGATGTGTTCACTGGCTGTATCATGGCAGCTGACTTCCCACAGTGAATGCTTTAGTACCTCAGCAGCAGAGGCCTGGAAGTGATCTTGGAACTTCTTGCTAATTAGAACGTAAAGGATGGGGTTCAAACAGCTATTGAGGAATGCCAAGCCTGTAGAGAGAGGGATTCCACTCTGCACGTGCTGGAAAGAGCTGTTGTGGTAAATAGTGAGTTCCCAAATGCTAAACAGGTGATAAGGAGTCCAGCAGACCATGAAGGCAATGACCACACAGAGAATTGTCCAAAAATGCTTACTGGACATTGCAATATTTCGCTTTTTTATCTTGAAGATGAGACACAAGTAACAGAAGCTCATTGTCAGCAAAGGGAAGAGGTAGCCAAAAAGGAACTTCACCCAGGTCAGAACATGATGTCTCATCAAGGTGAGATCAGGATCATGCTTCTGGAAATTATTATAACAAATAATGTGGTTATTGACCTCCAGAGTGTCCCGGAAGTACAGGTTAGGACCTCCAAGCAGAGAAGCCAAAAGCCAGACAAATATAACAACGACCAGTGAGTTCTTTAGGGTTCGGTACCGATGGGCCAAGACAGGATGGATCAAACGTAAATAGTGGTCTAGGCTGATCACTGTCAGGAAGAAAACACTAGAAAACATGTTCAACTGGGCAACGAAAGAATTAGCCTTGCACAGCCACAGGCCAAAGGGCCAGTGGAAACTCAAGGCCACATAGGAGACATACAGGGGCAGGAAGAGGACAAAAATGAAATCTGCAATGGCCAGATTGAGGAACCAGAGAGTAGAGACTGTTTTCTTCCACTTGAATCCCATGAACCAAATGACAATGGCATTTCCTGGAATTCCCAGAACAAATGCTAGGACGTACAACAGCAGGGAGATCCAGTGAATAATCCCCAGGTGCATCTTCTCCTCCAAATCAGACTCCGAGGAGTAGTATTCCAAGGAATAGGAATAGTTCTCAAATTCATCAAATACTGTTTCCTTTGAGATTTCCATGACGACCTTGTAGGTGGAGAGGAAGGAAATCTGTCGAAGTAAATTTTAAAGGGGGAAAAAAAATGCTTAACGAAAAATTGTTTGGTGAACAAAGAACATAAACACAAAAGTACTTCAATTTATGACTAAGACGTGCTTTATTTTTCGGAAGGGCTTGTGTTAATAGCATAGATGCCCATGTCCTAGTTTCCCTGATTTTGCTCTCAAAGCTTTTGTGAGTTCAGTGATTGCTAAGTTAAAATGATCCACTCTACAGGTCAGGTCCTCTGTCCTTAATACTTAGAGTGCATTAAGAGAATCTTGACATTTAGCAAGCATTTATTAGACTCCCAGTATGCATTATTTTACAGCAGATGCAAAGGAAACCAGATTGCTACTTACACAGTGGAAAGTTCCAGCTTTGTAATTGCAGCCCTGACTTCTAAAGCTCTAGTCTGAGAACAACAGCTTTCTGGATCCTTCCATTTCCATGACACTAGTAAGCACTAGTAACCAAGTGTTTTAGGCCCAGACTTTTATGTTTCAGGCAGTGTTAGGAATTAAATTAGGGGCCTCAAACATGCCAAGCCGACACTCTACCACCAAGTTAAGGCCTCAGCCCTAAAGACGATGCAAATGCTATTAATCAGTTATATCAATAGATGGCTTTTCAGCTAGAAGATAATTTTGGCTTTGCGTGTTTGTTTGTTTGTTTGTTTGTTTTCTTTGTTCTGCTTCGTGAGATAGGCTAGCACTCTGTAGGCCGTGTAGATGGCTTTCATCACACTGTATACTTTGGGCTGGCTTAGATCTCACAGCAATGTTCCTGCCTCAGCCTTCTAAATAGTAGGAAATAGGATAAACTACCACCCAAATAAAAGATATCTTTTGGAGCAAACTTCATTATGAGCACATAATTTTTACATCAATTTCTTATTATATAATAAAATTAAATTTTTATTTAATTGAAATAACCCTAGCTTGTTGGAGTCTATTCCCTATGGTGGGATGCCGTGCTCAGCCTTAATCCATGGGAGAGGGGCTTGGTCCTGTTCCAACTTTGTTGACTCCTCATGGGAGCCCTTACCTGTAGGAGAAATGGACTGGGGTAGACTGGAAGGGGTTGATGGGGGGTGGGGGGGAAATCTATAGTTGGAATGTAAAATAAAATTTAAAAAAATAAGCCAGGTGTTGAAGGTGCATGCCTTTAACCCCACTTGGGAGGCAGAGGCAGGTACATCTCTGTGAGTTCCAGGCCAGCTTGGTCTACAGAGCGAGTTCTAGGACAGCCAGGGCTGATACACAGAGAAACCCTGTCTCAAAAAACAAAAGAGCAAGCTGAAAGTGGGCTGGCAAAATGGCTCAGCAGGTTAAGGTGCTTTCTGTCAAGCCTGATGACCTGAGTTTGAAGCCAAGGACCCACATGATGGAAGGGGAGAAGTGTCTTCTAAAAGTTGTCCTTTGATACATGCTCTCACAAAAGCACAGGATGGATGGATGGATGGATGGATGGATGGATGGATGGATGGATCAGAATTTAAAATTTTAAATACTCTGATGAAAAAAAAAAACTGGGCAATAAGAATAGAGGGAAGGGAGCTAGCAAGATGCATATGTGGAAGGATGAAGAGATGTCTCAGTAGTTAGAGCACTGGCTGCTCTTCCAAAGAATCCCTGTTCCGTTCCTAGCCTCAGAGTATCTGCTGCCATCTTCTGGCCTCTGTGGGCACTGCATGCATGTAGTACTCCAGACACAAGCAAAACAATACACGATATATATAAAATTTTAAAGGTGGATCAGTGGGACTGGAGAGATGGCTCAGCACTTTAGTGCACTGGCGGCTCTTCAGAAGGTTCAGAGTTCAAATCCCAGCAACCATATAGTGGCTCACCATCATTTATAAGGGGATCTGATGCCATCCTCTGTCAGGCAGGCACACATGTAAATAGAGCACACATACACATAAACAAATCTTTAAAAAATATGGATCAGTGGGTAAAAATGTTTAGTTCCAAGACTGAAAACCAGAGTTCAATCCCAGGGAAGGAGAAAAGGGGACTGATTCCCAAAAATTGTCCTCTGACTTCCTCATGCATGCCATATTGTACCCCACCTCACAATAAACATTTAAAAATATATTTATTTATTTATTTATTTAATGTGCACTGGTGTTTTGCCTGTATATACTCTGCATGAGGGTGTCAGATCCCCTGGAACTGGGGTTACAGTCAGTTGTGAGATGCCATGTGGGTGCTGGGAATTGAACCAGGTCCTCTGGAAGAGCAGCCAGTGCTCTTAACCACTGAGCCATCTCTCCAGCCCAAAATATGTTTAAGAAAGAGAAAAGAAAGGAGCTCAAGTAAGTTGTGAGCATGGCATCAGATTACTTGGCAGAAGGATTATTCTTAATAAAAAAAACCTCATATGTATGGAGTTTTTGCCTGTATATATACCATGCAAGTGCCCACAAAGGGCAAAAGAGAGAATTGGATCCCAAGGGACTGGATTTACATACAGTTATAGCCACCATGTAGGGTGCTAAGAATCGAACCCAGGTCCTCTGGAAGGGCAGCCAGTATTCTTAACTGCTGAGCCATATCTGCAGCCCCATTGTTGAAGGATTTTGAGCAGTTTCCTGATTTGTATTACAGAAAAGTACCTGTTTCTGTTATGGCAAAAGTTGACTGGTAGAAACAAGGATGTTAATTACAGAAGTATTATAATGACCTGGCTAGGGCTGTAGGCCAACCTGTGATTTAAGTCCTATGTGTAGGTTATAGCATGTTATATGGAATTGTGACCTTGGTGTCATTTTTCATTTGGAAGCGTGGCATAAGGCAATTTGACTGAGTGTCAAGTTGATGAGAACTGTGATGGTGAATCATGGTTGTTAGCCTGACTGAATCTGGAATCAATTAGAAGCCAGTATCTGGGCACTACTGAAAGGGGCTTTCTTTCATTTTTTTCTGCACAGGGTCTCACTCTGTATCTTTCCTTTTCTTAGAATTCATTATATAGACCAGGTGCTGGGATTGAAGGGGTACACCACTCTGCCTGTTTATGTTTATTTTGTTGTTTTCGTTTTGAGACATGGAATCTTTGTATAGCCTTAGCTGACCTGGAACTCACTTTGTAGACCAGGCTGGACTTGAACTCACTGAGATTCACCTCTCTCTGCCTCCCAAATGCTGGGATTAAAGGCGTGTGTAACCACCGTCTGACACTTAAACACTTTTTAAATATGTATTTATTGTATTTTATGTGTGTGGATGTTTTATCTGCATGTGCATATATTTATCATGTGTGTGCCTGGTTGCCGTTGGAGGTCAGAAGAGGGTGTTGGATCTCCTGGGACTGGAGTTACAGATGCATGTGGGTGCTGGGAACAGAACCCAGGTTTTCTACAAGAGCCACACGAACTCTTAAACACCAAGCCATCTATCCCACCGCCCCACATCATTTCTTAAGAACCTTAGTGGGGAGGGTGCTAGCCATTCAGTGGTGGCTTATACCTTTCATCCTAGAACTCTGGGAGGCAAAGGCAAGCAATCTCTGTGAGTTCGAGGTCAGCCTGATCTACAGAGCAAGTTCCAGGACAGCCAGGGTTACACAGAGACATCCTGGCTAGGAAAAACAAATTTTAAATTGGGCACAGTGGTGCATGCCTTTAATCCCAGTACTCAGAAGGCAGAGGCAGGTGTTTCTCTGTGAGTTCAAAATCAGCCTTGGCAACTTAGCAAGGCTCCATGTCCAGAAATAAAACAAAACAAAACAAAATCTATGTTGTATAGTCCGTTATAAGGCCATCATACTGTGTTGTATTTATCTACTCTTTTTTTTTTTTTTTTTTTTTTTGGTAAGTAAAAAAAAAGGGGGAAGATATACATATGAAAGAAAACAGAAAAATTTCCCTTAGTCTAACTAAGTACAGCTATATCAAGACAAATATGAACACACATGCATGCATGTGTTTTGGAGAGGTGAGGGGAGGAATGACTGAGTCTCAGAGGCGAGCTAGGCATAGGAAGGAGTTATGCTAGGCAGAGACAAGAAAGAAATATGGACAACATAGATGTTAGGTCTTCAAATTTGCATTTAAAAGAAATGTCATTTATTAAGCAGGCAGATTTTAGCTCACAGTGACTTTGCACTGAAATGTAGGTTTTCTCAATTAGGAAGAGCAAAATAATGCCAAAATGAGGCTTTTAGGCCTGACTGAAAATAGGAAAATAGCTACTGTTTTAGTCTAAAACCAGTTGTGTGGCTGGAGGGTCAGTAAATAATTCTGACTGCAATAAAGGCTAATAAGATATTTATAATCATAAAACATTTGAGTTGCCACTAAAATAACTACCAAGCTGCAGTGTAGACATGGATA
This sequence comes from Cricetiscus sungorus, assembly GCA_030556225.1. Taxonomy (NCBI): domain Eukaryota; kingdom Metazoa; phylum Chordata; class Mammalia; order Rodentia; family Cricetidae; genus Cricetiscus; species Cricetiscus sungorus. Next base: position 41,686,241 of record JANBXA010000328.1, on the reverse strand, counting down.
GAGCCACTGGAATCTGCTTGAAGCGTGTGGAAAATGCTTGGGACAGAGCCAAGCTGAAGAAACTGTCCTTGACGTCCATGGTCTGGTTTCCTGAGAATGCCAAGGGGCATATTCAGGGATTCAGTTGCTGTGAGGGCCCAAGCTATCACATTCCTGGGTTACATTTATGCATACACTTAAGCATCTGTCCTGTCCTGGAGTCAGCAGGAATTTGCAGAATTAAACAAGCTAGCTTCTGATCTACCAGGACTTAATAGACAGTAAAGCTTGAAACCCTTTTCTGAACAAATAAATTTTACTATAGGACTTTTGTCAGAAAGTATTAGTGACAAATAGTCTATAAACCAGAGAACTTTGGGGGAGAGGACATCTGGTAAGAATGTGTATCATTGAGCCATGACATTAGACAAAGTGTGGTTACAGAGGGAAGAATTGATTTTAACCGCCACTATCTCAGTGCTCAAGAGGTGGAGGCAGGAGGATCGGGGCTTAGGGAGCTGGAGGCGAGCCTGGACTACATAAGACCTTGTGTTATCTCAACAACAATGCTACCCTTCTGACAGAATGTGGGTGGAAGGTGGAGACGCTGGACTTAAGTTCTGTAACATCAAGATAGATGGTTCTCCTGAACCATTGAGGAGATGTGTACTTAGCAAAGTCTGCAGGGGGCTTGGACTTTACCCTCCTTTGACAGAGGAAGATTTGATGCTGTTGACTTTTGTCTGTAAAGACTGGAGAAAAAGAAACTCAACAGCAGACTGTTTATTCTGTTAAAACTATGGGCCTTCGGCTGGCCATGATAAGGTATGCACTTAAATCCAGCACTCAGGATCTCTTGAGTTAGAGAAGGCCAGCCTGGTCTATGTAGATAGAGAGTTCTAGACCAGCCTAGGTCTAGACATGACACTATCAAAAAAAAAAAAGGCAATAAAACCATAGGCCTTTAAAAGAACATGTGTTTTGCCTATGACTGGATAACAAGAACAAAAGGTAAGAGAAACAAGAAAAAAATCTATTGCCCTGCTGTGGTGGTGCACACCTTTAATCCCAGCATTCGGGGAGGCAGAGGCAAAGGAAAGTGGATCTTTGTGAGCTCGAAGCCAGCCTGGTCTACAATGCAAGTTAGTTTCAGGATTGTTACACAGAGAACCTCTGTCTTGAAAAACCAGAAAGAGAGAAAGAGAGAGAGAGAGAGAAAGGAAAGAATCTATTAACCTGAGAGAAACTTTAGTTAAAGCCACACAAATCCATGACCCAGGAGTAAATGTTCAACAAACTTTCTTGAGATAAGGCAGGATTTCATGTAACCCTAGCTGGCCTCGAACTCCTGGATTCCTGATCCTCCTCCTTCACCCCCTTCACCCACTGAGTTCTGGCATTACAGGAATGAGCTACCACATTCAGAGAGCAAAACTATTTTTAACAGATTACTTCTTAGTTGAAGAAAGAACTTTGGGAAAGCGAACATGTGTATGTGTGCTTTTGTGCCTACATGTGCATGCACGGGGCAGGGTGGGGACGACTTAGGCCATTACTCAATGTTCTCTATTGACTATCAGAAGTGAACTGTATACCACACCCTGGGATGTACTCAAGATGTTTGGCACCAGTAAGAGTATTCTGCTGTGCTTTGGATGAACAAGCTCTTGGAAGGTTCAAGGCACAGCAACGTTTTAAGAAATACCCTGTTTATTTACCTAAAGGGAGCAAAGGACATTTTTTGTTGTTGTTGTTACCAGGGCTTAGGACAGAATCTAGAGCTGAAGCTGAAGATTGTGTACAATTTAATCCTGACACCCTAGAGGCAGAGGGGGATCACCAAGAGTTCCAGGCAAGTCTAGGTATAGAGCAAGTTCCAGGCCTGGTAGAGTTAGTGCATTGTTAGATCTTGCCAAAGGAAGAAAAGAAGGGAGGAAGGGAGGGAGGGAAGAAAGGAGGGAGGGAGGGGAGGGAGGGAGGGAAGCAGAGGAGGAGAGAGGGAAAAAGAGGGAGAAGGGAGGGAAGAAAGAAGGAAAAAGGAAGGGAAAAGGGGGAAGATGGAAGGTGTGTATTATACTGGCAAGCTCTGTTGGTTAGTAGGTAGTAGGGCAGAATATACCAGAATGTACCGTCCCAGCTATCCCTTTCCTTCCATAGGCAAATGTCTTGCTTTCTTTGTAGTGACCACATCATCCATTGCTTCTGACATGAGCATAAGATAAGCGAAAATATTTTTTGGTGCCTTGCAGGGAGTGGACTTGCTTTGGTCTAGCTGGAAACAACACAAAACTCTGGGAGTGTTCTGAGGAAGGCCTTTGTAAGTCCCTGCTCACGGGTTTGGATTTTATTCCACTGCCAGCTGGGAGCAAGTAAAATGTTTTTAGTAGGGAGTGACATACCAAATCTTTGTTTTTATCAAAATCATCTGGTAGCAGTTTGGGAGATGAGTTAGAAAAAAAAAATATTTGAATGAAAGTAGGGAGACAGTTACCACACTTTGAAATCCCAAAGTGGAAGGGGACTTAGCAAGAGCTCGAATGGAGATGAGGGAGACACGCTTGAAAGATGTTAATTCAGCGACTGAACAGAATGAGGAAGCCGAGCGGAATATAACCTTCACAACATTCATCTCGAGCTGGTACTGGAGTCTATCTTGGACAGAAGTGCCAGCTAATTTGAGACATAAATGTGTTATTTGGCTTTCAAGGCTGTGATGTTGAGAGAAAGGAAAAAAAAAAAAAGAAAGAAAAGAAAAAAGAAAGGAAGAGGTTTTCTTTTATCATTAAAATAAAACAACAAACAAACAAAACCAACCTAAATCAAAGGCAATGTTCCCTCTGTGCCGAGACCAGGTTCTGCTCATAAAAGGACTTGCAAACTGATCTTCCTGTCCGTCGCCCATGCCTTCCTTACTTGGACAGTTTGGAAAAGAGAAGACGTCATGTGTTCAGGAATGTCACCACCAGTTGCTTTATTGCCCCACCCAGAAATTAGTCCCTTCACTGGCACAGTCTTGGGTCAGGGGATATTTTTCAGGCTTAACTTCTTTGCAAGTGTTAAAATAGTCAGCACACAGGTATACTTTAAACACCAGGCAATTCGGTAGGCACAGGACTGCCTTCTCTATCAAACCCCAGTTCATGCTGAGATGTTAGACAACCGCCTATTCCTTCGATTTTCTTACCCTTCTTACCCAGAAGCATAAAGTTGCTGTGATGAGGCTAGACAGACGGCTGAGTGGTTAAAAGCACTTACTGTGCTCCCAGCCTCAGCACAAACACATCAGGCAGCTCGCAAATGCCCACAACTCCACCTCTAAGAGACACAACACCCCTTCTGGCCTTTATGAGCAACAATCATCCTCCCCACGTGTGTATATGTACAAAAGAAATAAAATAACACAGACTCATAAAAAGTTGTTGTTATAAAAAGCTCGTGCTTATAAGCACTAGCTGCTTCTTCCAGAGATTCTGAGTTCAAATCCCAGCAACCACAGGGTGGCTCACAACTGCCTGTCATGAGATCTGGCGCCCTCTGCTGGCCAGAAGGGATGGCACATGCCTTTAATTCCACCACTCTACAAAGCTAGAGTTCCAGAGCAGGCTCCAAAGCTACAGAGAAATCATATCAACAACCCCACCACCCCACCCGACCCCCTGCAAAAAAAAAAAAAAAAAAAAAAAAGAATGCGATGAACGTGTGTGTGAAAAAAATCAGCTAAAGCATGCTCAGTAATCGCAAATACTAATTTTTACATGATTAAAACAAAGCAGTAGGAGATAGAGGAAGGCATGAAGTATGAGGGTTTCTTTTTGTTGTTTATTGTTTTGTAGACACGGTCTCACTATATAGCTATGGCTGGCCTAGAACACCAGGATAGCCTTGAGCTCACAGAAATCCACCTGCCTCTGCCTTCTCAGTGTTGGAATTAAAGATGTGTACCTCCACACTCAGATACAGTGGGAATTTATCTGATCTAAAAGTATTTTACATGTTCCATATTTTTTCTCTGCACTTTATTTTCTTCATGGGGGGCAGGAAGGATGCAGAGAGGCAAACCCTGGCTGGCCTAGAACTTGCTCTGAAGACCAAGTCGGTCTTGAACTTGCACCCATCTTTCTGGTTTCATAGTTTGAAAGTACTTACTTGGGCTGAGCAGTGGCAGTACATGCCTTTAATCCCAGCACTTGGGAGGCAGAGACAGAGGCAGATGGATCTCTAGGTTCCAGGCTAGCCTGGTCTACATAGTGAATTCCAGCACAGCCAGGACTACACAGAGAAACCCTGTCTGGAAAAAAACAAATTTAAAAAAGGGGAGAGGAAAAAAAAAAAAAAAAAAAAAAAGGAGAGGAAAGAAAGACAGAGAGAGAAAAAATATTGACTTGGTATGGAGTTCACAAGTGTTATCTTTTTTCCATTTGAGTTGGAGATTTCTGTGTCTAGCCCCAAAGTGTCAAATTTAGCTTCATTTTCACAAAGAATGATAAGAAAACAGATCACTAGATAGTATTTTCTTTCTTTTAAAAATTTCTTAGATGTATTTATTTTGTTTTATGTGTATGTATAGGGTGTACAAGGCCCTAGGTTTGGTCCCTACCCAAAGAAGAAGGTGGAGGAGGAGGGGGAAAAAAAACTTAAAGGAAACACGCTAAACAGAACTAATTTGTCTTGGTCTACAGTCCTAAACCATGACTAGAAATCTGCAGATCAAGACAGTCTTCCAAGGAGCCGGGGCACGCAGTGGGAGTGTGTCTGTGTGTGTTACCACAGTCCCACTTTTATTCACCGATACTTGGCATGTTTTGATTATCAGTCACACACTGTCAGTGATATCTGTAGCAGTCCAGGGGAAAAGCCAGATTTCGGGTGGAAACTGAATTGGCAGCCCCTATATTCTTATTTTAATTTACATCGAGACATTTCCTGTTTTAAAGAAAGACAAGGCTGTTCTCTTAAAGGGGGAGGGACAGCGGTGAGAGGTCTGCAGAATAGATCAAGGCTGAAGTCACTTAACAGAACAATGCCGCTCATCATGCAGGGCGGTAAATGTGAACTTGATGCAGCCTGTGGGAAGAAAGCATGTTTTGGTAGAAATGTAATTCTGTTCCACATGGCAGCAAATGGTGGGGGAAAGAGGAATAGAGAAATGGCAGCAATTTGAACTCTTTCTCTTATTCCTACAAGATTACATCTGGACACATTTTTGCTTCCCCCCCCCTTACTAAATAGTAGGCTGTACAGGAGAGGGAAAGCAGAAGAAACCTGTCTGCTGTTCACTACACCATCGTTAAACATCTTTAATAAATACTGATATTACTATCCCATGGTAATAAAAAGAAAGCTAGCCACCGAGATTCCTTTTTTTAAAGGCAGACCTTAGGGTTAGGGATTTAGTTCAGTGGTAGAGTATTCACACTGGATTTGATTCTTAGCTATGGAAAAAAAAAAAAAAAAAAAAAAAAGGAACAGGTCCTGCTGGGTGGTGATGGGCCATGCCTTTAATTCTAGCAGGCAGATCTCTGTGAGTTCAAGGCTAGCCTGGTCTACAGAGAGAGTTCCAGATCAGCCAGGACTACAAAGAGAAATCCTGTCTCACCTGTCTCCAAAAACAAACAAAAAGGACAGGTATTGCTATGTCAGTGGTTCTCAACTTGTGGCTTGTGACCTTTGCGGGGTGGGGTTTGAAGGACCCTTTCACAGGGGTTGCACATCAGATATCCTGCATATCAGATATTTACATTATAATTCACAATAGTAGCAAAATTACAGTTACAAAGTGGCAACAAAAATTTTATGCTTGGGGTCAGCACACCATGAGGACCTGTTTTAAAGGGGTACAGCGTAGCAAGGTTGAGAACCACTGTGCTATGTAGTTTTAGTAGTCATTATGTAGCCCAGACCGTTCTTAAACTCCCCACAGTCCTCCAGTTTCCCAGGTGTTGGCACCATACCCAGCAGGGATATTTCTGTTGTGGCAATCTGTGTTATGAGAACTTAGTTGGATTCTCCTGACTTTGAAAATTTCCTTGGAAAACTGAAGCAGGGCAAAAGGAAGGTGTAAAGAAAGTGCGCTGAAATTAGGACTTAATTGGAATGGCTGAAACAGAAAGGAAGATTAAGAAATTTGGTGGCAATTTTCCAAAGCTTGAAGATGAGGAAACATGTTTCTTTTAAATGATTCTGGTCTTGGAATTAGAAAAAAAAAAATCTTAGTATAGAGTTGGTAAGATGGCTCACTGGGTAAGGGTGCCACTGCCAATTTTGGCAAGCTGAATTTGGTCTGTGGGACCCATATGATAGAAGGAAAAGGCTGACTCCTGGAAGTTGCCCTCTGGCCTCTATACTCATAATATGGCATGAGTGAATAGTTCCCCCAAACGCATGCAATAGCTCTGTTTCTCCTTTTCTCCCATACACATAAATATTTTTTCAAAAGTTTCCATTTTATTATTATTATTGCTTGTTGCTTGTTTTCTGAGACAGGGTATCTTTGTGTAGTCCTGGCTGTCCTGGAACTTGTTCTGTAGACCAGGCTGGCCTCAAACTCAGGAATCCACCTGTTCTGCAGGATTAAAGGCCTGTGCCACCACTGACAGGCTTCAGAAGGGTTTTAAAGAATCTTTTGGGATGGTGAGATGGCTCAGTAAGTGAAGGAAGGCACTTGCCACTATATCTGACAACCTGAGTTCAGTCCCCAGGACTGACATGATAGAACTAACTTCTGTGAGTAAGCTGTACCATGAGTACACACACCCACATACACTCCCCCCATACACCCCTCCACACACATATCTACCTACATGAATCAATAAACAATAAAAAGATTTTAAATGAGCAAATTAGGATAATTTGGGTTTTTAGGGGCAAGAAGTCTGTTCAAAACTGAAACTGTTAAGAGCCTACTAACCAACAAACTCCAAAGAAGGCACCATATTGACTGGACTCTCCCAAGAGTCACACAGCTCAGTGCTACTGAGCTGGAACATTCTACAAGGCACTAACATACACACAAAAGGGGTTCTGACTGTTTCTTTTTTCATGGCAAGGATTTGTGATAAGAAATATCAATTATGAGTTTTTCTTCTCTATTTACAAAGTAAGAAAATAAAGACTAGAAAAATTAAATAATTTACAAGAAACATAGAGCTGGTAAGTTGCCACGGCCGAAATTGGCGTTCAAACTGAAAACTGCCTCTGCCTTAACCTCTAGGCATCTGGGTTTGCAAGTGTTTGCACACACTCTGTCCAGCCATTGCTGAGGTTCCAACCTAGGGATTGGTCCACGCTAGACAAACACTCTGCCAACTTCATTATTTCCTTAGCACTCTCATTTGAAACTTCCATGACTCTGCTCGTGGGCTTTCTTTCCTAGCTAGCCGAGAGGCAAAATGATGGATGAGCTTGGAGAACAGTACATTGACTCTTATGATATTGTTTTAGTAAAAGATGAATCACGAATTCTATTTCACAGAAGTTTTCATAAACAAACAAGCTTCAAAAAAGCCTCCTTTGTGTTATAAATAATGTAAGAACTGCACATCTATCTTGCAGAAAGAATCTTGTATGGCTGTTTGTTGAGAGGACCTCTCTGGACAGCCCAGACTGGCCTCCAACGATTTTCCCAGCTTTGCCTCCCTAGCACTGGGATTATGAACATTACACCCGGATCCAGAAAGGCTCTGATTTACAATACATTCTTTCTCTTGACATTTTTTGCCTTTGCATAACAGTATTCTCAACATGTTGAACCCATCAGTTGTCAGCCCCTTCTCTCTCCACCTGTCTCAAAACACTCACTGCATTTTTTAACAGATTAAAACATTCTTAATGCCAAAATTTGAATAACAATTCCCTGTTTTTCTGAACTGAATTTTGTAGTTTAATGTTATCATGAAGTTTTTTTTGAACTTGTCTTTTTAAATGGCAAAAGTTTCTGGAAGTTAAAAAGTTTTATCTAACAATGGTAAAAGAGTGCATAATTTTAAATGTGCATAATTGGTATTTACTTTTCATTTTAATAAACTATGCTGATGGTATCATTATCTCCTGAAATTAATTCCTACTTGGTCATTTTGTCAGAAGTAAATTCTTATTTACTAGAAAACACTAGTACTTGTTTTTGGTTTTGCTTAGTTTATTTGTTTATTTTGTTTCCATACTGAAGCATTGATAATAAACATGGGGGAAAACTCTGAAAACAATGTCTCCAGTTAATTTTTTTGTTTTTTGCTTTTGTTTTTTTATTTTTTGAGACAGAGTTTCTCTTGCTAACCTTGGTTGTCCTGGAAGTCACTCTGTAGTCCAAGCTGACCTTGAACTCAAAATTCCTCTCTGCCTCCCAGAGCGCTGGGATCAAAGGCCTGCACAATCACCGCTTGGCATATTTTTTTTTTTTAAGTTACAAATATACAACAAAGGGGTGGGGGAAAGAAATACAACAAAGGATAAAACCAAGACACTACACAAGAGATTCTTGCAAGTCAAACAAAATTTTGCCAAATAAAATTATCCTCACACCCTTATCTCAACTATAATTAAAAAAAAAAAAAATCTGAAATGAGGCCAGCAAGATGGCTCAATTGGTAAAGGATTGAGTCAAGAGTCCTAATGCTGGGACCCTAACGGCAGAAGAAGAGATGTGACCACTGCAAGTTACCCTCCAAGCTCCACACAGGCATCATGACACACAACCACATGGATGGACACACTAAAAAGTAACATTTTCTTTTTGTTTTAAAAAGAACATGAAACCATTGGTCTTTCTGCTTTGTTTAAGCATAGAAAAATCAGGTTGCCTTTCCTTTTCCTCTTGTTCAAATACTCCAGGTTGTGAGTGAAGCTGACTTGTGCAACCATTTCGCCCTCTGGGATTTCCTCCCAGTTGATGATATGCAGTACCACCCGAATGAGTCACATTTCATAAAATGTAACATCTGTGAGAGTGTTATAAACATGACGGTGCCCAAAACAGCTGTGAAACTTTGGGAGAAAAGGAATCTCCCCTTACAGATAGTTCTACATAGTTCGGTTTGCAGAAGATGAGCATATGCTTGTGCATACAGCCCACATGGCACATCGAGGGCCCGTAGTATAACTCCGTTGGTAGAATGCTTCTCTAGTTTACACACGGTACTACAAGATGACGCTTTAAAAAGCAGGCCGGGATCTCCCAGGTGCTCGCCCTACAAGGGCTTCACCTCACTTGTTTCTGGCATCTGGTCATTTGGGTGTTAGGACGCCCCCCCCCACCTGGCCCACTTATTTAAAACAAACAAACAAACAAACAACAACAACAACAATCACTAAGCTTTGAGGACACTCAGAATCTCAACCTGGTTGGCCACATATAAGCCTCTCACACCAGTGGCCAGGCCCCTCCCCCAAGAACCTCCAATTGCCAGGTTCCACACACAGAACACTATGACTGTCAGGAACCTTCCTACCACCTACAGAGTAAAAAGCCAGGATCTCAGAACTTGAAATCCCACCAATCTCCACCCTGGAAAAATTCAACCTGAAAAGCTCCACCCTACTGCCCAAGAAACTCTACATAAGCCCTGTATCGTGTTCAGTGTTCTGCTGTTTCTCACCTGAGCAGAGGCAGCTGCCCTCCCAATAAACTTCTTGGATGAAGTTTGTTGTATGGTGTCATCGTGTGGTTTTCCTTGGCTCCCGACTGCCAGGATATCTTTCCATCCAAGCTACAATGCTTACATTTGGTGCAAAACCTGAGGTAGGTTCTCCTAGCGCCTGTGGTTTCCCTTGGGGGTCTAAGCTGCCCTGGAACCCCATCCCTCATCTCTAGTCCACCTTCTGGCTCACTGATTGCTCAGCATCCCATCCACAACAGCAATTAGGTAAGTTTCCCCTTTGGTCAGTGCAAACATTCCCCTGAGTCCACGAAAGGGACCATTTCATGTCCATCACCTCTCTGATACTCTTGGAGGCAGAGGTACCCCCAGCCATTGTCTTTAAGGATAGGCTGGACATTTCCACCTGACTCTGCCCTCCCAACCTTGGAGCTGTAATCCTGAAGTTTCCTTAGGCCCAACCAGGTTATTGTGCCCCTTCTGCCTTCTTCTCCCATCTTCCCATCTTCCCTTCAGAGCTGCGCAGAGCGGAATAGGAAAGAAAGCAGAGAGCAGAGAGCAGAGCAGAGCAGAGCTGGAACACTGCTGAGGAACAGAGCTGGAACACTTGTGTTAGGAAAGCCTTCCCTTCAGAACTACGTGGAATCCCACAGCTCCTCTAAGCTGTCCTGGCTTTTGTAGCTCTATTCTCCAGCTCTTTCTTATGGATGAGACCATTCTCACAGAGCTCCGAATTTTGTCCTCACCTTCTCACCTCTATGAAAACCATGGTACCAGGCACAGAGCCTCTCTCTTCTAGCTTCGCCATGCTAAGCCCCTGATCCCCTTTGAGTGTTGTGATGACTCACTGAATGCTCTGGTCCTCATTCAGTCCTCCCTGACTCCTGGGGACACACACTACAGACTGGATTGACATTTTCCTTTTCTCTCATCCATTTTTAACATGTCCTCTATACCCTCCCATTACCTCTTAGTACACCTTTTAGAAAACCTCTAGCCTCTCCCTCCACCCGATGCTTGACCTGAAGGGCCCTAAACTTACTTACTTTTGCAATCAGATTTGGCTTCAATACCCATTAGATAATCAACCCAAAGGGCAGCCTAATGACACCCTAGATTCTAGTATTATTTGGGACCTTTACAAATATTGTGAGTGATCAGGAAAATGGAAAGAGATTCCCATTACATATTTCTTTTTTCTCTGCTCCAAGACCTGTTTGTTTATGTCAAGTCTCTCCCCACACACCATAGTATAAATATCCCATCTTTTAAGTTACTATAGATGGATCTGTAAAGTCAGAGCGAGGATTGAGGGGGAGAAAGCATAGGAACAGGCCATTTGCAATGTACATACATACACCCCTCATACACTCATACACTTTTCACTGGCTGATGCATCTCTCAGTTCCTCCCTGCAGCATCCTTTGCCTATTGCCAGGACACAAAAATTTCCTATTTCTAAGCCTTCTTTGTTCTCAGCTTACTAGATTCACTTTTACAGGGATTCAGGTGTCTTTCAGGTATGAGTGGCATTAGACTGTTGTTTTATGTTGTCCCACTTGAATTAAAATCCGTCTTTGGTAGCCAAACCACACAAAGGCACAACAAAGAAAGAGAATTACTTACCAATTTCCCTCATGAACATAGTTGCAGAAATACTCAATAAAATACTGGCAAACCGAATTCAAGAAAATATCAGAAAAATCATCCACCATGACCAAGTAGGATTCATCCCAGGGATTGTTCAACCTATGAAAATCTGTCAATGTAATCCACTATATAAACAAACTGGGAGAAAAAAAAACCCACGATCACCTCACTAGATGCTGAAAATTCCACACCACTTCATGATAAAGGGGAACCCCAGCTGCCGTGGAAATCAATATGGAGATTTCTCAGAAAATTAGGAATCAACCTACTTCAAGACCTGCAATATCACTGATGGGCATGTACCCAAAGGAGACACATTCACACCACAGGGACATTTGCTCAACTATATTCATAGCAACATTATTTGTAATAGCCAGATCTTGAAAACAGCCTAGATGCCCCTCAACTGAGGCGTGGACAAAGAAAATGTGGTATATTTACACAGTGGAGTACTACTCAGCAGTTAGAATCAACGACATCCTAAAATTCACAGGCAAATGGACAGACTAGAAAAAAAAAACATCCTATGTGAGGTAACCCAAAACCAGAAAGACAAATATAGTATGTACTCACCATAAGTAGATACCAGACATAAAGCAAAAGATACCCAGTTTACAATCCACAACCCCAGAGAAGCTAGAACCCTCGTGCAGAAACAGATGGAAGCAGATGCAGAAATCCACAACTAACCATTGGGCCAAGCTCCTGGCATACAAGAGAAGTGAGGAAGGAGTGATACTATGAACAAAGGAGTCAAGACCATGATGGGGAAACCCACGAATCAGCTGACCCGAGCTAGTGAGAGATCACTGACTCAGGTCTGACAAATCTGCATAAGATTGAACCAGACTCCCTTAACATAGGGGACAAAGGTACAACTGGAACAATATATGAGCCATTGGCAGGGGTCCAAGACCTAACACTAATGCACAAACTGACTTAGTGGAGTCCATTCTATATGGAGAGATACCCTGTGCAGCCTAGACACAGGGGTGTGGGGAGTGGAGGCCTTGGTCCTGCCTCAAATAGGTAAGGTCAGACTTAGACTTTCTATGAGGTGACTTACCTTATCTCTGGGACAGATGGGAGGAGGGGGGAGTGGAGGGAGTGGGAGGAAAGGAGGAAGGGGCAACTGGGATTGGAATGTAAAAAATAAAATCATTAAAAAAAAATGTGACTCTGAATACATTAAACTATAAAAAAAAATCTAACTCCGGCGTTAGGGTATGGCTCCCCCATCTCTAGATCCAAGCAGGCTTCCACAATCTGTGTCCCATATCAGGTGAACCAACTGTCTATGTATACCCTGATGGTGAAAACACCAAGTACGCCTAAGGGTTCAACAGGAAGTAGTCTAAAGATAACATCACCCCCTTTCACACGACCTGATTGTTTACCAATAATAAACAAACAAACAAGGGACATGTTGGGCCCTCAGGCCACACTGGTAGCCCGGCCGGGCTCCCCGAAGGACCTCTTATTGCTAGGTTCCATCCACAGAACAATCCAACTGCCTCAAAAAAGCCATGTCTTTGGACTTGAAATCTGTTGAGTCTTCACCCAACTCCCCAAGAAACTCTGAAGTTTGGCACACATTCTAAATATACGAAGAGCCCATGGGTCACACAGCAGGGGGAGCGCCGAATCTAGGAATCTAGTCGAGATAGCAGGAGTTTTTTTTTGTCTCTGGGCCAGAAGAATCCTAGAACTTCCGGGTCTGGGGGAATGGCGCCATAGACCTTTGATGGCGTCTTTGATGGAGTCTTTGCCCACGGCTTAAAGCTGTCTAGCCTCCAGGATAAACCGGCAATCACGTAAGAAAACTATTTTCTGGTTACTCTCCTGTTTAGCTGTGGACCTCGAGGAGTACCAGGTAACATTGTGACTCACAACGCGGTCGGTCGCACAGGTAACCATCGCGTTCTCGCCGGCGCTGGGGACCTGGGCACCTGAGTTCGTGGTGCGGCGCTCTTTCCAGGTACCCAAACTCAGAATGCATATGACCACCTGGCCTGGTTCCAGAAGCTACACACAGTAACGTACTACTGTCGTGTTCCTTTCTTTCTATATCTGCAAGCGTTGGGAGTAATGGAGTTGTTGTTCTCTTGGTCCCAGGACCCCGAGGGCATATCCCTCTTTTTCAGTAACATAGAGAGACAAGGGATGAGTTAAATCCAGAAGATGGGAGGCTGGAGTCTGTAGGAGGGCCTGCCGAAGCTGACAAAATGACTTGGGTGCTAGAAGAGGTTCGTGTATTCCACCCTGGTCTCTAACTCCTCCGGCCTCGGTCTCTTAAGTCCTGGGGACTCGGATATGTTGTCACCATACTTTGTTTTCTGGGTTTGTTGTGAGGATTTCATGTTGGGATGGTCTATTTAGACATTTAGTCTGGCTCACAGAACTCTGCGTTCTCGTGACCCTAATAATCAGTCCCTTTTTTAAGGTTTATAATTATTCTCACAACTTAGATATGACTACGGAAGGGAGAATGTTTTTTAATTTGTAGCTAATTTAGTGATCAATAGCTGAGATCAGAGAGCTTATTTGAAGATATTATGTATTAGCTTTAATAATAAATTTATGTTTATACTGAGAGAACGTCAGCTGAAAGAAACCATTAGAGAGAACAAGATAATGGTATCCTGGCAATTTTAGAGTGGCTACGTTGTGCTCATTCTTTCTTATTTTTTTGTAAAACTAGGACATTCTGATCCTCTGATAGATAATGGTCTGTGTTTGTTTTGTGTCAGATCATTCAATACATGTGTTCATTTCTTGTGATGAGTATCAGTACAACAGGCCTGAGTTTCTTTGTATGACCCTGCTGATGAGATATAAACCACCTGGCTTGAGAACTGAAAAATTATCTGCCTCAATGAGAGAAATAATGTCCAGGCACCCTCTTAAGTTTGATGAATATATTATATACTGATTGTGTGAGAGAAAAAAAAATGTGTAAGAGGGAAAAAGGGCCATTCTGTAGAAAATTACTGCCCATTTGAGCAAATTTTACTGATAATAGGTACAAAACAATTTTTTTAAATTAAGGTTTTTTTTTTTTTTTTTTTTTTTTTTTAAGTGTGAAGCAAATGAGTATTCTTGTATATATTCTAACAAAAGCTGGGTATGTCCTACATACATGTCCATTTTCTTCTGTCCTGTTTTGAAATATACTAATTTAGAGAAAAATACAAAATATACTATTTTTGTTGTATTTTTCTTTGTTGTTGCTGTTCAAGCCCAGACTTGCCTGGAACTGTTTTTTAACCAAGACTGGCCTTAAAGCCTGGATCTAGCCTCCACCTTCCAAGAATTTACTTTACAGGTCTGCATCTTCATGTTTGGCTGAACACTACTACCTTTATGTACCTTGAAATTCACCCTTCTCTCATTAGATCTGCAAAACAAATTCAGGGCAGTGCTTCTGAACCTTCCTGATGCCGTGTTTCTTTAATACAGTTCCTCATGTTGTGGTGACCCCACCCATGGAGACAGATAGAATGTCTGGCTCAGTTTGTGGTGACCCCACCCATGGAGACATAAGAGTGTATGTCTCAGTTCCTAAGACCATCAGAAATATGTGTTTTCCGATGGTCAAAGAGGTAGTGATCCACGGGTTGAAACCCACTGGGCTAGAACATTATGCCCTCGAATGAAGGAGCAAAGAACTTAGATCTATGGTCATATTGTTATTTTTTTTTTTTCAATTTAAATTGTGTGTTTGCATGTGTTCCTCTAAACGTGTATGGAAGTCAGAGGACAACTTGGCAACTTTAGGTGGGTTTCATGGATCAAACTCAGGTTACCAGGCCTGTATGGGGAGTGCCATTTAACCAGCCCCAAGATGTACATAAGGTCTTTCATGATCTAAAATTGTCCCAACTTGAAAGTAAAGGACTGCAAATGTGCGCTTGTGTGTGTGAGTGGGGGCAATAAGGATGGATCACTACAGAGAGGAATTCTTTTTGTTTTCAACACAACTGATGAAATGAAGCTTTCGTGGAGCCAGACTGGAGTAGAGGGCCTGCAATCCTAGCTGACTCAGGAGGATCACAGCCTCAGACCGAGTTCAAGGCTAGCATTTCCCTAGATTCAACCCTCAGGCCTGGAAGCAAACGCAAAACCTTATGAAACACAATGACAATCAGAAATGCTGAAGTACAGTTGGCTACAATAAATAATGTCTATACACACAGCATCACCCCTAAGTTGGTGATGCAGTCTACTTCCCTAAGCTTTCCTTTTTGGGACCTGCTGATGGTGCTGAAATCAAGAAAACCACCAGCTCTTCTAAAGAGCCAGTGGTGTCTTTACGTGGTTCTGGCCTACTGAGACTCTTTCTGACTGCACCACCCAGGCCCCAGTCTACACCAGGGTCCCTGCTCTGCACTCTGCTCTCAGAGACTGCTGCTTACACACTGAATGTCCATTTGATGAGTGTCTGTCTGCCCCACACTGCACTCCTGTTTCCCTTTATACTCCCTGAGCCTAGCACAGTGCCTGACCTGGGAGGGCTCAGTGCCTACTGAACCATCAAAAGGCTACTCAGTAGGTTTGGAGAAAGGGCATTCAGGCCACAGGCATATCTGAGGAGACAAGAACAAGTTGAGGAGGGAACTAGGGTGTGTAGTTCTCAGCAAAATCCACTTGTTTCTGCATTCAGTTCCCCCTTTTAAAGGGGTTAAAAGGATTCTGGGTACCTGGCAAAGCTAGGCTCCCTCCCGAGAGGTCTCTCATTGTTCAACCACTCCATTGGACTTCTGATTGGCAACAGCTCCCATTTCCAGGGCAAGAGGTAACTGCCCCCCTACACACACACACACACACACACACACACACACACACACACACACACACACACACAAGAATTATCAGCTTCCCTGCAAATGAGTATGGTTATCCAGTCATGAAGTAAGTGCTTGTAACAAACCAGTTACCCTAACCCCATGCCAAAGGAGGCAGCTCGCAAGCCCCAAGCAAGCCTAATTCCATCCCTAACTACACGGAAGGAAGGAAGCACCAGCCCTGCCTAAATGCCACAGCAGCACTGAACACGTTGGGTAATGCCTAGTGTTTCCTAAGCACTTGTTAAGTATGATACAGTGCTAAGCAACTTCACTGCACTTTCACAGCTAATTCTCACAGCAATCATGGAAAGAGCTGTTTATTTCAATAAGGCTAAGGGAGGGTGAGCAGTTGGCAAAAGTAGCATGTACAGACTGAACTTCTGAGTGTATTGGACTTCAGGCCCTGCTTTCTTCACCCTACCCACATAGCTTCTGTGCAGCAATCATCTGTTAGGTGTTTGTTTCTGTTAGTGAATTGTGAAAGCCTCATGGAACAGGACCACCTTTCCCAATACTTGTCTGTCTAGTTACCATGCTGTACGAGAGACTGATAGGTGCTCAGCAATATTGAGTGACTACTGACATAAGCAGTTTCTCATTTATCAAAACCATGTCATAAACTGTGTGTAGTGGTGTACATACTCAGGGGGTTGAGGCAGAAGAATGACAAGTTTAGGTTAACCTAGCCGATATAGAGAGGCCTTGCCTCAAATGAAAGAAACCACAAAAACAAAACAAAAGAAAAAAATCTCTCAAATTCTCTTGTGCTCAGGATATTTTATTGTTGTCGTGTGCTTTTTGTTGCATTTAAGAAAGGGAAAATATAGCCCAAGGTAGCGTCCAACTTGCTAAGTAGCTGAACATGGTCTTGAACTTCTGATCCTCATGCCTCCACCTTGTAAGCAGTGAGATGATAGGTGTGTACCAACAGGGTCTCACTAGTTGGCCCTGGATGTCCTGGAATTTGTTCAATTTGCCTTCAACTCACAGCAATCCTTCTGCCTCAGTTTCCCAAATGCTGGGATTATGGGAGTGAGGTACCATATCAGACCATGGTTATACTGTTAAATGTATTTAACTATAACCTATGTAGAAATAAAGGAAATGTTTAAAACAAATGATTTCATATAAATATAACCTATTATTATTCTTTAAATGATTGATCCATGTTTTATGTTGAAGCCTAAGAAACCTTTATTACATTAGACCAAACACAGGCTGTTTTTAGCATCACTTTTTTTTTGGCACCTAGTAAATGTAAACCTATGTCAACTTTTTAAATTAATGAATTAATTTTTTTAGACAGGGTCTCTATATGTGGATCTGTCTGGATTGGAACTCATAAATGATTTACCTGCCTCTGCCTCCCAAATGCTGGGTTAAAGGCCTGAACCACTGTTTCTGCCCTATGTCAACTCTTTTTATTTGTTTGAGGCAGTGTTACCTACCCCAGGCGGGCCTGGAACTCAGTATGTACCTAAGGATGACCTTAAACATCTGATCCTTCTCCAGCTTCCACTTCCCAAGTACTAAGATTACAGAGGTGCCAATATGCATTGCTGGGTCACAAACCCAGGGCCTCACATTAGGCAAGCATTCTACTAGCTAAGCCACACTTCTAGTCCCTAAGTCAGTTCTTAATTATATAGTTAGGCAGCATACTCCATTACCATTTTATCTTTCCCACAGCGAATGTTCATCCCTACAAGTTACTGAAGAGAAAGATTATGGAAAATTAAAGATGTCATGCCTATAAGCACCTTATTCTAGGTTCAATGACCAAGTTCTGGTTGAACTTTCTGTATTATTTTTCATGCCATCAGGGACACCTTGGTTCTAAGGTGAATTCAGTCACATACAATATATCTTCCATTTGCCTTAGATTGTCTATCTTTCCCATGTTGTCAGGTTGCAGACTTCTTTGAAAAGCCCCTTTCAAGCTGGGCTTTGTGGTACTGTACACCTTTAAGCTCAGCATTTGAGAGGCACATACTGGTGGAGTTACATGAGCCTGAGGCCCCCTGGTCTGTTTAGAGAAAAAACAAAACAAAACAAAACAAAAAAACCAAAAAACAAACAAAAGGAAAGAAGAAAGAAGGAAGGAAGGAAGGAAGGAAGGAAGGAAGGGTGAGCCCTTCGCCGTGAGGTCCTATACTCAGTATTAACTCTCCCTATTCCCCAGTCCCTGACCCATGCCCTGCTGTTCCTCAGGTCATTCTTGTTCTTCTGCAATGGTTAGATCATGTATGTTTAGAGTGGCCACTTTTTGTTAAATATGGCTTTTATTAGATCTGGCTATATATTTTTAAAGGAGGAATTACTATTTACAAGTTATTAAACTGAGTGAATGGTTGACTATGAACAATTAATACTGCTTTAGTTTTGCATAAAATAATAAAAAAATATTAGCACTCTCAGGATTAACCCTGGATGTCATATAAGTCCATAAGAAATCTGTCTTTTTTTTTTTTTCGGGGGATGGGGGGTGGTTCTCTGTATAGCCTTGGCTATCCTATAACCCACTCTGTAGACCAGGCTAGCCTCGAACTCTCAGATCAGCCTGCTTCTGCCTCCCAAGTGCTGAGATTAAAGGTGTATGCCACTATTGTCTGGCTGTCATTCTTATTATATTTATTTATTTGTATATGTGTGTATGTGCATGGGCACATGTACCATGGCACACATGTAGAGATCAAAGGACAACTTGTAGAAGACCGTTCTTTCTCTCCATCATTCGAGATGGGGGGATCAAATCACCCAGGTCATCAGTGCTAGGCCCAAATGCCCTTCTGTTGAGTTAATTGATGGCTTAGGACTGTTTTGTTTCTGTGTGGTTTCTGAGTGAGCACCATGGCCTCTCCTTCAATTCTTATGTGCTAAACTTAATGACACGAATCACCTTCTCCTTTCACCTGCAACTTTGAAACCTACAGTTGTCTTTGCCAGTGATATATGGCCTTCAGATTGTAGAGTTCCAGGAATGTCTAGTAGGCTTGGAATCCTTTTCTACTCCATGAAATCTTCAGGTTTAAACACTCAAAGCAAAGTCCACTTGGAATGTCCTAGTCCTGTTTAAGTTGATCTGGATTTATTAAATTCTGAAATGTTTGCTGGCAGTGACACCAAGACAACAGGTTGTGAGGATTTGAGTAAGGTCCTTTATTTGGGTTCATGTAGGAACTCTTTGTAGTATTCTGCAGGGTTATTAACACTATGGGTCTGGAGAAGTGGCTTAGCAGTTAAAAGCCTATACTGTTCTTGCAGAGGACCTGAATTTGGTTCCTAGTACTCACATTGAGCGGCTCAAATGACAGTTGCCTATTATGCTAGCTCTAGGGGCTCTGACGCCCTCTTCTGGCCCCCAGTGGCATCAGGCATCACATGTAGGTGCACACCCTCCCGCAGTGCACCTAATTAAAAATAAAAATAAATCTTAAAAAAAAAAATGGCATTGTGAGCAGGTGTAGGGCTTATGCTTATATTCCAGCACGTGGAAGGCGGAGGCAGGAGAATCACAAGACTGAAGAGCTTTTTCAGAGCTTCAGCATTCACTACAGAGCTGGTTGGAGGCCAGTTTGAACTGTAAGAGAGCTTGCTTCAAACAGCAAGGAAGGGGGTTGGAGAGATGGCTCTGCAAATAAGAGCACTGCTTGCTCTTCCAGAGGACCTAAGTTCGAGTCACAGCACCCATATGGCAGTTCATACAACCATTTGTAGTTATAGTTTGAGAGAATCCATCTCACTGTTCTGGCCTCCAGAAGCACCAGGGAAGCATGTGGTACATAAGACGTACATGCAGGCAAAACATTGAACACATATAAATAAATGAAAAGCAACAACAGAACAGCAAGGAAGAAAGGAAGTAGCATCATGAGGAATCTGAAGTTCTATGTATTTGCATATTTGTGAATGTGAAATTTTTTGTATTTGACTCAGGATTGGCTGTTTTGTGCCCCCCCCCTTGATCAGCACATTGGTCTGTGTGCTGGCCCAATAAATACATCACATCTTAGAAGAATTTTCTTAAAAAATAATAAATAAACAAACAAGGCATAGCTCTATCTTTCCAATGAGTTGATCTCTGACCCCTGTAGCTATTAAAGTCTGGATGCCCACATCTGTGTCTTAAACACAATGGCACCCAATGGCACTGGGTCCATTTCCTCCTGCCACCAGCACCCCCAAGAGAAAGGTCAGTAAAGAAGTGAGTAAGGGTTTGAGCTCAACCTGCTCCCACAAAACTGAGCAGGAAAGCAAAACATTCTGCAGGAAAGGCTAACTTGTCAAGCAAAGAGAAGCAGGAGAGGAGACAAGGACACAGACTGGGGTTGCCCGCTAAGAAATAGAGACTTATTTGCAGCAAGTGAAGAAACTAAAACTGAGAAACTGCCTCTGAGGAGGCAGGAGAAAAGGACCCAAAGTCTGGTTGATAATGTATACTCTGAGGCCTTCACCTGAGGTCCCTCTCTCCCTCCTGATAAAACCAAAAAGATATTTTATCCATGGCTGTGTAAGGCTGTATTTGTAATTGTGAACATGTATGACATGGAGAGAATCTTGCCTCATATCATTATTGAAATGTAAAAGATTTTGTTTTACTTATTTATTTGTGTGTGTGTGTGTGTGTGTGTGTGTGTGTGTGTGTGTGTGTGTGTGTGTATTGGGTGGTGCTTGAGGTAGCCTCTCACCATGTAGTTCTGGCTGGCTTGGAGTCATGTAGACCAGGATATCCTCCAAATCACAGGGCTGTGCTTACCTCTGTTTCCTGACTGTTGGGATTAAAAGTATGCATCACTAGGCTTTACTAAAAGCTTTTTTTTTTTAAAGCAAAATCATTTCTTGGTTTTACTTTTTGCTTTTTAGGAGTTTTGAAATTTTTTTGTTACATTTTATCTACTACTTATTTATTTATTTAGAGTGTGTGTGTGTGTGTGTGTGTGTGTGTGTGTGTGTGTGTGTGTGTAGCCATGATTCCATATATATGGGTATGGTGCATGCCATGGTTCTTTCCTTCCATCATTTGGAAGGAAGGAACCAAACAGAGGTCGTCAGGTTTTACGGGAGCCACCTTTACCTACTGAGTCATCTTGTCTGGCCCCTTGATTTTATTTTATTCTTTTCTACAACCAGAAAACACTAGTGTATCAAATTACAAGGGGGCTTTGACTATATGGTGTGGCATGTTCTCTCCATTCTCTGTGCAGGGTGAATAGTGCTGCTGGTGGATTACATATCCCTTAATACAAAGCTGCACGGACTGTTACTAACCCTGCCTCAGCATCCACTTTCAGTTTCAGCTGGACCTTTATATGTTGTCAGTTGTCCCATCCCCTCAAAGTGATAGATATGGTCCCACTGCCTTATACAACCTCATCCTGGTGCCACCTCCTTAAGGGACAGCTGGATACAATTCACTTGACTTAGCCTACTGACTCCCCCAAGTTCCCTTATAGAGAGTTCAGACACCCCACTCTGGCCACCTCTGTCACAGAGCCTCAATGGAGCTCATCTGCCTGCTCTAAGCAGGAATCCTGCTGGGGTGACATCCTGTGCCCATTAACCTATAGTTCCCCCCACCATCCTGACCTGTTCTCCTCCCCTGCTCATCTGCCTCCCGCTGTCTGCTCCTCTGTTCTGGACAGCTTCTCCTTCCCTTTGGCTTTGGAGGCCCCTGTTCTTTGGGATTTGTAATTGTCACAGTGATTCTGTTGTCCCCAGGCTTTGTTCTCCTGCCTCCTCCTTCTCACCTGACCCTCACTTGGACCTCTCCTTTTTCTCCTTTGAAATAAACTGGACAAAAGAAAAATATAACCAGAAGTGGGTGGTCAACTTTAGAATTTTGGCCTTAGCTTGTGGGGGAGGAAGCCATTTGCATTTAGTAGAAACTGTTCCTCATATTTTAAATTCTGGTCTTTATCTAAGCTAGCAATATGACACAAACACTTCAGATCCTGGGCAGCTCAAGCCGCAGCTCTTAGTCAGCCATGCAATCATGAGGAAAAAAAAAGCGGTACTCTGCGCACAGTGTTGCTAAGCAACCATGTTCAGTAAGTGAGGTGTATTCAATTTGTTTTCAATTAAGATATTTTCAGTTTACAATGTGTTTATTGAGGTGTAATCCCTTCATAAATCAAGGATTATCTGCATAAGCAAGTTTCTCCTGTGAAGGACACACAGTCACAGGTTGGACACTTTACATTTAGACCAAGCTACAGCAATGTCCAGAGAAAGGCACACTGAAATATCCATGACCACCTCCCTAGGAGGCCTGCCGGGGAGAGCAGAGCTGGGGCCCTCTCCCTGAAACAACTGAATCAGAGGAAGACACACAACAAGCAGGATGTGACTGTGAGGGAGCAACCCTCCCCCACCCTTGACCTCCTGTGTGCCCCACAGTGGGGGAGGCAGCTCTTATGCTGAAGTTTCTGTCACTCTGCCTTCATATGCTTCCCAGTGCCTCAGCTGCTGGTTCCCTGCCCTGTCCACCCCACAAATGTCGCTGTTGCCATTATCAAACTAAATCCTCCCAAAGGATGCAAGGTGAACCCTCCACTGGACCCCAAAGAGGCTCCAGACTTACAAAAGAAAAAAAACCAGGGGCTTCACGTTTCACGCCAGTGAACCTACATTAGATTTCTGAGTTTTAATCCCATCCTCGGTGAAGCCAAGGGTTGAGAGTATGTAGGAAATGAATTCACATAGTAAGGATACAAGGAGACTATCCTCTGTGAACACAAAGCAGGAGGCATACTGGGACTAGACTGGATTTTGCTATGTAGCCCAAGCTAGTCTCACACTCTCTCCCACCCCCTTTCCTCTGTCTCCTGAAGGTCTGGAGTATAGATTTGATTGACTGTGCTCATCAAAGGGATACTCTTTCTCCCTCCTTCATTTCAGTAGTGGGATTGAACCCAAGCCTCATGCACACTAGGCATACTACTTGCTGCTTAGCCAAGGACTATATACCCTTAACCAGCATCAGAATCACCACACAACAGGAGACAAAGCAACCACCACAGAAAAACACAGGGCCAAAGCTGCCATTGTAGCTTCTGTAGCTCTTTGCATTCCTGACGCTAATGAGGGCACCTTACAGAGGGAGGCAGCTGGCTGAGAACAGGACAATAGGAGCTCAAAATGGAGGCCGCTGCCGACAACAGAAATTTTTTGCTATTACTTTAATTATAGCAGATAATCATTCAAATAGAGGGCAAGAAACATCAACCACCTAGAAAAACAAACCGTTGTAAAGATTTTACTCAGAGACCAAAATAAAATCAAATAAAAGGGTGGGACATCGATGTCACAGTCCTCAGCAGATCCTATAAGCACAGGGCTCTGGTTTTAAACATCAGCAGAGCAAACAAGGTGTGTGTGTGTGTGTGTGTGTGTGTGTGTGTGTGTGTGTGTCTCTGTTGCCATTCCCCATTTCTTGCTATGGGCTGGGAGTTAGAGACTAAGCTAAGAACTGTGGCTTGGAGTGGATTCAATATATAAATCAAAACAAAGCCTATAAAGTGTGTGTCAGGTGACTTGAAAATCGAAATTGGGAAGAATTTATATTTACAAAAGAGAGGCATTCTTAAATGGCAATTTGGAATCACAGTCCTGCAATTAAAATGTTTTGAACATTTCAAATTGGACTTTCATACTGTTTCTTAGGAGAACTGCTTTCTTGCTCTTGGCTCCTGCTGTCACAATTCCTGTGCTCCGTCACATCTTAGGTTGTGGGCGTCCAATTTTCCTAATAGGCTTATGGTAATGTACTATGAACAAACGAAAACCTAGCATGTCATTTAGATGGCATTAAATTGTAAATTAACAGCTTACTGACATTTGAAGGTACTAATACTTGATATCTTCCTAAAAAAAAATCTTCTTCAACTTTTACATTGGAAAGTTACTGTTGTCTCAAGAAGAATCACAGCCACATGGCTTTCCTTTTCATAAAGTGGGGTTAGGATGCATGCCTTTGATCCCTAACCTCAGGAGGTAGAGTTGGGGTATATTGGTGAGTTCCAGGCCTACCAGGGCTACATTCAAATTAACTTAATAAATAAATGAAAAGCTCTTAAAGATTAAATTAATTAAAATAAAAAAATTCATTGCAGTACATGTTAAGAATTGTGGCTGGGTGGTAGTAGTACAGGCAGATCTCTGTGAGTTTGAGGTCAGCCTGGTCTTTAGATCAAGTTCCAGGACAGCCTACCACTATACTACCTGGTATAGTTCCAGGGCTATACCACAGAGAAGCTCATCTTGAAAAAAAAACAAAACAAAACAAGACAAAACAAACAAACAAACAAACAAAAAACAAACCCCAAATTCAAAAAGTTGTAGTGTTTGGTTAGGTGTGGTGGTGCACATTTTTAACCCCAACAGTGGGGAAGAAAGGTAGGTGGATTCCTAAGGCCAGCCTGGTGTACACAGGGGGTTCTAGGACAGCCAGGGCTACTTATAGAGATCCTGGTTCAAAAAAATAACATCTGACCAACCAGGATTTATCCCAGAGATGCAGGGATGGTTCAACATATGAAAATCTGTCAATATAATCCATCATATAGACAAACTGAAAGAAAAAAAAATGATCATCTCATTAGAGGCTGAAAAAACCTTCAACAAAATTCAACACCCCTTTCTGATAACAGTCTTGGAGAGAATAGGAATACAAGGAACATACCTAAACATAATAAAGGCAATATAGAGATGCTGAAATTCACAACCATTGGGCCAAGCTCCTGGAGTACAATCAAAGTTAGGAAGGAGCGATAATATGCACAAAGGATCAAGACTATGGTGGGGAAACCCACAGAATCAGCTGACCTGAGCTAGTGAGAGATCACTGACTCAGGTCTGACAAATGGGGAACCTGCATAAGACAGAACTAGACCCCTTAATATAGGTAACAATGGTGCATCTGGGACAATATATGTGGTCACTGGCAGTGGCTCCAAGATCTCACTCTAATGCACAAACTGACTTTGTGCCCATTCTGTATGGAAAAGATACTTTGCTCAGCATAGACGTGGGGTGGGGGTGGGTGGTGGAGAGGTGACTTGGTCCTGCCTCAAATAGATGGGACAGGCTTATTAGACATTAGACTTCCTAGGGAAGGCCTTACTCTCTCCTAGGAGCAGATGGGAGGTGGAGGAGCAGCAGTGGCTGGGGGAGTGGGGTGGTGGTGGGTGGTGGTGGTGGTGGTGCTGGGATTGGAATGTAAAAAATAAATTAATAAAAAAAAATCTGCTTCGAAATATAAACATACAAAAAACTATAGAGTTGACAAGTAAAGTATTTGTCATGAAAATCCGAGGACTTGAGTTTGATTCCCCGAAACACTAGTAGAAGGGGAGAACCAGCTCCCATAAACTGTCCTCTGACTTACGTAGTAATGAATACAGAGGTCGGTCTAAAAGAAAATCCCTCACAACAGGTCAGGTACCGCCTGACTTGACCCTTGTGAAGGACAGAAGGCTTGAAAAGTTGTTTGCGCATGTGCAAGTCTGTGTGCCTTGATACCCGTATGGAAGTCCGACAACATCGTTCCCTTTGTTTCAGGGATCAAACACAGGTCAGGCTTGGTGTTCATTGACTTTAATGCAGTTTTAACTACAATTTTCAAGTCTTGATGGCAGGATGAGAGGAGAAAAAAAGAGAGCGATTACATTCCTAATTTCGTTAAACATGGATTCTACCTTGTTTCTTATTTAGATCCGGGACGACAGTGGGGGCCTCCTGATCGCTCCCTGGTGTACCCTGGGCAAGGGTGGGTCTCCTGTGTCCAAGAAACTGCGCCATCAGTAGCAGCCTGCTTCGGGTAAGGTGACGTGGGGAGTGGGATATGTGGGAGCAAACCGATTTGTTAATCCAGCTGTTCACTGGGCGGAGTAGTTGGGAGAGTTGACTACTTGTTTAGATTTCTAATGGCGTCCGGTGAGACCTATGCACACACTGATGTGCCCCGTTTGCCGCCACCTGTGCCAGGGAGGATGTGGTAAAGTTTACCCGGTAAATAACAAAGTATACCGAGCCCTATCATTCCAAGAGAAGGCAAGGCCTCAGCAAACAGAACCAGACAGGGACATACCGTTCCTTAGACTTTTAAGCGATGTTCTTAGTGAACCAAACGACCAATTGATTTAAGAGGTAATGAAATTCCATAAATAAAGGTAGAAGAAAGAAACTTGCTAGTAAACTCAACAGAAGCTGTTAAGACTATTTTGATATACCACCTAATCCCAGTCAGAATAGCTATCATCAACACAAGTTTTGGAGAGGAAGTAGAGAGAAGGGAAGACCTATTTATTCACTGTTGGTGGCGATGCAAATTAATGCAGCCATCGTGGAAATCAGTTTGAAGATTATTCAAAAAAAAAAATTAAAAATAAAGCTGGGCACTGGTGGCTCGTGCCTTTAATTCCAGTTCTCGGGAGGCAGAGGCGGGTAGATCTCTCTGTGAGATCAGCCTGGTGTACAGAGCTAGTTCCAGGACAGGCTCCAAAGCAATACAGAGAAACTCTGTCTCAAAAAAAAAAAAACCAAAATAAAATAAAATAAAGTAAAACTACTGTATGACCCAGCCAATTTTTCTCCTGGATATATACCCAGAGACCCTCATACCCTATCAGAGACACTTGAATAGCTCCGTGTATTGATGCTCTATTGATCATACCAAAGAACTGGAAGTAACCTTGCTGTCCATTAACGAATGAATGAACAATGAAAATTTGGCATTCATATAAAATGGAATATTATTTACCTGTTAATGAAAATGAAATTGCAAGTTTTGCAGAAAAACTGATGGACTTAGGGTGTACAATATTACATGGGGCTTTACAATTTCAGAAAGAAAAAGACCTTCATGTTTTCTTTCATATATGGGATCTAGTCATCACTAATATATGTATATTTGCAAACAAATACACATGTGGATACAGTATAACATGCATAAAAGAGAATGAGGAAGAGCTAAATCTTGGGGGATGAGGAAGGGTTAAATCTAGGTAATAGACCTGAGTCATGAAAAAGGATGTAGAGTTAATTTATTTCTAGTTCTAACGCTATCATGGAATTTTTTGGCTTTAGTAGTCTATAAGTATATATTTCATAATAAAAGTGTAAAGCCCTTAGCCGGGCAGTGGTGGTCACATACTTTAATCCCAGCACTCAGGAGACAAAGACAGGGAGATCTCTGAGTTTGAGGTCAGCCTGGTCTACAAAGCAAGTTATAGCCAGCCTGGTCTATACAGAGAAACCCTGAAAATCTAGTAAATAAATGAACAAATAGCTAGATAAGTGTTTAAATGAACACATAGATAGGTACATGTGTCAAGCCCACATGAAGGTCACAGCCTATGTTCTGAGTGTCTGAACTTCATTGAGCCACACAGACTTTGAGTTTGGCAACATTTGCTATGGATTTTTTTTGGGGGGGGGGTTAAGACAGGGTTTCTCTGTGTTGCCCTGGCTGTCCTGGAGCTCATTCTTTAATCAGGCTGGTTTGGAGCTCACAGAGATCCACCTGCTTCTGCCTCCCCACTGCTGGGATTAAAGGTGAGCGACACTGCCTGGCTGGTATGAGATGTTCTTATTTATCCAAATGTTTTTGAGTTTTTTTTTTTTTTAATAATTAAACTGTTTATCTTCAGAAGGGATGAGCAATGGGTGAGTGTGACAAACATATGAAATCAATGCAGGAAAGCTTTTGCTGCCCTTTAATCTTAAAAAACAGAAAACAAAAATAATACTTGTTTTTAGTTCTGAGTTCCATTTCTCCCTTCTCTGCAGTGAAGTTTCATGACAGTGCTTGGCATTCTGGGTTTGCAGCTACTTAGAAATCCACAACTGAGTTGTCATTAACTATATCAAAGCTGAAAAATGGTCCCAAACACTTAACAAGGCCAGAAATATGAAGAGTGTCCCTTATTTGCCAGCTGGTCTAAAATCGGCCTTGTGAATAAATCTTCTACTGGTTGGTTGCTGTCTGAGGAAGGCAAACACCTAGAGAGCTTATCTGTTAATGTTCTGTGAGGGGCTGAGATGTTTTCAGTCACTTATGCTGCCCACTCTTTTTCTAGCCATCTCATACCTCTTAATTTGACTTTTGAAATAGCACTGTGCAAAAGATACTGAGTATGCTTTTTTTTTTCTTTCTTTCGTCTTCTTTTTTTTTTTTTTAAGACTTATTTATTTTCATTTTATGAGCATGGTCATTTGTCTGCGTGTATAGCTGTGCACCACATGTGTTCAGTACTCTGCAGAAGCTAGGACAGGGTGATGGATCTCTTAGAACCTTGTTGTAGATAGTTGGGAGCTCTCATGTGAGTGCTGGGAAGCAAACCCTGGAGGTTCTCTGGGAAAAAAATGTCCAGTGCCACCAGCCATCTTGACAACTCCAAGTGTGTGTGTGTGTGTGTGTGTGTGTGTGTGTGTGTGTGTGTGTTGTTCTTCTTTTTTTTCTAAAAGAAAGATTTGGGAGAGGGTCCTAAGAGACAACCGGAATGGTGGGAGGGAGAGGTGTGTGTCTCTGGGAGGAGCTAGAAACTAGTATAATAGGGGAGAAAAAAAAAAAACCCAAAAAAACAAAAACCAAAAAACTTCCCTCAAGTGTTCCAGAAAGAAAGAAGTAAACCCACAGGCTATGGATTTCGTCTCTCCCTGGTCATCTTTTGTAGCATTTTTTGCTTTCATTTTGTTGTTTAGTTGGGAATGACTGCTGCCTGCTGCCCTGCTTCTGCCAGGAAACAAGGTGAAGTTTCCTCTTCTTTATCTGGGAACATTTTTGCTTATAAAAAGTCTAGTTGTAGTGGCAGCCATGGAATGAGAGCCAGAAAATGTTCAATACACAAGAACCTATAGAGTTGATTAGGAGACTTTTTTTTTTAAGATTACATTTCCTTGGTGTGTGCATGGAGGTCAGAGGACAATTGCAGGAATTAGCTCTCTCCTTTCACCATGTGAACTCTGGGGATTGAACTCAAGCTGTTACATGGGGTGACAAAAACCCTTACCCACCAAACTATCTCACCAGACTAAAATGCTTTTTTTTTTTTAAACTGGGTGTCAGTCTGTTCTATTAGGGAAAAGATGGAATCCTATTGGTGTATTTAAACTTTTCTTTTACTGGTGGGGTGAAAGAACTTCATTCACTCCAGGGAAATTAAGAAATTGGTTTTGAGCTCTCCTCACACACAGTCTGTGGCCCTGGTCAGATGTATTTTTGTGTTAGGCAGCCTCAGTTGAGAAGTTCAAGTGATAAGCAGTATGGAGATTGAAAATAAGCAAGCATGGATGTTGTTAGCTTCCCTTTGAAGAATTGCCTTGACTTTTGTATCCTCAGGGCCCTACTGTATGACATTTGAAACTGAGCGTCATTAGGTCATAAAAAATCACCTTTAACAATGGTAACAGAGAACCAGGTGGTGGTGGTGCACACCTTTAATCCCAAACAGAGGTAGGTGGGGATCTCTGTGAGCTTAAAGCCAGCCTGGTCTACAGAGCAAGTTCCAGGACAATCAGGCCTACACAGAGAAACCCTGTTTTGAAAAAACAACAACAACAAAATGGTCACAGAGCAGGGCATGGCAGCCAGGCAGAGATGGGTGGATATATATGGATTTAAGGCCCATACCAAGTTCCAGGCCAGACCCTGCCTCAAAAGAAAACAAACAAAAAGTCAGAAGCATAATTTTGTATTTGTTATTTGCAACCAAACCTAGAAAAAGCACAAGATGTCAGTTGCATGGGTAGAGGCTTTGCAGACTCTCTCCCTTTGCTCTAGATTCCGGAGCCCTCCAGGGCCTAGGAGACGTGCTTTCTCTACCTGCCCTCAGGCAGCCCCCTGATTGTATAGCGATAAGCATGCACAGCAATCTTGGCATATTTCTCTTCTATCTCGAAGGATTCATGTGGTTGTGGAGGGGGTGATTGTTAGTGCTGTAGGCTACCCAGTGTATCTTCTCACCTTCCCATGTCTGTGTCCTGCAACCATACAAAACCTCAATTCCATCCATAAAAGGCAGTCTTGAGGAGAATTTCAAGAAGTCTCAGTTACTTAACACAGTTTTGTTTTGTGATAGAGCAGGAAGCATCCTGCAGCAAAGACTACAAAATGTGGTAAAAGAAGAGACACTTATTAAAGATTATACATGTGTCAAGCATAGTTTAAACACAGTATACAGTAAGACCCAGGAATGTGTATCTTATCTTTATGTTTTATTAGCTACCACCTAAAACAAAAGTATTGAGATATACTTGTTTAGCTTTTAAATTAGTCCAAGATGCAGTGGATTAAATTGCCATGATTAAAACAAAGCAAAACAAAAATCTATCTTTAGTGAACTCTATAGTTTGTCATATGTTTGAAGAGTGTTTCTCATGTTTTCTCTCCGTGTACTACCTGGGCTGGCCTCACATGGTTATCTTGCATTGGTTTTTCAAGTAGGTGGGATGACAAATGTGTGCCAATATGTCCTGCTTTGGAGACCCCTACCCCCATAACCTAAGAAGGTTTGACTTGCAGTTCTGACTTGCAGTTCTGCAGAAGTATCTGAATATGGATCTGCTTAAATGTACTAGAACCCTTTTATCGTTGAGTAGTCATCATCCTCTCGTAGTGGACATTGGTAAGATTGGTAAATCAGGCCAGACAGTGGTGGTGCACGCCTATAATCCCAGCACAGAGGAAGGTGGATCTCTGTGAGTTCAAGGTCAGCCTGGTCTACAAAGCTAGTTCCAGGATAGCTAGGGCTGTTACATAGAGAAATCCTGTCTCTAAAAACCACAAACACACAAACAAGATTGGTAAGTCAGGGTCCTGGAGACCTGTTAAGAGAGCCTCTTTGGGGACATTGAGAAGGTTCAGCAAGTGGGTAAAGGCTCTTGCCTCCAAGCTGGTGACCTGAGTTTGAGCCCCTGAACCTAGGTGGTAGAGGGGCAGAACTGATTCCACAGACTTGACCTCTGATCTACACACACACACACACACACACACACACACACACACACACACACACCGTTTGTAAAGAGAAAGATAGCTGATTTTGACAGTGGTAGGTAGGGGCTTAGAGTTTGTTCCTAAACACCCAGATTCCAAACCTTTCTTTAAAAGACTTTCCCATCTGGATATGTGTCTCCTTACTGGAAGAGTTGAGTAGGAGGAAGGGGTGGCAATAACTTCTACAAGACAGAAGGGTTTCAGAACAGTTTCACTACTTTGAAAACCTGTTAGAGCTATGTTAAAGAAACTCTTGAAGGGAGAATCCATGCATTGGATTGTATGTATCCATGCAACTGGGCTCAGGGACAACTTAGTACCTCTATCTTATTATTTTGGTCATGAGGACCTCCCACACCATAAAAATAACCTTTTTTTCTCCTTTGATGCTTGAAATTGAAAGTTTACTTTTAGATAATTAGAATATGTTATACTTTTAAAAGCATGTATTTGTAGGAATCAAATTCCGTGATCTTAAAGTGGATATTCTCTTCTTGCCCCTCCCTCAAAGTTTCTCATCTTTTCTTATATGGTCAAGGATGTCATTACTCTTCCCTTTTCTTGCCTGATGATAAAATGGCATACTTGTTCTAAATACTTAAATATTCTGATAATAGTTTCAGAAATAGACTTTTGGTAGAATGTAAGTGGTGGTCATGTTAATTTTTATTGATGGTCAAGCCTAATCTTGCTGTTGTTTGGGGAAAAAAAAAAAAAGAAAAAGAAAAAAGAACAAAGGCAGGGGTGGGAGGGTGGGAGGAAGAAAACCATGCTGGATGTAAGCACTACAGAGATTCATAAGCTGATTTTGAAGGAGGAACTCACATTTCAATTCTCTCCTGCTATCTAGGGTGCTAACTATCTCCCAAGTAAGGGCCCTTCTTGGGCCTGCTGCTTCTAAATAGGCCAGAACAGGGATGAGGTCTGGGGTCTTTATCTGATTGCACAGTGAGGCTGGGAGCTCGCAGAGCTTTCCAAAGATGG
Organism: Cricetiscus sungorus; assembly: GCA_030556225.1. Lineage (NCBI taxonomy): Eukaryota > Metazoa > Chordata > Mammalia > Rodentia > Cricetidae > Cricetiscus > Cricetiscus sungorus. The sequence continues at coordinate 41,654,196 of JANBXA010000328.1, read as the reverse complement.
AAATGGATTCCCAGGCACAGATTCAGTGGTCCTAGGGGTTTTCGTGGAGAAGTGTAGCAGCCCTGCCTCACAGGGGCATCTTTTTATTCCAGTTAAACCAAGGATTCTTAAAGGCCACCTAGGACAAAGCCTTGTCTAAATTCTTGCTTTTAATTTTTATTATACCCTAGAGGAACTGAGCCTGGAGGATGGGGGTAGGGATGTTAGAAGACAGTCTCTACATCTTTTTCTCTAAGATACACAAGGCTTTAATTCCCTGCGGAAATGTGGGGAGCGGCTTCTATTTTCCTTCTAATTTGAATAAGCCTTCACAATAAGCCAAATGCCAATTCAAATGAGATCTAGATAAAAGGATTTAAATTGATTTTCTTACCTACTGTCTGTCTGACTCACTTGCCTGGGAGTGGTGGGGAGGGAGAGGGAGAGGGAGAAGGAGGGTGAAGCTTTGGGGTGGGGGGAGTTCGCAAACAAACACTTACCTCTGAAAGGTGCGGGTGCTGGAGTGGTGGGGAGGCGGGGAGGCGGGAAGGCGGGCAGCCTCGTCTTTTGGGCTCTGTGCTCAGGATCCTTCAGGTTTAATGATTTGTCTAGGAGAACTGATTGCAGCTGCCCTGAGTGGAGGAAGTATTTCCTCCCTTTGTAAGTAAGGGAGGCAAATCTTCTGACTTAACTACCCTGGGAAGGAAAATGCGGTCTGCCTGTGGCTAAATAAATCTGTTGTACTCCAGTTAAGTGACAGTATCTTTGGCCTTGATTCACAGGGTCAGTCCCCTTCCAACTACCTTCTCGAATGATGCTCCTTTTCTCATTAAACTCTTGTAATTATAGATATGATGTCAGCGTATTTGGATTTTTCCAAAACAGCACATTTTAGGAAAGGAAAAGGACGGGAATGAAGCACATTTTTGTAGTTTTTGATTTAACTGCTTTAGCTGGTTTAACATTTCTCATTGGGAAAATTGGCAGCCTGGGGACACACCACAGCTGTGGGTGCATTTTGTTTACACTGCACGGTTTTTACAATTTGATTTTACTTCCAGCATTAAAAAATCAAGACAGCTTAAATAGCCACTTAGATTATTGATTCCTCATGAAATGAATTAGCTTGTCTGGGTACACTGAGACAGTCTGTGTGAGGATGCAGTAGGAAGAAGCTAAATTGTGGATGGATGCTCTCACTTTAGGCAAGACATCACCTCCAGTCCCAAATGGTTCTCAGTCTGGGACAACGGTTTGTAATCTCCACCCTACATCCTTCCAGAATTCCCTTCCTGTTGAATTTCTTCAGCGTTAGAAAATTGAGCTGAGTTTAACACAAACAAGCCTGTAATTTCAGCTTTTGAGGAGAGATGATTGGGCGTTGGAGGCCCACTTGGCTTATAAAATTTTAGAATAGCATATCCCCATGTTGCCCTAGTAAAACCCAAACGCAGTGAAAAGGATGATGAAATTAACAAAGCAACTCAGAGGAGCTTAGCTATAGAACAGTCACGTGTCAAAGAGGTAAATAGGCAGCAGCCCACCCAGATACAAGGGATGGAGTGTAATGAAAGCAGTAACTAGACCCACCATAGCCCTTCTGCTCTCCATCACTTGTCAACAGTTCTTTTATTGTTTAAATTCTACACAATTGATGTGATTACTATGCGCTTTGATTATATTTATTTATCTGTTTTGAGACAAGGCTTTGCTGGAATAGCCCGTGTAGCTCAGGCTGTCTAAGTTTGCAGTGGTCCTCCTGCTTTAGCTCCCTAAGTGTCACTGTTCCCAGCTGCCATTGATTTTCTTTGGTTTATTCCGCATGTGTGTGTTGTGTGTGCCTGTTTGTGTGCTGTTTGCACGGGGGGCGTGTACATGTGTGTGAGTGAGAGCGTGTGGACACTCAAGGTTGATGGCAGGTGCTTTCCTTGGTTGCCTTCCACTTCACATTTAGCTGCAAGGTCTCTAGCTCAATCTGGAGTTTGCCTTTTTGGCTCATCTGGCATTCTCTGTCTCTGGTACACAGGTGTGTGCATAGGTGGCGAGCACAGATGACCCCACACTAGCTCTTATGTGGATACTAGTACTTGCGCAGCGTATGCTTGCTCCACCTAAGCTATCTTTCCTGCCCTCTTTTGTTCATTACTTTTGGTTTTTTGAGGCAGGGTCTCTCTGCATAGTAGCCTTGACTGGCCTGGAGTTCACTCTGTAGACCAGGCTGGCCTTGAACTCACAGAGATTCGCTGACCCCAACTGCCTCTATTTTATTTTCAAGTTAGTTCTCTCCCTGAACCCAGGACTCACGGATTCAGCCTCAGCTGGCTTCAGGGTTCTCTCTTTCCTGTGCTGCTGATGTGGGAATGTGAGGTGTTATGTTGGAGGCCTTTCTCTCTCCTCAGGTGGCCTTTAGCTCAGGAGTCAGTGTGGTTTGTTATAGGTCCACAGGGGGAAGATTAAGAGAAGGCAGAGTGCATTGTAGCAGGAGCAGGTTCCTGAGAATGAGAAATCATCCAGTCTGAGGCCTTTTAAAGGGTTTAAGGCAGTAATGGAACGGGTGAGTGAGGTGTGGGGAGGGATGGTTTGGCCTGTCCAGCTGGTCAACCCCAAGGTGTCCAATGCCTCCCAGTCTCCCCACCAGGCTCACACAGAGCCTCACATAGAGAAAGACTGGGCCAGAATTATTCTCCTCTGGCCTGCTGGAAAGATATTTCGCGGTCCCTGTTCTGCCTGACAGTTTTAATCTGTTCCCCTTGTCACTGGGATTACAGATACTGGATGTGCTATCTGGCTGTTTACTGTGTGCTGGGGTTCCAAACTGAGGTCCTTGTTTGTACCTGGGGGACAAGTGCTTAATGGACTTCAGCCATCTTTCTAACCCTAGCTTTTGTTGTTTTAAAATTTAAAATAATAAGAAGGGCCCACCCAGGGTACACAGTCTACTTATTTTTCTTTTGGTCCATAGATGATCATTTTACTTTTTCTAAATGTCTTTTTTGTTGTTGTTGTTTGTTTTTAGAGACAGGCTTTCTCTGTGTAACAGCCTGGCTATCCAGGAACTAGCTTTGTAGACCAAGCTGGACTTGAACTCACAGAGATCCATCTGCCTCTGCCTCCCGAGTGTTTTTTTTCTAAATTTCTAAGTGTGAAAACTGAAGCCTGAATCCAGATGTAAAATATGGCCAGCAAGAGGCTCAGGGGTTTAGGTACCTGCTGCCAAACCTGATAAGCAGAGTCCAATCCGTGGGACCCAGTGGGAGAAGAGGACCAGCCCCTGAGAGTTGTCTTCTGGTTTCTGTATCAGTGCTGTGGCACACCTATACACAATAAATAAGTAAATAAATAAATAAATGAATAAATAAATGTAATTTTTTAAATTAAAAAAAAAAAAAGCTAGTGGCCAATTGCCAGCACCAAATTAAAACAAAACAAAACAAAATAATGCAGTAATAATAGCAATTCTGTGATTTAGTGGTTGCCTAAAATGTACCTTCTGTAGATATTTCAGTTTTCTTAAAATCCAGTTACTGATTTCTCAGAAATTATTTGCATAAAATATTACCGTTATTCTGTAACCAAGGGGCCCATGGGCAAATCATTAATTAGAAAGTAGGGTGGATGAAATCAGTGATGGAGGAGACTGCCTATCATGTTCAAGGGTATGGATTCAATTTGCAAACAGTATTAAGAAAGGAAGAAAATTGATACATATAAACATTATTATTATTATTATTATTATTATTATTATTATTTTGAGACAGAGTTTCTCTTTGTAGCTCTAGCTGTCTTGGAACTTGCTTTGTAGACCAGGCTGGCCTTGAACTCAGAGATCCTCCTGCCTCTGCCTCCCAAGTGCAGGGATTAAAGGTGTACATTTTGAAGAGCAGGACAATCTAAAGGTTGAGGGCAGCCTGTGCTGCATTGTGATACACTGTCTCAAATAAATAAATAAGTAAATAAATAAAAATTAATCAGGCATGGTAGCACATACCTGTCTTTAATGCTAGCACTTGGGAGGCAGAGGCAGGAAGACCTCTGAGTTTGAGGCCAGCCTGCTCTACAGAATGAGTTCCAGAAACTCTGTCTTGAAAAGGCATAGTTAAAAAAAAAAAAAAAAAAAAAAAAGGTGTTTTTAGGCAAAGTTTTTTTGTCCTGCCAGCCAGTTCCCAAATAACCACACGGTGACTTATTACTAATTGTAAATCCTCAGCCCATAGTTTAGGCTTGTTACTAACTGGCTCTTACATTTTAAATTAGTCATTTCTATTCCTTTACTTGCTGCCACATGGGTAATGGTTGTTACCTCACTTTGCACAAGTCCTGCTCCCTCTGCATCTGACTGGAGACTCCTGAGACTCTGCCCTTCTTCTCCCCAGTGTCCTCCCAGTCTGGCTCTCCTGCCCAGTCTCTTCCTGCCCAGCTATGGGCCAGTCAGCTCTTTATTAACCATTGAGAGTAATTCGCGTTTACAGTGTACAAAGATTGTGCCTCAGCAGAGTGGTTCATCCTGCACCCAGGAGGCATAGGCAGGCAGAATTCTATGAGTTCAAGGCTAGCCTAGCTGCAATACAGCCAGAACTACACAGAGAGACCCCACCTCACCCTGCCTCAACAAATAACAGCAAAATGTTCTTGTCCTGGAGAGGAAGGGGGAGTAGCCTTAACACACGCAAGCATGAGTACCTGAAGCTTTCTCTCACTGTGTGAGAAAAAATCTTAAACAGCTATGTCAGCCACTGGGGAGGCTCAGCTTAGTGCATGATGCTGGTGGGTATCTCCAGCCTGCCGGCACTGGCAGGTAGCTATGCTGAGCCTTGGCGTACCTGAGAGACTTCAGGACTAAGAAAGCCATGCTTGGCTCCTTGTCCAGAACTTTCTTAACTTTCTCAGGCCCTGTGTTTGGCATTACATGTTGGGCATGGCACCACTTGAGACAAGTTTTTTTCTGTCCTGCCAGCCAGGTCCCAAATAACCACAAGAGACTTATTAATTATGAAAGCTCATTCCACTATCTCTTAGAACTTTAATTAACCCATTTATATATTAATCTGTATTTTGCCTTGTGGCTTTTTACCTTATGTTCACACTGCCCACCCTGCTTCCTGCTTGTGTCTCACTTCTCTGTGTCTAGAGCCTCCTCTTCCGTCCTCTTCCCGGAAATTCTGCCCATAACTCCTGCCTAGCTATTGGACATTTAACTGTTTATTAAACCAAAAAAGGAGACTTGGCAAGACACATCTTCACAGTGTACAAAAAATTAAACAACAAAACAACCCAACCCTATACCCCTGTATCTCTCTCAACATTGTGAAGGGCCTGGGATTCTAATGAATGGTAGAATGCTTCCCTGGCACAAACGCCCTACGTTTGATCCTTGCACTCCAAAATTTAACAAAACATTGTGCTAAACAAACAAAAACCACCTCCAAACTTTTTCATTTTAGCCCCTTCCTTCCTTCCTTCCTTCCTCCCTCCCTCCCTCCCTCCCCCCTCCCTTCCTTCCTCCCTCCCTCCCTCCCTCCCCCCCTCCCTCCCTCCCTCCTCCTTCCTCCCTCCCTCCCTCCCTCCTCCCTCCCTCCCTCCCTCCCTCCCTCCCTCCCTCCCTCCCTCCCTCCTCCCTCCCTCCCTCCCCCTCCCTCCCTCCCTCCCTCCCTCCCTCCCTCCTCCTCCTCCCTCCCTCCCTCCCTCCCTCCCTCCCTCCTCCCTCCCTCCCTCCCTCCCTCCCTCCCTCCCTCCCTCCTCCCTCCCTCCCTCCCTCCCTCCTCCTCTCCCTCCTTCCTTCCTTCCTTCCTTTCCGTGGGAATGAGGTCTAAGTTTGTAGCTCAGGCTAACCTGAAACTTACTAAGCAGCTAAACTCAGGGCATCCTCCTACTTCAGCCTTCAGAATTCTGGAATTGCAGGTGTGAGCCCTCAGATCCAGTGGTCTTAAGGCATTTTAAATGTGTAATTCAGCAATTCAGTAGTCACAGTGTTTGGGAAATAGCTGTGTGGAACTCTTTCTCCTTGCAGACCCAAAACTCTGTGTGTGCACTAAGTGCAGCTTTTCTGATCAAAAACTTTTATCATATTCATTAGTGGGCGGGGGGGGCGGGGGGGGGAGAGGGAGAGTGCACATCATGCCATAGCTTGTGTGTTGAGGGCACAGGACAGCTTGAAGGAGTTGGGAGTTGGTTCCCTCTTTCCCTGTAGGTTATGGGGATCAAACTCCTATCATCAGTCCTGTGCAGTGAAAGCCATCTTTCTGGTCTCCCCTCTCCCTCCACCACCCCCTTGTGAGACAGGGTCTTACTATGTAGCATTGGGTGGCCTAGAACTCACTATGTAGACAAAGCTGGCCTCAGTTTAGAGCTCTGGTGCTGGGATTAAAGCATCTCCACACCTTCACCAGTTTGCTTTCAGTGTCATGTCATGTACACCCCTTTTCTCCAGCTCCAGGAACATCTAGGAGTGGTAGCCTGTTCCTGTGGCTCCAGCCCATAGGAAGCAGAGGCAGGGGGTGGTAAGTTGGAGGCCATTGTGGCTACATAAGAACCTTCTCTTCAAAAAGAAAGAAAAGAAAAAAGGAAAGAAAAGAGAGCCAGATGGTGATGGCACACACCTTTTATCTCGGCACTCAGGAGACAGAGGCAGGTGGATCTCTGAGTTCAAAACTGGCCTGGTCTGCAGAGTGAGTTCCAGGACAACCAGAGCTACACAGAGAAATCCTGTCTTAAACACCCCCTTAGTCCCCCCCAAAAAAGAAGAGAAGGAATAATAATAATAATAATAATAATAATAATAATAATAAGCTGGATATTGGTGGTGCATACCTTTAATCCCAGCACTGAGGAGACAGAGACAGGAGGAGGATCTCTGTGAGTTTGAGGCCAGCCTGATCTACAGAGTGAGTTCCAGGTCAGGCTCCAAAAACTATACAGAAAAACCCTGTCTCAAAAAACCAAAATAAATAGATAGATGAGAGATAGATAGATAGATAGATAAATAAATAAATAAATAAATAAATAAATAAATATAGGGCTGGGGGACAGATAATTGAGTGTGTAAGAGAGCTTGCTATGTAAGTGTGAGGACCTGAGTTCAGATCACAGTACCATGTAAAAAGTAAAGCACAGCCTTGCACACCTGTATCCTCAGTTCTGAGTGAGGTGGCGTCAAGAGCGTCCATGGAGATTACTGGCTACCTGTCTAGCTCCAGGTTCAATGAGAGACCTTGTCTCATGGGATTTGGTAGAGAATGATGGAGGATGGCACCTGCTGTCCTCTTCTGGTCTCTGAAGATGTTATCCAGGAGTGCATACCTGTGTATATAACACACACAGACACATACACATGAAAGAAAAGAAAAAAAAAGAAAGGGTGAAATAAAAAAATTATTGATTATCAGCTCAGGCTAGCCTGCACTCACTATGTAGTCTAGGTTAGTTTTGAATTCAGACAGTCATCCTATCTCAGCCTTCGAGATATTGGGTTATAAATTGAGCTGCCATGCCTGGTTTATTTACTTTTTACTTTCTGTGGGACATAGTCTTTCTGGTAGACCATGATAGAGCTCAAGATTAGCATTTTCCTGCCTTAGCCTCCTGACACAGTTTTTAAAGTTGTATGCTGAGGCCGGAGAGATGGCATAATGATTAAGAACATGTCCTACTCTTGCAGAGGCCACAAGTTCAGTTCCCAGCACCACTAACACTGAGCAGCTCATAACCACCTGCAACCCCAGCTATTCCAGCATCTGCATCTCTCCTGTCTGTGGGCACCTGCACTCACATATGCATGCCCCCCTACATAATTAAAAATAAAAATCAAAGTTGCATGCTTATCATAGAACACTTAGAAGACCAAAAAAAAAAAAAAAAAAAAAAAAAAAAAAAGAAAGAAAGAAAGAAAGAAAGAAAAAGATTAAAGTCATTCCTAACTCCAATTCCAATTCCATCATTTAGAGAAGCCAGTTTTGGCATTCTTGTACATTGTTCTATTTAACTGTGTGAGATTAAGGTGACCGAGGAGTACAGCTACTCATTTCACTTACACCATGAACATTTTTCAGTGTCATTACATACTATTGAAAAATATGTTTTTTGATGCGAGTTGTGTTTTAGTGAAAAAAAAAATAGGCTTTTTAATGACTACATAATACTATGCTCTACTGACGATGTTCAAGACATTTTTTAAAGTGGCAACTTCATTGCCACCTTGTAACACAGAAGTTTCATGCTGTCAAACCACTTTCTAAGCAATTACTGGTCCATCTTCTACAGAAATCAAGTACTAGCAAGCTGGATCCTAAAAGATAAGCACATTTTAAGAAATATTACAGTAAATACAAATCCTAACACAGGCTACAATTTAGGCAAAATGGAAACAGAATCTGGTATTATCTGTCAACAAACAACTTTAGAAAGCTTTTCCATAAAATTAAATAATGGTATGATGTGTTATCTAGTGCATTTGCAGCACTGTAATTATAGTAACGAGACATTTAATACAATAAGACTATATTTTTTAAAATGTGATTTGGTGTTACCCTGCCATTGAGCTATTTAATGCTCTCCATTTAAGTTTTATGAGATCCACAAAGCACAGTGAGAAGAAATTTTGTTGACTTATATCGTGCATAGGAATGGAAAGACGAAAATTTCCTTTGAATTCTCGAGAGGTTAGCAGTAGAATCGCAAGTTGATAGCTTCAGCTGGAGTCCAAGAGCTCTCAATGATGCACGCAAATTCATAGCATTTAGAGTGTAATAAAAAGAGCAGACTTGATGTTTGATTTCCTTTCTTGCCACTCTATCATAAAGTTGCAGTAATACTCATCAGGGAAATACTAATCAAAACCACAATGAGATATTACCTTGCTTCAGCATGAATGACCAAGTAGAGTATGCCTCTAGTCTTACTTAGTAGGAAGAGTGCCTCAGTGTACATGTCAAGCCCCATCTCAACACACACACACACACACACACACACACACACACACACACACACACACAGCTTCCAAAAGACAGACTAATCGCACATGACGAACAGGAAAGGAATTCTTAAATACCATTGGTAGGAATGTAAAGTTAGTACAGTCATTGAAAATCATGTGGAGGTTTTTTAAAAATTAAAAAGGGAATTACCATGCAATCCAACAATCCCCCACTGTCTCCACATCCAAAGGAAAGAAATACATATGCCAAAAGACAGCTACATTTTTCTGTTACAGCAGCATTCCCTAGACAGGTGATGGAAACAACTGATGCGTCCACCCTCTGGTAAGCAGATAAAGAAACAGTGGTGCCTGCACATAATTGATACCCTTTAGCCATAAGAAAAGATGAAATCTTGTTTTTGTGACAATACAGGTGGATCTGGAGATGGGTATGATAAGTGAGATAAACCAGACACAGATACTCAAGGCCTGACTCATCTCAGGCGTATGTGGAATCTAAAACAGTGGATGTTGTAGCTGTTGAGCATAGAATGGTGGGTGCCAGAGTTTGGGAGAGTTTCTAGAAGGGTGGCATGGGGAAAGACTAGTCAGTTGGTGCTAAGTTACAGTTAGGTAAGAGTACATTCTGGTGGGCTTTTGTCAAAGAACAGGACTATACATAGTGTTGATAGAAGTATAACTTTGAAAAATGATTTTGAATATTTTTGCCATAAGAAAATGGTGTTTGAGGATATACACATGTTTATAACTCAATTTAAGCATTACCCAATGACATACAGTATCTTATAAATGTGTGCATTTTTGTGTTATGGTTTAAAAGCTTTTAAAAAGAGAAGTTGTTAGCGATTATTCATACAGATAGGATTTGGGGGGAGGATAAAGTTAATTGCTTATGAGCTTTTAGAGTTTTTCCTCCCAAATAATAAGTAAACTCAATTCAAATTTTTAAGTTTTAAAAATTAGAAGTTGAATTACACACCACTATTGGAAATTTACCTGGGGATGCTAATTATGGTAATAGTGCGTGCAAAGATGACAGATGCAAAGAGTAGGGTACACTTGGCCAGAAATGGAAAAAAAAATTCCTCCCTGAGAGAGACAGCAGAGTCAGATTTCTTGTCACGCTGTACTGTGATAAAGGGCACAGCCTTGAAGAAGGCGCCAGCCACATTCCACATTCCAGGAGAGGCCTCTCCTCTCCAGAACAGAAGCTCAACTTTCCTCTTTGTGATAGAGATCAGAGCCTCAGAGGAACCCTCATGGAGGGACTGCAAAGCTGGGCTTTCAGTGACCTGGGTTCTAATCTAGGTTTCTTATTTGTGAGATGGTTGAGTGACTTGAAGCATGTTCCTGAAATTCTTCTACTGGGGTTCTGATTTTTGTTGTTGTTGCAAGGTCTGTGTATTGCAGGCTGTCTTTGAGGATAATAGGCATGGATCTTCTGCCTGATTTTAAGCCCTGTTTCATTTGTTGGTTTTGTCTGGAGAACAATGATGATGATATTAGTTACACCATAGTGGTGATGTGAGGTTTTTCTCTTTGCTATAAAGCAGGCGAAGTGTAGGGGCCCAGTTAGTGTCCATGCTATAGCTATTAGTTTCCCAAGTCACCCACTCTGCCATAGAAATCTGTTTCACCTTCCTTCCTGCCTCACGATTTTATTCAATGCAGAAATGTACCTAGAGAAGACACCACATCACATTTCATAGCTTTCACGAAAACTCAAAATGGCCACTAAGGTATAAGTAGAAAACACTATCTGGGGTTTCCAGAAAAGTTGGTTCAACTTTGGAGAGATGCCTTAAAAGATGAATAAGAGAGCTGTAGCCCACAGAGTATAAGAAGGACAAGTGAGGTTGGTGATGTGTTATTTTAAAAAATACAGAAGCCTAAGTACCCAACCTTGAAATTCTTTGTCATTGAGACAGGTTCTCACTATATAGCATAGGCTGACCTTAAACTCACTGCTGCCCTGCTCAGCCTCCCATGTGCTGAGATTTATAGGCATATATATGCCTAAGCTCAGCCCTGAAATTCTTGAGGCAGTGGAGTGCAGTGCCAGCAATTTTCACTCTGGGAGCTCCTTCTCTGTTGAGAGATATAGCTCTTATGTGCTTAGGTCATTCTTATTTTGAGTTTGTTGTTCTGTGTTGTCAAACCAAAGGGAAACTCGATACACTGCACTTCTTTAAGTTCCTTGAAAATAGCTAACACTTCATCATTCAAGATGTCATGGCAATGGAGTCTCATTGGGTGAGGTAACTTGGGCTTGTTTTTGAAAGAACAAACAAACAAAAACCTGCCTGAAAGTTCCATCTTATAGAGTCATTATAAGGATGGAGTGAAAAGAAAGCACATAAGTTGGTTTGCCTAATCTAGGTCCTGGCGCATCATGATGACTTAGCTCATAGCCTCTGATATTACAAGGCAATCCCAAAGGGAAGCAAGGTGGAGAAAATATTGTTTATTCTTGGGCTAGAAAGCAAGGACAATCACTTTTATGGTTCATCAAAATGAGCTTGTTTGATGAATCTGTTACACAGGAGGATGTCAGCTTGAGAGTGATGGAGAAGCCCAGGCCTATAGGAAAGCCAGTGTATGTCACAAAGCTAGAAGCTTCCAAAGTGGCCTTCTACTTAAGTAGAGTGACAGGTAATAATTTGCAATCTCTTGATTCTATTTCTGGAACTGAAGGCAATCATATACTTGTGCTCTGTACCCAAGCTCTGAGCTACTTTGTGCCCCATCCAGTGCTCGCTCAGGCATGATGTCCAATCAGTAAAGTGCACCCATGCCTGCTGTTCAGAGCTTCGTTCCTCATCTCCTGGGAGCGGGGCGGTGGAGGGCGGGGGTGGGGTGGGGGGTATTTACAGCCAGTGCATCACAAGAGTAGATATGAACTAAGCAGCTCTGTGTGAAGGTTTTTGAATGATGGAAACTTCTGTATGGACTTTTCCTTAACCAAGAAACAGTAGATAACTGGAACTTTTAGATGGATGTAGGATCATAATGAACCTGGGATCACTGTGCAACTTAAGAGGATTTTTTTTTTAAACTAACAAACTTTTATCATCATATTATTTTTACTTAAGTCCTTAAAGAACATTATAAGGGAAGAGATGGTTCCTTAGCAGTGTATACACGTCTCATTTTACATTTGTTCTATTTTGACTGAGGATATGACTCTCTGAACATCACTGGCACAGTCCTGAGAGAGCTGCTGTCACTGTATCTTGATGTATAGCCTCAGTGATCTTACTGCTGTGTAAAACACACAAAGAAGAGTGATTACTTCTTTCCATAGCTCTGCCCTGTTTACCCAATCCTTGCGTTAATTTAACTGAAATGACAGCTAGTACTAGATATATCACTCACTTGTCATATGTTATTGGTGACTATATTCTAAAAATATAGTTCTTTTTTGTGTGTGATAGTAAACAAAACAAAACATGATAATTTGATTCCGTTCTGTATGTAAGAGACACCTACATCAGGAGGTTCTGATGTGGCTGTACACTAGAATTTCTGCAGATGAAAAAGGAATAAAGAATGTCTCTATGCACTGATATATAGGACCCACTCAGATACATTTTAGAAAACAGTGGATTCATAACTGCATTATCTTAGTTTTTGACTCAGAGTGAACATACAGGCTGAGACTCTAGCTTTCTTGCTTGTTGCTTTCCTGACATGCCAGAAGCCCTGGATTTGACCCTTAGCTCTGGGAATCATCAAGGTTCCCCCACATGAGGGAGTTTAGACACTTTTCTAAAAACAAAAACAAACAACAAACAAAAAAAAACATATAGTGGCTCACACACAATGCAATGCCAATAGTTGGGAGGTTAATGCAGGAGGGTTTCCTTAAGATCCAAGCCAGACTAGATTATAGAGTAAGGCCTTGTCTCATCTCAAAACAAAACAAAACAAAAATAAGCAAACAGACAAACAAACAAAAGAATTGAAGAATCATACCTGTTTAATACTAGAACTCTGGAGACAGAAGCAAGCTGGTTTCCATGAGTTCAAGGCCAGTATCGGCTACCAAGTGAGTTCCAGGCCAGCCAGGAACAAGGTGAAATCCTGTCTCAAACCAAAGATGATTCTCTCTGCGTGTATACTTACGTAAGAATGAATTAAGAGGGGTGGCTTAGTTGATAAAGTGCTTGCTTCAGTTTGATCCCAAGAAGCCAGTATTTGTCGGGGGAGAAAAGCTAGATATGGTGGTGTGCACTCGTGATCTCAGAGAAAGACGGTGGAGACAGGGGGATGCCTGGGACTCACTGACTACCATTCTAACCGATTGGTGAGCTCCAGGTCAGTGAGTGATCCTGTCTCAAAAGATGTGGCTAATATTTCTGAGGATGACACCCAAGGCTGTCCTTTGACTTCTACTGCACATACATGTATGTGCAGGCAACACATACAGAAGTGAACAGCTGGATGTGGGAGGGGTTGAAGGCCACCCTCAGCTGTATAGGGGGTAGAAGGATGTCCCAGGAGATATGAAACCCTGCTTCAAAAAATTCTGTCTGTAGATAACAAAAGGGTACAGGCTGGAAAAGAAAAAGGGAGGTGAGAAGCAGACTTTTCTAAATGTACCTTAGTGTATAATTTTTGTTTTTGTTACCATAGTTGCCTTATATTACTAAAAGAACAGAATTGAATCAAATGAAAAGAGCAACCTTTAAAAATGGAAAACAAATTGAAGCTGATGAGCCTAAAAATATACCTTGTTGGTAGCCTTCCCATATGGAGAAAAAACAACTACTTTAAGGGACTTTAAAATACAGTATTTTGCCTACATATACTATGGGACAAAAGAATTGTGAAGAAATTTAAAACTGCAGCTAGCAGTTACTGTTAGCAGAAGTATCAGCATTCTTATTTTGAAACTTATTATAACTCTATTGAAAACTAAAATGAAATCTAAGTTCACATCAGTATGAATGTGAATGAAGATATTATATTCTATGTAAGAGCAAAAAAGATAATGTATGAATCAAGGAAGTTAAGCCAACACATTGTTAATCTTATATTTGAATTGGAAAAACAAAATGAACTCAGAATTACTTTTCTCTCTTAAAAATATATCTTTCAGTTTAGCGGTGCAAGGCACTGGGAAACCACAAAGAGCCAGTAGAGGTGAGCATCCATAATGCCCAGACCCCAGGTCATGTCAGTAGTCGGGGCTTATGACGGTGTCCCTGATTTTATGAAGCAGAAGGATTACTGGGAGTTCCAGTTCAGCCTGAGTATTGAGCTCCTGGCCAGCTAGGGCTAGATATTATGACACTCTATCTCAAAAACAAACATACAACAAACAAATGAACAAAAAATCCCCCCAAATAATAACAAAGTAAGAAAGAAGGGAAAGGGGGGAGGAGAGAAACCATCCCCTGTCCTGAAAGGCCACTCACTCTCTAGGCTTGGAAGAGGCATTCTGGTCCAGAATCAAGACAAATAATGACTGCATTCATAAGTCTATTAAAAATATATGAGTTCATGGTGGTAGTTAAGGACAAACTCATTGGTCATTCAGAGGTTGTTGGGGCATCATTATTCATTTACTCTCATTACCCTGAAAATAAGGAAAGAATTAAGTAATTTTTTTCTTGGAGTTTTTGTACACCCTGTGTTACAAGATGGCCAAATAATTGCTTTACATAAAAAAGTGCCTAATAACTCTAGGAAGAGTGTTAAAGTTAGATAGTGAGTGTGTGCAAACTGAGGACATTATGGGCAGCATGCCTTGTAGATGTTGAGCAGCTTCCTAGGTTTGGGGGAACTTCACAGTCTGGTTGTTAACTATTCATCAATCGTAATGTCACCTTCTGTGCTTCTGATGTCATAGACTCAGAAGTGGACAGCATCAATTTGAAAACATTTTCCATAAAAGAAGCTGAAGCAAGTCTGATCAAGTGTCTAACATTTTCCATGGGAGTCAGGGGAGAAAACCATGTCTACAATGTGGAACTATCCACAGGAAGAGTGATTTTCTAACACATCTGTGGTATGAGCTATTTTAAAAAATAAAATAGATGGGCCTGGTGGTACACCTTAAATCCCAGCATTCAGGAAGCGGAGGCAGTCCGATCTCTGAGTTCAAGGCCAGCCTGGTCTACAGAGAGTTCCAGGACAGCCAGGATTGTTACACAGAAAAACTTATCTCATGAAACAAAACAAAACAAAAACAGAGTGGGGAGGAGAGAATAGATTCTTTTCTCATTAGTGTACCCTGATGATAGTTGTCCCTCCCTCTATTCCACCCACAAAATAATTAAGTAAATACAAATTTAAAAGTAAATGGAAGGGTTGAGAAAAGTTGGCTTGCTGCCCACCCCCTTTTTTAAAATGAAAAGTGATCTTATAGAGTGGGGAAAAAAGAGCCTCTACCTCACTCCACCCCCCCTTAAAAAAAATCAGAATTCATTCAAAAGCCCCGTATCTCTCTTTCTGCCTGGAAACACAGGCAGCATTTCTGAGACTATCTGCCTCTCCCTCCCAGGCTCTAGAATGGGTAAAATCAGTTGGAACATTTAGTCAGGATACAGCAGCTATGTAGTGAGTGAGGGTAGTTATGGCTGCTTTCCGTCATTGGTCATTGGCATGCAGGGGTAGTTTGTTACTGCAGCTGAGTTTACCCTGTCTGGTTTAGGGATCACTTTAATATAGGAAGAAAATAGTATATTCTTAAAGTTGCTTTCCATCAGCAATATATTAGTGGCAGCACCTTCCCTGCTGGCCCCAAATTAAGCCCATGCTGGGCTCTGTGTCCTACAGATTTGTGAGGCAGGAGTGAGGACAAGTGTTGGGTTCTCCGTTTTGGTTTCTGGGGTTTTCACTCACATTTATTTTCACAGGAATGAAAGTAAAAAGCAGATTCCTTTTGGCATCATCATGATTCCCACCCCCTCCCTCCTAGTCATAACGACTTTCCCTTAGATAGGAAACCTGGTCAACAAGCCCTAAAATCAGAACCGCGCTTGCAGGATGAGCCACGTGGAACTTTTGAACACTCAGGATTCAGTGGAGGAAGGAGAGTGGCTGGCTGGCAACTTTGACCCAAGTTATGCCTGGGAGTCCCAGTCACCAGCTTGATAAAATTTAAGAACTCCTTCCCCATCTTCAGGCAGGATCTGGAACTTTTTTCTCTGGCTGAAACTTGGAGTGTGTTTGGCACCCCAGCTTCCCTTAGCAGCTCTCCCTGCTCCCTCTGAGAAACCCTACTGTGCAGGAATGTAATTAATTTGTCCAGTGCCTAAACTGGCTAATGCTTCTTAGAACTGGCTTTGTCTTATAGCTACATTCCTGGCGATGGAAAAACAAAGCTTTCTGTCCCCTGTGCTGCCCTGAGGTTGTAGTATATCTCACTGAAGCAGAAATTAGTTGCCCACCCTTCCAGCAGGTTCTAGTAGGGATCTTTGTCTGGATTGCTTGAGTTTGGTCCAGTCTGGGATTTGAGATTGCTTGAGTATGATCTGGAAGGCTGGTGTGTGCTGGTGTGTGTGTGTAGGGGGATGTCAGACTTTTCCAATAGGAGGTCGAGGGAAAGAAATAATCTTTCCCCCTCCCTAATGTCATTTTTATTATTTTATGTACATATATTTTATGCAGGGTCTCATATTACTTAGGCTGACCTCAAGCTCACTATGTAGCTAGGGATGGTCCAGAACTTCTGATCTTCCTGTATCTACTCTCTGCACTGGCAGAGATTATAGGAGTATACCTCTATGCTTGGTTTAGTCTGTGCAGGGCATTTAGTGTAGGAATAAGCTCAGGGCTTTCTGAATTCTAGCCAAGCACTCTACCAATTGAGATACATCCCAGTCATATTATCTATCTATCTATCTATCTATCTATCTATCTATCTATCTATCTATCATTTTTCAAGACATGGTTTCTCTGTGTAGCCCTGGCTGTCTTGGAACTAGCTCTGTAGATGAAGCTGGTTTCAAACTCACAGAGATCTATTTGCTTCTGCTTTGTGAGTGCAGGAACTAAAGGCATGCACCACTACCATCTGACTTTATCATTTTAGCTTTAAAAATATGTTTGCTTTTCACTTTTAAAACTGACATGCAGAGCAATGGGTTTCCTTTTGGCTATTTTATTTTATGTGTATGTGTGTTTTGCCTGCCTGTAAATAGGTGCAACATATGCTTGCCTGATGTTCCCAGAGGTCAGAAGAAGCCATCAGCTGCCCTGGAACTAGAGTTTCCAATGGCCGTGAGCCATCACATGGGAGCTGGGAACTGAATTCAGGTCTTTGCAAGAGCAGCAAATGTTAACTGCGGAGCCATTTCTCTAGTCTCCTCCTTTTGGCATTTTTATAATATTTAATTTAGGTCTATTTCTTTGCTCTTCCTGTCTCCCTGTCCCTCCATTTGTTCCTTTCTGTCCCCCAATTCCCCTTTCCGCTTTCATATCACCTTTATGCTATTACCCTCCCTCCCCTGCTCAATTAAAGCCTTTCCCCCTCTCATGGGGCCCTTTCTAGCTTTCTGACCTTTACCCACACTCTCTCCCACATAAATACACATATATAATAATTAGAAGCTAAGATCCTCATATGAGAAAGGATGTGTGGCATTTATCTTTCTGAGCCAGTGTTACCTCACTTAATTAACATTTTCCAACTCCATACATTTTCCTGTATATTTCATAGTTTCATTTTTTTTTCTTTATGGCTGAATAAAATAGCATTGTATATATGCACCCCACTTTTATTATCTATTTGTCTGTTGATGGATGTCTGGGCTGATTCCTTCCTGTTGTACACAGAAGAGCAATATATGAAGATACGCAGGTATCTGTGTGGCAGGAAGCAACATTATAAAGCGATTCATAAGAGTTGCAGCTCACAGGCCGAAGGCCGTGGGATGGCAATTATCAGAGAGTGGGCGAGTCGCTGGGGACACAGTGACGGTATGAGTTACTCAGCTGGCTCTTTGTGCTAGCATGCTTCCTGGCCGCACTGAGGAGAAGGGGCTGGGGTAAACATAACGTTAAAATGGACTCATTCCATCATTAACCTCTGGGAGATAAGAGGAGGATTCAGAATCACCGATGATGCATCCATGTCTTGTCATCAGCTCCTGGCTCCTGAATTCTGCAGTGACTGGGATTTGGTCTGCAGGCACTTTTCTAGCGTTATCATGGTGCCATCTTCCAAAGATGTAAGGGACTGATACATGGCAGATTTGAGCTGAAAATTTAGAGCCCTGAAGTGGTGTCCTGTAATTAAGATTGGGTAACCTCCGCCAAAGAGTCTGTCTGTCTGTCTCACACACCTGCCCTTCGGTGGTGGCTAGTTACCAGGCACAATGACCATCCTTGCCTCAGGCCTCAGTGCTTCCGCAGGGCCTTAATGTCCTGGTGCCATTTATCAACCTGCGATCACAAATAGGCTTCACATTGCCCAGCTTCCCAGTCTCCCAGTGGGATATTCCATAGCAGGTTCTAGCGGCTTGTCAGATGGTCCCCAGCAGGACAGAGCCATCTTCCCTCGCAGCAGTAATCCCCTCACCAGCATGGCTTCATGAACTTCTCTTCCCTGTCTCTACTTCACCCACCCCCCTTGCTTTGGTTTCCTGGCAACGCCTTTGCCTCTCGTACTACCTGCCTGCACACACTGTTCCCCAGAGGCTGCTTTTCAAACACACCTAAACCACGACACCTAATCTCTGCTGTTCCTGTGTTGCAGCTAATTTCAACAGTCCGTGCCTTCACAGCGAATTGGCCCTTTCACCACACAGTTGAGGTCTCATTAACGTCTCTGAAAAACAATGGACTGTTTCCTCTGTAGCACAGTTTAGCAAAAGAAAGATGTGGTATTGAAATGCTGTGTCTGTCTAAATTCTGTCTCTTCCTTTTTCCTGTCCCCTCCACCAATGCCTTTTTGCCAGGGGCAATGGTGAAGAAATTCCCTGCCCTCTAATGTAAATTATACCCTCACGGAGCTTAGGAGCTTCTGGAAGGCAGAGGTGACTGGACTGCCCCTGCTGCTCAGTATGTTTCCTTGTGTCCAGAGGCATGTCTTCTCCTTGGTTGTTGTTGGAGTGAGGTGTGGACAGAGGGTCTGGCGAAGAAAAACCAGAAAGGGTTTCAGGCTATACCATGTGCTGGCTTCAGAGGCTCTGACCCTAGGTGTAACGGCTGCTAGCAAATAGAAATTTGCTTCAAGGATATGCTGTAGGCTCTGACCAGAGTTAATCAACACCGTTTGAGAGGAATTGAGGGAAGGTTGTGTTTCCTACATCAAGAATGAGAATGAAATCCAGGTCACCCTTTTAGGTGACATCTGCCTTGATGGTCTTTAACCTCTAAATTATGTGGCTATATCTATAATTACCACCCACATTCACTACTAATATGGCCCTATGGATTAATACATGTTCATAGATGAGCGAGACAGGAAGGGGTATTTCCCCCGTAAAAACAAGAGCATGCTGGCATACCCTGTGTGAGGCTGAGGGTTCTGTTATGTGTAAAAGGGGGCGAGCCTTGCAAGTAAGACTGGCATAGAGAAAAAAAGGTTGCTTGACACCGTGAAAGCTGAGGATTGAGGAAGAAATGACTCTGAGAAGAAAAGCCCCGTCGGGAAAGCACGGGGCACAGTTCTTTGAAAAAATAAAATTTGATAGGATAATAATGTTTATTAAATATGTTCCCTAACTTGCTGGGACTGAACCGAGGGTCTTGGACATGCAAGGGCAGTAGCACTGATCTCCACCCCAGTGTTTTACTCAATATGCTCTAATTACGTCAGTTCCCTAAAACAGGGTGTAGAATTTTTCCTTTCTATTTGATTGGCTTTTAGATACAGAGCTCTACTATATGGTCTAGCTTGGACTGTTCCAAGCTCACTAGGTACCCTAGGCTGACTGGGAATTCACTGCCCTCCTGCCTCAGTCCCCCAAGTGTGGGGTTTATAAGTGTTCACCACTGAGCCTGGCTAGAGTGTGAACTTTTTTCTGGAGAAAAGATTTGTAGTCTTATCAGATTCTCAGTGGGCTTTGTGACTTCCACCCAAGGATTCAAATCCATTATGTATTTGAAGAAGTGTGGTACTACCTGCATAGCCAGCCTGAGGGTCTGGGTGATCAAGCTGGCATGTATAGTTTACCAGGTTTGTATTTAGTTGGACTGGGTTTAAATTCTAGGCCTCCTGGTAAGAAACCTCAGGACCTAAGACTCCATCTCCGTAGCCATTTCTCCCCCCAGAAGTGTGGCTCTTAGCTCACCTATTGCTGGGAGAACTAGGAAAATGTCTGCTGTCTTTAACTTCACAGTGCTATATCCCTCTAGAAAGAATGTGGCTCGAGTAGAAAAGCCACTGTAACTTGGAGGACTTCAGAAACAGATTCTAGGCTGAGTCCTCAAAAAAGCGAACATGAGAGCTATGTGCTTTAGGATCAGGACATCAAGGAAGCTACGGCACGTTCTATTTTCAGGAGACCATTTGCTGAATTGGGAAGCTGCCACAACAGTTGTTACCCTTGGTCATCCACCACTGATTCTGTCAGGGAGCTATCATGGGTAGAAACTGGCCTCCACTGCCATCAGCTTCCAAACTATCCACAGCTGTCGCAGCCTGCTTTGCCTCTTGGCTGAAGAACAAGTGCCTGGAAGCTGCTGGTGCCTCTATATAAAACTCCTGTGACTGCCTTCTGTCTTATTATTTATTTATATTTCTTGCTTGCCTTTTAATTTTTTTTTTTAGAACAGGGTTTCACACTGTAGTCCAGTCTGGCTTGGAATTCACTATGTAGTCCACGCTGGCCTCGAACTTGTGGTGGTCCTCTGCATGTTCGGATTACAGGTGTGAGCCACTGTGCCTGGTTTCTGTGCCCATTTTTAAAGCTGAAACACAGAGGAAGGGACACACAGAGAAGGGAAAGCAGGGCTTCTACCTCATTATCTGATCTGAGGAACTATCAGGTTCAGAGTGTAAGGGAGATATAACCTGTAAGGTTCTAAAATTGTAATCTTCCTCTCTAATAAAGAGGACATACCAAGAAGGGACTAGGATGGTTATTGTTAGTCTGCTGTAACTGCTAGAGTAACTTTTGTCAAAATATCATTACTAATTTTGATTCTTTTCAGATTGCAAAAATAATGCATGAAGTCTAGAGTGAAAAGTGGCAAGTCCCAACACTCAGAGGACAGAGACAGGAAGGTTATTGCCTGTTGGAAAGTTTAAGGCCAGCCTGGACTACATAATGACTACTAAGCTAGTCAGGGCTATGTAAACCTCCTGTATTTTTTTTTTTTTTTAAGCAATCCCTACCTTTACAGAAATACCACAAAAAAGAAATCTGTAGAGTAAAATTGAAAGCAATGAAAGCCAGCAATTTTCTATGTGCTTATATTTGTTCAGCCTTTAGTTTGGGCAGGTGTGTGTATGTGTGCGTGTGTGCACGCATGCGTGTGTACGTGTGTGTGTGTGTGTGTGTGTGTGTGTATGTGTGTATGTGTGTTAGGGTTTCCTATTGCTGTGAAGAGACTCCATGACCATGGTGACTCTTATAAAGTGAAATATTTAATTGAGGTGGCAGCTTACAGTTTCAGAGGTTCAGTCCATTATCATCATGGTGGGGCATGGTGGTGTGCAGGCAGACATGGTGCTGGAGAAGGAGCTGAGAATCCTACCTCTTTCAGGCAACAGGAAGTCACTGACTGTCGCACTCGGGTATCCTGAGCATGGGAAACCTCAAAGCCCACCCTCACAGTGACACACTTCCTCCAACAAAGCCTCCCTTCCTAATAGTGCCACTCTGTATGAGCTTATGGGGGCTAACTATATTCAGACTACCTCAGTAGTATATGAAAACCAAAACATATCACAGCAACTATATGTAAACTGTAGAGCCTAAAGTTTCTTATCCATGTTAGGCATTTGTTATTTTATTCCAAACAAAGGAATGTTTTTTTACTTTTTTTGTTTTGTTTTGAAACAAAGTCTCACTATGCAACCTTTCATGTCCTTAAACTCAAAAGATCTACCTGCTTCTGCTTCCTGAGAGTTGGGACTAAAAGTGCAAGCTGCCTTGCCTGGGAGTGGCCTGGTTGTTTTTATTTTTTTAAATACATGTCTGTTTATGTCATATATATTCACACACCTACCTGAAATCAGACAGAATGGTGCAGGATTAAATTAGGGATGCGCAAGAGGTTTTCTTTCTTTTTCCTGTTTTCTTTTTGAAGCATGGCATTATACTGATTTTACTTAATCTTGTGCTGCTCTCAAATGCACAAATACTTTGATTCTTTTGTTCTTTTACAGATTGATTCTTATTTTTTAGGCAGTTCAGATCACGGCATGCAACCTGAAGAAATGTTTGGCATAGGGTTAAGAGTTCTATAGTCAATACATTTTAAGAGGTGAAGAAATAGTTTTGTGAACATTTTAATGGCTGTGTAAGCTACCAGCTCTTCTGGGGTATACTGTGGCCGCCCCAATTTTGGAGATCTTGTGGGCATCCTTCCACAGGACCAGTCCCTTCACGATCTCTAGCAGGGCTGGATGGGTGAGTATTCCAAGGCACAGTTGTGGGCCTGTATATGGTAATCAGGCAGATCAGATGGTGGCACTGGGACCACCCACCTCAAGTGCTGGGGTGGAGTCAACTCCCCTACAGGCATGCCCTCAGGGTAGGCTCCTCCTGCCTGTGGTGAAGGGTGGGGACCCTCTCTCCTGAGTACAGACTCTCTGGTTTCTAAGACATAGCAACTTCACCATGGTTAGTGAATGAAATCTAAGTGCTGCTCTTTTAAGCCCTGGGGCTCTCAAAAGCATGTTTTGGGGAGGCTGCTATAGAAACTATAACCTAGCGTCAGTTCCCAAGTAAGAAAGTGATGTATCTGTTAGCTGCACCAGTGGGCAGTCCAGACAATTGAGGAAGACACACTATGAATCCTGAGATGGAGCTCCGGACATGAAGCAGGTTAGAGTTCATGTTACGAGAAAAACTTTTCTCACAATGCCATTCTCAGCAACACTACTTTTACTTTTTCTCTACAAAAAATGTAGATGGGTGTTTTTACCATTATGTATGTCTATGCATCACATGCAGACGATGCTGTAGAGACCAGAAGAGGATGTCAGATCCCCTGAGACTGGGGTTACAGACAGTTGTGAGCTGCCATGTGGATGCTGGGAATGGAACCTAGATCCTCTGGAAGAACCATCAGTGCTCTTCACCTCTGAGCCATCTCTCCTGGTCCCTACAAAATCCACATTTGACTTAAATCAGCAATGAAGATTTTCTAGTAATAAATTCTCCAAACCTGTGCTTTCAGTGTCTCTTCTTTGAAGACCATTTCATAAATAATAATGACAATAATAATAATAAAGATTATTATTATTATTATTATTATTATTATTATTATTATTTGGTTTCTCGAGACGGGTTTCTCTGTGGCTTTGGAGGCTGTCCTGGAACTAGCTCTTGTAGACCAGGCTGGTCTTGAACTCACAGAGATCTGCCTGCTTCTGCCTCTCGAGTGCTGGGATCAAAGGTGTGCACCAGCACCGTCTGGCTTATTACGGTTATTTTGTGTGTGTGTGTGTGTGTGTGTGTGTGTGTGTGTGTGTGTGCGTGTGCGTGTGCGTGTGCGTGTGCGTGTGTGCATGTATTTTGAGGTGCCTGGTGTGGCTAGAAGCCAGAGGCATTGGGTCTCCTGTAAGCTAGCGTTATAGGCAGTTATGAGCCACCTGATGGCGGTGCTGGGAACCAAAGCTGGGTACCCTGGGTAGAAGTGCTCTGAACCACTGAGCCATTTGGCTTGCTAAGCTTTTCAGAACTTAACCCCCCAGAGAGTATAGTGGAGCTCAAAACTAGCTCACCAGCAGGCTACATCAGCTTAACACTCTGATAACACCAAAACCATGCTGCCTTGGTTTCACAGAAAAAATTCCTAGGTAACAGAATTCCAAGCAGGAGGAAACAGCTGATTCATTTCATGAAGTTTAGCTCACAACAGACACAGCAAGTAGACACCATGCGAAAGCACCGCCACTCTCATGTGTACTTGAAATGCCTTGCAGAATTACTCTACTGAGTGCCACTGTCGCATGCTTCAGTACAAAAACAAAAAATCACTATCGAGTCAATCAATCACTCGGTATAATAACTAAATGAGTTGAGTATAGTCCCTCCATTACAAATGATTTACATAATCAGACCAAATTAAAAGATGCCAGTTGCCCTTCTTCTCTCAACTGATTAGAAATACCTCCCATGATTGCTGTGAGAATTAGCTGTGAAAGTGCAGTGAAGTTGCTTAGCACTGTATCATACTTAACAAGTGCTTAGGAAACACTAGGCATTACCCAACGTGTTCAGTGCTGCTGTGGCATTTAGGCAGGGCTGGTGCTTCCTTCCTTCCGTGTAGTTAGGGATGGAATTAGGCTTGCTTGGGGCTTGCGAGCTGCCTCCTTTGGCATGGGGTTAGGGTAACTGGTTTGTTACAAGCACTTACTTCATGACTGGATAACCATACTCATTTGCAGGGAAGCTGATAATTCTTGTGTGTGTGTGTGTGTGTGTGTGTGTGTGTGTGTGTGTGTGTGTGTGGGGGGGCAGTTACCTCTTGCCCTGGAAATGGGAGCTGTTGCCAATCAGAAGTCCAATGGAGTGGTTGAACAATGAGAGACCTCTCGGGAGGGAGCCTAGCTTTGCCAGGTACCCAGAATCCTTTTAACCCCTTTAAAAGGGGGAACTGAATGCAGAAACAAGTGGATTTTGCTGAGAACTACACACCCTAGTTCCCTCCTCAACTTGTTCTTGTCTCCTCAGATATGCCTGTGGCCTGAATGCCCTTTCTCCAAACCTACTGAGTAGCCTTTTGATGGTTCAGTAGGCACTGAGCCCTCCCAGGTCAGGCACTGTGCTAGGCTCAGGGAGTATAAAGGGAAACAGGAGTGCAGTGTGGGGCAGACAGACACTCATCAAATGGACATTCAGTGTGTAAGCAGCAGTCTCTGAGAGCAGAGTGCAGAGCAGGGACCCTGGTGTAGACTGAGGCCTGGGTGATCTGGGTGATGCAATTCAGGACTTTGTAGACCAGGCTAGTCTCAGAGTGCTGGGATTAAAGGCATACGCTGCCACAGCCCACTGCCCACAGCCCACTGTCCAGCAATTTTTTTGTTTTGTGTTTTGTTTGTTTGTTTGTTTGTTTGTTTTTTGAGATGGTTCCTCTGTGGCTTTCGAGGCTGGTCTGGAACTAGCTGTCCTAGACCGAGCTGGTCTCAAACTGCCAGGGATACACCTGCCTCTGCCTCCTGAGTGCTGGGATCAAAGGCATGCACCACCACCACCTGGCCCAGCAATTTTTAATACAGTTAATAATACAAAATCTAGCTAGGTAGTGGTAGCACATGCCTTTAATCATAGCACTTGGGAGGCAGAGGCAGGTGGATTTGTGAGTTCAAGGCCAGCCTGGTCTACAAAGAGAGTTCCAGGACAGAGAAACCTTGTCTTGAATAAACAAAAAGAAAAAAAATAATTCACCTTTTAAGTGATTTTTCATTCTTACCCCCCATACACAAATTAGATGCCTAATTAATTGTAATTCCTTATATTCACTAACCAAGACATTTGGTCAATTTTAGAATACATTAAAAATACCCCAGGTTTAACACTTTGTTCCTTATCTATGAAATCCACTTTATTTTTCAAATATCATTTCATCTATTGATATGGATTTCTTCTCTTGCCTTTTGCTTTGGGGAATTTGACTGTCAAAGAGTGAGTTTTGCACTAATTTAAAACTGCTTATCTTGGAGGGAGAATGTAATATATCAAACACTACATACAACTGTTTCAGATTTTCTCCAAATTGTATTTTTCAGCATCCAGGAACAAAAGGAATACTTGTAGAGAATATGTACCATTTTAACGTTTTATTAGAAATCTTAGAATGTTTGCCTGGAGACTGAGGATGGAGTTCACTGATAGCATGGTTCACTGATAGCACACAAGAAGTCTGGGTTCCATCCTCAGCACACCTGTAACCCTCAGAAGGTAGTGGCAGGAGGAGCTGAAACTCAGGATCATCTCCTCCAGTTTGGGATACATAGACTCTGCTCCCCTTTCTTCTTTTTAAATACATCATTATACAATACATACTTTTTTAAACCGAAAAGCTTTGCTTTAAAAAGACTGAAAACTATTCTTCGGGCATTGTCAGTGAAATCTGCCCACACTGATTATATGCTCTTCAGCACTTCATTACAAAATGACCAGTTCTTGCTTTTTAAATTTTTTTTCAGGCAATCAGTACATAATATATTCATCAAACTTAAGATTGCCCAGACAGAATCTCTCTCTTGTTGCAGAAGATAATTGACCAGTTCTGAAGGCAGCTGGATTGCAAAGGGTGAGTGAGAATCTCCCACATGGAGTCGTGTGGTGCAGAACTTGTCAGAACTTATCCTAGGTTGAAATATCCTACTTTGTCGAGAAGGAAGCATCATAGTGTAGCTTTCCTGTAACATCCAGACACCCCTACCTTGTTCACAGAACTGTATTTCGGTTGATCCATGGTTTTCTTTTAGGATTAAAAGTCAGTACAGAATGTTGTCAATAATAACCACAACGAGTTGGGGGTGTTGACTGATGGATTTTATAACTAACACACTGATCTCCCTGGGCTCAATACCTGCGAAAAATGAGTACAACCACAAGTTGATCAGGGATAAAACACAGTGAGTAGTGGAGCTCTTTCTTGTATACACCCTGGTACAGGGGAAAGACAAAAAGCCATGTGGACAAATTAGCCACAGATAATTTGATCAGGGCCATTGATCATTAAATTAGCTGGAATTGGACATTTTAACAAGTCATGTGCTAGTCAACAGAATTATTCCATAATATACACTAATGAAAGAACTGATTATGGCCAGAAGAATCATGTCAAAACTCTGGTTTTGCTATTAGCCATGGCTTGCATGAGGCACTTGTATAATTTTTGCAACAAATAAAGAATGGTATATTCATATACCTTATCTTCAGATCACAAAATGTGCAGTATACTGATAACCACTGTAGTTGATTTAATGCTTATGCTGGTTTTATGGGGGGAGGGAGGGGCATAATTATATCTACAAATAAAAGAAAAAAGTATGAGGACACTGCAAATGGAAGAAATTAAGAAATTGGAGGGAAATGGAAATAGATTTAAAAAAAAAAAAAAAACTATAGTGATAGAGTGATCGCTTTGTCAGACCCTGCGAGTATGATGCGAACTAGGCCAGTCTCTGCTGTCTGTTCAGAGAAAGCCCCTGTGTGAGGGGACAATTTCTGTAAAAGCGTTTAATTCAAGAGTCAGGCAGGCAGGGGAGGGGGGCTCGGGACTAAACCCGCCTCCTGGAGATGGGGTCTAATCGGTGGTCTGAGGTGTGGGGAAAGGCGATTGGAGGGAAGGAAAGCTGAAGTAATTGGCGGTCTGTGCCTGCGGTGGTCTGTGTGTACGTAGGCAAACTTCAGGGCTCTTCATAGGTTGCCTGTTCAGAAAATGGCTGCATTAGCATGACCCGAGGGTGGGTTTTGGGTCCTCTGACGTCAAAAGGACGCTCATACCCATTAGACATTTTCTGCTGCTCCTGGGTAAGGGGAGGGGTGTGCAGTTTCAACCGGTTTGAGCCAGACAAGGCTTCTTCCTCAAAATTCCAAAAAAAAAAAAAAAAAAAAGCTAAAACAATCGTTGCCAAGGTGACCAAGCATCAGAGGCCTTTTTCCCCCCTCTCTCTGTAAGGCTAGCAGGGGTCCATTCAGGTTTTCGCTGCTGAATTTCAAAAGAAAGGACGTGCTCTTTGATTTTTAAATTTCAATTTGGAAAAGAGAAAGGCTGTAGTCCCTACAAGAGAAAACATTGCTAATTTCATTAAGGGATTTAGTTTCTATAGGAAAAGGCACTTTTCTTTTTATATTCAGAATATTCTGTTTTACTCCTAGCACTAGATTAGGGATTTTTTTTTTTTTTTTTAATAACCAAGAGTTTTCCAATTCTCTTCAGATATTGGTTGTAGTACAAAAATTAACTGGATTCTTGCCCTGCCGACCTGGGAAGTACAGATCTCTACAGATTCTGGTCTCAGTCCCCCAAGACTGCAGCATTCCCAACCCCCCTCTTCAGAGCCAGCCAGTGGTTACCTGTGCATGTGACCGGGTTATAAATCAGAGGTTTCCATGACTACCCCTCAGGTTCTATGGTTTACTAAAATAGCTAGGAGTAATCAGAAAACAGTTTACTTACAAGATTATAGGTTTATTACGGAGGATGGAAGTTAGAAACAAGAGACTGGAGGAGCAGCTCCGTGAGACGTAGAGGAAGGAGCGCCCAGACACTTTCCACCTGTTTCCCAGCCTTGAAGTTCTGGGGTCTGTATGAATTCATGATTACTAAACCCTTGCCGTCAGTAATTAAGCCACCCTCCAGCCCCTCACGTTCCTCTGCCTTGGGGGATTGGGGTCTATAGACTGTGGACGGGATTTGTCATTAGTGCCGTGTTTTCTCTCCGGAGAGCGAAGGCAAGCTTGAGCCTAGAGGCAGAGAGCTGCTCGTTTCGGGGAGAGGCGGTGGGAAGCCCGGGTGCTGGACGTGAGTGCTGGAGGTGGCGGCTTGGGGGGCGCGGCACGGCGGCGCGGCGCGGCGTGGCTGGGGAGGGAGTGGATCCTCTGGAGACCCGGTCGGGGTCGGTCCCGGTGTCCCGAGCCGAGCGGGCCACGCTCGGGGTGCAGATTAGCTGGCTTTCGTTAGCTTGTCGAACCCGACTCCCGAGCCGGGAGTCGTGGAGTCAGGTGCTGTCCCCCTAGCAGCCTCAGACCCGTCGGACTCCATCAAAGCACGGCCCTCGGGTTTCCCTACACAGCAATGCTCTTTCAACGCAATTACATACTAGAAATGGTTGGTAAAGGCAGAACTGCCATTTTCCAAGTGCTAATGGGAGAACCAAACGAGTCATTAGCCAACTTGACCTGTCTCTTTAGTGCTCCCTCGCTAATTCTATCGTTGGGAGATCATTCAGGGCCTGTAATTGCTAAGCACATTATCAGCAAGGAAAACCTGAGGGAGAGAATGGGTACTATCCTGAAGTTCAGTGCTGGTGTTGCTCAGTAAGTGGATTCTGATATGAGAGAAAACGGGAAATTCTGAACACTGTCTTCAGTGCCATTTTTGAGGTTAGTACGTTAGAGGAAGTCTATTTTCCTCCAATTCTGGGGCATTTTTACCTGAGCATAGAGCACCTTCCTACCACTGAGTTACCTTCCCAACCGCTGTGGAATTTGATTATCTTAGGAATAACTGAATAACCTTTCTGATTTTTCTCCTAAAAACATTGTTTTTGTAATGTGGTGCTGGTAATGGAATGCAGGGCTTTAGGCTGGTTTGGGGAAAATGCTCACTGAGCTACACTGCCTGATGAATGTTTTGTTTTGTTTTGTTTCAGTTTTATATGCAAGCAAAACCAAAATCTCTTCAGCTCAGTGTACCCATGACACTTACCAATGTAACTGTTGTCCAGTGATTTCAAGGATGAATTTAGAGTTGCTATCTCCTCAGCTTTGCACAAGAAATCTTAGTGACTAAACTCAGAATGATAAATGCAACATGGTTCTTGAGAAGCAGCCTTTGGGGCTTAAAATGGTTTGTCTGTCTTGCATGGTTCTTGAGGAAAATCTGTGAGGAAGCAACACATACAGAAAAAAGAGTCCTTACAAAGTTGTATCAAGTAATTCGTTATTAAATTTTTGCAAAGTCCCTTGTCAGTAAGTGTGGCAACGAAGAAAGGGAAAGGATGTCACCTTAGGTGTGTAGGAAATTTTCTGGTAGTTTCTTGAGCTTTGGATGGGGACCTGTATTTGCTTTTGACTCTTGACCTGTCTGCTGTCTGGGGCAGTGTGGGGCAGTGGTTAAATGTGCCTGCTTCCATCCTCTCTGTAAACCACAGTGCTTGCTGACCTTTAAAAGAGCATTTTAAGTTTTCTTAAATCTAGATCTTTGCAGGGCAAGATGATCATATATTTCTAAAAAAAAAAAAAAAAAAGAAAAGAAAAGAAAAGAGAAAGCTTGTATAGAGCCTGAAAGATGACTTGTGGATAATGTGCTTTGTTGCATACCTGTGGGGACCTGAAGGCCTTCGTTCAGATTTCTAGCTCATGTGAAAGCAGGACATGGTGCGAGGCAGGAGGGACAGGAGAATTTTAGCCATATCAGTGAGATCCTGGTTCAAGAAAGGGCAGGTGTGTGTGTGTGTGTGTGCGCGCGCAGCACGCAGGAAGGAAGGGTGATATCTGAAATTGACCTCTGGTTTCTACATGTATCTGGGCGGTGCTCACGCTCACGCGCGCGCACTTACACACACATACACACACACACACACACATACACACACATACACACACACACACACACACACACACACACACAGAGGCATCCACACAGACATGCACAGAGACACACAGACACACAGCTAGAGAGAGACAGACAGACAGACAACAGAGACACTAGAAAAGAAAGCTATTAAATAAAACTATCTTCTATATGGAAAGGCGTTTCACATCTGTGTGTCTTACTGTACCTGGTTAAATCAAGTCTGGAAGACATGATTACATGCGTGTTGATTGATACCAGACATGAATGATACTTTGCCGCTCTGGACTTTGTAATTGCTCTTAGGCAGCAGCCACTGATTGAGAGTACATTAATGGTGTGAGCTTGCTTGTGGCTTTTGTTGTTGTTGCTGCTGTTTGTTTTGTTTTTGATTTGGTTTTGCTCATCTGGATGATATCATCATCATCATCATCATTTATTAGGTTCTGAACTTCAGATTGGGGAGCTGGAAAACCGAGTCCTTCAGAATTCATTATAGAATGGCTAGTAATTAATAAAGTGTTGGTTTCAGAGAAACCAGTTCCCATGTTTCAGAACCAGACTGAAGGTGCTCTGAAACTTAAGAAAAAGGCAGGCAGACCCAGGGGTTGATCAAAATGCAGTTTGCTGGGGCTTTAGAGACAAAAGCAAGTGCTTCCTTTTATAAACTTTAGACATTTTAAACAACCTTTAATTACAGTAAACTTAGTCATATAGCCCTTTAAATTTTAGCTTTATGAACATTTAAAAACATTTTAACCTAATCTTTATATATCTAATTTATATTCTTTTTATCAGAAGTGTTTTGTGTGGTTGGCAGTAAGACAGGTAGCTCACTGTAGGAGGAAGGAGTTTATAAATTAAACAAGACAAAGGTTGGCTGAGACTAACCTGAGTGTACACAGTCTTTTCCAAAAAGTATTGCCATGTCCAGCGCCGTTTAAACACTTGGGAAGTCAGGTGCGGTGGTACATATTTGTAGTACTAAAACTAGGGAGGTTGAGACTTTGGATTGCTAATTTGAGACCAGCATGAACCACACGGCAAAATCTTGCCTGTCTTAAAAAGAAGGAAAGAAAATGAACAACAAAATGAAAACGAAACAAGGCGGGCAAGACTGCTCAGTTTGTCAAGATGCTTACCAACCACCTGAGTTTGATCCCCAGAACCCACAAGGTGGAAGGTCTACAGTTTTTATGGTTCCGCAAAGCCTGCTGCAGCACGCAGAAGTGCACACCTGGGTGTGTACGCATAAATACACTTGCATGAGCCAGATCAGGAGCACAGTTGCTAGCAAATTCTCGAGTACACACACACATGTACTCACGAATGCAACACAATAAATGGATAAATTAATGTAGCCAGATGAGATGCCAACACCGTTAATAACAGCGCTTGGGAGGCGGAGGCAAGTTGAATCTCTGTGGTTTCAGGGACAATCAGGTTTACATAGTTCCTGGCCAGACAGGATTACATAGAGAAGATACCCTGTTTCTAAAAATACAAAATACATGCATACATAAAAATAAATAAGTGAATGTTTAAAAACCAAACCCCCCTCAAAAAAAAAGGGAACTTCTTAATAGTCCGTATGAGTGATGATGAGCTGTACATTCATTCTCAGCTGCTTCACAACCCTGACCAAGGGACTAAGGATGTATGCTGGGGTTGCTAAGAGTAAGATGACCAAAGTGGTCCCTACAGTGAGGTTCCTGGTGCCATGTACTATACCCACTGCTGCTTATAGCATACTTGTCGGATGTGGTGCTGCGAGCTCTTCCAAGGGGAGAAAATTGGGAAATACAATTACTGCTCTATGCCTCTGTGCCCCTAAATAGTCTGCAGAATTATATACTTGAGATCCCAGAGGCGATTTTGCCTTCACGTTTCATTCACCAGTTTGTTGTATCCATTCAGAGTATGGGAGAAAACAGTTTGCTTATTGGATTAGTAATTTATTATAGCAGGTAGAACTAAAGGATGGAACTTGGGAACAGCAAGTGATGCTTAGGGTGAGCTGCGTGGAAGGCGATCACAGTTCCCATGCCCCTTCCCCAGGTGAAGTTAGGGTCTAGTGTGTGCTCTAGGTTATCTGTTAACCTTTTACCCTAGGAACCTGTTTGGGCGAGGTACTTGGTTACACTGCTGTGCTGACTGCCGATCTCAATGAAGCTTAGGCTCTTGGTGGTAGTAAATGTGGTAGTTCCATCTCCTCAGACCCTTTGGGGTTTTAATTTCCCATAGACCTTCAGCTGTTGTATTGGAATGATGTGACCCAATTTTGTGTTTGGGTCGTATCCCGGTTGACTTGTCTTGTGACTCTCCAGATGTCCTACACCTTTGTGTTCTCATCTTGAACTGTTTTGGGGGTACCGTTCACTCCGATTTTGTCTTGAAATGCTTGTGGCATTGAGAACACCCTGTGGCATACTGTAAGAGCAACAGTTTTTATATCTCTGTGTCAGGACTCGACTCAGTTCAAGAGGAACTCAGCTCTCCAGCCCCCCAGTTTGATGTTCACAATGCCCACAAAACGAGAGAAAGTGCAGGAACAGTAGCCTTTCCCAGGAAGTGTGCCCCCACTAGTACCGTTGTTTATAGGGCCAGGTACCAAGTCCAGAGCAGCAGGCAGACCATTATAGCCATTAAGTCCAAACTACCCCATTACCTGCGCAGTTTTTCTGATTATTTACCCCAGACTCAGCTGAGTTATGGTAAAATATGAAAGTGGCTGCCAGGACATAGACTATCTTCAAGACACAGTTGTAAGGACACAGGAGGCTCCGTGCCCAAGATCACACAGAGCTGGCGGAGTGAGGTGAGCAGGTGCTTGCAGGAACACTCCAGAGCCTTCATTGTGCTGTTCATGGACTAAAAGGGCTGAAGTAATACGCAGAGCAAATTTAGGGTTGCCGTCTGGCCCCTTCCCCCCACCGAGATTTTAAGGCAGGGAAGTGCAGACCCTAGCATGTGAGTTACCTTGCTTGCTTGTTTCAGGCATGCAGTTCACACACTCAGGCATACAGTGCATCACACTCACACTGTGTGGCAGATGCTGAGAACTGCCTTGTAAATCTGAACCTCTGAAACCCATAAGCCCGCTCCCTTCCCATCACATAGTCCTTGGAAACCTCTTTCCTATTATGAGGGACACTTCCAATCCTTCTCAAGAGTCTTGTCCGGCCAGCCGGCCAGCCGTGTCTGTCCTTTTGTGAGGTTCTTTGTTTGCAGGGCCCGCCGGATTTCTGTGGTGGCTGCCTAGCTTACGGTCAGTGTGCTGCAGTCTCCCCTTCATGTCCCCACTAGCCTACACTGCTTTTTGGTTCCTATTTTCTCGCTCAATTGAAATTCCTTTTGGTTGAATCAAGGATCCATACGCTTACATTTTAATCATTTTAATTTGTACTCACACACTTTGTGGGGGGCTTGCTGTGGCTTTCCCCCCTTCTTTTGTTTTGCTACATCTTAGTCTCACAACAGCTTCTGATTTTCTTGAACCCTCTGTCCTATTGCTTCAGCCTGGGCTGCTCGGGTTACAGCCATGTGGAACCATGCCGGGCTTCAGTTTGTCCATAGTTCCTTACATTCATTGAAGCTTTACTTCCCTCTCTCTCTCTCTCTCTCTCTCTCTCTCTCTCTCTCTCTCTCTCTCTCTCTCTCTCTCTCTCTGTGTGTGTGTGTGTGGTTCTCTTTCCACCTTTACTTGAATTCTGGAAATCAAACATAGATTGTCAGTCTTCTATCAGCTGCTATTAACTAAACGATTTTTCCTAAGCCTTGCACTGAAAATTTAACAGCTGCATTGTCATTCTTTTTTTTTTTTTAAATTTTTGTGTATGGATGCTCTTCCCGTACGTTTGTATGTTTGTTTTTGTGTGCACCACCCCCTGCTTGCTGCCTGTGGACATTAGAGAAGTCTGGAATTGGAGTTAAGGATGGTTGTGAGCCACCGTGTGAGCACTGGGTCCTCTCCAAGAGCAGTGTGTTTAGCCCATTACCATCTCTCCAGTCCCTGTGTTCTTTTCTAAATGGACATTCCAGTGACATTCTGGCTTAAAAGTTGGAGGCAAAATTAGGATCTTTAAAAGTTCATAAGCCTTTCATTCACAATTCAGTAATTCTGTCATATACCGACATGTTGAGGTTTTCAGTACATAACATGTTAACGCAAGCTTGTTAGGAAAAACTGGGCACCCGCGACCAAAGATGCGAGGAAAAACACATGCAGTGAAGAAGGGAGAGCGTGAACCAGAGCAATTCTCCCTGGAAAAAAATTGTCCAGAGTAAGACGTTGCTCATTTAAAATGTTAAATGCATTTCAATTGCAGGGTTTTGATTCCAAACTGACATTTAATATGGTTTTGTTTTATAAATATATGTTCTTACACATTTGGTTTTGAGGTTGACTGTCTTTTTCGTTTTGCTTTGCTTTGTTTTTAGACTTTTATGTACCACAAGCCTCAGCCTCAGGCATTGTCTTTTTCGGTCAGGAGGAGGGAATAAGGAATGGGGACAGACCTGGAGTCCAAACAGGAGGGGAGGTTCTTTTCTTGAACAGCCCTCGACTGTAAGATAATTCGTCCACCCTCCTCTCCCTTTGTAGGCTCAGCGCTAGGGATCAATAATGGGCTTTGTGAATAATTAGCTAGAGGCCACCACTGAATTCAGCCCCAACCCCCCCCCCCCCAAGATAGGGTTTCTCTGTGTAGCCCTGGCTGTCCTGGAACCACTTTTTTCTTTTTTTCTTTTTTTTCCCTCAAGAAAAATCTTTGGAATGGCTTATTTCTAGACAACTAAAGTATATTTCTCCTCACATTGGACATTTGCCAAGCTCCTGATACTATCAAGTAGTCCCTGCTGTGAACAGCAGCCTCCAGTTTGCATTCCGACTGTCCTTGTTCCCAACCAGCTGCCTCCTGCTCTAAGGTCTCTTCATTAGGGTCAGAGGGACAAAGAGAAGGACGGCCCCAAATAGATAACCACAATCTTCATACTTATTGTCCCATGGTGATGCCGGTTGTGAGCTTATTCCCCATAGAGAGCATAAGCCAGGGATGGCCCCTGCAGTAACTCTCCACTCGGTGGGTACAGGGACTTGCTCTATGTTCTCGCGCTACGGGAATTAATTTCCTGTACCCCTCTGTCCTTGACCTGGTGATAAGCTTCCACCCAGCTGGCTTTCTCTAGAGAAAGCCTCAGTCTTTACTCTGTTCCCATCAGACCAGAGATGCCATTTTTCCTCCTTTTTGGAGGATTTATGATGATACTGGCAACAGAATACTTTGGGGTAGATGGGGAGTTGGCTGGGGCATTATGTTGTGCAGCAGGTAAGACAGCTACAGACCTTCATGACTGAGCTATGTATTTCCCGGCCAGGTTTCTGGGAGTGTGTGTAGCAGAGCTATCTGCAGGGTCAAGGACAGGCCTTGGTGCTTTGATATTTGTGTTCACAAGCACACACTTTTCTTACAGTGTCACTGTGTTTTCCTCTAATTTCGTTGTGGCAGGAAGAGAGAGAGACCTAGCTATGGGCTGACGAGATCCCAGGGAGCTGGCCATGGATGTGCCAGTGTACCTTTCTCTGGACTCTGCTGTGGCTTGGCCTAATAATGGTTAAGTGTCAGGCCAGTGATCAGGTGTTCTTCACAGGGGGAACTTACTTTTGCAGATGAGCCTTGATTTATAATGAGGTGACACCTTGATAAACACATTGTAAGATGAACACATCTTAAATTGAAAACAGATTGAATACGCCTAAGCTACTGCACATTGTTGCTTAGCAACACACTGCGCAGCAGAGTACCATTTTTTTTTCCCTCTTGGTGATTACGTGGCTGACTGAGAGCTGTGGCTTGATGCTCTGCCCGATGTCTGAAGTGTTTGTTATATTGCTAATCCAGGAAAAGATGAAAATTTAAAATATGAAGCACAGTTTCTGATTAATACATATCGCTTTCTCTCCCAACCTAAAGCTCCCATTCTGAAGCTTATCACCTATATCTGTGTGTGTCTGTTCTATCACTACTGTGGTCCTTGTCTGGTTTTTATACAGTTTATTTCTAGGAAGATAGTTACTGCCTAGGAGAGCCCTGGTGGTAAGAGAGCTAGGTCCAAGTGCAGGTCAGGTGAGGAGGAGGAGGAGGAGGCAGGAGAACAAAGGCCACCGACAGAATCACTGTGACAATTACAAATCCCAGAGAACAGGAGCCTCCAAAGCCAAAGGGAAGGAGAAGCTGCCCAGAACAGAGGAGCAGACAGCGGGAGGCAGATGAGAAGGGGAGAAGGAGAACAGGTCAGGATGGTGGGGGGAACTATAGGTTAATGGGCACAGGGCGTCACCCCAGCTGGATTCCTGTGGGCTTAGAGCAGGCAGAGGAGCTCCATCGAGGCTCTGTGACAGAGGTGGCCAGAGTGGGGTGTCTGAACTCTCTATAAGGGACTTGGGGGAGTCAGTAGGCTAAGTCAAGTGAATTGTATCCAGCTGTCCCTTAAGGAGGTGGCACCAGGATGAGGTTGTATAAGGCAGTGGGACCATAGCTATCACTTTGAGGGGCTGGGACAACTGACAACGTGTAAAGGTCCAGCTGAGACTGAAAGTGGATGCTGAGGCAGGGTTAGTAACAGTCCGTGCAGCTTTGTATTAAGGGATATGTAATCCACCATCAGCTCTACTCACCCTGCACAGAGAACGGTAAGCATACACAAGACACTACCTTCCCTTATTGAACTCTGTTACTTTCTTGTTGTTCAAAACAGCAAATGGTTTTGTTTTAAAGGAAAAGAAATAATAAAAAAAAAGTCCCACAGACTTGAAAAGTAGAGTGAAGTAAGACTCTCTAGACCTAGAAAATGTTTTCAGAGCATTTATTAAATAGTTGGTAAAAATATTCACTTAGAGGCCAGGGAGAGAGAGCTCAGTGGTAGCACTCTTCCTGGCTCAGTTCTCAACACTGGAGAAAAGACTGTGGAATTGCACAGAAGGAAACTGAGCTCAACGGGAAGACAGGGTGCACAGCTTCCCAGATGTTGGTGTTTCATATTTTAAAACTATTGTTTTTAGACAGGCTCTCACTGTATCTCTCTGGCTGCCTCTGTCTCCCGAGTTCTGGAACTAAAAGCCTGCTCCATTGCTGCTTGGCCGACATCTTTTTTATTCCTGTCTTCTGCAGGTCAATTTTGTTCTTGGTTGATGTAGCTAAGTTAGTTTCCCTTTGTTTCTCCTAACTTCTTTCCTTGCATTATTTTTGTTTGTGAGATTTGTTCTTTTCCCATTAATTATTGTATTTATTGTATATGTGTATTAGAGTACATATTTGGAGTTCAAGGACAGCCCAAAGGTGTTGGTTCTCTCCTTTGGCTCTCCTTCAACGTGGCTTCCAAGGTTTGACAACAAGTGCCTTTACCCGCTGAGCTATCTCGCTAGCCTGATTTGTCCTTTGTCTGCTACACTTTGCAGCTTCATTTAGACTTTCTTAGGGTGGAGTTGGCTGCCCTTCACTGCTCTGTCACCTAAACTCAATTTACCCCTGGGCTCCTGGTATTCAGAGTCTTGCATACTGGGTGCTTGTGCACTCTGGGGCACTGAGATACTTCTGCGTTCCTGGTTTTTCTTCTGCTGATGGAATTTGAACCCATAGTTGTGTGTGTGCTCTGCAAATATCATACTATGGAATGACATTGACAGTTTTTGCTGTTTCATTTTGTGTGTGTTCGTTGCACAAAATTACAGGTTTTGTTGTGATGTTTATAGAAGCATATTAGGGTACTTTGGTCATATTCACACCTCCTATTTCTTCCTCCCCTCCTTCCTCTTTTTTTTTTCCCCCAAATACTACTACTACTTTCCTATCTTTTAAAAAGAAATATAGACTCTGTGTGTGGGCAAAAACAAATCTTTGTCCTTCTGAATCTGCTGCATTTTTCTTAACATGACGATCTCCTATTCCAAGCATTTTCCCCGAAGATGGCATGATTTGTTTCTTTGTGTGTGAGTAATGAATGCTCTATCATGTTTTTATATTCCATTTTCTTTGCCCATTCCATAACTTGGTTATTGTGAATAACACTTTGATAAATGGGGGTGTGTGCACACCCTTATTGTACGATTTGGCTCTCTGGGTATGTTCCCAGGATGGTATACTTAGCTCTTGTCTTTACAAAATTACTTTTAACTACCTACATTTGTTTATTTTGTGTGCATACAGATGCGCACACAGTAGTGCAGGAGTGTGTAAGTGCCACCGTGCACGGAGGTCAGGGTGGGGGGGGGATGCTCTGTTCTCTCCTTCCACTCTCCTTCCACTCTATGGGTTCTGGGGATAGATCATCAGGTTTGGCAGCCAGGACTTTTACCATTTCTCCAATCTGACTTAAATCTTTAGTGTAATAATAGTAGAGGTTTCGTTTTTGTTTTGTTTTGAGATAGGGTTTCTCTGTGCAGTGCTGACTGTCCTAGAACTCACTTTGTAGACCAGGCTGTCCTCCAACTCATAATCCACCTGCCTTTTGCATGCTGGAATAAAAGGCATGGTCCATCACTTCCCTGCAAAAGTAGAGTTTAAGGGTAAAGAGGAACCCCGGGGAATCCAGATAGAGCCCTTGGAAGACAAAGGTGCCCAAGGTGAATCAAGGCATAACCCATTAGGGTAAAATGAATTTTGACACAATGATTCCTGAGAAGGTCTCTCTCTGTTTTGTTTGTTTGTTCATTTTTTGGTTGTTTGTTTGTTTTGTTTTTGTTTTCATTGGGAAAGAAAGGTTTTGTTTGATTTACACTTCCATATTGCTGTTTAATACTAAAGAAGTCAGTACAGGAACTATAGCAGGGCAGACATCTGGAGGTGGGAGCTTATGTAGAGACCATGGGAGAAGGTCTGTTTTTTAACATTTTCCAAAGTGGCTGAACTGAAAGGGAGCTTTCCGTGGCCCCTGAAGTGTCAGGCAGTTGGAAAGCGGGGGCCGACGAAGCAGGGGACTTCTCACTTTCAGTGAAATTGGAAGGGGTGTGATGGGAAGGAAGGAAGCCCTCACCTATCTTCACAGACCCAGTGGGCTTCAGTTTGCAGCATTTTACCTGTAGAGCTTAGCACTGGTTGAGGAGGTCGAACTTTCACTTGATGAGGAGGAGTGGGAGGTTGTTAGAAGAATGGGTTCAAGGTTCTTGAAAGCCAATGACTCAGGATCTGTGTCAGATTTCGTTCCAGTGCTGGCAGTGATTCATGATGTGCTCAGTTCTGGAGCTTGCTTTGTGTTTTTGCTAATTTTGTTTTTGTTTTTTGGTTGTTTTAATTGCGGTGCTGCAATACCTACCTTTTGTATTTAATTTTTTTTCTTAAAGTACTACTTAAAGCATTGGGTTGACACCTGACATTCTGATATTTTGTTAGTTATTATTAATGTGCGTTCAAGTACGAGGCTGCATGAGCTTACTGGTTTGAGACCATTTACAATGGTTGAGAGAGAACACATACACACTCACGGGCTTATGCTCTGGTTTGAGATTTATAGTGGTTATAGCCAGAGCTGAGGCTGTTTGAGAAAGCAGTTCTGAGTCAGTGTTCTTTCCAACTTTTCATTAGTTGATGATGGTAGATGATTTTCGTAGGACTGCTTTTCTGTCCATAATTTTGACTACATCCACAGTCAGTTTTGTTGATGTTGCCACACAGCGAATATTCTATTTCTCTAGTCTCCCACAGGAGCCAGGAAGAGTTCTTGATCTCCTAAGGCCTCCCAAAATGCCAATGGATTTGGCTTTTTTGATCCAAATGAAAGATTTCAAGGTCCCTTCAATAGCTGGATACATTTGCTATGGGTAAAAGAGTTGTGGAAAGCTTGTCCACGAAACAACTCCATAAATCATTTGGTAAATTTTCATTTACTGTTGGGGGTTTTAGAGAAAGCCTTGGTGGTGGTGTGAAAGTCGTAGCAATAAGGTTTAAATGGTAGTGGAATGGCAGCAGTGTGTGTGCATGTGCGCGCGCGCGAGCTCGCGTGTGCATGCATACGTGTGTGTGTGTGTGTGTGTGTGTGTGTGTGTGTGTGTGTGTGTGTGTTTAGTGGAGAAGGATGTTTGATGGAATATGAAGTTGCTGCAGGGTTTACAGGGTTTTTGAAACTAGATCTTTAAAGTATTAGTAGTTTAAATGACATCTGAAATATTTAGCAAATTTCCCCACTTCCTCATAACGGATGAGGTGAAGCAAAATCTCTTACACAGGGCGATCTGCTTGTCTCTTCTGAAGGATAGCTTAGGAGACTGTGAAGGGTCATTGTAACTCAGTGTTTTGCAGTGAGAAAGAAAGGAATGATGTTAGTGTAGCAGTGGTAAGGGTTACAGGAGCAGAGTTGGCCCCAAAGGTTTTGAACTGACCTGACATTCCCATGAGAGCAACTCAGTCTCACAGAGAAATCAAAGAGCTCTCATAGGGAATCAGGAAAAGCTTCTCAGAGTTAGGGAAGAATCCCACTCAGCACATGGTACCCCAAGGAAGAACTTTAGTTAATGAGGTGCCTTTCAAGAGACACCAGAATAATAGAGTCAAAGTGTGCTCCCACAGTGTTTGAGAGCAGCGGATGAAAGATCGAACACCAAACAGCCAAACAATCCGCTACAGAAAATCTGCTTCATCTGCGTCATGTTGGAGGCAAACAATCACTTCCATGAGGATAATCTTCTTCATCATGTTGGCTGCTGGTAGGATAGTGTTTCTCATTGAAATCTGTGATGTAGCAGCAGCGTTTTTTTATTCAAATTTGTGACGTAGCAGCTTAAAGGGGTAGGAATCTGGCCAGTGAGGTGACTCGGCAATAAAGACACTTGTGGCCTAGGTTGACAAGCTGGCTTTGACTCCCAGAATTCACCTTGGATGGAGAGCATGGACTCTTGCTGGCCCCTGTAGTGCTTCATAACTTGAGTGAGTACCCCTTACACACAAACGTACACAAATAGTAAAATGGTGGAAACTAATTTTGTTCAATACCTATGGGCAGGAGAGGAAAGAGCTAAGCTCTGTTATGATTTTGTCGTGTTAAAGGGAATGCAGAGAGAGTAACTTCGGAGAGGGTGTCAGGAGTGTGAGGGGAGCCAATCCTGAAGGGGCTCCAGGACTGGAGGGTGTCGGGGCGTCTAGACAGCAGTCACCAGTAAAGGAAAGGGAGTCCTGAAATGATAGGACAGTTTCTTGCCTGCGCGGTCCCTGCACCGTTCTTCGGCTTTTCAGCTATTTCCTTTATAGTAATCTGGAAAAATTAGTGGTTTCATCTTCTTTTGTTCTTATAAAACCCACCCCAAACGAACAAAACTAATTTATAAATTCTAAAAACCAAATAACCAAGCAAAAACCCCAGGAAGCATAAATTTGCAACAGCCTTCAACAGCTTTCCCGAATTCACATTAGACTTTTCATAATGACTGTTTCAATGTTTTCTAGCAAGAAAAGGTACACATGATTGCCATGTAAAATAAATTAGTACATTTTGTAGGCTTGTAAGTCCCAGACTTGGTTTCAGGTGCGCGGACTTTGGAGGAATATATGAAACAACTGTCTTTTATGGGCTTTCTCGGGAGCATTTGCCACCAGTTTATTTCTAACATGTATGTTAAAAGTTCTCTGCCCAACAAAGGCAGAATTGGAGGGCTATGGAATTATTCTAAGAAGCCTGGCCTTAATGTCAGTGTGATGGTGCCCATGCTGACATTGTATTTGTTATTTCAAATACTTAGATCTGATTGGATGTATTTAGCAAGGAATATTGTGTGATTTCTTGGTTGTTTTTTCGGGTGAGTCTGTTTTGTTTGTAAGAGTAAAGATACACTCTTGCTTGAGACCCTTGAAAAACAGGTTTACAAATGCCCAGTTCAGTGTGGAAGATTTTTGTCAATTGCTGTAATTAGCATTTATTTGATTGTTTTTTCCCCGCGTGTGTTCTTGGGCAGGTGTACGCGTGTGGCATCATAGTGTGTGTATGTGGAAGTCATAGGACATGGTTCTCTCCTCTCACCCAGTGGATTTCAGCCACTGAGCCCAGCAAGGAAGTTTATTTATTGAGCCCAGTATTTGGGTTTTTGTTTTATTTGTTGTTTTTTAGCACTGGGGATTGAGACCAGGCTCTCTGCAGGCTAGGCAAGACAGCTGAACTACACAGAATTTGTATTGGATATGTGTGCAGAACTGGGGCACCGAGTCGTGAGGCATACTATAAAAGTTCAAGGGCAATACAGTTTTAAAAGCCTTTTTGTTATCAGAACATGTTGCAAATGGGAAGCATAAAAGTTGTCCTTGAATGGGTCCATCAAAACTGCATAAATGCTTTTCTATAGTGGCCATGAATCATTTGGAAGCCACACAGAATTTTGCAGGGAAGGAAACTGTCTTTCAGGCCACTGAGTGAGTTTAAAGACTGCTACAGACAAAACACTAAAAGCCTTTCAGGAGAATTTAAACAGACCGTCAGCTGCTGCACAGCTAGTGAGAGGCAAATGTGCGTATTTCTCAGGACTTAAAAAACACTTGCACCAACTCAGGGCTGCAAAGAAACAAAGCTAGGAATTTCCCCAGTGTATGTGAAAATCATCTGAAAATTTGATTCCGAATGAAATGCTGTGTAAATAGTGCATTTTATTAGTCAGTGCCAAAATGAGGCTGACAAATTAAGATAGAAAGTTGGCATTATTAAACATAGTAATACAATTGTGACTCTTTTGTATTGTGTTACAATTCATTTTAATTCTAAGGATATTGAGCAAAATGCTTCTTTTCATTTGATTCTTGTTCAATTGTATAATGCTTCGTGTTTTGTGTATTATATAGGAACCAAATAAGAACATGCTGTTTATAATTTAAATGTATGTACATATATATGTGTGTTACATTTTTAGATCAAATGACTTTTGCTTGGAAGAGGGGGAAGAGGAGAACAACCCTCAGCCTTATAAGGTCAATATGGGGGGCAAGGCGGTCTGCCACCTGTGAGCTGCATTTTATCTAAGTAGGCTTCTCGCCTCCTACAGAGGTGGGGAGGCAGCAGCTTCTGTCTTCACACTGATATCATCAGTTCTTGAGGATGGACCTTCTATTCTTGCGAGAGCTACAAGTTTATCATTTGAAGCCTGTTTCAGTAAATGTTGCACAGGGAGGTATAGGTGGCTATCATCAGGTATATTGCTAGAACGAATAAGAAAGTTCCTTGGTGGCAAGTGCCTTTCTCAGATAGGCACTTAAAGGGATGTGTGGGGACATTCTAGTGACGTTCTTGGTGTTCCGCAGGGCCCCAGTGTTCTCATCTGAAACCCTTTGCAGTGCGCTTTGCCCAGTCTTTCCGGTAGCCTTGCAGTCATTTCTGGAGACTTCGGTGGCACTTGCTATTGCGACTCCTGTCCAGAATTCAGGAGATCTCTGTCAGGAGTGTACATAGTGAGGGGCATCCAGCTGCACTCTCCGCAGCACTCTGCGCTGCAGCGCCAGGAGCATTCTGCTGCAGCGGAGCACTCTGCACTGCAGCGCCAGGAGCATTCTGCTGCAGCGGAGCACTCTGCACTGCAGCGCCAGGAGCATTCTGCTGCAGCGGAGCACTCTGCACTGCAGCGCCAGGAGCATTCTGCTGCAGCGGAGCACTCTGCACTGCAGCGCCAGGAGCATTCTGCTGCAGCGGAACACTGCACTGCAGCGCCAGGAGCATTCTGCTGCAGCGGAGCACTCTGCGCTGCAGCGCCAGGAGCATTCTGCTGCAGCGGAGCACTCTGCGCTGCAGCGCCAGGAGCATTCTGCTGCAGCGGAGCACTGCGCTGCAGCGCCAGGAGCACTTGGTTCCCACTTGATGCTCAGTTGAGACTGGGAATGTTGGACCCACTGCGGGACACAGGTGTCCCTGACCCACTCATCAGTGTCCCTTTAGGGTATGGTGGCTGTCATCACAGGGCTATAGCAGACAAAACAGCTTACCGCTGTGGACTTGTTGA
The DNA here is from genome assembly GCA_030556225.1 of Cricetiscus sungorus. Classification (NCBI taxonomy): domain Eukaryota; kingdom Metazoa; phylum Chordata; class Mammalia; order Rodentia; family Cricetidae; genus Cricetiscus; species Cricetiscus sungorus. The sequence continues at coordinate 41,609,944 of JANBXA010000328.1, read as the reverse complement.
CTGTATCTGGCTGCCTCCACACTGCTTGGTGCTCTAATTGCTCTAACCAAATACAGCCTGCATCCCTTCTCTTTGTGGTGCTGGTCATCCAATAACCTGAACCTGGCTGGGCCTTATGTATGTTAGGCAACCACTCACTAGTAAACTGTATCCAAGTCTGTCATCCTTTTATTCAGAAAGTGTTCAACAGGGCTGTAGATACACACGGGGTGGAGGCACTTTCTGATAAGCCCATTGATAGGAGTTCCATCCCCCGATCTGTAAGGAAGAAGGAGAGAATCGAATTTCACAAATTGTTCTCTGACCTCCACATTGAGGCATGGTGCACATACACACACGCACACGCACTAAACAAATAAGAGAGTAATTAACAACAACAATAATAATATAATAATATACATACATACATACATATTGGACTACCAAGATGGCTCTGCAAGTAAAGCCACCTATAATGAAGCCTGATGACCTGGGTTTCATCCCTGGAACCCATATAGAGGGCCAACTCCTACAGGCTGTATTCTCATCTTTATAGACACCATGGCACATATACACCATGGCACAATGTGCTGTGGTACATGCATATCTACAAGTGTGCACATGCACACCCACAGACACAATACACAGACACAATGTAAGCAATAATAAAGTTAGTGCCAAAGGGGTAGGTTTTTGTTTTTGTTTTTGTTTTTTTTGTTTTTGTTTTTTTTTAATCCTCCTCTGCCACGGTCCCACTGCAGCCTGGATTCAGGTTCTGAGATGGGGAAGCAATGTCAGCACAAAGAAATGAATTCTCTGACCACCAGATGAATTTCACACAAGTGGCTGCCCCAATAGCTCCGCCACCTTTTTTTCTTTTTTTTTTTTAATACATCGAAAACAAGCTTGTTTTTCCATTCTAACAAACAAGTTTTCCCCATCCTCCAGCATTAACCCTCGGTAAACCAAATTTATCAAATATGTTTTCCCCCAGCTTTTACATCAAAACATCTTTAAACCAAAACGGCATTTATCATTTTGCTGGTTTGGCCAAATATTGAGCCAGGTAATCCTGTCTTTACGAAGCTAAAAGGTGATCGATATAGGCACACATTTTCAAGAACAATAGCCTCTCTTGTTCAAAACATATTTACAGAGCAGGGTGATCTGCCTCCGATCCTGTCAGCTCGGAATCAGAAAAGATCCCGGGGTCTGGAGTGACATCTGGCATCCCCAGACAAGAACCCGAGAAGCATCAACTCCCAAAGAATTTTAGGGGAAGATATTTGAGAAAAAAAATGGGGTTTCCTGAAATGATCACATCTATCCCATGCATGACTGACAAGATGACACTAAAACCACCAAGGGAATCATCAATATTATGAGAGAAAAGAGTGTGTAGGTTGCATGGTCCCAGCGGTATTCTGCATTATCCCAAAGTCCACTGGTCTATGCCAAATGAGACTGTCCCTGTGGGCTTTTGCTTCATCTGGAGACCCACTGGACAAGTACTCATCAGCTGGTCCCAAATTAGGCCACATTACTCTTGTCCCCCTTTTTTAAAGTAATGAGACAGACGTCACGGGGTCACAGCACACAAACAAAAATCAGGTGTCCGATGATGACTCGAAAAAGAATAATAAGAATTAAAAAGAATCCTGCAATGAAACTCAAGTTAATAATAAAAGACCAAAAATCATTAGCAGAAACATATGACTGAATAGAAGAAAGAAAAGAGACAGCAACCCTTGCTGGCGAGGACATCTGTAGATGTGCATGTGAAATAGTAGATATTCGATGATGTTAATCATGGATATTAATCAATCTCTACAAAAATTCCAAATTCCTCTAATATATGCCTAGATCTGCTTCCAGTTAAAATCAGTTCCGTTATAGGGTAAAGGGGCATTTATTGTTATTGTGACAGTGGCAGCAGTAAGTCTAATTATGAATTTGAGTGTCCATGGATAGTATAGCTCCTTCTTATAATCAATCCCATAGCTCCTGATGGTCAGGGGCCAAAGGCTCCCATGGGGACGAATGTAACAGGAAAGTCAGGGGTCAGTAGTGGACTGGAGGTCCACTCCAAGAGTGGCCCGACACAGATAGGAGACTGAGCCAGGGGAAGAAATTGACTACCAAATTGGTTGTCTGGATGGTCCTGATTGTTTGAGGGGCCTGAGGTTGACCTATCCTAGTTTCCTGAAGGAGGAGAAATAATAGGACCATGGCTAGTGGGAGGCTGCAAAGCAATCAGAACCATAAACGGAGAGGAAGGAGTGACCTCAAGCAAGTTCAAGTTCCTCTGCTCGGGAAACCACTGCTTTTGTCTGACCGCAGCCAGGAAGTGGAGCTTGACATTCGAATGAATCGAAAGATGAGGCGAGAGTGAAGCTAGAAGAGGATCCTCAGACCCATCACCTATAGGCTCTTCTCATCCTCAGCATCAGCCGGGGATGATGCAGTTCTGGACCCGTGCGTCCGCAGCTGGTTGGCCGAAGCTGAGGAGTTGTTGCAGAGTATCGCCGGACGATCGTCAGCGTCCTGGGGAAAAACATATTCGCACCCTCTTTTGGAAGTTAAATGTGGGATCGAATATGACCCACAAAGAATTGGCACTTTTTTTTTTCTAATAGCATTTTGTAAATCTTGTAATGACAAGAAAATGGTGGTATGAACTAGGGGCAAAGGAGTAGTTTCAATATGAGGAAACAAGTGGGACAAAACAGAAATCTGTGTAAAGTTTAAAAGACTGTTCGCGTAATAGTTTTTAAACTGTCAATACACATACACATTTTAAAAAGAGAAAGAAAGACAGAAAAAAAGGAAAAAAGAAAACCAGTGTCTTTAAAATCCTTTGAGCTGAGGATTTCCATGTCTGAAATGCTACATCCCCCACTTTATAACATAGGCTGCAGGGGGCTGGAGAGATGGTTCAGTGGTTAAGAGTCAGTCAATTCCCCACAACCACGTGGCAGCTAACAACCAGCTGTGATATAGACTGCCATTTCGTTAGCAGACCCATCCTTGCAGGAGGGGTAGAGGGTTGACCTTGCAAGTCAAGGGAAAAATAAAGGCATGAGATTTAGTAAAATCTAACTATGCAGAGGCTGGGAGGTGAGAAAGTTACAGGAGGGGGCTAAAGAGGAACTATGAGGAAGCTGAGTGGGTAAGTGTCATGGTAACAAGAATTTCAAAGGATCTGTCAGAGAGAAACATCCCCAAACCACAAAGAAAGGCATCCTTTTCCCTGCTTTTGCTTCCCCCACCCACCCAAGGCCAGTGGGGTGGAAGGTAGCTCCCAGGCATACTGGGATGGCTTTAGGGCCACTCTATAGTGATCCTATCTAGTAGAAAGGAAGAGACAAGAGCTTAGATTAGGAAGATGGGACAACAGCTGGAGAGGTTCGTTAAAGGCTTGTGCCACCATCTCAGACTCCCCTTTGCTTTCCCATAGAAAGATCGGCATCGCGCTAATTTCTAATACTCTAATAACAGAACATTGATTTAGAAATAAACTGACAATGATGGCGAACATGATGGCAGGGTACACTTCTCGAGGCTGGGTGAATCAAGCAGAAATATAAAGTAAGAAAAACACAATAATGTGAACATAAAATAAAACCCACTTGGGGTTTGAGTGGTTAAAAGTGATCTTTACATTCAGATGAAAAATTTGACACAGCTATGAGGTAAACCCTTGTATTATCAATACTTTTCTTTTTCTTTTACCCAACACTAGAAAAAAAGGGGGGGCACTTAAAGCTGCCTAGAAATCTTCACCCCTGTATGTACACAGAAACCAAGTCAGACAGAGCTAGTTAGGAATTCGGAGAGAAACATTCATTAAGTCTTTAAAGACTGAGGCAGGACACACTTTAAAGGGCCCTCCCTACTTGCAAAAAATCTCAACTCCGTTACTAGTATCATGCAGTCATTTGGTCTGCACGTAATCCATGTGGGCCACAGGGTTAAAGTCAGATATCTGGGTCATTGGTAGTACTATAGTCCCATAGGTAGTACTGTGTGTCTCTCAAAGCCTCCACTGCCCACCACCTCCAAACCCAGAGTCCCTCCGGGACAGCTGCAACACTTGCACTCCCAGACAAGAAACCTGAGAAGCATCAATTCCCAAGGAACTGTAAGGGAAAAACTTTGAGAAAAAAATGGTGTTTCCAGGACTGATTCCATCTGTCCCATGCATGACTGACAAAATGACACTAAAATCATCAAGGGAATCATCAATATTATGAGAGAAAAGAGCATGCAGATCATGTGGCCCCAGCAGTAATCCATGTTGTCCCAAAGTCCTTGCCAAGTGAGACTGTCCCTGTGGGCTTTTGCTTCATCTGGAGACTTGTGTTCGTTGGACAAGCACTCATATACTGTTCCAAAACTAGATTGCATGGCTTCAACACCATTTTCATAATTCCGCAGACACCAGAGGCACATAGCTTCTCAGGGACATGAAACGTCTAAGCAAGGTGAGCTAGCAGAGGGAGGTAAACTCCAGGCAAGAGGCTTCCTTGGAACGAATAGGTAAGCCAGGTAAACAGGCATACAAATACAAAGGACTGTCTAGTTTGAACAATTTTACTATCCTCCGGGCAATAGGCTGCGTCCCCAACTGTGGTACCTGGACCGTCATAGTACTTAGGATAGAGGAGATATCTAATTAAAAGAGGTGACTGGGAGCTGTGAATAGGGAATGGTTATTTTGAATAGCGAAGGCAGGCACACTAGAGTTAAATTTGTGGAAATAGTTAACCTTGGGAAAAGTGAATACTTGGATTGCTGCCTGGAGCTTCATCAGGGATATAGGAACTAGGGCTTAGTAGGTAAAAGTGCGCAGAGTCTGGAGTTCAATCTTCAGGACAGAGTGGAAGGAGAGAACTCACTCCTACAAACGGACTTCTCCACACTCATGCCACATGCGTACTGGTGTACATGTTGTAGCACATACATGCAGCAGAAACACACACACACACACACACACACACACACACACACACACACACACACACCATGACACATACTGGCACATATGCATCATGGCACACACTCTCCATGGCACACTCATGCTGTGACACATGCTGGTTGTCGTACAAGTACTATGGCGTGCATACCCAGTGGCACACTTGTACTATGGCATATGTATGTTATGGCACACTTGTGCTGTGGTACATTCATGCCATGGCTAGTGCACCTCTGCACAATATGCACATAAGTAAGTGGAGTAAAAAAAAAAAATGAAGAGAATAGAAACTAGGAACTGAGGTAGTTCCTCAGCTCAGTGGGAAAGCATGGGCGCCGCGCAGCATCCTCTAGGCAGCAGCTCAATCCCCCCCAGCACTGAACTATTGAAAATCAACAGTAGAACACTTCTGTGTCTTGACATTATGGATTTTTTTTTAATGTTCTGAGTATCATGATTCTCGAATGCTGGTGATAAAAATTTTAGGAATACGATCTATGGAAAATAAAATTAGCCTCAGTGTTTCCCTTATGGCAGCTTATGTCTACATGGAACAATTAGCTCTCGTTCGCAGTGCCTGGGCGGCAGTCAGCTGCTTCCAGTAGCTTCTTCCCAACCACATGCTGCTAGAAACGCGCTGTGGCAGAGCGTGACAGCAAGCTTCGTACTTTGAGTAGTGTTTGGCCCCAAACATTGCTGCTGCCACTCTGAGTGGAGAATGGAAGGGTTGTGTATAGATTCAGTGGTAGGAATAGCAAACAAGGTTTCCAAGCAGAGTGTCCTCCTCTCCTGTGCTGGCTGCTGAGTAAGGGTAATTCCTGTTAATGACACCGGTAGAACTGTAGAAGGCTCACATCTATTTGAGGTTGGCTTTTGAATACTAATCGGAATTTTTGTTTGTTCCTTTTGTTTTGTTTGAGATAGGGTCTCACTGTGTACATCTGGCTGTTCTGGACTGGAACTCACCTTGCAGGTCAGGCTAGCGTTGAACTCACAGAGATCCACCTGCCTCTGCTCCTCAAAGGTGTTCTTGGTAATTACAAAAGAAAGAGAGGAAGGAAAATGACAAAGGAAAGATAATTTGTGAATTGATCCAGACTCTATTTTAGTATCTTGCTACCCCAGAGTCCATAGAGATTGTAGAATCTTTAAACTTCTCAGCCTGAGAAAAAAGAGTGCCTTCCAGTATGTTCTAAGAAAGACTTTAAAGGTGAGCGATCTAGGAGGCCACTGAGGTAGAGAGAGCCCCAGTGAATGCAAGCCTCCAGGAAGCTCTGACCTAAGCTAGTTAGCAATGGCCTCAGCGGCCTGAGAATCTGCTAGCTCCTGTGTAGGATGCAGTGTGTCAGCATGGAAACGGCAATAGCATTCCAGCCTCAGGTTCTGTGTGTAATGGTGGTGTGGAAAAAAAATACTGCTGGGCTACCAGCATGAGCCTGGACGGCTTAGCTCCAAGTGTACTTAGTGTGCCAGACTGCCTAACTCGCTCAAATGCAAGATACTAACAGTGTTTCTGAAGTAGATGTGCACAACAGGAGAGAAAGCAAAAACAAAAAAACCAAAAACCAAAAAAACAACCCAGTCTGAGAGAAGCAAGGACGTTGAAAACGTCTTAAAGAAAATCCTCATAATGCCTTTAGAATTGTTTTAAGTAGGCCAGAAAATATTACCTCATTGGAGTTTCTTTTTTAAAAAATTTCATTTTAGTAATTTATATAATTTATTGTTGCGCACACTCTATTTCCATGGTGGGTTTTGAGGATCAAACTCATGTTGTTGGGCTTTCGCAGCAGGCGATTTTACCCATCTCATGGGCCCCAGGAGTTCAATTTTAAACACCGGTACATGGTATTCCTTTCAGCATGAGAAACAAGCGTTAGGTAGAAAGGGGGCATTTTCTCTGCAGCATTTCCAAAGGTTTTTCTCCCTCTCTGTCGATCTGCTTTCCTTAAGCTGTTGGATTGGGGATTTATATTGGAAGGCATATGACAGCCTCCGTCAGCACTGTACCTTTGATGAAGAACTGGATCCGACTTGCTCTCACATAGCAAGGATTTATATCTGAGCTCTGACAGCTAACTGAAGGACCGCCGTGATCCTTGGGTGCCTGAACCACTTGTGTTTTCCTGTTCCGTAAATACAGTGTTCCTAATTTAGTAGGAAGAAAGAACAGACACTAAAATCATGACCTATAATTATATCTATGGGATCAATCAGTAAGCATGTCAGATGGACGGCAACTAAGCATTTGGCAGTAAATTTTCTTTGGATATTAGGTAAAAATATTATAAATAATTTTAATGTATACCAGTCACGATGTTTGTAGTATTTAAAAATTATCTGTAACCTCAATTAGGTTAAAATAATTTGTATTTGAAAAGAATGAGTAACTGATATTAAATCACCGCTTTCAGGGATTTGTCTAAAGGGAATGTGGTGGCCTTATAATTATATTACCTTGTAGAAAATAAGGTGTACTTAATTTAAATGGACGCTGTCTGTGTGTAAAGACCACTTAACTCTGTGCTGATTGTTATTAAGTAGTGAGTAGCAAGATCCATCCACAAACCTCACTGTGCGGTTTCTACGCAAGCCTCACTGTGCGGTTTCTACGACCTGCCGTTCGGACAAGGACTCCGCTCTTGCTGTCAGGTCATCACCCCAGTCAGTCAATTTTCTTGTGCCTTGTGTTCATCATCTTTTTTGATTGCTAGATTTAATCTCATTGTTTGGGTTTAATTTTTATGTGTTCTTGAAATCAGTTTTATTGTAAGCAAATCTGTGCCTACTTTAAAAGACTGGTAACAGAAAAGGAGAAATGTCTGCCAAGTCAAAACAGAACAAAACAAAACACACACAAAAAAATCAAAACCAGGACCAAAAGCAAGCACCTTGTTTTTCACGTTAGTGCAATAGGAACAGAGGCTCTGAGAAACCACACATTTGAAGACAGATAAGGGGACCTGCAAGATGGCTCAGCGGGTGAAACAGCTTATTACACAAGCCTGCTCGCAGAGAGCAGAGCGCTGCAATAAGCCTGCACCTGCACGCTAATGCACAAAAATCACTGCTACTATAACCATTGCATTTGAAAAACACAGATAAGGAAAAGGCTGTTTTTTTTTTTTTGTTTGTTTTGTTTTTTGTTTTTTGTTTTTGTTTTTTTGTTTTTTGTTTTGTTTTTTTGTTTTTTTTTTTTTGCTGAGATCAGTTTTCCAGAAACAGGAGAGGGGGAATAGTTTTTTATTCTCTCACGTAATTCAGCGAGGGGAGTTCAATACTTGGGGAGCCTGAAAACTAGGCTATTCGTGGAGTTGATGCAGTGAAACTCTGTTGAGTGTTTGAGCCCCGGTGCCACAGAAGCCAGTCTGACAGAAGTCTTCTACACTACATAGCAAGTTTGAGCAATTTTTAATTCAGTTTGGCTACAAGAGACCCTGTCTCTCAAATAAAAAAAAAAATTAAAAAAGGCGAAAAGATCTGTCCATAATCTTGTTTTCTATTCCTTTGCCTACATCTGACATGAAGAATTAGTTTGTTTGTACCACTATTTGATAAATTACTAATTTTGTAGACACTAGCTATTCTGTTGGCTTTTATGATAATGATTTTTATTCTTTCACAGGCTTTCCCTCTGTAGTCTGGTTCCCACATGGAGTTGTCCTACTAGCCCAATATGCCTATCATAAAGCTCTGCCACAAACGCATACATCTACCTTTTAGGTTCATGCTTTTCATCAACTTTTATTTGTTTGTTTGTTTGAACCTGTGGTGAAGCAAGGACATTATCATCTTCAAATTTTCAAAAATCCTCAGACAGTTTCCTACATTTATATAAAGAATTTCACTCTCAGTCCCTTCTCTCCAGTTAAAACCCTTATCAACAAGCCCCCCTCCTATTTTCATGTCGTCTTTTCTGTGACCCACTGAGTTTAATTAGAGTTTCTTGCTGGAGCGTGGGTAGGAGGTAATTTACTGGTGCATTGGCCACTCATCAGTGACTACATCACTGAAGAAAATGACACCCTCCTCCCCCATCAACCATTATCTGCCGATAGTCCCTCAGGGAAGGGTCTGGCCTCTTGGACCCTTCTCCCATCCATGATTAAATGCAGACAGGCCCAATCTTGTGCAGGTTATGTGTTACAGCTTCCGTGAGTTCGTGATTGCAACAGCTATGTCAAGCACAGTAGACGTTTTTTGCTGTACATCTCCCACCCTGTGGCTCTTAAATTCTTTGTTCCCCCTCCTCAAAATGTTCCCTGAGCCTTAGTGCTGGAGATACAGCCGTCCCACCTGGGGCTGTGTCCTCCACCATCTCTTAACTTTAGGTGCTTTGGCTAGTTACAGGTTTGTCAGTGCGGCTGGTAGCTGCAACAGGCAGCTTTTCTGGCAGCATTATTGTGCTCTCTACCACTTAAATGGGGTTTTTGTATGTTTCGCAGAGAGGAGACAGCAGGAAAAAATGTAAATATTTTGTGATTAATCTCATTAGTTTGAAAATTATGATTGCCATGTGAAAAATGAATTGTTAGCCCTTAAAGATGACACACACTTTTAGCGATGCAAACGAACAAACACAGGATCTTGTGCACACACATTGAGCAACTGTTCCACAACTAAGCTACTCGTGCTTCCAACTCCGACATACACTCTTTTTTTTGTGGTTGTTTCGTTTTTGTTTTTCAAGACAGGGCTTCTCTGTGTAGCTTTGGCTGTCCTGGAACTCACTCTGTAGTCCAGGCTGGCCTCAAACTCAGAGATCCACCTGCCTCTGCTCCACTCCAACATGGTTTTAGGAGAATGATTTTCTGCGATATAGATAGCTTAGGCTGGCCTCAAACTGTTGATCCTCCAGCCTCTTTTTAAATTTTCTTTTTGACCTAGGTTCCTCACTATGCTATCCTTGTTGAAATGGTGTTCCGTCAGCTGTGTAGACCAGGCTGGCCTCAGACTCACACTAATCTACCTGCCTCTTCTGCACGGGGGTTAAAGGCATGCACTACCACAACTGGCATCTCAATTGCTTTAAAAACATTTTATTGTGTGTGTAAAGGTGGGAGAACAATTTGGCAATAGTTCTCTCCATCCAGTATGTGCGGGGTTCTGAGACAGGACTTAGGATGTCAGACTTGGTGTGAGTGTCTTTACTCACTGAACCATCTTGAGGGAGGGCCTCCTCATCCTCTTGTGTGTTAGGATCACAGGTACGTATCACTATACCTGGTTCATAATGTATACACTTTAAAATGGTAAAATGCCAGGCCATTGTGTGAAAGCTCACTGGACTATGATTGTTACCATGCATGCTGGGGAGGAGATGGGATGCAAGCAGACCTGTTGATTAAGGTAATTTTGGATGAGTTCTTGCTGTATGTACAGCTCTATAATGGGTTGAAGGATATTACAACTTTTGATCTTTGTCTTATTGATAATGAACTCTCCCACCACTTGTTACCAGCAGACAGAAATTTGATCAGAATGGGTTGCAGATCTGATGCAGAAGGAAGGACACCTTTCCTCTGATATTGTTGAATAGTGTTATATTATTGGAAGAAAAAATTTGTGCATCAACACACAAAGATAGTTTTGTTATTTTCCTACATGAAAATACCCTTTCAGACTTTCTACAGATTATATACACCATACATAATATATACATCAATGCATATAAGAATAGGAGTAAAATTGGCTAAGATGCGCTTCCCCCAAAAATCATTCTCACATTCAGACCTTAGTTTTGTGAATCACATTTTGAATCAGTTGTTGATTGCTGTGATTCTCCCCCCATATTGTACAGCCTTCTGTGACACAAAAATGCTTGTGATGGGCAAGATGACTCAGCTTGCCATGTAAACCTGACCAAGTGAGTTCAAGTCCTGGAACCTGTGGTGGGTTCTCTGACCTCTACTCAGGCTCTGTGAGTGACTCAGGAGCTCCGAGACTTGCACACCTACACATGAGCACTGACCCTCCATATAATATAGTAATAAAAATCCTAAAAGTCTCAAGTGCTGCCAGGGCACAGGGTCTTAGTCATTCAAGCAGCTGACCCGGCCCCTCCCGCGAATTTTGATGCCTGCACTTTCTTGCTCTAAGCAGATGGCAATGATTTCAGGTGACATCCAAGCCATGCTCTCTCTCTTCAGGGTTTTCTATTAAAAGTTTAAAAGGTATTATAAGTGACCAGCCTGGCCATTGGTAATAAAAATGACAGATATTCAAGTTTTTTTGGGGGTGCAGGGTTATATTTATAGCTGTATGTGTATGTGCTTTGTGTTTTAAGTCATGGCCTAGCTATGTAGCACAGGCTGTGGCACATTGCCCAGCTAGTCTTGTTTCAGCTACAGGTCCCTCCAAAGCACCCAGAACCAATATTCTTGGTGAGTAACTGGGGACTGCCATCAAGGTAATCAATTTTAGCCCATCCCATCATCTTCATTTCAGAGGACTGGGGAAACTGTTTTTGGTTTTAGAAAAGTCCTATTCTCAAGAAAAACCATACCTTTTCTCTGAAAAATCTCTCTAAGTTTATTATTTGTGTGAGTGTATGTACATACCTATTGCGCACGCTGTGTGTGAGCTCACACAAGCTTTGGAGTTGTTTTCAAGTTAAAAAACGTAATTCTGATGTCTGGTAATTCCCTACCTCATGCGTTTCACTAGACAATACATTTTACTTATTTGAGATGACAATTTGAACAGCTGCAAACATCTTTTGTATGCGGAAGCAATACTGCCACCTGGCCAACAAAATCAAGAGGCCCCCAGTTTCAAGATGCACTCTGATTTCAGAGATGTTGAAGTGGGAAGGTTTTAAAAGAAAAAAAGTGTCTCTTAGCTGAAATACAGTTATGTTCAGAGCGCTGCGTTAATGTTTGGTCGGGTTTCTTCGAGGCTGATTTGTGTAAAATAGTTTCTCTGAAAGAATTTGTATTTTCGGTGTTTTACAAACAATCCAGGGACTGGGAGGGCTTTGCCTGGCGTGTATTGTGTGTGTGTGTGAGTGGCTGGGATGAGTGTACAGAGAGGCAATACCAACAGCTCCTTCTAAAGCCTTCACGGTTATTTTTACACAAAGTTTGCTCCCTAGCCTTGAGTGGTGCTTGTACTCTCAGCACGCAGGAGGCCAAAGTGAGACAATTGGAAGTTTGAGGACAGACAACCTGGGTTACTTAGTGGACACCCTGTCTGCAGAAGAAAAGAGAAATAAAAAGATCGCTTTCAGAGGCTGCCCCTATTCTAGGTAACAATTTTCTTTATCACTGATTATTAGTATGTATTCAGTAGGGTGTCTGATTTAATTTTGTGTCTGTCACACTTAAATTGATTTTTTTTTTTTTTTTTTTGCTCACCACCGCATTTGTAGGAGACAGGGCAGTGAATGCAATTGAGGATAAATAGGTATTTGTTAATCCTTTCTTGTGCAATGTAAGGCTTTGAATACTTTGCCTCTTTAAAGGAACCTAGGTCTTTGCCTTTGTTAAAGGGGGCTCATAGGATTCATTTTATGGTTACTCTTCAGCAGAGAAATGCAGGGCGAGATAAGCAGCCTTAAAACAGTGTCTAGCCCTGAGTAAACGGAGCTTTGAAAAGCGGCATTTGGTGGAGGCACCTCGCTGCAGACTCTGGGCAACGGAGCGCGCTCGATTAACCCCTTGAACGCCGTTCTTCTCGTCTGCATTCACGTGTTGCTTTGCGAGCCGTTTTTCAACTGGTCATTTGGGTCTCATTTTTCCAGAAGCTGAAGCTCGGCTCTGGGTCGCTGCCCGAAGCCGCGATTCCGGTGGGGGCCGCGCGGGGCGGAGCCCGCAGGAAGTGTGCGCTTTAAGAGCGGGAGGAAGGGGCTCTCGCAAGCGGCGGGGGCTGGCGCGGGGGGCCGGGGGCGGCGCCGGGCCGTGCGTCAGAAGGGGGACCAGTGTTCGCACCTTGATTGACGTCAGAACTGCAGAGGGGTAACTGCGGTGTCCGGGCCAGGATCTGCCAATCCGAGCCCAGTGGCGTCTGGGAGCCCGCGTCGAGCGACACGCGCTCCGGTGAGCTCCCTTTCCACCTCTGCGGGTGTGGCCGGGGGCCCCGGTGGCGTCGGGACCCTCGCGGCGCGGCGGAACTCAAGCGGCGGGCAGCGCGCCCAGGCCGGCGGCGGCCGGCTGCGGCCCGGAAGGAGTGCAGGCGGCCTCCACCGAGGTGAGTGCTGTGGCGGGGCGGGCAGGGGGCAGTGAGAGAGTCGGGGAAGCCGTTTCCTGCCCGGGGACAGCGTGGACGGCTCGCTCGGGCTCCCGCGCTCGGCGCGACGGCCTCTGGCGGCAATTCGGCGCAGCTTCGGGGCGGCTGCGGGACACGGCGGAGGGAGGAGGTGGGCCCCGGGGGCTGCAGGGGCGCGGGAGAGGCCGGGGAGAGCGGCGGGCTGCGCGCGGGCGGGGGGGGCTGCGGGAGGGTGCAGGGCTGCGCGCGGGCGGGGGGCTGCGCGAGGGTGGAGGGCTGCGCGGGCGGGAGGAGGGCTGCGGGCGGGAGGAGGGCTGCGGGAGGGGCGGAGGGCTGCAGGAGGGAGGAGGGCGGTGCGCGGGCGGAGGGCTGCGGGAGGGCGGAGGGCTGCGGGAGGGCGGGCCACGCCGCCAGGCAGTCGGCGCCACCTGTCCACACACCCCCTTTCTTCCCTGGTCCCCGGCGCGCTCGGTCTCCGGCCCGGAGGCCGCGGAGTTTTGCAGGAGTCTGTCGATACGGTGCCATGTAAGTGTGTGCATGTTAACGATCGCTTTGCTGTCGTCGTGCAACAGTTGTGTAGAGCTGACCAAAACCGCCATCGTCCTTGCTTGCTCCCCAAAAGGCCCTTTCCAGGTCCTCCGGTCTCCTGACGGCAGTTTTGGGGTAGCTCGTGAAAGAAAAGCATAAGATGCGGGGTCGCATGACGCTAAAACGGTTTCCGTCCCCAGATGATAGTATTTTTCTGTGTATTTGTTTTTTACTGCAGTTGTTTGCTCTGAGGGGCGGCGAGGGGCAAGAAGAAAGCCCGTAGCAAATCTCATCCGCTGGAGAGTCCATTAACAATTGCAGATTATTGGTTTCTTCTTTTTGAGAATGTATAAGCTCGTGTACTTGATTTTTATGAGTGTTTTACATAAGCGGGGGTGTTCGTTTTCTGTTCTTTTCACTTAATACATCGAGGACTTTTTCTGAATACTCTAAAACCAAAGCGTAAAAGGCTAGCAAGAAACTCGTTGAAAATTTGATTACGTATCACTGCAGTAGCCAGCCTATTGGCTGGAAGAAAGCTGAAATCAGGGTAGCAACCAGTTTCTGTAAAATATTGTTTACTCTGCCTAATAATTTGAGGCACTGTTTTTCACTCTGCAATTTTCTACCGGTTACTCAATTGTAAAATTGATTTAGTTATTCATGACTAGCATTAAAAAAAAAACAACCGAATTAAGACAACATAGACACCAGGATGTACATCACTAGGATATTATTTTGTGAAACCTTAAAAAAAAAACTGCGTGCATGTTTGTGTGTGTGTGCTTGCTTGCGTGTGTGCGCGCTCTCGAGCACTGGGTTGTAATATGAAAATTGTATTGCTTCCTATGGTCTCATGCTAAATAATCAAAATCACAAAAGTACTTTAAACACTCAGAATGGGATAAGCGATGGAATTAAGCTAATTGTTAATTTTATCCTTTTTCGTTTTTGGAGTAGTGACATTGTGTATTGCACCAAATTTTGGTTATTTGTTTTCATCTAATATTAAAACAATTATTTCCAAAAAAAAAAAATCAAGAAACGTTTTTATGGACGTTCAGGAGCTGAAGCCCCATTTGCTCAGATTTGCCAGCCACCCTGGATTTTGGTGTGAGACCTGGAACAATAACCCTCCCTTTTCTAAACATTGGTTTGTCTGCTGTCTTTTGGTAATATAATGCATATGAAGCTGTTGACTGCATGCCTGGCTCGGATTAAGTGCGCACGGTTAGCTATTATTATTTTATTAGGAAGTGTCCAGGATCTTGTCCTTGTCAGGAAGCCAGCCTCCCATGGATAGTCCAAAAGGAAGAAAAAAAAACCCCAAAAACCAAAAAAACAGACAAAGGTGAAAATTGGTTGATAGTGTTATATGAAGGAACTGACACTGAATTAAAATATGGTCTTATTTATATATGGTGTGACCATTGTTACAATTATGATTGCTTCTTATATTTCCTATTGCTAGACAGCTAATTTAGATTGTGGGGTTTGTTCGAAGTTTAACTTTTGTAATTTTTTTTTTTATTTTTGAGACAGGGATCTCCCTATGTAGCACAGGCAAGCCTTGAATTCATGATTCTCCTGTGTCAGTCCCAAATGCAGGAATTATAGATGTGCACCACCATAACCAGCTCAGATTGTTTTATTTAAAAACAGATACTCTTCTATTGTATTTTCTAATTTTTCTTTTATTAAGTTGATGTCTGTTGTCAGGCAGTTGAGAAGTATTATATATGAGGATTCTGAATTTTGTAAGTGCTCATTACAATGACATAGTCAGCTGAAAGACAATATAGCTCCGAACCATGTCAACAATATTATTGGTTTATTTCTTCACACAATATACATCTCAGATATGCAAGAGATAATTTATACACACACACACACACACACACACACACACACACACACACACACGCACACACACACACACACACACACAAAAGCAGCAGCATCCCAGGCAATTCAGATATCTCTGTTCACTGCCTTGGTTTATACACCTTTAGATGTTGGGGGGGGGAAAACCCAAAACAAACAAAAAATAGTGAATGAAGAGTGTGACCATTGTCATTAAAAACAGTATTAGAATTTTATGGAAAATAGACTGCATTGGAATAAAAAAAAAAAAAGGTGTTCCCTTCAAAAGCTATAACTGGGTGTGACATCTGTAAGAGGTTGGGAAAAATGGAAAACAACCATAATTCTGCTCTTGGGTCTGCAAATGTATTTAGGCTCTTGTTCTGTTTTACAGGGGTAAATGGGAGACTTACTGGGAGTGAATCACATGGTCTGTGAAAGAAATATGGCTTGAAATACATGTTAATCCCCCCATAAAAAAGACAAAAACTCTCTAAACGTCAAGGCAAAAAAGCCTACCCCGATTTTAAACATATATTTATTATATTTTTAAGGCAAAATACTAAGATCATGTATGTCTGTGTTTTAAATATTATTGGCTCACCAGCTACTGGTTCTTATCTTGTTTAAGAGAGATTTTTGTCTTGCACAAATAAAATGAAGGACGACGCAGCTGTTAAACATTCCATTTTGGAATTGTATGTAATGGTGTGGAAAGGTGCTTATCATATGTGTATAAACGAAAGCTGAGGGTGATAGGATGGAATGTCCAATATCAGTCCCTTCCTGTAATATATGACAAATGGTAAGATAGGATTGCAGCCTTTATTTATATTCTTTATTTGCTTTGCTTGTTTTTAGTCATTGTACAACAGAAATACTTGTATTGTACAAGGCAATTTTAAGTGAAGAATAATGTTCATTTTCCTTTTACAAGATTTCTTTGAAGCATTAATATACCTCTTGTTAAAAAAATCCTACTCTAAATTATTTTTTGGTAGGCTTTTGAATATTGCTATGTCAAAATCACTCTCCTTTTTCTGTTTTGCTGCCCCATAAATTCTCAAACCTTTGATTCAGCAGAACTTAACTAATTTTCTATCACCAAATGTACTTGACATTTTTGTTTTTTTATCCCTATGTTAGTTTGCTTCTTGGACTATTTTTTCCTAACCTTATTCTAAGTAAATTTTACTCCCAAAATTTGGGTAAAAGACGATGTCTACCTTTATATCCTTAAGCACTAGCTTTCTGAGTTGATCTTGATAATTAAAGCCATTATCACATTTGTGTTCCGTGGATCCAGTCCAAGCCTCTTGCGTGCTAGGCAAGTGCTCTGGCACCCAGCTTTACTGTGCTTCAGGCTTACTAGTTTTCCTTCGGCAGTTCTCAGATTCTCAGACACCGCCGCTTCACACTTCTGCATTGATTTTCCAGTTCCATTCTACCCTCCTCGGTGGCAGGAGAGCTTGTGTTTCTCCCCTAAAGCTCTTAGGGTAGAGTTCTGCACCCGACAGGTGCCTGACAGCATATACATTGAGTAAGAAACGGTCTTGTCGGGTCTTTTGAAACTAAGAGTTGGAATTGTTCTTTACAAGTGGTCCTGGGTACAGGTTAACACTTGACCTATAATTACAAAGAATTAAAAATCCCGACCATTCCATTTAATTGTCCACTGGTACAGATGGATGATAAGAAGTGACATTTTTTTTTTTTTTTTTAATTAGAATTAGTATGGTAGCTGGGAATATTGGGTACTGGGCCCAAACTTAGTTTCACGTGTGTGTTTTCTTTCAGAATTTGACCAGAAATTTATTTGGGCTTTGGGCAATTTTTGTTTCCCTTAACTTGCTGAAGGCACAGGGGGTGCCTTACCTCCTTTTACAGCTGTTGCGCCTGGAGCCCAGAAAGCAAAGTGGGTGAGGGATGGGTGGGGCCACAGTAACTGCTCCACTGTTTGGGGAGGTGTATGGTAGTATGTAAAGAGCTTTGTGTTCAAAATTTAGTATTTTCTTCTGTTACTGGAAAAATTGTGTTTTTTTTTTTTTTTTTGTGCCAGTATGACTAGAGTGTGCTTGATTGGTCCATTATAGATGTGAGACTTTCTGTCTAAAGAGTGGTTTTATTTTAATTTACAGACGCTTGTCTAGACGGATGCAGCTGATGAGATACTTGCCCTTCTCTGCTCAAGGTAATCCACTCATTACTTTCAAATCAACCAGATCTATTAGAATTCAAAATCTATATAAAAAGACCTATTGACTCATGCAAAGCAATGTAATTCTAGATAAATAATTTGGATAAATGATCCTTTTATAGTTAAAGTTTTATAAGTTCATAAAAATGAGCTGATGTTCTTGGGTCAACTTAGAATTAGCTTGAATATTTTAATTGTGTAACATATGTGTGTTGTCTTCGTACTTTGGAGGGATTAGATTTGGTAAATTTTAGGTGAGGTCCTGGAATGTTAAATTTAAAAAAATGTCAGCACATGCTTCTGATTTATAAATCACTGTGGCATGAAAGGGATGGAAACAGCAGGTGATCGAGCCTTACGGATTAAAGGCTACAAGCTTTTAATATTTGTTATGTGATGTTACACTCATTTTGCTTTTATTTAATGAATGTTTTAATTAGATATTTAAGAAGTGGTTAAGACATTTGTTACTTTATAATTTTCAAAGTTTAGTTTTATGTTCTAGAATTTGCTTAGCCTCAAAATTGTCTTATCTACAAATATAGCCATGAGCTTTGTCTTGTTCTATAGTTTTCAATGAGGTGAATTAATGGGGAGAAAGATCCAGTTTTAAAATTTCACATCTGTTATTTCAGATGCTGGCTTAATTGATTTATTTTCCCTGTAAGTGTGAGAAGTCAGAAAAACAAAGGTTCTCAGTACAGAGTAATAGGTAAGTGAATATTATGAGGAATGTTGACATGATAAAGCTTTTGCATTCTCAATAGTTTTAAGGCTGTAATTTTATTTTCAGCCGTTGGTTTTACATTGTGGAATAGTCTTACTCAGGAGTACTAATGTCACAGAGCCAGGTTTGGTGGCACAAGCCTCTAATCTCAGTGCTTGAGATGCTAAGGTAGCCTGGGCAATACATTAAGACTGCTTTCACCTTCTCTCTTTAAATACAGCACATTGAATGGTTCTGTTGTGTAGTTTTCAACAGACAAAAATGTGTAAATAATTAGAATTAAACTTAAAAACTTATTTGCAATTCTGTTTTCAGTTGTAACAAACCGAGTACACTGCATTGAATTTATTAAAATAGCTGCAACTATGTATATATAGCTGCAACTGTGTGTATGTATGTGTGTGTGAGTGTGTGTGTGTGTGTGTGTGAGAGTGTGTGTGTGTGTGTGTGTGTGTGTGTTGCCAACGAATTAATTGACTGTATTAAGATTATCTAGGGTATCAGTGTCTCTTAGCAGAGTAAATGTAGATTTATTTAGAAAAGTAAGAAAGAACTCCTGTGGGTAGAAAGGGTTTCAAGAGAGGAATACCTTGTTATTTTATTTTTGCAAAGCAGCAAGGGGTTTCATTTGGAAGCAAAACATAAGTACAGAAGAGATGCACTGTTACCTTATAGTGTAAGACTTACTCATAAGCCCCCTTCTTAAATAGCATGGAGAATCTTCAAAAATTCTGAGTTCCAGGCGCAAACTCAATTCTACTGCTTCGTAATTTGGGGAATGATTTTACCATTCAACTTGATTTTTGAACTTCGATATATTATGGAAGGCTTATAGTTTTGTTTTTTGTTTTTTTTTCCTGAAATCTTCAAAATCTCTTCATGTACAAACACATATAAATATTCTATTTTTTAACTCTAAAAAACTTATCTCTGTGCTCTACACTGGTGCAAACTAAATCATTTTGTCTAAGATCAAAAATGAATAAGGTGTGGCTTGGGCAGTCTGTGGGGCCACTGGCAGTGGGGATTTATCCCCAGTGTTTAAACCTTTGGAGCCCATTCTCTCTGGAGGGATATCTTGCTTAGTCTAGATATAGTGGGGAGGACCTTAGTTCTGCCTCAAAGTAAGGTGGGAAGGCTTATAGTTTTAGGTGGGTTAAAAACTAGTAAACCATTTATTGGTCAGGAAATCAAAAAAATACTAGTAATATATATACGTGGTTTATATATTTAGAAAAGTTTAGTGATTCAGAGGCCACTTTAGTTGCTCTTTATATTTTTAGCAACTCTGATAAATTATAATAGAAGCTTGTGAGCTGAACATAAACTGCTGCATGATGTTTTTACTCATATTGAGAATTAGATGCTGTCTATGATTTCACAAATTCTGGATTTTTTGTTATAAGAACTCAGGAAAATGGTGTTTCAGGAGGGTTTATTAAGTATATTACAGTGGTGTGGTCTTTAGAAATCTAGTTCTGTGCTATTTCATCTGGAATTATTCTCTGGTAACTCAGAACTATAGAAAACTGGTAAGATTCTTCAGTATCTTCAGATAACTGCAGCAAACTGCTCTTTCCAGTGATGCATCCATTTGTTGACTCAGGAGCTCATGTCTGCTTTGCAATATTCTCCTCATCCATAGAAATGGCAGTGGCGGAAGTTAGGCATGATGGTGCATGCTTATTAGTCCCGTACTAAGGAAGTTGAGGCAGAAGGATTGTGATTTCCCGGCTAGTTTTGGATTAACATAGTGAATTCTAGGTCAGCTTAAGGTATATAGTAAAATCCTGCCTCAAAAAAAAAAAAAAAAAGAACAGAAATGATTTTGAGCTATTTTCCTAATAGTAATAAGGAATTACTGTTTATTATTAATTTTTATTTTTATTTTTATTTCTTTCTTTTATTATTATTATTATTATTATTTTTTTTTTTTTGGTTTTTTTGAGACAGGGTTTCTCTGTGGTTTTGGAGGCTGTCCTGGAACTAGCTCTTGTAGACCAGGATGGCCTCGAACTCACAGAGATCCGCCTGTCTCCCATGTGCTGGGATTAAAGGCGTGCAACACCACCGCCCAGCCATCATTATTAATTTTAATGCTTCTTTTTTTTCCTTTGTAGTTTGACCATTTGAGGCCAGTAGCCTCCTGACTGACTAGTTAAGATGCAGAAAAGACAAGGGTATTGCAGCTATTGCCGTGTGCAGTATCCTAACCTGGAACAGGTGAGAGGTACCCACTGACCCGATAACAACACTTAGCATCTTAGATATGAGTTTCTCTTTTACGTTTTATTAGATTGGCTTATTTATTCACTGAATGGATTTCATTGAGAATTTGCTGCTTTGCAAATATTGCTTGAATATGAGAATATGACCATGAACAAAACCAATTTTTTTCATGGAGTTTGCAGTATAGTTTAGTAAGACAGAAAATAACTAATATAATTTTAATACATATGTCAAATTATGATTAATTTTATGAGGAAAAGACAATAAACGAGAGAATGCTATTTAAGTAGAATGGCCAGGTAAGGGTTTAAAAAAAAAAAGTGACATTTGAATTGGCATTTAAAAGCAGATCAGTGCCAGGTTTACATATATATATGGAGGAAGACTTCTAGGCAGAGGAAATGCCCTGAAGGGGAAGAATATTACGCTAACCAGAAGTCAAGAGGTCAATATGACTGCAGTGGAAGTTGTGTGATAAGGTGCAAAGTGGTAGGTGAAAAAGGAAGGGTAATAGACTCTGTAAAGCCCAGTAGGTTAGCTGGGTATTGAGACGCCTGCGTTTAATTCCAGCACAGAGAGGTGGAGGCAGACTGACCTCTGTGAGTTCAAGATTAGCCTGATTTACAAAGTGCTAGGCCAGCCATAGCTATACAGTGAAACCCTGTTGGACTATCTCACTACATCCTGTCTCAGAAAACATACAAATGTCCTTGTAGGTTAAGGTGAGAACACTGACTTTTATGCCAATGGGGTGGGTGGCCATTATAGCACTATGAAAAGGGTGACTGTATTATTGAACTCATATTTTAGAAAGATCATTTTGGATGCTGCTGAGTAGAACAGTTGGTATGGGGATTCTTTCATATTTATTTTGTTGCAATGTAATTCTTTTAGTATAAACTTGCCCACTTTAAAATGAAATTGAAAGATCTTTAGTGTATGCACAAAATGATATATTGTTTAATTTTCATCTTTAAAAGGAAACCACATACCCACTGAACAGTTATTCTGTACTCTCTTGGATCTCTAACCTCTGGCAACTACTAATCTACTATCTTTTTCAAAAGATTTAACTATCCTGGATAGTTCCCCCAGATGAAAGCATATGCTGTGTCTGACTTTCCATTTAGCATAATATATTCAAGGTTCATTCATATCATAGCATGTATTACTACCTCATTATGGCTGAATAATAATCTGTTATAAATTTTATTTATTTGTTCAAAAATTGATGAATGCTTAGGTTGTTTTTGCTTTTTTTGGCTACCATGAATATTGCTGCTATGGATATTTGTGTATAATTTTTTGTGTGAACATAAATTTTCAGTTCTCTTGGGTATATATGTAGGAGTGGAATTGTTGGGTCATACGATAACCTTTTTTTTTTTTTTTTTTTTTTTTGAGGAACTGCCTCACTGTTTTCCAAAGTGGCTCTACTATTTTATGTTACCTCCAACAATGCATGAGGGTTCCAGTTTCTCCTCATCCTTGCCAGCACCTATTTTTTTTTTTCTTAATTACAGCCATTTTGTGGATGTGAAGTGATACCTCATTGTGACTTTGATTTGCATTTGCCAGTGTCATTGAACATGTTTTCATGTGCTTATCAGCTGTTTGTTTTTTATACATTCTTTAGACAAATGCCTATTCAGATCCAATGTCCATGTTTTAGTTGGTTTGTCTGTTTTATTGATGAGTTTTAAGCCTTTCTTGCTAGCAGATCTTTATGAATTAATATGATTGTAATACTTTGTCCTATTCTGTGGCTTGTCTTTGTACTTTGTTGATAGTGTGCTTTGATCTATAAACATTTTAAATTTTGCTAGGTATGGTAATACTTGCCTGAAATCCCACAATTTAGGAGGTGAAAGCAGGAACATTGCAAACAGGCCATCTTGGACTACATAGTGAGACCTGTCTCAAAACAAAAGTTTTAAATTCGTTTATGTTCTTTTTTTAAAAATTAAAGACAGTTCTTTCCGTGCAGTCCAGGTTGGCCTCAGGCTTGAGGAATGTTCCTCTTCCACCTCCTGAGTGCTGAGGTTGCGGGTATGTACCACTGCCCCTTTCTTTGTTTTATCTTCCATGAAGGATTGCCCAGTCTAACATCATTAAGGCTTATCCCTATATTTTCCTTTAAGAGTTTCATAGTTGCTCTTATAATTAGGTCTTCTGTTCAATTTGAATTAATTTTTGTATAAATGAGAGATGGACTTCAGTTTTCATTCTTTTCCTTGTGCAATCCAGTAATCAACTACACTCTGTTGAAAAGACTAGACTTTCCTATTCATTTATCAGCATCTGTTGAAAAATCCACTACTTAAAATTGTTAAGAGTTTATTTCCTTGTTCTCAGTTCTGTTCTATTAGTCTATATATGCAACATAATGCTAGCACCACAGTCTCTTTAAAAAACACATCTTAAACTGGCATATAGTAATCTTATGTGTTTATCAGATAACTGTGTCATACTTCAGCACATGTATACAGTGTGTAATGATCAGCTCATGATAATTGGCCTGCCATCTCAAACATTTATTTCTTTGTACTGGGAGCATTTGCTCTGCTCTTTTGAAACACACATAGTTAATATTCCTGTTCTGTAGAACATTAGAAGTTATTGTACCTATTCACCCATCTTTCCATACACATTAAACAAGGTAGAGTCAGGGACAGAGACTGATGTGTGGCAGTGAAAACTAACAGGCAGAGACCCTGTTTAAAAACAAGGTAGAAGGAAAAACTGGCACCTGAGGTTGTCCTCTGACTCCCATATATATGTTCACATGGCATATTCACGCCTCTTAATGTTTTCTTCTAGTAGTTTCTTAGTTTTGGGTTTTACAGGTACTAGTGTGTCTTAGTTACAGTTCCATTGCTAGGAAGACACACCATAACCAAGGCAACTCTTAGATAGAATTTAATTGAGGCTTGCTTATTTTAGAGAGTTATCCCACCATCATCATGGTGGGGAATGTGATAGCAGGCAGCCATAGTGCTGAAGAAGTAACTGAGAGCTTTACCTCCTCATGCGCAGGTAGCAGACAGAGACCGAGCCTGGCATGGACTTTTGAACCCTCAGTGCCCATCCCCAGTGACGTATCTCTTCCAACAAGGCTAACCCTCCTCCAACAAGGCCAAATCTTCTTCCTACCTCTTCCTACAAGGCCACCCCTTTTTTGTTTTGTTTTGTTTTGTTTTGAGGCAGGATCCCTATGTGTAGTCCTGGCTGTCCTGGAACTAGCTCTGTAGATCAGGCTATCCTCAGTCTCAGAGTTGCATCTGCCTCTTGAGTGCTGGGATTATAGGTGTGTACAACTGTCACCTGTCCTTCTTTATTATTATTATTATTATTTTCTTAATTTTACAGTTCTATCCCAGTTCCCTCTCCCTCCTTCCATGCCCTACCACCAACCCTCCCATTTCATTCCCCATGCACTCCCCAGGGAGGGTGAGGCCTTCCTGGAGGGATCATCAAAATATGTCAAGTCTTTCGGGGTAGGGCCTAGGCCCTCCCTCCTGTCTGTGGCTAATTCTTCTGATCCTCAAACAGTTCCTGGCACCAAGCACTCAAGCATGGGAGTGTACGGAGGCTGTTCTCACTCAAACCACCAGTTAGTGTGACATATTGCATTGATTTTCATATGTAATAAGAGGTTGAAGTCTGGTTTTATTCTCCAATATTTAATTCATCATCATCACTATTATTAACGAGACAGGGCCTCACTATGTAACTCTAGCTGTCCTGCAACTCTCTCTGTAGACCTTCCACTCAGAGTGGTCCACCTGCCTCTGCCTCCTAAGTGCTTGGATTAAAAGTTTGAGCCACCATACCAGACTTAACTCTTCTCTCTCTCTCTATATATATATATATATATATATATATAGTGTGTGTGTGTGTGTGTGTGTGTGTGTGTGTGTGTGTGTGTGTGTGTGTGTGTGTGTGTGTTGAAGTTTTCCAGTACCATTTACTGAAGATAGTTTACCTTGGTTGGTGCCTTCTACACCCTCACTGGTCAACTGCTCTTATAGTTAGAGCTAGATGGGTAAATTATTCCTTTGTTTTCTGTTATGTTTCTTCAGTGCCCCACCTCCCCATATCATACTGTACTTTTGTATTATGTTTTGAAGTTGCTATTATAATGGCTCCACCTTTATTCATTTTACTCAAGACTGTTACAGCTTTTAAGAATATTTTAGGTTCTATATGAAGTTAGAACCTAAATTTATATGGTTGCTTTTTCCTTTTTTTGCTTCTGTGAAGGTCATTGATGTTCTGATACGAATTGCAATTGAATCTTTAGGTTATTATGGGTACTTTAACTATATTCTTCTAATCTATGAACATGAGCTATCTTCTTCTTCTTGGTTTATTTGTTATGTGTATCCTTAATTTCATTCTTTTCATTTTTTGTAACTTACATTGTAGACATCAGAATTCATAATTCATCTTTAGGTGGTATTATTATTAATGTTACTATTCTTGGTAAACTTTAGACAATATGTAGAACAGCTGCTTTTTGTATGTTTTTATATTCTGTGCCTTTATTTGAATTTATTTTTCAGTTTTAAAAATATTTTAAAGCAGTCTAGTTTTTTTTTTCCTTAGTAAAATTATGTCATCTGGGGCTGGAGAGATGGCTCAGCAGTTGAGTGATTGCTGCTCTTTTGGAGGACCTGGTTTGGTTCCCAATGCATGGCTGTCACTATAGTTTCAGGGAGTCTGACACTCTTTTCTGGTCTCCATGTATACCAGGCATGCATGTGTTTTGCATACATACATGGAGGCAAAACATCTATACACTTGTGAATCTTTTTTTTTTTTTTTTATAAAAAAGATTGCCATCTACAAATGAATAATTTGATGCCCTTTATTTTTCCTATTGTGATGCTCTAAGGCTTCTAATCTGATACTGGATATGATCAGTTAGTGTGTGAATGTCTCTTATTATTGTTTTCAGAGAAAGTGGAGTTTAGCTTTCCTCCATTGAGTATGTTGTAAATTGTGGATACTCATGTACAGTCCCTGTTATGCTAAACTGTGTTATTTTTATACCCAATTAAATTTTTTTTATCATGAAGGACTGTTTAATGTTAATAAATTCAGAAAAAGTATAATTAGATATATACTAGATGATCATGCAGTTTTATCCATCATTATATTGGTGAAATGTTTGTAGATTTGTATACTTTGAACCATTTTTGCCTTCCTGAGGTAAACCCCACTTGGTTATGGTGTATAATCTTTATGTTGTTGAATTGATTCATTAGCATTTTGTTGAGAATTTTTTAATCTGTGTTTATCAGCAGTGTCCATCTGTAATGATTTAGTAAAATTTATCAGGTCCTGGGCTTTTATTTCTTGTGACACATTTTACTGATTTAGTCTGGTTACTTGTTAACAGTTTGTTGATTTTGTATGTTGTCATGGCTCAATTTTGGTAGGTTATGTGTATATAGAAACACATTTCTTTCCCCCCCCTTTTAACATTTAAATTAGAAGCAAGCTTGTTTTACATGTCAATCCCAGTTCCCTCTCCCTCTCCTCTCCTGCCCACCACCAGCTCCCTATCACATCCCCTTTTTATTCCCCCAGGGAGGGTGAGGCCTTCCAAGGGGGAATCTTCAAAGTCTTAGAAACACATTTCTTGTAGGTTTTCTAATCAAGTAGCATACATTGTTTATCATAGTCCTTAATGATCATTTGTATTAATTGGTTGTAATGTTTTCCTTTTCATCACTGCTTTTATTTGGATCATCTGTCTTCTCTCATCTTTTTCATGCTGGCATTTGTGCACACATGCTATACCACTAGCCCTTTTCAAAAAACGTGTATGTAGGCAAGTTTTAGTCTATTTTTGCTGTTTATTTCCTGTTATTGCCATGAGTTTGGTATGTTCTTGATTCTTTTAGATTATTTGTGGTGGTATTTATTTTAAACATTTTTAAAAGTAGGCTGTAATGCATCTATATTGCTTTTGTTTTATTCCATAGGCTTTTGTTTATTTCAATGGTATTATTTCAATTTCAGTTTAAGACATTTAAAATTTTTCTTTTGATTTCTCCTTGACCCACTATTCATTTAAGAACATGTTAAATTTTCATGTACTTGTGCAGTTTCTAAAGATATGCTTTACTGCCAGTTTTCTTCAATTCTGATCAAAGATACATGTGCTGATTTTATTTTTGTTAATTTGTTGAGAAAGTTTCACATGCCGATGAGAATAATGCTTATTCTGTAGGTTTTGGATGAAATACTCTGTAAATGTCTGCCTGGACCTTTTGGTCTATAATATATAAACAGTTTATATGTGATAATCAGATTCTTTCTAGTTTTTGTGTAGATGGTCTTTCCAATGATGGAAGTATGGTTTTGAGTTGTTACTACTGTACTAGACTCTTCTTTTTGATCTAGTATTTAGATATAATTATATATATAATTTTTAAGTTGTTGATTTGTGGTGGTATTTTAAATACACACACACACACACACACACACACACACACATTTTATTGAGTTGATTCTTTTGTCGTTATGTCTCATTTCCCCAGTTTTTGACTCCAAGTCTATTTATACTGATACATCTGTGGATACTCCTGCTTGGTTTTCTTTACATGGTATGTTTTTTTTTTCCTGTTACTCACCTCTAGGAAGTGTTACTTTACTGATGAAATTAGTTTCTTAGAGCAGCATATCATTGTCTTTTTTTTTAAACCCTATTGAACCAGTCTACATCCTTTGAGAATTTAATGTTTATATTCAAGCTTATTGATAGGTAATGATACACTCTTGTTATATTTTTAATGTTTTTTGTTTCTAATTTTTTGATATGTTTTTCCTTACTCATCCTTGTGGTTTGATGATCTTCTGTATATGATTCTTCCTTGTATATCTGAACAACTGTTGAGTTTTGTATTTGCATGTTTTATGATGGTAATTAGTTGTCTTTGCTTTTAGTATAGAACTCTTACACATTTTTAGGGATGGATGAACTGATTGTGGAGAATTACTTCACTTTTTGTGTTTTGTAAAGACTATATTCCTCCTACAATTCTGAAGGATAGCTTTGTGGGTAATTTTTTTTTCCAGGACTTTGAATATTTTTCATCTTACACAGTTTCTGCTGACAAAAATTTTCTTTTAGCCTAGTAGGAATTACCTTTTATGTGATTTGATGCTTTTCTGTTACTATCTTTAAAAGTCTCTTATTTTAAGCAGTTTGGTAATGATGATTGGGAGATGTTTGTCATCTTTCTGTACCAAAACAAAATCCTGGAGATAACTTCTTCTCAAAGTTTGTTTTGGTTGTGAGTTTGGAGACACTTTAGTCTGTAATTGATAGGTTCTATTATTGTGTGTTTGTGGTGACACAACACAACTTGGCATGGAGTGTAGTGACACAGGTTGTCTTAATGTCTGGAATGTGAAAAAAAATAGGCAAAACAACAGGACTCCCATAATGTTCACTGGAGGCAAGCTATCAGTGACGTAAAGCCTCCAGTTTTAGATCCCCACCTTATAAGGGTTCTGAAGATCCACCTTTCAGTTCATGGGCCTGAAGAACATTCAAGATCTCATCTTGTAGTATATATGACCTCTTTTGGTCAGGTTTCAGAGGTCCTTTGAGCAGCTCTAACTTTTCTAAGATAGAAAGCTTTTCATTATTAGGTTGACTAGGGTTTCTATCTTTTTTAGGACACAAATGATGCTAACATGTCCTTATTTCATCATCTCACTAAACGTCACAAGCTTTCTTCATTCTTAATTTTTTACCTAAGATTGGGTTATTTCAGAAAGGCAGGCAGATTCTGATAGGGATTGTGTTGAATCTGCAGATGAATTTGTGGAATGTCTACTTTAGCACCTCGTCTTGCAATGTATATGCAGGGAGCATGTATTTCTGTTATAGAAAGCTTCTTACAAATCTTTCAACCTAGTTTTGGGCTTTTCAGTATACAAGTTTTATACTGTTCTGTTAAATTTATTCATTAGTATTTTTAATACTATTGTTAAATTTACTTTTGCTTATCTCTAATATATAGAATTATAATGGCTTTTAAAATATTTATCTTACATCATGCAGCATTGTAGAACTTAACTAGCTCTCAAAAATTTTGCAAGTGAGTCCTTATGACTTTGTATGATCCTTCCATGTACAGTCATTGCACTAGTTTTCTAATCTAGATACCCCTTTCCTTGAACCTCTCTCTAGTAGAATCTAGTAGTATCTAGTAGAAGTGGTATGAATAGATATCCTTCTCTCTCTTTATCTTAGGGAGAAAGCTTTCATTCTGTCAATATTAAATAAGATACATAGTGTGACTTTTATATAGAAGACCTTGTTAGGTTTAGAAAATGATCTTCTGTTCCTAGTTTATTTCCTAGTTCATTTAGTATTTCATTATGAAAGAATGCAGGATTTGTCACTGTTTTTTGTGTGTATAATTGTTATATAAATGTATTCGTTCAGGCTGTTATAATAAAACATGGTAGTACTAGATGACTTAAGCAACTTGAATTTTTTTTCTTACTTTTCTGAAGGCTAGAAAGTTCAAGAGCAAGATACTAGCTGATTTATCTACTTTCCTAGCTTGTATTTGGCTGTCTTCTTATCGTGTCTTGCCTTGTGGGGGAGAATAATCTCTCTTCCTCTTATAATGTCAATAATTAATGCTATATTAGACTTCATTCTTTTGGTATCATGTAATACTAATTATTACTTCCTTAAATTTTATCTAAATTCAGTCATATTAGGGGTTATAAATTGAGCATATGAGTTTTGGTTAGATGTGGGTATGTAGTGCAGACTGATTTTTGGATGTTACCCTAACCTTATATTCCTGGGATAGATCTTATATGGTTATGGCATACAGTTAGTTTTCTTTTGCTGTTGTTGGGTTTTGTTAATAATTTGTTGAGGATTTTTACATATATATTTGTAAGGAGTGTTGGTCTGTGACTTTCTTGTGCTGTCTTTGTGTCATTTTGGTATTAGGGTAATGAGTTTCATTTTTGTTACAAGAGTTTTATCAAGCATTGTATACATTTTGATGCAAGTAGTCATGGTTGTAGTGGCTACTGCTTTCATTTAGAAGTGTCTCAAGTTTCTCTTCAGGGTCTAAGCTATAACTGTGTCATAGGTGAAACAGTTTATAATGATCTGATTTTGTAAATGCTGAACTGTTCTTATCTTAGATGATATCTAAGATAACTGTATAATATGTAAACATTTTGTGTGGTGGCATTTGTCCTGTTTATATAATAGAAATCAATTAATTTCATAGTTAAAAAGTTTTTTTCGTTGTGATTTTTTTAAAACTCCCCTTTTCCAAAGAAAATATTTTTTTTTTAATGCTGGTCATAAATATGAGGCAGAAAATAAATGAAGTCTCTTTATCTTTCTCTTATGATTGATAAATTGTTTCATTACATAACTGGACTTGTTGAACCTTTGGCAATTGTAAAACATTGATTTGTTGACTAAAGATTCTATTCAATAAAGATTTGACACTTTTTTTTTCCCTTTGGCCAAACAATTAAAATAATTTTTATTTATTTGGACACTCTTGAACTAAATTGGCATTGAAAAACATTCTGTTGATGACAGCTAGGATAATTTGTATTAACTTTGAAAGCTTGGAAAATATATATATATATGTATATGTGGGGTGTGTGTGTGTGTGTGTGTGTGTGTGTGTGTGTGTGTGTGTGTCTGTGTATGTATATATATTTCAAAGCTTTGGAAAACTAGTAAGGCAGTGAAGAAATATGGGGCCCAGACCTAGTGGAGTATTCGATAGAAAACAATGGGAGCCAAAAGAAAGAAAACAACTGCCAACCTAGACTTCTCTACTCAATAAGTATAACTTTCACGTAAGGTAAAATAAAAATATTTTCAGGAAACAAAAATTAAGGGAATTTGTCACCAGCAGACCCTCACTAAAGGAAAAACTAAAAGGAGTTCTTCAGGCAGAAGGAAAACGATTCCAGATGGAGGCTCAGAGCTATCAGAAAGTAATGAAGAACAATGGACAGGTAAATATGTAGGCAACCAATAAATCATGTTTATGGGATTAACAGTGATGTAGGTTGGGAAGGTAGTAAGTAATTTCTAAGGATCTTACATTGTTTAAGGAGAGAATAAAATAGTAATTTTAGACTTTGATAGTTTAGGCGTGTCATTTGTTCCTACTAGTAGACTAGGAAGAAAGTCTGTAACTGCTGAGCTAACAAAATGGGGAAATTAGAATAATAAGGATGAATAAAAAAGAGAGAAAATACCCATAAGAGTAATAAGTAACAGACTTCTAGGTATACCCAAGTGAAAATAGACTTACTGCTTGAATTAAAAATATGTTCAATGACTACGTGTGTGTGCATATGTGTTTACTTCTGTGGTAGAGCACTTGTGTGCTGTATATGACAGCAACTCAAAAAGGAAAAAAATAAAACTACATTTAATACTTTAAGGGACGTCTTAGCCACAGAAATAAGAAAGAAAAAGATAAAAAATGACTAAAATGATAAAGATAATTGGATAGAAAGATAAAATACAGTTGTTTGTCATAACATGATGATGGACTAGAAAACCAAAATTAGACAAACTATTAGAATTAATGAGTTTAAAAGCTTGTTGGAGTCAGGTGAGGTAGGGCATGCCTGTGGTCCTAACTTCTGAAAAGGCTGAAGTAGGAGGGTCATTTGATTCTATGCATTTGGGATCAGCCTGGGCACCATGGAGGAGGCTTTGGCTGAAAACAAAACAAAACAAAACAAAACAAAAAAAAAAAACCAAGGTGGTTTGACTAACAGATAGTCATATTCATGTATGCAGATACTCTGCAGAAAATGAGATTTAAAGATACCATTTACAATAACATCAAAGAAAATAAAATTCTGAGGAATAATTATAATAAAATATGTATAAAATCTTTACATACATCTGTAAACACTGATTTAGCTCAGTGATTGCATGCTTGCATTAGCATGCTTTAGGCCCTAGGTTTAATCCCCAGCACTGGGGGTGGGGACCAAGGAGAAGGACCTAATATTTTCATGGATTGAAAAAAGTTAATATTAAAATGTTCAATTTCCCCAAATTATTTTACTCATTCAATGAAATTACAGTGAAAACTACATAAATTTCAATAAAAATTAAGCCAATATAAATATGGGAGTAAAAGAATATGAGAACCAGTTAATATTAAGGAAAATCTGAGTGAGAAGGTGTATTTCATCAGATAACCATTCTTATTCACCTTTACTCATTAGACAAGACAGTCTTGGTGCAAAATTAGAAAAAAACAAACTCCAGAGATGAATGTGTGTGTTGGATCTGTGACAAAGGTCACACTGCAAAGCAGCAGGGAAGATTTGCTGCTAGTAGATGCTGATGTGCCTGGCAATTGAGTACCTAGTTGGGAAAAAAAAAAAAAAAAAACTATTTTTGAATCATCCTGTGTGTAAAAAGTCATTCCAAATGAATTATAGATGTGACTGTTGTAGGTAACTACATAATAAAGGAACTAATAACAAACAGGAGCAACTCTTCATGATTGTGAAGAAGAGCCTTCTGTCAACAACAACAATAACAACAAAAAAAAAAAAAAAATGAATAAAGTGGCTGCAATAAAATTAAGGAAGTGGTAGATGATTAAAGTAAGAAGGCCCGCTGCAGAAAGGAAGTGAGAAGACAAGATGGGCTATAGAAAGGAAGTAAGACAAGATCAGCTATAGAAAGAAAGCAAGAAGACCAGACCAGCTACAGAAAGGAAGTGAGAAGACAAGATGGGCTATAGAAAGGAAGTGAGAAGACAAGACAGGCTGCAGAAAGGAAGTGAGAAGACAAGATGGGCTATAGAAAGGAAGTGAGAAGACAAGACAGGCTGCAGAAAGGAAGTGAGAAGACAAGATGGGCTATAGAAAGGAAGTAAGACAAGATCAGCTATAGAAAGAAAGCAAGACCAGACCAGCTACAGAAAGGAAGTGAGAAGTCAAGACAGGCTGCAGAAAGGAGGTAAGAAGACAAAATTAGCCACAGAAAGAAAATGAGAGGATCAGGTAGCTACAGAGAGGAAGTAGAAGACAAGATATGCTGCACAAAGAAAGTGAGAAGACAAGACAGGCTACAGAAAGGAAGTGAGAAAACCAGCTAGCTACAGAAAGGAAACAGAAGACCAGCTAGCTGCAGAAAGGAAACAGAAGACCAGCTAGCTGCAGAAAGGAAACAGAAGACCAGCTAGCTGCAGAAAGGAAACAGAAGACCAGCTAGCTGCAGAAAGGAAACAGAAGACCAGCTAGCTGTAGAAAGGAAACAGAAGACCAGCTAGCTGCAGAAAGGAAACAGAAGACCAGCTAGCTGCAGAAAGGAAACAGAAGACCAGCTAGCTGCAGAAAGGAAATAGAAGACCAGCTAGCTGCAGAAAGGAAACAGAAGACCAGCTAGCTGCAGAAAGGAAACAGAAGACCAGCTAGCTGCAGAAAGGAAACAGAAGACCAGCTAGCTGCAGAAAGGAAGCGAGAAGACCAGCTAGCTGCAGAAAGGAAGCGAGAAGACCAGCTAGCTGCAGAAAGGAAGTGAGAAAACCAGACCAGTAATAGAAAGGAAATAAGAAGACAAGATCAGTTACAGAAAGGAAGTGAGAAGACCAGCCACAGAAAGGAAGTGAGAAGATCAGCTACAGAAAGGAAGATGATACTTGAATAAAGATATTGTCTCCAGAATAAGTAAATTCTACAAGTTAATGAAGACATCTGAGAACAGGAAGAGGAGCTGGCATGTTGGTATTTGCTTGTAACTCAACATTCTGAAGATGAGGATACTGAATTTAAGACTAGCCTAGGATACATAATGAAGACCCTGTCTTGAAAAAAAAAACCAAAAGAACATCAGAAAGAAATTTGAATGGATCCATAATTACAGACAATCTAGATTTCCAGTAAAAATAAAAAGCTATCATCAGATTGTGGATTAAGGCCATAATATATGGCATTGAACACTTTCCACAATAGCTAAAATGTAAAATACAGAATACCAGTGTTGATGATGAAGTGGAGTAATACAAAGATAAAGATATACTGTTGGTTGAGGCATAGATTATTCCAACCCCTTTGGAAGACTAGATATTGAAGCTGAACATACATGTACTATATGATACAGAAGTTCTACTCCTAGTAATCTATCCCCCAAAATATGTGTGCCTTGTCACACAAGAGGAATAGCAAGGTTCTTTGCAACATTGTAATGTCCAAAAGTCATCAATAGCAGAATCCACAAAATATGATACGTTATTACATGAGAGTACAGATGTGTCCATGAAGATGAACAGAATATAGCTAATGTTGAACAGTTATCATAAATGCAGTGTTGAATGAGAGCAGCTCAGTGTAAAAGAATACATGTTGTATGGTGTTATTTATATAAATTTCAGAATCTTTCAAAACAGCATTAGAAATCAGGGTTATAGTTACACTTGGGGATGAGGAAAGGCGTGTAGGATGGGCATGGGGCAGTGGGACAGTAGAGGGATTTCTAGGTGCTTATATTTGTGGACAGATGGTTATGGATATGTTTATTCTGTGATGGTTTAGTGCACTACATACAAGTATTTTGTGTGTTTTATGTGATATGTATGTTGAAAAATTCTCAATAAACCTGTGTGGGGCATGGATAATGTGGTGGTTCCTGCAGCTTACTCGATGCAGTTCTCCATTCATATTGCTCTTTCTCTTTTTGCCTTAGCAGAGAGAGGACAAGGTTGGATTTTATTTGAATCTTTATTTGTTCCCTTGTACACTTGTTCTTTTTATTACCAGCGGTGTAGCTCTGGTGATGGGCACTGAATAGTGGGGGAGTTTGTAGCAAGAGTATTTTGATACTTGTATTTGATTGTTCCTGGGGCTAAGGTAACAGTGCAGAAAAATTCTCACATTAGCATGACAGGAAATAATTCCAAAAATGGAGCTAGCAACCTATTTTTTGTTTTGTTTTGTTGTTGTTTTTTAAATGGTGCCTAACTATGATATATTAAAAAATGATTTGATTTCTCTTAGGTATTGTTAAAGCATGTTGTATTATGAATAACATGTGATAGTATGCCATTTATATTAGCTATGTGGCAACAAAAAGCATATAACCTACAGTTTGGCTCACATTTAAATCCTGGCTTTGCTGTTTGCTAGGTACAAAATTTAAGGACGTTTACTTCTCTTTTTTTGTGCCCCACTCTCTTTGTGTCAGAAGAGGGCACTGTTCTTGCGGAGTGAAAATGAATGAGCTTTTTTAGGTGGACTGAGTAACCGTGTGTGTGACATATGGTCTGGTTCAGCCTGTGTTAGATTTCTTCTTATCATGCGGCTAATCCACTAATACTAGGATCTGTGTAAAGCTGAAGACTTTAATGTGCTTACACCAATATCCTGCCAAGGCGGGATTCTTCTTAATCACTGAAGGAAAAGAAATGAAGGGTTTTTTTTTGAGTTAATCTTTGTTCTTTTTTAATACCATAATCCAACCCTGTTCTCTCTTTTCACAGTTTTTTATTGTAAAAATAATCATTGGAAAATATAAAAAAAATGTTAAGAAAAATTAAAAATTATCCAAAACTACATCACTTAAAAATATACTTCTAAGATTTTAGTACATTTTCTCCCATTTGCTTGTCTGTAAATTTTTAACTGTAGTTTGAGATAGAGCCATGCATACATTTTTTTTCTCTTAGTACATAGTATTTCTTTATGTTACAGTTTCTTTATTTTAGGTAGCTGCATGGTATTACTTCTTAGTGTACATTATAATTGAAGGATATTGTTATGCAGTTTCTAGTTTATCACTATATTATGGTGTGCTAAGTGTCCTTTTAGATGTCATCCTTAGGATATATTTAGAGGTATGTAACAACTATATTTAGGGAGACACATTTATGGTTTTACATACACATATTAGAAGTGCTGTATGGAAAGAATATCAACTTATATTTCTACAACAAATACATACATGAATCCATTTTGTGTCACCATGAGTAGCAGTTATTCACCTAAACCCTCTGTCTCTCTTTGCAGCACTTGTTTAGTGCTCAGCACAGAACCCTGACCAGACAGAGCCGGCGTCGGACAATCACCAACAACACTTTGATGGAACGCTTCCTGCAGGACGTTCTACGACACCACCCGTACAATTATCAAGACAACAGGTAAGGTAGTCAGTATTATGGTTTACTTATCCCCACCATCTTGCTTTGTAGCCCAGGACTAGTGTTGTCTGGAAATGCTGTGTAACCCAGACTGGCTTCAAACTGTTTCTCAAATGATGAGATTATGTGAATGTGGCACCATACTTAACTTTTTAAAGCCTGTAATTGAATTTAAAAAAATATGAAGTGTAGCTGGGTGGTCGTAGTGCAGACCTTTAATCCCAGCACTCAGGAAGTAGAGGCAGGCAGATCTCTGTGAGTTGAGGCCAGCCTGGTCTACAAAGTAAGTTCCAGGACAGCCAGGGTAACACAGTGAAACCCAGCCGTGGGGAAAAAAAAAAGTGCAAAGTTGTTTTGTTTTTATGGAACTAGGGATAGAACCTAAGGGCTCAAACATGGCAGGCAAACACTTTACTTTGGATGCATTCCCAGCTCTATAGTGAGCTGTCTTATTTAACCAATAAAAAGAAATAATTGGAAGTTATTGGATACAATTTTGAATTAAGGTTTTGCAGAAGAGTTATTACTTACCTAGCCCTAAAATGGAATTGTATATAGATTTCCAGTTGCTTATTTTACTTAAGTATTTAAAGATTTATTTGAAGGGGGTCTAGAGTGATTGATTGCTCAGTGGTTAAGAGAACTTGCTCTTGATGAGGACCTGGGTCCAGTTCTTAGCACCCACACACCTGCTCACAACCACCTTTAACTCTAATTCCAGGGGAACTGACACCCTCTTTGGACCTCTGCATGCATGTTTATGGTACACATACATGCAGGCAAAACATTTATATATGTATTATAAGACTAAATATTTTAAAATTTATTTTTAAAGATTGATTTGTGAGTGTGTGTGTGCGCGCACGCTCATGTATGTATGCGCATGTGCATATGTGTGTACACATGCACCTGCATGTTTGGGTTAGTGTTTTCTGGGTTGGGCTGGAAGCCCAGTAATACCCATTTCTATGCACCTCTGAGCTACCTTTACAGGCATGTACAGAGTGCCTAGGTTGTTATATGGCTGTTGGTATCCAAATTTTGGTCCTCATTACTATGCAGCAAGTACTGTAACTGCTGAGGCATTTCTTCACCTCAGTTGTTTGTATGATCTTTCACTATGCATCTGGGAGTGTTGGCTGAGTTGTAGAGTGCTTGCCTAGTATTAGTGAATCTCTGTCTTCAGTCCTCAGCCCTGCTAATAACAATCAGTTTATTACAGAAAATATGGACTTAGGAAACTATGCTTTTTCCTAAGTAAATGTTTTAGGCTGATAAGTAATTATGTGTTATTAAGGTAATTTTTTAGGTGCGTTATAGGATTAAATGTTGGGTAAGGGTGGAGCAGAATGTTTTGAAAGATCATTAACAGAAAAGCTAGGACAATATAGGACAATATAGTTGAAGTAATCTAAGTCAATTCTATTTTAATGGAACTGTGTGCTGAGTGGAGGATGTATTAGATTGGACAGTCTCTTAATACCATGTCAGAATCTTGATGCCTTCTAAAAAGAATTTTAATAAAATTTTTATTATATTTATTGTTCATTTGTGTATATGTGGAAGTTAGAAGAATTTGCAGAAGCTAGTTTTTTAAGTATTGTACATGTGTGTTTTGGGAATCACACACAGGTTTGGTGACAAACATCTGTATTCTTTAAGCCATCTTTCTGGCTTTTGATAGCTCCCCCCACCATTCAGCTTGTTTTGGTTGGTTAATAAAAAAGAAACATTTGGTAACATTTAAATGTTAATATTTAATTTTCTGGGCTACAACCCCCCCTAGAAATCAGATTATAACAAGTATATAAGATGAGCAAAGCAAAATGGGAGCATATCTATACAGAATTAGCTGAGGTGCACACCAATAGTAGAAAAAGAAACTTATGCTTTGCAGGATACTAACCTAGAATTTAGAAGTGATGAAACATTTTCATGGGGAAACTTTTTTCAAGTGGTTTTTCTTAATAAGAGCAGGTAGAAAGATCAGATTAGACTAACCATAGTATCATACATGAGACTTTCTGATTAATAAACCTTTTAAGCATTTCTTCAACAGACAAGTTTGTATAACAGTCTTTGTTGCTTTTCATCTTCTGTAATAAGACACCTTGGCCAAGGCAACTTATAAAAGAAAACACTTAATTAGGGACACTTAGTTCCTGAGGGTTAGAGTGAGTCCAGACTATCATAGCATCATGGAACATGACAATAGGCAGGCATGGTTCTGGAGCAGTAGCTGAGAGCTTAAATCTGGCACAAGAAGAGGCAGAGAAAGATAGAGCTAACTGGGAATGGTGTGGGCTTTTAAAGCCTCAAAGCCCATCCCCAATGACATACTTCTTCCAACAAGGCCATACCTCTTAGTTCCTTCCAAACAGTTCCATCAACTGGGGATCAAGTATTCAAACATATGAGCTTATGTAGGTCATTATCATTCAAATCATCACAGCAACTATTTCTGTAGTTTAATTTCATAGGATTTGAACTAGGCTAGAGTGTATAGATCATTATAAAAAAGCAGTTCTCAACATGCAAGTCATTACCTCTTTGGAGGTCAAAGGACCCTTTCCCAAGAGTCACCTAAGACCAACAGAAAACACAGGTGTTTACATTAAGATTCATAGCCATAGGGGCTGGTGAGGTGGCTAACATGCACTGGCTGCTCTTCCAGAGGTTCTAAGTTCAATTCCCAGCAATAACATGGTGTCTCACAACCATCTATAATGGGATCTGATGCTTTTGTCTGGCATGCAGGTGTACATGTAGACAGTACTCATTCATAAAAAATAAATTAAAACAAAACAAAGATTCATAACAGTAGAAAAATTACAGCTATGAAGTAGCAGCAAAAATAATGGTTGTGGGTTACCACAACATGAGAAATTTCATCAGAGGGTCACAGCATTAGGAAGGTTGACAACTATTGTTATAAAGTCTTTATTTTTTAACTTTTCATTTTGAGATAATATATCAGGCTTACCTAAAAACATATTAAAACTGATAGAAGAAACTTGAGCCCCAACTATGCAATCTAAAGTCAGCACAGTGCAATTCTCTAAACTAGGAGCCATTTTTATGGATGCTACTAGCTTGTCTGTAGATGTACCCTTTGCCATGATGCCCTGTGCTTGGGACCAGCCATACTCACACATTGCATTGAATGTCATATCCCCTCAGTCTCCCTTCAGCTTTATCCCATCCTCATTACTTATTTACTTATGAAGACACTTTTTAAGAGCACTGGACATTTATTTTATGGTCAGCACCCCAATTTGGGCTTGTCTGATGTTTCCCCATGACTAAATTAAGAGTAGACATTTTGGGCACTAATTTCTCAGAGCTGAGGTTTTATCCTTTCTGGCATATGATGTTGACATATTTAAAGCTGATGATGTTTTTAAAATAATTACTAAGCTCATTTAGTGAGGTTACAAAATAATGGCTTTCATTATGACATTTTGTTATGTGCCATTTTACTTGGCTTGTATTCACCCCTACTGCCCATTGTGTTCCCACTCTTGCTAGTCCATTCTTCAAACATGGATGATAGTAATTTGATTGAGTTGTGTCATTAAAGTTTCTCTTTAGCTCAAGACATATGTACAAGAGGTTTTTTGTTTTTTGTTTTTTTTTTTGAAACTTTTAATAGTTCTCTATTTGTAGGTTTTTTTTGTGGTAAAGTGACAAATGACTAGAAATTGAATTATAATTTGTTACTATTAAATACAGGTACAAATACAGATGCAAATAGAAGCATCTAGATGGTAGTTGCCATATTATTCTTTTCTCCTTTTTGTTGGTTCTTTCCCTTGTCTGTATTGTCTTGTTAAGGAATTAGTTATAAGTATGTTGTTATAGACCTTAAAGCAAATGAAGGTGTGGAGGTGCACACCTTCAGTCCTAGCACTCTGGAGGCAGAGGCAGGCAGGTTTCTGAGTTCGAGGCCAGCCTGTTGTACAGAGTGAGTTCCAGAACAGCCATGGCTACACAGAGAAACCCTGTCTCAAAAAACAAACCAAATGAAGGTAATCTAGTTTTGAAAAAGAGGTGAAAGTGGTTCTTCCATTATCATTTCATTAATTAGAGGTCAATATTATGTTTTTAAACCATAGTGTAATGCTATTTTGATGACAGATATTTTTTTATTACCCACATTCCAAATTAGTATTAAGTAAAATGAAATATCAAGGGGATGGAGTGATGGCTCATCAATTAATATAATTACTGTTCATCCAGAGGACCCAGATTCAGTTTCCAGAACTCTCATGATGGCTTAAAATCATCTTTTACTCCAGTTCCAGAGGTTCCAACACCTCTTCTGACCTCAATAGGCATAAGCCACATAGCTGGTGCAAAATACTCATACACATAAAATAAATCTAAAAAACTTTTTTAAAAAGATGATTATTTTAGTTTGTGTTTCTGTTGCTGTGAAGAGGCAGCATTGATGTGGGATGTTCTGTAGAAAAACTCTAGCTACTTACCACGGCATTGCCAACTTTTATAAAGGGAAGCATTTAATTGGAGCTGGTTAACAGTTTCAGAGATTGAGTCCATTATCATGGCAGGACACAATGGCATGCAGGCAGACATGGTGCTGGAGAAGGAGCTGAGAGTTCTATATCTTGATCTATAGACGGCAGAAGGAATCTTTCACTGGGCAAAGCTTGAGCATCTGAGACCTCAAAGCCCACCCCCACAGTGACACACTGCCTTCAACAAGGCCACACCTCCTAATAATGCCACTCCCTATGGGCCAAGTAATTACAACACGAGTCTGTTGGGAACTTACCTATTCAAACCCAGGGAAAAACGACTCCTAACACAAACAGCACAGTGACTTATGGAATGAAAGCACTACTATTTCTAATGGGTTAATGAAAGAAGAGCTTACACGCTTAGTGCCTGAAGTCACTTGCTAGGCTTCCAGAAGATCCACGTTTGGTTCCCAGCACTCACATCGGGTAGCTCACAACCACCTGTAACTTTAGTACTAAGGGCTCTACTGCCTCTTCTGGCCGCCACAGATACCAGGCATACTTGTGGTGCATTGTCCAGGCAAATACACATGCAGGCGAAACCCGCCCATAAAATAAGTCTTTAGGAAAAAATACATACACACATACACACATGCTTTTAGACAAATGTGGCACTTTTCAAGTTTAAAAAAAATAACTTAGTTTTTAATTTTTACCTTTTTCTTTTTTGAGACAGGGTCCCATTCTGTAGACCTGGCTGGCCAGAACTCACTATGTAGACAAAGCTGGCCTCAAACTCAGAGTTCCTTCCACCTGCCACTGCCTCCCAGGTGTTGCTATTGAAAGCATGTGCCATAACTCCCAGCTGTGTTTTCTAATTTTTGTAGACATTGATTTGGTTACTATAGTGCTAGGGATTTGTTTATCACTTTTTATTTTTAAATATTTCATTATTTCATTACACATTTTAAAAATACCAAAAGCACAAAGAATATGGAATGCTTCACAAATTTGCACGCCACCCTCGTTCAGTGGTCATGCTAATATCTATCATTCCAATTTTAGTGTATGTGCTGCTCAAGTGAGCGCCTGTTGTATGTTTTTCAGTGTCTCAGAATAAGTCCTTGGTAATCCTCTTCTATAGTCTCTTGAGTTCTGAGATTACAGGTGTTTGCCACTTTGCTATTGTTAAACTATAGAATTATATGTGTATGCAAGAAACTAGAGCTTGATGCTGAGTGTCTTTGGTTCACCACCTTATTTTTTGACACAGTCTCACACTCAGCCTGGGACTCCCTGTTTTGACTAGATTGGCTGGCCATTGAGCCTCTGGGGTCCTTGCAGCGCACTGTGCTGGTATTACAGATGGACACTGCCTTGTCTGTTTCTGGTTCTCATGTGGGTGCTGAGGATCAAACTCAGGTCCTCATAGAGCAGGTGCTCTATCATTGCAGCCATCTCCTCCAGCCTTAGGCTGTAACCTTCTAAAGAAAATTTTAGCAGAAAAATTAAAAGTGCTAATAAAGAGGGTTTTATAAAGTCAGGCATAGTGGTACATGCCTCTAATCCCAGTACTCAGGAAGTGTGAGATCTCTGTGAGTTGGAAACCAGCATGGTCTACGGAGTGAGTTACACCACATCAGGGTTACATAGTGAGACCTTGTTCCTCCCAAAGGGGATCTTTATAATATGACTTCACTAAATTTACCTAATATCCATGCCTCAACATTAGTCTGGTACATTTGTTATAACTAATGGACTGATAATACATTAAAGTCTGTGACTTGTTCAAATTTCTTTAGTCATTTTTTTTTTTTTTTTTTTTTTTTTTTCTGAGACAGGGTTTCTATATGTAGCCCTGGCTGTCCTGGAACTCACTATGTAGATGAGGCTAGCCTCTGACTCACAGAGATCTGTCTGCCTTTGCCTCCTGAGCGCTGGAATTAAAGGTGTGTGCCACCACTAACCAGCCTCTTTAGTAATTTTTAAATTGCATTTTTAAACTAAGATTTCCAAATTAGACTTCTGTTTTAGGATATCCAATTTAAATAAGATTATGCTACCTTAGGCTTCTCTTGGTTGTGAGATCCTTTTTGTGGGTCTAAGTAAGATATTGCTGACATTTTGCACTGGATGTTGCTGCTAACCGAATGCTTCTCGAGAGCTAGATTTTCTTTGAATTTGCTCAATATCTACCACATAGAGTACTGCTGAGTAGAAAATCTTTAGTAGGTGATTGCTATGACCAAATTAAGACTGTGACACTATCTTTAGGACAGATGTTTATATATATGAAAGAAGGAACCCAAAAATGTTTTGGATCAAGCATGTTGTGCTGATG
Organism: Cricetiscus sungorus; assembly: GCA_030556225.1. Classification (NCBI taxonomy): domain Eukaryota; kingdom Metazoa; phylum Chordata; class Mammalia; order Rodentia; family Cricetidae; genus Cricetiscus; species Cricetiscus sungorus. Next base: position 41,567,228 of record JANBXA010000328.1, on the reverse strand, counting down.
ATAGTAGAAGATATGACTGGCAGATTTTTAGATATGAAATTTCAGATCTTTAGAGAAGTAATTTAATCAGCCAGCTGTGGTGGAGCACCCCTTTAACCCCAGCACTCTAGAGGCAGAGGCAGGAAGACCTCTTTGATTTTGGAGTCAGCCTGGATTACATAGTGAGTTCAGGGACAACCTGAACTGTTCTATAGAGAAATCCTGTCTGAAAAAACAAAAACAATTTAAACTTTTGAATGGAAAGCAAAGTATACATAGGAATAATTTAGAAGGAACATTTAAAGCATTCAAAAGTGATTCATAAGGCAGGTGTGATGAGATTATGCCTATAATTCTAGCTCCTTGGGAAACTGATGTGGTAGCATTGCTCTTCCTAGAGAAGGGTAAACCTGGGCAGCATAGCCAGATCACCACCTTAAAAAAAAAAGGAGACAGATACATATTACCTATATTCCTGTTGGGGCTCCAGATTTTCTGTTCACTTTCCGAAAGTAACAGATAGGGCTAGCTTCTTACATGTGCTTCTATAGCTATAATTAACTGTATAATTTGTCCTTTTTGACATAGCTCTTAAAAATTGAGGTTTCTGGGGCTCAAACTCAGAGCCTTGCACATACTTGGCAAGCAGTCTTCCAACTGAGTGACATCCTGAGCTTCGGGTCAGACTTTATGATGTTTACTGTGATAACCAAAAAATGGATATAGGGAGTCATTTACATATTTATGTTAGGGAGTCATTTGTTTATGAAATAGCAATTGGTGGATATACTGTGTCTTCTATGCCAGGTAACTTCCTGAAGTACAATCTGGTGTGATAACTTGTGTTCTTTTCCTACTAAGAATGGTCCATAATAGAAAATAATACCATGAATTCTAAGCAAAAACTAGGTATTTTAATGTTTTTTTCCCTTATTCTTTTTAGAGCTGCACCAAATGAGGCAGGAGGGGAGGAAGCAGCAGGAGGGGAGGCAGCAGCAGGAGCGGATGCAGCAGCAGGAGGGGAGGCAGCAGCAGGAGCAGATGCAGCAGCAGGAGCAGATGCAGCAGCAGGAGCGGATGCAGCAGCAGGAGCAGATGCAGCAGCAGGAGCGGATGCAGCAGCAGGAGCGGAGGCAGCAGGAGCGGAGGCAGCAGCAGGAGCAGAGGCAGCAGCAGCAGATCCTGGGTCCCCTGAAGTGGTCATTTTGGATGACTCAGATGACAATGAGGATGACACTGCAGAGAGCAGTGGAGAGGTGTACTCCGAGGATTCAGATTCTGTTGAAGAGATAGATTGTAGACCTGGTACTTCCCAGGGATGTGCAGAGGTTGCAGTTCGACCATCAGTTATTCAAAAGCTGGAGCGGGGACAGCAGCAGTCCTTGCAGTTGGCTCATAAAGTTGAGAGTGGTGTGAGAAAAGTTAATTCAGTCGGTGTTGTTCAGGCTACAGCTAGTGGAAAAATGTTAGTGCGTCCCCCAGTGATTTGTAATGCTCCTGCCAGCTCTTTGCCTAGCGGCTCTCGAGAGAGACCAGTTGCGGCTAACAGTGTTCCTCGGTTAGTACTGGCAGTTGCTTCAGATTCCTTTCCAGCTTGTGACACAGAGAACCTTGAAACATACTTTGACCCCCCAGATCAGGGCTCTAGCAATCCACCATCTCAGCCCAAACCTAAAGATCCAAAAAAGAAACCATTAAGTATAAATTTAGACAAATTGCTTGCACAGAAAAATCTCAGAGCTAAGGGTGCGTCTTTTTCCCCTGTTGTGCGAGTGCGTGAGCTAACAAGTGCTGAGCTTTGTTCTCTAAGAGTTGGGTCCTCTTCTGAGTCAGGGGCAGGCACAGCAGGAAACCCCAGTGAGACTGACACACCACCAGATGCAGCCCGTGAAGGTGCCATTCCAAAGCGTCGTGAGGCATCTCGTTCAAATGTGGTTCGTCCCCAAGAAGAAACATGCTTGGTTCTTAACAGGTCAGCACTTGGCTCAGTGAGTTCTGAAGTGGTTGACCGTGGCTCTCTTCAGCCAGCACCTGGTCATTCCCAGGCTGCAGTACATTTGGAAGAGGAAGAGATGGAAGAGAGAGTTGTCCAAGATGAGAACTCTGAGTCTAGAGGTCCTGCTATGAGCTTCAATTGTCAGTCACAGAGTGCCCTGTCTGAACTGCCCGCTAGAGAAGGAAGTGTATCAGAAGAAACTGATGGTGTACAGCCTAGGAATGAAACACCTACTGTCTCTGGAGCAACTTCGGATAATGGCAGCAGTTCTCGTCAGGTGCCTACCAACCGTTCTCGAGTGATCACACAGAACATACATTTCATTAGTCTGGTTGATGAAAGCTATGAGTCTAGTGGCTCTGAAGTGAATTTTGAAGGTGACTATGCACTTCCATCAACTAGTCGCCGTCCCCCACAGCCTGTGAAAGCAGCAAACCTTCCTACGCAGATGGCCGTCCGCTTGGTTGGCAGCTATGGAAGCGGCAGCTCTGAACCATGTGAGGATTCTGGGTCGTCAGCTGATGAGACTCCAGCAGCAGTGGGACAGCAACAGCCTCCGAAGAATGCCAATGCACAACTGGTTGATGAGAACTACGGGTCAAGTAGTTTCAGTTCTGACAGTGATGCGGCTCCCCAAATGCCTGTTCAAGAAAGAAGCCCAAGAGACAGAGCTGTCCAACAGGAAGATGAACACCAACCCAGTAGTGCTGAAGCACACCCTGAACATGATGGCTCTGTTGAGACAGGGGTTGATGAACCCCAGAGAGAAGCAGAAGAGATAAATGTCCCGAACCAGAAGAATACCAGCCGTGGGGATATGAACTGTGAGTCTCATGGTCCTGAAATGGGTTTTCATGCTGATGCTCGCTTAGAGGCTGATCAATCTCCAGTAAACCCCGAGGAAGTAGATCTTGACCTAGAGAATCAGAGTGTTCACTCTGGTATGTCTAACCTAAGTTTTGATTCCCATGCTTCTTATCAGTCAGCTAATTATCAACCTCAAGGGGCTTGGGGTGAACTAAATCTTGATGAGTTAAATGTCGACATGGAAGTTAAGAGCAGTGCGTGCTCCAGTTCTGAGTTGACATTTGATTCCGATTCCCCTCTTCTGTCAGTTACTGAGCGGTCTCTGCTGGATTTTGAAGGAATAAATGAAGATGACTTTAACCTGGAAGATGAAAACGGTGTGTCAAGTAGTTCTGACATAACTTTTGATTCTGATATTCCCGATGACTCAGTAGCTGACCAACCTCAAGTAGCTGTTTATGAGGAGGAACCTGTTGATCTGGAAAATAAGAGTAGTGCATCTTGTGTTTCTGAAATAACATATGATTCTGATATTCCTCTTCATTCAGGAAATGATCACCCTGAAGTAGCTGTTAAAGAAGTAATCATTCAGGAAGAAGAAAACGTTCACTTAGAAGGGAAGAATGACAATCCCAGTGGTTCTGAGATATGTTTGGATTCTAATGCCCCTCTTCATTCAGTGACTAATACTCAAGTAGCTGTTAAAAAGATAAATTCCCCTAAAGAAGAGCAGGTACACACAGAACAAAAGGAAAATGGACCTACTGATTCTGAACTAAGTTTGAATTGTGACACTCTTAACTCAAAGCCTGGACATTCTGAAGATCCTATTGTAGTCTGTGTTTCTCAAGCAAGATTGGATTCTCATACCCCCTTTCAGTCCGTTATTCACAGATGTGAAGTAATTGTCAGAAATGTGTGCTCTCCAAAAGAAAAGCATGCTCAATTGCCAAGTACAAGTACAGAATCTCATTCTGAAATCAGTTCAGCTGCTTCTACTGCTTCTCATCCAGTGGCAGAACCTTATGTAGGCAAGAAAGCAAAGAGAAAGACAAAGCATCTTGAAGAAGTCAAGAGTGATGATGAATATGATGGATCTCAACCAACTTTCAATTCTGATGTGTTTCCTCAGTTAATGACTGAAAAACCTCAACCAGCTGCTTTGAAAGAGGGCCATGCTGACCCAAAAGATGACAGTACTGAGCTTAGAGAAACTGAAGTAAGTCTGAATACTGCTGGTTGTCTTGATTCAGTCATTAGCCCACCTCAACCAGCCATGGAAGAAAACCACGTTGAACTGGAGGACACACAGGACAAGGCTGCTGACTCTACAGCAAATGTTGATTCCGCTGGCCACTCTGACTCACTGCCTAAAGATGACGACGTGATCACAAAAATGAACGAGTGGAAAAAGGAGGCAAAGGTCCTTGAAAAGAAGATCAGTGAACTTATCTATTCAAAACTGATACATGATTCTCATATTACTTTTCGTTCTGCAATGGATCAACTTGAACTAGCTCTTAAACAAATAAATCTTGACAGTAAAGATCAAATGTCCTTGGAAGGTAACAACCAGGAGACCAGTTCTGAAACAAATGTGGATTCTGATCTCTCAGTCCAGTCAGTAGTTGAACCACCTGAAGCAACTGGTTCAGAGCCTGAACACATTGAACATGAAGGTAGGAATAACGAGTCTTGTGATTCTGAGGAAAGCTGTGAGTCTAATGACGCAGTCCAATCAGAGGCTGCTCAGCATAGTGAAAGTGATGAAAGTGGAAGTCAGAAGGATAAAGATGACAAGGAAGGGCAGAGGGATGAAGTGCAGGGTTTTGGAATTACATGTGTTTCCAGTGTCCCTCAACCATTGGCAGGCCAGACTGAAGCTGAAGTAGTTCAGGAAATCAGCCGTTGGGAAGATCATGGTGATTTGGAAAATCAGGTTGTCGAATCTAGTGACTCAAATAAAAACTTTCATTCTGATGAACCGCTTCAGTCTGTGACTAATACAACCCAAGAGCCTGTTCAAGAAATAAATTTACCAGTGGGACATGTTAGTCCACATGATAGTGGCTCCTCTGATAGTGGCTCCTCTGATAGTGGCTCTGAGCCCTGTGGCTCTGCAATAGTGTCTGTTTCGAATGTCATTTTTTGTTCAGTGATTCAGAAACCACAGCGTTTACAAAAAGGGTGTACCAGTTTGAACGTAAAGAGCCGCAGTCCTTGTGGTCCTGAAGTGATTGTTGAGACCAGGGACAGTCCTGAAACGAGTTTGGATTCCAGTGAACCTTGTCAGTCAGTAGCAGGCCATCTTAAAAAACCTATCAAGGAAATGAATCTGAAAGAAGACCATATTTACCTGGAAGATAAGAGCTACAAGCTAGTTGATTTTGAACCAACTTACTATCCTGATGATCCTATTCAGTTTGTGACAGACCCATCTGTGGAAGTCAACTTGCAAAGAGAGAATCAGAATGACCTAGAAAATGAGACCTTTCAGCCATGTTGTTCTGAAGTAACATGCAATTCTGGTGTCCATCTACAGTCAGAAGATGACTCACCTCAAGAGGCTTATAGTGAAGCAGACCCCGAGAAGAAAGATCTTGTCATACAAGAAAAGTGCAGCGAGTCTTGTGAGCCAGAAGTACTGTACGATTCTGACGTCTCTTTCCAGATAGTAGTTAACCAGCTTCAGACATCAGATGGAGAAACAGAGTCACCACAGGTGGTGTTTGTGGATGTTGTGTCCAGTGATAGTGACTGTGACCGGGAAGTGATTTCTGACTCAAATATCCCTCTTCAGCTAGAACCCGAGCCACCTCAGCTGACTATCAAAGAAACCAGTGATATAAACACAGATTCCGTTGGTTCTGCAGCGAAAGAAAAGTACCACTGTAAATCCCCTGGTTGTGATTGTAAAGCCTCTCAGTCAGCGACAAATCAACCCAAGGAGAGTTTCAAAATAATCAACCGGAACAATGACTATATTATTCTGGGAGATTCCATCTGTCCATCTTGTGGACATGAACTCAATGTCAGTGCTGATGCCTCTGATAAACCCACTACCTCCCAGTTACGAAGGCCTAATCGTAGTCGCTTTAACTCGGACAGTAGAAACCATGACTCTCGTAAACTTAAAAGAAGTTTCAGAGTGGAAGAAAATCCTCAGCCAGCGATTCACAGAGAACTACAGAAAACTGTTGAAGACCTTAATCTTTGGAGCAATCCAAGAAATATTGCCTTTTACAACAGGATCTGGGAATCTAGTAGGTTTGCACCAGACCGTGCTGCCTATGCTGTGTCAGTGATCCGTCAGACATCTGTGACGGACATCCCTTTGAAGTTAGGAGATGGAGATCTAGAAACTGATCTCTGTCAGTCTTACGAACCTGAACTGAATTATCAGTATGATCCTGACCAACCTCTGGCTAAGAGAACACGCCAGCGTAAGAAGGTAACTTTTGACATGAGAGTAACTAAGTATGAATATCCACCAAACCCTATGTACATGGAAGGATTCGAAGAGTTTCCAGAAGGTGATCCTAATGTACTAGTTCTTGAAGCTTCACCTCAGGACCCTCCAACATTTGTTGAAGTAACTCAACCTTTGCCGAGTGAAGAGGAAGTGAAAACAAACACACAGGAATGTCAAGGTCATATCTACAGTTATTATGATGGTTCATCTGAGACCAAGAAAGTTCTTGTGAGTGAAGAAGAAGAAAAGACTGCCTGGTCTGACTTTTATCAGAATACCACATCAGTTCACGTGCTACCACATCTTGAATATATTGAAGGCAGAGTTGGAGACAGCAGCGACTTCTCAGTGGCCTTAGGCGCACCGTCCTGTTCCCTAGCAGTGGGGCTTCAGCAGCAACAGGAGCATGTGGCTTCTCAGAACCAGGTAGAAGAAGTCCAATGTGGAGCTCAAGACAGTTCTGGGAAGAAAAGGAAAATGTCAGAACAAGAAGAAAGTTTACCAAAAAGGAAGCACTTCCACCCTGACAGCCAAGAAAAAAAAGAGCAAACTGAGTCACCTGCACCACAGACTACAGTCTCAGAGTCTGTCCAGCCCGACTCCTTAGTCTATATTTTTTCTTCTCTGAGTATGAAGGAAGATCAGTCTTTGAACCCACCTAAATCAAAACCTGGCAGTGACAAGGGTCTACGATTCCTATACAGTTGTAAAGAGCACAGTGCTCCTAACCTACCACGGAAGAAAACTGTAATTAATCCTCCACAGAACCTAACGGTACCAGAGCGTAACAGACAGGAGGTAGTTAGCAGTGATCTTAATAGGAATGAGCCAAAGTCCAGTGCAGGACAGATTGGTGCCAACAGATCAAGCTTGGCTTCAGCATCAAGGATGGCAATGCCGAAGAAAAGATGTGTGTTAAGATACCTCGGGCTCCTTCAGTCTTCATGTTCAGAAAGTTCAGGTGTGGGTGCTACTGAAATTCCAAAGGACAATCTCCAGCAGACTCCTTTAAATCACGACAGTGCCAAAATTCCTCCCAAACCAGTTCAAAAGGAGGTTCCTGACAGTAAAGCTCCAAGGAAATTTTGGAAAAAGAAGATGGCAGCTACACATCAATCAACCTTACTCAAAAATGCTTTCAAAACAGTGGTTCTCCGGAAAAAATCAAGACTAGCTTCAGAAAAACTGGCTATTTGGATTCAGCTGAAAGCAACCGATATCATTAGGAAGTATGTTTCTAAATGCCCTTGTGTGGGCCGGAAGCATCAGTCAAAGACTCTTCTTATTCGAAAGCAACTGAGGAAGAAGAAGATAGTCGCCAAGAAGATAAAGGAGGTCAAGAGAGCGGCTGCCGCAGCGCGCTTGAGCCTCGCGCTCCGCCCAGCCGTTGCTGAGGAGCAGCCGTTAAGCGCTCCTGCCGTGCCTGCAGAGCTGCCCACTCCTACTCTTCCCAGTGCTCCAGTAGTGAAGCACTACCGGAAAAGGCGCTACCGAAGAAAGAAGAAACTTCTTCCCGTGAGAGAATATGACCTGAGAAGCTCGAGTTCCTCAACAAGTACCGACAGGATGGTGACCAGACTTGCAAGCAAATCCCGAAGTAACGAGGCAAAGTAAACGCGCGCGGGCCGGTGAGATCAGCCCGCCCCTGGATGGAACACAACGTGGACTTGAGCGCACGGACTTTCCCAGCTTTGGTAGGGAACTTGACCTGACACTATTTTGCTACAGATATTATTTTTCAGAGATTTTCTATTCATTTAAAATTTAGTGTTTAGGGTCCTTTTTTTTTTTTTTTTCTTTTAAAGGTTTAAAAGCAACCTTTGTCCCGTTTCTGTAGAAGAGCTTCATCTTAATTTGTCTTATAATTTAGCATAGAATTTTGTCCCTTAAATCATGTCCTTACTCATTTCCTCTGAAAATCTTTTGTGCCAAAAAGTTATAACGCTGGGAGAATGAACACAGCAAACTTACTAGTGTTATCTTTTAAATAATTGGATGGATATCTATTTACCTAGTTACCATGCTTACAAGTTGGATCGTCAATAACTATACTAATGGGACAAATAAAAAGAGCGACATTGTGCTATCTCAGTTTTTGAATATGATTAACTTGAATGATCACAAAAACAAAATTTCTTTTTATTTTAAAGGCATTCCACGAAATAATCCAGTTTTTTTTTTTGTTTGTTTTTGTTTTTGTTTTAAAGTGCCTGGTAATTTTATAGACAACAGAAATTCTTCCTCCTTCATTTAAATTGGATCTGCAAGTCTGTAGCTTTCTTTATTTGGACACACACACCCACAAATCTGTTCGTTAGCATTATTAATCTTACGTGGGAAAAGATTTTGCAAACATGATTAGGCTTATAAACTACCTTTTCTCCTTTTACTAGTAATCTAAGATGAAAATCCAGGTAATTTTTATCATTTATTAATATTGCACACATTTTAAAATGCTGAACTGAAGTTACTGGTTTGATAATAGTGTGTGGGCTGGCCACTAATTGTCATAAGTGAAATACTTCAACATTTCAGAAAACTTAAGTAAGTTAAACTAGTAACTTAACTAGAGACCCACTTTACAAGTGAAAAACGATGTATACACCAGTCAGTTTATCTTAAACTATCTATCTTAAACTAGTTAGGTAGTTCGAGGTTAAACTAATTTGACATTTTATCTTAAACTACCTAATTGATTTTAACAGTTCAGAAAAAAGATGCTTGGATACACAGTGTGAGCCTCTAGTACTTGAGTATATGCTTTTAAAGGGACATTGATTGAGCTGGTGCAAATGCATCCTATTGTCTTGTTCAGTCAAGACCTCAACCTTTTTCTGTCAATTGATGTTACAAGGAAACACAAAGTTTCCCTTAATTGTGTAACTGCTATATTTTATTGAATTAGAGTCAGTGTTAAGCTGTGTCTTGATTTCAGAGATAAAACTGTGTTACCTTAGAATTAATGAAATATCAATGTGGTTTTGTTTCAGGGGCCATTATTTAACCTGTGAGTTGTTAATAGTGATACTATTGTCATTTCTTTACTTCTAAATATAAATGGTAATTATATTGCAGAGTGGACAAATGTGTTTTTTTAAGTTGGCAAGTGATGTGCTTAATTTCTTCAACCTTGCCTCCTTCTATACAAACATTCTAATTCCCTTTCTTAAAAAAATCTTAATGAGCCACTAGTTTTTTTTTTTTTTTTCCTTCAAGTTTTAATTAAGGAAGAAAACTCTGTCTGGCTGATTATGAAGTAACCCGTAAAAGCACTCTGTTCGCAGTTATTGATCTTTTGTAGTTCTCAGACACCCACTAACAAGCATGCCTGCAATGTCACTTAAAATGAAAATGAGAGTTCAGACCCAAATTAACCTACCATGGAATTAGCCAAATTATGTCTGTTGTGATTATGTCATGCAATGAGGGTCATTCTTTTAATTCAAATGATCAAAATTTAACGTTCAAAAATGTTAAGGTTTTCTTTCAAATTGGAAACTCTTTTAAGTACCACTTTAAGGAAAAGATTCCTAGCTGAAATTGATTATCACCCAAATATAAAATGTCCTCTGTAGAAATGATGGTTTTGTTAAGCATTTTGCAAGTGTTTGCTAAGTTCTTGTTAGGAATATTATTTTAGCAAGCTTGGAAACTTGAAATTGTAAAACTTAAGTTAAATTGGAAATAAATTTTTCAGAATTTGATAGGATATAAGATGAGCCCCTTCGTCTACATAAATGGCTTAATTTTCAGGCTGGGTTGAAAGAATTGCTTATTTTGTGTAGTCAAGAGTGCATTATATTCTTTTAATAGCAGTGCATCAAATTACAACCATAATGAGCATTTTGTTAATCTTGTCCTTTTTAGTATCTTGAATAGATTTTTATTGTAACTGTCCTGGTGTATACAGTGTGTGGACAATATTGTGGAAAGAGTGTTTTTGCATTTGTGCATTTAAATTATTTAATGTAACTAGGGCTCTAAGTAACACTTTTTTTTTTGCTTAAAGAAAAGCTATATTTAAATATTCAAATAATTATATATTTCCATGTAAAACTAATGTGAAGACCGATGTATTTTTTATAATGCAGTTTAAAGTGTAAACTTGTTTTGATGTTATCAAGATAAATTTATTAAGTATTGAAATTTGTGTGTACTCTCTCCTCATGTTAGAACCTTTTCCAGGAAATATTTAAAAAGAGTCAGAGAGTAACCAAGTCTGAAGTGACTCTGTAAAAGGCCTGAGAGATGGTAAATAAGAGAGTGCAAATGTTGATGCTGGCGAGAAAATAGTTTAACCAAAGATGCACAGGTTGTACTCAAATCAGTAGTTATTTAAAAAGATTAAACAACCACTAAATTGCCTGGTGGAGTGATGGGGTGGCTCTGTTTTACTTGTGTGCCTGTACTGAAAGGATTGAGTTCAGGAACAGGATCCATACCACCATCTGACCCCTTTTTGAGAAAGGAGATTCCCAAACCTTCCATCTGCCTTCCTGTCTTCTAGTGCCATGGCATAGGATAACGACGGCAGGGTGACGTGGAAGATGTGAGAGAATAGTGAAATAGTGTCTTTGACCCTACAGTTATTGACTTACAGAATTTGTCGTTAAATGAGAATTATCTTACTCTTTACAATGAGAAATTACTTTTTAGTAAAGGACTTTTATGTTTAGAATCATGGAATTACAGAATTATACACCAAAATGCCAACTTGAGGAAATGGAAGGTAAGGCTATTTAGCATTTCCTCATCTCTTTCTTATTCAAATGAATTCAGATATTAAGGGAGAAAAAAATGATAATTTAAAACATTTCCCTTTGTTCTTATACTTTATAGTGTGAAGTTTAAGTATTTTAAGCCAAGGGCTTTATTTTTTAAAATGATTTGCTTTGAATAAGGATTAGGTTCAGGATGAAATAGTTTGTTGCTGAGTCTTTACATTATTTCTAGGTTTATTTATTTTAAGAACTTTTAAACCTAGAAAGAAATTTACGTACCAGATTTATTACTCCCAAATGTGTGTATGTACGTATTGAGCCCTTCCTGAGTACAGCACATTTTCCTAAGCTTTAACTGTACCATGTCCCTTGATCTTTGTATTTGGGAGCCGTTTTGGATTCTATAACAGTTACTATGAAGTGAGAAGATTGAGGCATAGAGTAGTTAACCCCCAGTTAGAGGCCATCTCCTAGTTTCCGTCTACTTTGTTTTCCCTGCTTAGTTAATAAAAGTGGTACTTTTTTTTTTATGTTAGTCTTTTTTTTTTTTTTTTCCTTTATCATGATTAGGGTTTTTTTTTTTCTTCTTTGTTTGGTTTTGAGAGTCTTCTATGGTATAGCATGCTGTGTATTTTTTTTTTTTTTAGCAGTTTTAAATTTACTTAAATGTTTATCTTTCTATTTGTGCCTCTGAGAGTTGAATGCGGGGCCTTGTGCATGTGAATCTGTGCCCTGCTGCTGTGTTTTACCTCCCAGCTCTCAGTTTTCTGACTCTACCACCAGAATCTGTCTCCTGATAAAACGAGAGAAAGCCAGCAGGTGTGAGGCTAGTTTTGTTCCCTTCATGGCTCTTATCTGATTACTCCTCAGATCCAGGACTGGTCAGCATAGTGGTCTTTTGGGGTGGTCTGTTCTCTCCTCTTCTCTCCTCTCTTCCTTTCCCCTCCTCCTCCCTCTCTTCCCTCCTCCTCCCCTCTCTCTTCCCTCCTCCTCCCCTCTCTCTCCCCTCCTCCTTTTCCCCTCCCCTCCTTCTCCCCTCTCCCTCCCTTCCCCTCCACCCTCCCTTCCACTTTCCCCTCCCTTCCCCTCTCCTCTCCCTCCCTTCCCCCTTCCCCTCCCCTCCCCCTTTCCACCTCCCCTCCCTCCCTTCTCCCCTCCCCTCCCTCCCTTCTCCCTTCCCTCCCTTCTCCCTTCCCCCTTCCCTTCCCCTCCCCCTTTCCACCTCCCCTTCCCCTCTCCCCTCCCTCTCTTCTCCCTTCCTCCTCCCCCTCTCCCCTCCCGCCCTTCCCCCTTCCCCTCCCTTCTTCCCCTTCCCCCTTCCCCTCCCCCTTCCCCTCCCTTCTTCCCCTTCCCCCTTCCCCTCCTCTCCCCTCCTCCTCCTCTCCCCTCCCCTCTCCTCCACTCTCCCTTCTCCTCTCCCCCCACTCTCCCCTCTCCCCTCCCTTCCCCTCCACCCTCCCTCTTCCCTCCCTTCTCCCCTCCCTTACCACTCCTCTCCCCTCCCCTACCCCTCTCCTCCACTCTTCCCCCTCCCTTCCTCTCTCCACTTCCCTCCACTCTCCTCTCCCCCTCCCCTCCCCTTCCACCTCCCCTCTCCTCTCTTCTTTTGGGGTGTTTTGGTGGCTCACTTGAGTGCTGAATGCCCTCTCAATCTTTTGACTGTCCTTTTCCTGTCCATCATGATATTCTTTTCCCTGTGCTCAGTCAGTTCTCAGTTTCAGCATTAACCCTCACCTCATGCTTTCAATCCTTTCATGATGGGTTGCTTATAGGTAACTGATCTGAGAATGATAACCACTAAATTGCTGACTTTAATCCAGATGTGCCACAGAGCCAGGAACTGTGTTGGTGGCAGCCTGTAGGCTACGCTGATCTCCTGCATATTTAGATAGTCAAAACCAGGAAGTCAACATTGATCTCATCTATCTACTCTGCAGACCTTATTAAAAATTTGCAAATTATCTCAAAATGTCCTTTGTAGGTCCTGGATTTGATCCACAATTATGGAATTCATGGATACTTTGTTGGTTTCCTTGGTGTGGAACAGTTTCTCGCCTGTCTGTACTTGGTAGCATGGCATTTTGACGGTACTGGTTTATTTGTGGAATTTCCTTGAGTTTGAGCTTGTCTGATGTTTCATTGTAACCTATGCATTTTTTGAATTCTGTGTTCTCAGTGTATATTAACTGAAGCCATGTGATGTCAGTTTGAATAAATGTGGTGATAGCATATATCCTGTGTTTGTCTTTATTTTTATGGAAAAAGCCTTTTGAAAACTACACAAATGGGGTGTTGCATCTCATAGAGGTTTTCAAGAATTAATTTACACTTAAAAGTTTTCTTAGATCTGTTTATTGTGTGTGTGTTTATTCACATGTGCATGTGTAGGGGTCAGGGTACAATTTGCAGGAGTCAGTTCCTTCTACCACTTGGATTACAGTGATCAAACTTATGTATGTCATTAGAATTGGTGGAAGCTATCTGGACTTGCACATTCACCTTACGGACTTTTACAATAACTTTTTTAGTAATTATTACTGAAAATTTGGTGCTGCACATCTGCAATCCTAGACATTTTGGGGAGACCAAAGCAGGAGGGTTCAAACTCAAGGGTAAGAGTAACTATATAGTGAGTCATCCTGCAAACTGGGTCAAAGTGTGGTGACGGTGACATTCAGAAGGCCAAAGCAGGTTTATTGAGAGTTCAAGGCCAGTCTAGGTTATAGAGCAAGACCCTGTTTCAAAAACAACACTTCACAAAGAATAATCCATAATCATTAAGACCAATGGCAAGCTTATGTGTTTAATAAATATCCATTTCTACTTCCCTAATATCCCTACATGCCTGAACTAACTGTGGCTTCCAGGAGTCCAAATATAAGTGGCAAGCAGTCTACTGAGCTGTACTTCCGTGCTGAGCTAGATGTCTTCTTTTCCTACATTCTTTTCAGTTATAAAACTTCACTCACCATAGGTGAAAGCATGTATAAAAGTTCCTCTTAATTACTCAGGTTAGAGAAATAAATACATTTTATAGAAAAGCATAAGCACTTTGTAGTACAGGTTCCATGAGTTTGAAATACTCTATGGAATAATCATGAGGTCCATTTTCTTTTCTTAACCCTTGTCCAGTATTTCTGCCGATCATTTGATATGTAAGCCTTCTGTGGATTTGTAGTATATATTACTTAGATCTTGGCATTGCAGGCCTGAGTAATGTACTTCTGAGAAACAATATTTATATGAGAATGAAGTCAAGAAGTGCTTGCTGGAGATAACCAGTGCACACTGAAGATGGTATTTGGAAGCATCAAAATTCTAGTCCTTAAGCTGGGCCCAGTCAGTCTTGAACATGTGTGATTAGAATACCATACTGAGCTCACACAATTTCCATCATTTCACTTACCTATAAGTTTTCCCACAGCCAACCAACACAGTAATGGGTTTGAAATCAATGTTCACAATGAAATATTCAGCCACCAAAAGAAAATATTCACTTACAACAATTTGAGTCAACCTGGGGAACATTATTCTAAAGTAAGATAATGCATATAAACTAAGAATCTCACTTATGTGTGGAATCTAAAAATGTCAAACTCAGAAGTGGAGAGGAGAGCCTGGTTGAGAGGGACAGGGAAAGGAGAGATCTCTGGTCTATCACCATGGGATAGGCCATGGGATCTGGGAGAATGGGGTTGATGAATGAGGCAGACTGTCTCATACAAAGCCAGTTGTAATGGCTAATCTGGAGGACACTCACTCCTATCCGCTACACCTGGGAGGGTCATGAAAACACATTCCAAGACCAATTCCATGTTCTAAAGAAACTGAGGTCACAACACTCTTGCTTTGGAGTTTCTTCACAAGCACTCAGAATCCTCACAGGATTCCACTCTTGGATCATGTTTCCACACTTCTACAGATAAAAGGGAACAGTCAGCAGTACAAGGTCAAGATTAGTGTATATTTCAAAAATGATTTACTTAAATGTTTTCACTACAAAAGATATTTGAGGTCATGGGTATTGTTGCTCAGATCTTTCCACTACAGAGATACAAAACTGCCAATTTTTTTTTTTTGCATCAAAAATTGTTAAAACAAACACTAAACCATCAAGCTATACTTAAACTGATTAAAATTTGTATATAGCCCACATATCAATGGGGTCTACAAATACTTCTCCCATAATGCTTGGCTCCACTCCTATGGGCACCAAATTAGAGTATCATCCAAGACATTTTCATTTATTCCAAAGAGTCAGGAGCTGCTGGAACGTTAGAATGAAGAACTCTGTAAAGCTGTCCCTTCCTCAAGAACAAAGAAAACTGTATGAAAGTTCAAGCCAGCAGTTTTGGTCTCTAGAAGTTGAAGGCTTGCAACACAATAATGAATATTAGGGAAAGCGTTCCAAGTCTCAGGAATTGCTCTCATTACATACTCCCAGCTCCAGCAAATCTTGCATTTAGTTGCTATGAAAACCTTGTAGCTCCAGAGGAGATATTATTGTGGTGCTCCTCCAAATTTGGACAAGTTGGGAAGCAGAGTGTCAATGGGAAGAGCTCTGCTGATCCCTGGTGTTCTAAAGGGTTACACAAAGGGTGGAATCATACCCTAGAAAATCCAGAGAAGACCCCATTCATGTCTGGCTGACCAAAGACCCCGTTTTAGTAGGAAATCAGGGCTAAGGCAGAATTGTAAACTGCCAGAGAGCTGAGGGTAAATACTGATAACACATACACATAGAACATTCCCATGGGGTGTTAGTCTTGACCCATCACTAGCTGACCACTAAGCTCAATGAACAGAGAAGTCAGCGACTTCACAGTACAGGAGTGCAGTGTAGTTAGTAGCTTTTGTGTGTCCTGCCCAGTCCCATAGCTGCTTACTAGCTAGCTCTTACAACTTAAATCAAGCTATTTCTATAATTCCATGTTTTACCACAAGGTTTGTGGCTTGTTAACTCACATCTTGCTTCCCTGGTGGCTGCTGGCTCCCAGACTCCAACCCTTCTCCTGAATCTCTGCTTGAATTTTCTGCCTGGCTCTATTCTGCCTGGCTGTTGGCCAAATCAGCTTCTTTGTTAACCAATGGTAATAAAACATATTTACAGTATACAGAGAGACATCCACATCAGTAGGCTTCACAGAAATAGCTCATAAAAATCACTAAACTATCAAGTAATGACAACAATAACCACCTTCCAGAGCCGTCCTATACTAGATACTAGTTTGGGGGCTGGGGTGAGTGGAACAGTGCTTTCTTGGCATGCACAAAGCCCTGGATTTGATCCCCAGCAGCCCAGCCTAAACACCTATGTTGTCTATGTGGGGGTGTAATTGTTCCCATATGTGCATGTGTGGAGTCAAGAGGCTAGATCTTTGGACAGAAAGCCTCCAGGATGATTGTTTCCACTTTCCATGCTCAGTTTTTTTTTTTTTTTTTCTAGGATGCTGGGGATTCAATCTCAGGTCCTAATGCTTGTACAGATTCATCTCCCCAATCCTAAAAGACCTTTTTTTTATTTTAAAAAAATGGAAATACTCAAAGAAACAGGAACTATGACCATACACAGAAGAACCAGATACAGTTAGTAGAAAATGTCCTCAAAGGGTGGGCTTGCAATGAAGACATCAAGACAGATACTACGAATCTATAATACATATGATTTATTAAATATCCATTTAAGAGCAAACCAAGAGAAATCATGTATAAAAACTTGTATTAATAAGGATTCTCTAGAGAAGCAGAACTTAAAGAATGAATCTCTATATATAGAAAGGGGGTTTATTAGATTGACTTACAGGCCAATGTAGTGGTCCAGCTAATCCAACAATGTTTGGCTATGAACAGAAAGTCCAAGAATTCAGTAGTTGCTCATTTCACAAGGTTGGATGTCTCAGCTGGTCTTCAGTATATTCTGGACCCTGAAGAAGTAGGCTGTAATGTTAGCAAAGGAATGGACTTGCTAGCAAGGTGAGGGCGAGCAGGTAAAGAGCAAAGGCTCCTTTCTTCAATATCCTTGTATAGACTTCTGGCAGAATGTGTGGTCGAGGTTAAAAGTATGTCTTCCTGCTTCAAGATCTGCACTAAAGGTGTGTGTCTTCCCACCTCAAATGTCTGGACTGGAAGTGGATCTACTTACTTTAAATTAAGGAAAAAACTTCCACATATGTGTGCCCTCCATTTTTGGGTTTTAGTTAATTCCAGATACAGTCAACTTGACAACCAAGAACAGCCATCACAGAAAGTATAAAAATATTTTTTCCCAAAGAGAAATTAGAAAAAAAAGAGAACTTAGAAATTCTGAAATAAAACAGACTTTAGATGCATTTTTCTATAAAAATATTTATGTTCAGGGCTGGAGAGACAGCTCAGTGGTTGAGTACTAACTACTCTTCCAGAGAACCTGGGTCCAATTCCCAGCACCCAAACAACTGTAACTCCAGCTGAGGGATGTGATGCCCTCACACTGACAAACAGGAAGTCAAACACCAGTGCACATAAATAAATGTGTATATATTTCTTTTCTTGTTAGGTCACATGGCTCTATAAAGGTGTAACAAATATGTAATTATAATACATTCAGTTTCATGTCAAATGCTTTTTCTTCTCAACACTTGGTATAATTTGTTATATGTATTTCTGTGTGCCTGTTTTCCTCAGTAGCACATAAAGTTTATCAAAATTGTCCACCAATATTTGTCCAGCCTCTAATAATATCTTCCTAGCAATAGGTTTTCAAAAAATGTGTTGAATAAATAAATTATGAACAAATTAATGAATGGGAGGAAATAGCCACTCATAGATATTATTGATAGGTATCTGCACTTCACACATTAGTATCCTTATCTTGCAGGTTGGAAAAACAACTAGCTGTTTTGATTTGGTCATGGTACTATTTCCCCTTAGATGGGTGATCTCTAAATGGGTCTGGAATTCTTGGCCTGTTTGCGTATGATTGGGTGGTTGAGTACCTACTTTAATCCTCTGCAGTGAGCACACAGAAATCATTCCCCCCCCAGTACATTAACCCATTTTATTTTATTTTATTCTTTTATTTTTCTCATACATTACATCCCAATGAAAGTTTCTCCTCCTCACCTCCCCTCTCTTCCAGATCTACTCCTCCTCCACTTTCGTTTAAAAAGAAAAAGAGTAGGCTTCCCAGGGACATTCACCAAACATGGCCTAACAAGTTACAATAAGACTAGGCACAAACCTAGTCATAAGGCTAATGAGTCAGAGATACCTCTCATTCCTACTGTTGGGAGTCCCACAGGAATACCAAGCTATACAACCAGAAGGTTTATGCAGAGGACCTAGGTCAGCCCCATATAGTATCGGTGCTTCTCATTTCAGTTTCTGTGAGCCCCTGAGACCATTGATTAGTTGACTCTGTGGGCTTTGTTCTTGGGTGTCCTCAACCCCCCTACAATCCTTCCTCTCCCCTTTTCAGTGAGGCTTCCAGAGCTCTGCCTAGTGTTTGGCTGTGGGTTTCTGCATCTGCTCCTCTCAGTTTCTGGATGATGACTCTGATGACATTTGGACAAAGCTCTGATTGAGCTATGTGTATAGCAGAATATCATTATAGCAATATGATTTTTTTTCTAAGTTGTGTTTGATTCTATCCTGGGTTTCAGGGTTATCCTGCCTCTGGTTCCTGGCCATCCAGGCAGTGCCAGACATGGGCTTTCTCTGATGGTGTGGCCCTCAAGTTGCACCAGTCATTGCTTGGTCACTCCTACCTCAGCACATCTTGCCGCAGGACCGATTGTAGGTCAAAGGTTTTGTGCCTGGGTTGATGCCCTGGTCTCACTGCTAGAGAAGCCTTGGCTGGCTATAGAAGGTGTCCAGTTTGGGCTCCATTATCTCTGTTACTAGGAGACTTCACTAGGGTCACTCTTGTAGATTACAGGAAGTTTCCACAGCACTAGGTTTCTACATTACACCAATTCCAGTCGTCTCTTCCAGTACTTTCTCCCTCCATCCCTCCCAACCCTTGTCAGATCCCCCTTGTTCCCATCCCCACCAGCCCCTAGTCCACCCTTGAAATCTATTTAATTGTCCCTTTCTAGAGAGATCTGTGTGCCCCCCCCCTTGAGCCCTCCTTGATATTTAGCCTCTCTGGGTCTGTAGATTGTAGCACAATTGTTCTTTATTTCACAGCTAATGTCCACTTACAAGTGAGTATATATATATATATATATATCATGCTTATCTTTTCGTGTCTCGGTTACTTCATTCAGGATAATTTTTTCTAGTTCCATCCATTTGCCTGCAAATTTCATGATGTCATTGTTTTTAACAGCTGAGTAGCACTCCATTGTGTAACTGTACCACATTTTCTTTATCCATTCTTTGGTTGAGGCACATCTAGGTTGTTTCCAGTTTCTATTATGAATAAAGCTGTAATGAACACGATTGAGCAAGTGTCCTCGTGGTAGGATGGAGTGTCCTTTGGGTATATCCCCGAGAATGGTATAGCTGGTGTGGTGGTTTGGATGTAATTGCCTCCATAATCTTATAGGGAGTGGCACTATTAGAAGGTGTGGCTTTGTTGGAGTGGGTGTGGCTTTAAATGTAGGACTTTCAGCTCTAGCACCATGTCCGACTACACACCACCATATTCCCTGCCATGATGATAATGGAGTGAAACTTGGAAACTGTGAGCCCCCTCAATTAAATGTTTTCATTTGTAAGAGTTGCCATAGTCATGGTATCTCTTCCTAGAAATAACTAAGAAAGCTGGGTCTTGAGGGAAATCAATTCCCAATTTTCTGAGGAACCACCATATTGATTTTCATAGTGGCTGTACAAGTATTCACTCCCACCAGCAATGGAGGAGTGTTCCCCTTAGTCAACATCTTCACCAGCATGAGCTGTCACTTGTGGTTTTGATCTTAGCCATCCTGACAGGTATAAGATAGAATCAAAAAATAGTTTCGATTTGCATTTCCCTGATGGCTAAGGACATTGAACATTTCTTTAAGTGTTTCTGGGTCATTTGAGATTTTTCTCTGGTGAGACTTCTCTGTTTAGATCTGTATTGATAAGTATTGGATCCCCAGTTATCTGGTTCCTCCGTTGATACAATAAGCCAAATCCAGCTGAATTAATGAGACCAGGTTTAAATAAATAGAGCAAAGCAAAGCAGAGCACTCCTGGGTAAGTCTCAGAAATGAGAGGAGGAGAGATCACGTGGCAGGGCTGGTGACCAGGTCTAAAAGGTCTAAATACACTGTAGACATGGTCTTGAGCAGCTGGGGTGGGGGAAGCTGACCCTTGGCAGGCTTTCTGAGGGGCGGGGTCTGAAAGGAGAGGAGTGAGCCTGGAGTGGAGATACCCAACATACATGTAACCCATTTTAAAACTGGGTTATTTGTTTTCTTGACATCTAGTTTCTTGAGTTCTTTATGTATTTTGGACATTGGTCTTCAGTTGGGTGTGGAGTTGGTGAAAATCTTTCCCCATTCTGTAGGCTGCTATTTTGTTGATGGTGTCCTTTGCCTTCAGAAGTGTTTCAGTTTCATGAAGTCCCATTTATTGATGGTTGTTCTTAGTGCCTATGCTATTGGTATTCTGTTCAGGAAGTTGTCTCCTGTGCAAGGCTATTCCCTATTTTCTCTTCTATTAGGTTTAGAGTATTTTTTTTTTTTTTTTTTTTTTTTTAAAGACAGGGTTTCACTCTGTAGCCCTGGCTGTCCTGGATCTTACTCTGCAGACCAGATTGGCCTTAAACTGTGTATCCACTTGGTCTTTGATCCACTTAGAATTGAATTTGGTGCAAGGTGATAGATATGGATCAATTTGCATTCTTCTATCTGCCGACATCCATTTAGGCCAGCACCATTTGTTGAAGATGCTTTCTTGTTTCCATTGGAACATACAGAAATCTTAAAGTTTGGGTCTTCATTTTGGTTTTGTTTCCACTGACTTATTTTAGTCTTTGTACATGCAAAAGTTCCCACTCATAACCATCATGAAGTTAAAAACGCTTATTGAAAGGCAGAACCAGAAGACATGTCATTTGCTACAGCAAAAATGTGCTAACAGCGGTCCACCAAGGCAGGATGACAGACAAAAGGCAAGGGCAAGACTGGGGGTGCCTCATTCATCCTTATATCAGATTCACAAGGCCAGAATCCACTTGTGGCCTGTAGGGGATGACTCCACCATGGTGCCACACGGGCAGCTTTCACCTAGCTACTTAGGCCACAGGAAATCACAGCCTTGGTAGAGTTTCTTATTCTATCAAAGCACAAGAGGATGATCCCAGCTCTTCTGACTGCCATCCTTGAGTTTCTCTTACGGCAACCCTTCATCTACGTAAGTAATAAAATGTCTGCAACTCAAAAAGCCTGTGTGTTTCTCCTGACTGGACCTGTCAACTGGGCCTTAGTCATGCCTCATTTGCTAGTGTGTTTTGTACATGACTCTGATCCTAGAATAGGAGTCTCTTACATCTGTCTGTGGCTCTCCTTAGACCTCACAGAGTTTGAAATCCAGATCTTATTTCTTTTTTATCACTTGTTTTGAAAGGGATTTATATAAAACTATGTATTCAATTTGTATATGTTAAAATGCAAACATCGTACACTGGGATTCTGGAAGAGCTGATGTCTTATTAGCTCCCACATAGCTATGGTTGTGGAATATTTGTTTAACTATGAAAAAAATGTGTTGCATTTGGTTAACTATACAAAGATGTGTTGCATTTGTTTAACTATATTGCTGTTGTGTTGCTGTTTTACCTTAAGGTACCTGATTGGTCTAATAAAAAACTGAATGGCCAATAGTGAGGGAGGGGATATAGGCGAGACCTTCTAGGCAGGGAGAGTAAGTAGGAGGAGAAATTTAGGCTGGGGACCAGTCAGCCAGACAGAGGAAGCAGGAAAGTAGGACATATAGAATGAAAAAAAGGTAAAAAGCCCCTAGAAAAAACATAGATGAATAGAAACAGGTTAAATTAAGTTATAAGGCTAGTAGGATAAGCTAAGGCCAAATCTTTTATAATTAATAATAAATCTCCATATCTTTATTTGGGAACTGGCTGGTGGCCCAAAGAAAAATTCCAACTACAATGCATAGGAGGTATTTTTTTTTTCCACTTTCCATGTTGGCCATCATGGTGGGGGGTTCATGGTAGCAGGCAGACAGACATGGTCCTGGAGCAGTGGCTTTGCAGGTAGAAGGCAGAGAAAGAGACTGAGCCAGACACTGGCTTTTGAAACCTCAAAGCCCACCCCCAGTCACACACTTCCACAAACAAGGCCACATTTCCTAATCCTTCCAATTGGGGAAAACAAAACATTTAAATACTTGAGCGGGTGTGGGGGGGCATGGAGGGGGCTATTCTTATTCAAACCACAGAGAATGCCCTCAGGTCAGTGTGGATTGTCACCTGTGAAAGGAGAGGATAAAGAGAGAGTCAGAGACTGCAGTGCCAGT
This sequence comes from Cricetiscus sungorus, assembly GCA_030556225.1. Classification (NCBI taxonomy): domain Eukaryota; kingdom Metazoa; phylum Chordata; class Mammalia; order Rodentia; family Cricetidae; genus Cricetiscus; species Cricetiscus sungorus. Next base: position 41,544,805 of record JANBXA010000328.1, on the reverse strand, counting down.
TGGAGAAAAACTCAACTAGTCCCACAGGAGTTCCAGTGTAATAATTGTCCACGAATGATTTTCAAATCGTTAGTGATGGCTTAATAAATTGGGCAGGCTGGGAAGACCACAGGCTTAGCCTAAATGTTTAGTGGCTGCTGAAGATGCTACAATTGGAGATTGTCAGGTGATGGAACTCCTGGCTTCTAAACGGCAGGCTGTTCATGAAAGCAGATCTGAAGGATTCACCCTAAGGCTACAACAGTCTTCTCCTAGTGCATGCAGATCTAAGGCTCCTTACAGAGTACTGCCTTGACAGGCTCTTTCCCAGAGAATGCTGGTTGTTTTACAGGTGGTATTTCTGTGTGGGTTTTGCTTTGTTTTTGTTTTCTTTTCTTAACTTTCTTTCTTTCTTTCTTTCTTTCTTTCTTTCTTTCTTTCTTTCTTTCTTTCTTCTTTCTTCCTCCCTTCCTTCCTTCTTTCTTTTCTTCCTTTCTTTTTTTGAGAGAGGATTTCTCTGTGTAGCCATGGTTGTCCTAGAACTGACTCTGTAGATCAGGCTGGCCCTGAACTCAATAGAATCACCTATCTGCCTCCCGAGTGCTGGGATTATGGACATGAACTACCATACCTAGCTCTTGCGTGAGTTTCTGCCTGCATATTAGCCGATATACAATCTAAAACCATGGTAGTGACAAGAAAGATGGAAGAAGGAAAGATAAGGCTGAACTGGAGGTAAGTGTCTGTTCCCGAGAGAAAACATCATTGGCTATTTCATGACAAAAAGTGTTCGCTGTAGTCAGCTTGCTGCTAAGTGACTAGCTTTGGCCTCTGTTGTTGATGGGCTTGAGAAAAAGCCCATGCTGTTTAAACTACATACTGCCCCCCTCTCTGCCATAGTGAGTACTCCATTAGTATGTCCATTTTTCTGGTCTTCAAATGATCACTGACATTTCCTGACGGAGCCCTCTCATTTGCTTGGTGGTTTATTTCCTCGTCTGTGGTGGCTTCTTCCTGGTGGACATTAATGTATATGACACGAAAATTTATACTTCATGCTCATTCCCACTGTTTACCCATTCGCCTCTACTCTAGAACTTCTTATGGTAGTGGTCCTAGTTAGGGTTTCTATTGCTGTGAAGGGACACTGACCACATCAACTCTTATAAAGGAAAACATTTATTTGTGGTGGCTTACAGTTCAGAGGTTTAGTCCATTATCATCATGGTGGGAAGTATGGCTTACAGGCAGACATGGTGTTGGAGAGGTGCTGAGAGTTCTACATATGGATCCTTAGACAGCAGGAAGGAAGACTGAGCCAATGGGCCTAGGTTGAGCTTCTGAAACTTCAAAATCCTACCCCCAGTGACACACTTCCTCCAATAGGGCCATACCTACTCCAACAAGGCCACACCTTCTAATAGAGTCACTCCCTGTGAGCCTATGGGGGCCATTTTCATTCAAACTACCACACAAGTCTTCCAGAATTTCCTCCCAAGCTCATAACCAGGCCACCAGGCCATTCATTGCTGGCCATGATTCTTCATGATACATATTTCCCCTTTATTTCTTACTCTCCTCACTGTTGTAACAAAGTATCTGATAAAAGCAACTTAAGGAAGGGTAAGTTTATTTTGTGTACAGTTACTAGGTATAGTTCATCATAGTGAGGAAGGCATGATAGACTCCAGCTCTAGCTCAACAGGAGTGTAATGTGTCTGGTTACCTTGTGTGTGCATTCAGAAAGCAGAGAGATAAACGCTGGTATACAGCTTGCGTTTTACCTTTTATCCAGTCCAGGACCCAAATTCTTAAGACTGTGAAGCCCACATTCAGCGTGCTTCTTTCCTTATTCAACCCCTCTGAAAATGCAGAGGTGCCAAGATGTGTGTGCCTGGTAGGTGATTCTTAATCCAGTAATGCTGACAATGATGATCCAACATATCACCTCCAGCCCTATCTATCTGACACCTAAAGACATACTTTTTAAGTCATAATCTTCCACCCTTGTTCCTCAAAGTTTCATGTTTCTCATAATGTGTAATGCATTCTGTTCAATTTCAAAAGTCCTATAGTCTTCAATATTCCCAATACTGTTTAAGCATCCAACGTCTCTTCTGAGACTCAAGAAAAAATATATTAAAAAAGACATTAAAAATGTAAATGTATATGAATGTTGGCCTGCATGTATGTATAGGATGTGCTCACCTGGTGCTCAGAGAGGCTGGAAGAAGGACTTGGATCATCCGGGATTGGAATTAACAGATGGGTATGAGCTGCCACTTGGGTGATAGGAACTTAGCTCAGGTCCTCCACAAGAAGAGACAGATGTGGCCTATAGGCAAATTGCAGATTATAAAGGGGAAAAGGTAAACTTGTGTTAGAATGAGTTGGTTTGTTTTGGTTTGGCACGTTAATTACGGCAGCCAAAAGGGGTTTCTGGTTGCTGGGCTTCAATACATCCACATCTGGGCCTTGGTGGTCAGCATCAGGAGGAAGGCATGGCCAAATAAGGGAATAGATCTAGATGGCTAGTTTTAGGAATGGAATCTAACAGTTTAGCAAGGCAGAGGGACTGGGGAAAGGCAAGGCCTGCTAGAGCCTTGCTTGCTATGCTCAGGCCTACTAGAGCCCTTCACTTGTGCTGTATAACGGCACAGAAAAAACATCCTCATTCCAAGAGGGAGGAATGGGGCATAGCAAGAAAAGACTGGACCAAAACAAGACCTAAACCCAACACAGAAAACATCAAATCCTCTAGACTTCCCCTGACCCAATCTTCTTGCTCCCTCATGTGCTCCTCTCCCCTCCTCCTCTCCCCTTTTCTTTATCTTAACTCCCCCTCTCCTCCTACCATGCTCCCAATGTGGTCAGGAGATCTTGTCCCTTTCTCCTTCTCCAGGGGACCGTGTATATCTCTATGAGGGTCCTCCCTGTTTCCTAGCTTTTCTGGTGATGTGGATAGTAGGATGGTGATCCTTTGCTCTATGTCTAAAATCCATATATAAGTGAGTACATACCATGTTTGTCTTTTTGTGACTGGGTTATCTCACTCAGGATGTTTTTTTCTAGTTCCATCCATTTGCCTGCAAATTTCAAGATTCCATTGTTTTTGTTTTTGTTTTGTTTTTCTGCCAAGTAATACTCCATTGTATAAATGTACCACATTTTCTCCATTCATTCTTCAGTTGAGGGACATCTAGGTTGCTTGCAGGTTCTGGCTATTACAAATAATGCTGCTATGAGCATAGTTGAACAGATGTCCTTGTTGTATGAATGTGCATCTTTGGGTATATGCCTAAGAGTGGAATTGCTGGATCTTGAGATAGACTGATTCCCATTTTCCTCAGGAACAGCCATACTGATTTCCAAAGTGGCTGTATGAGTTTGCACTCCCACCAGCAGTGTAGGAGTTTTCCCCTTTCTCCATATTTTCTCCAGCATAAACTGTCTTTGGTGTTTTTATTTTAGCCTTTCTGACAGGAGTAAGGTGGCATTTCAGAGTTGGGGAAAGAATAGACGAGAACAAGAAAAGAGATACCATAAAAGAGGGAGCCATTATAGGTTTAAAGAGAAATCTGGCACTTGGGAAATGTCCAGAGATCTACAAGGATGACCCCCAATTAACAATCTAAGCAATAGTGGAGAGGCTTCCTTAAGTGCCCTTCCCCTATAATGAGACTGATGATTACCTTATATGTCATCCTAGAGCCTTCATCCAGTAGCTGATGGAAGCAGAAGCAGACACCCACAGCTAAACACTGAGCCGAACACCTGGAATCCAGTCACAAAGAGGGAGGAATGATGAGCAAAGGGGTCAAGACCAGACTGAAAAAACCCACAGAAACAGCTGACCTGAACAAGGGGGAGCACATGGACCCCAGACTTATAGCTGGAAAACCAGCATAGGACCAACCCAGACCTCCTGAATGTGGGTGTTAGTTAGGAGGACTGGGCAGTCTGTGGGGTCTCTGGTAGTGAATCAGTATTTATCCTAGTAATACAAATGGACTTTGGGAGCTCATTCCACATAGAAGGATACTCTCTCAGCCTAGACACAAGGGGGAGGGCCTAGGCCATGCTCTAAATAATGTGATAGCTTTTGCAGATCCCCCATGGAAGGCCTCACTCTCCCTGAGGAGCACAAAGGGAATGGGATGGGGATTTGGGGAGAGGGCAGACAGGGGAAGAGAGGAGGGAGAGGAAACTGGGATTGACAAGTAAAAAGCTTGTTTCAAATTTAAATAACAAAACAACACCAAATCCTGCAGGTCCATGTCCAATATCTGGGGCTTGTGAAACCATTATCTAGACTTCAATAGAAGCTGGATCATTGTACTGGCTGGTTTTGTGTGTCAAGGTGACACAAGCTAGAGTCATCAGAGGAAGGAGCCTCAGTTGACAAAATGCCTCCTTGAGATCCAGCTGTAAGGCATTTTCTCATTTAGTGATCAATGGGGTAGGGCCCAGCCCATGGTGGGTGGTGCCTTCCCTGGGCAAGTGGGGCTGAGCAAGCCATGGAAACAAGCCAATAAGCAGCATTCCTCCATTCTCTAGGATCTGAGTTCCTGCCCTGACTTCCTTCGGTGATGAACATTAATGCTGAAGTGTAAGCCAAATAAGCCTGCCCCGCCAAACTTGCTTTTTGGTCATGTTGTTTCATTGCAGCAATAGAAACCCTAACTAAGACAGTCATTATACTCTCCAACTCTGTCGCCTGCAGCAACGGTGGCCCCTCTCTGGGGCCAGTTCCATTTGCCTTAAGCTTTCCTTGCCGGATACCCCCAAGGTCTGGTGTCTCCAACATTCTGGAGTCTCTATTAAAATTTAGCTTTACCTTTATATCTCTACATATTGGTCTCTTAAGATCTCCTTGCTGGGGACCCCAACCCTCATGGGCTTTCTGGACCCTCGTGGATGCCTCCATGATTCTGTGTCTCTTGCATTTTTCATGCCTACAAAACCAGTATCATGTGGACAACACTCTCAAGTTCTGCTACAAGCCCAAGATATAGTCTTGACTCATCCACCGTTGCAGTGAGTAGCCCTCCACAGTGGCACAGGCGTCGTGAGACCAGTAACAGGAGCATAAACATATGGTCACACTGCATCCACAGTGAGGAAGCAGAGAGGGACAAACGCTGGTGGTCAGCTTGCTCTCCCCTTGTTTTGTAACCCAGGTCTCCAGCCTATATCCACTGTGTATCTTCCCTCTGTAGTTAAGCTTCTAGAAGTGCTCGAATTCACGTGCCCCAATGTATGTTTCTTAGGCGATCTACCAATACAGTCACCTTGACCATTTCTCCCCAAAGACCAAGTGTACTGACTGCTTGGTCCAAGCTCTTGGTGCCTCTGACGTTCAAGGTCACCTCTGATTGGAGCTGTGACACAGTCTCCATGTATTTCTTGATTTCACACACAGAGCTAATTCATTTGTAAATGGCATGCAGGTTTTCTCTTGCTTCAGCCAGTCATGTGTGATCTCTAGGTGGACCATAAGGATAAACTAAAGGAGAAACATTAAAATAGGAGTCTTCTTCCTCATGCCGATTATCTGTGCTAGCTGGTTCTGCACCAACTTAAGCCAAGATGTTCCTTCAACAGCTTTTGAGGGACTCCCACTGGATAGCTGCTTATTACGATTGGGCTTCTATTACTGCAGAGCCTCCCTGCAATATACTCTCAGTGAATCATGGTGTGATTGCCTCTCCTACTGTCAGCCTTAGCTTGCAGAGGAGGGCCACCTTGAATTCCTTTGCAATATTGGTGCCCTTCTTACTGCTCTGCCAATGTTCTTCATGGCTAGAGTGTTACTTGTATAGTATAATCCTCTGATTAATTTGCTGGCCTAAATAAACTATCAATCACAGAATGCATCATTCCCCAAATCTTCTAATTATTTTCTTCACTGCCTCCCAAGACGCCTCTTGAATTTCAAGCTCATCCAGTGAAAGTAATTGTTTCCTTTAGGATTTTAAAGACACTTTACCAGTGAGTTTACCCAGTCTGTCTGTGTCCTTGCCAGGGTGTTAAATTCTGTGTTCTGAGAGTGTCTCTACATCAGTAAGCTCATTGCTTGGACAGGACTTGATGGAGCATACACACTTGAAATCTAACCTGCTGTGCCTTCTGCTAGAACATCCCATCTAATCTCCCCTTATCATTTTCAGCATGCGCATGCAGTTATGTGGGGTTGGGCTTTAGACCCTAGTAATTGATCTGGCAGATGAGAAGTGGGGGCGAGCTTCTGAAAGAGACAGTTGCCTTGCAAGGGAGTGAACAGTCTTTGTACTTCCTGCTCAGGGGAAGTATTAAATTAAACTGTTAATTTGGGGCACTGTCGTGTGTGTGTGTGTGTGTGTGTGTGTGTGTGTGTGTGTGTGTGTGTGTGTGTGTGGTGTCGTGGTCCAAGGCTGTTCTCTGCCTCTGAGAGCCTAAGGCTTTGCAGATCCATCCATTCCTGTCTCATGTTTCAGGGTCCTGTACTTTTTATCCAGAGCATGGGTCTTCACTTAACATATTATTATATGAGTACTCAGTCATCCGGGAAGTTTGGCAATCCAGGATTCGCTCTACAGCTGTGTTTGTTCTCTCACTGCAAGAGATAAAGCTTCTCTGGAAGCTGCCATGGAGGCCCTTTGGCTGTCACACTGAGGTTTTAAATGTTTGCTAACTGCCTCCATTTTCCCATTATCCCTTGTCTGGCATCAACACCATTCAGCAAAATCCAGCCAATTGCTTTTGTATTCGTTGTTCACGCACCTGAATTGTCACACTGACCAGAAGAGTCCTTTCCTGACTAAACAAGCAAGTTTGGCCTCAAGGTCTCCACCTTGTGCCTAGTTTTCTGGAGTTTATTCATGTCACTGGGACAAGGGGTCACTATTCCCTGCTGGTGAATGAGTGACCTACTCGTAGTCATATGCTGGGGTCACTCCCAGTATTAACAGGCAGAATCACAGTCACTGGGAGAAAGATGCCAATCTGAAGTTGGCAAAGCAAGAACATTATGGGAGGAAACCCATGAAACGAGAAGGAAGAATAATAAAGACAGCAGTTGAATTGAGTGAGAAGTAGTTCGCTTAGTTCATTTGGTAGGAGCTGTGGCATAAAGGCTACTGGGAGAGTGGTCCCAGGTTGAGCAAGTGTCTAATCCCTATGTTCCTTCTACACTCTGTTATTGCCTTGAGGCTGTCCAGGAAACATGTGTCTTTAAACAGTGTGATAGCCAGGCAGTGGTGGCACACACCTTTATTTCCAGCACTCGGGAGGCAGACAGGCTGATCTCTGTGAGTTTGAGGCCAGCCTGGTCTACAGAGCGAGTTCCAAGATAGGCTCCAAAGCTACACAGAGAAATCATTTTCTCGAAAAACAGAACAAAACCCAAAACCCGAAACCAAACCAAAACAAAACACCTCAAAAAATAAACATCGTGACATAGCTTAAAAGTGCTGTGCTAGGGGTTGCCGACCAACCATGTATCTTAATGCTGAACAGCAAGCTTGTTCTTGATGGAAGCCTAGGTGCACACTTCTTTGCTGAGTTAGTACATTAGTAACCTGTTGATAGGCTTGCCAGGGATGAGTCAGCAGAGGACCTGTTGGAAGCCAGTGCGACAACTTAGTTATGTGCGAGAACAGTGCATGCAAGGACCATGGCTGGATTTTATTAAATGGTATGGATGCCAATCAAACGGATAACAGAAAAATGAAGGCAGTCAGTAAGCTGTGAACATGTCTGTGCTAGGTTGATGATTCTCAAGGGTATGTCTAGCCTGTGAATGCCACCTTATCTGTAAAATGGGTCTTTTCAGATATAATTAAGGGCATTGAGATGATCTGGTAAACTCTCTATATGTCACCACAAATGTCTTTGTTAGAAAGAGGCACCCACCACACACACACACACACACACACACACACACACACACACACACACACACACACAGAGGACAAGAGGACAACAGGCCTGGAAGAATTGAAGATGTTCTAAAGAGATACCTGTGTCTCTCAATCTGACCACCAGACTATTGGAACAATGGATCCCCCCAAATAGGAATTCCTCTGGTTATCTATGGTGGGAGAAGGAAAATGCATCAGAAGGGGAACTTGTGGTTCTGACCACTTGTCAGACCACCTGGATTCTTGTTTCAGGTCTTGAGAAACAGTGAAGCATTTCTGTGCTATGCTCTAGGGGTGTTAGCCTCTGCCTTTAGAGTGTCCCCAGAAGGACAGAGCCCTGCTGACTGAATGACTGCAGACTTGTGGTCTACAGAACTGCAGGAAAATAAATACCCAGTGTCCTTTTGTTCCTTGGGAGCCTGGTAAGTTTTATTTTTTTTTTCCTGTTTTTAATTTTTTTCCTTTTTTAAATTTAAATTTGAAACAAGGTTGTTTTACGTGTAAATCCCATTTCCCTTCCATCTCCCATCCTCCCCTCTCACCCCCACCAAACCCCAGCCCATCCCCTTTCTGCTCACAAGACAGGGTGAGGTCTTCCATGGGGAGTCTTCAAAGTCTGTCATATCATTTGGGGCAGGGCCTAGGTCCTCCCCCATGTGTCTAGGCTGAGAAAGAATAAAAATGGATTTTTTTTTGACTGGGCAATGGGGTACAGTTGGTAAAAATTCTATCCCAGTCTGTAGGCTTCTGCTTTCCAACTCCAGGAGGTCCCATTTATTAATTGTTGATCTCAGTGCCGCCTGTGCTCATGGTGTTCTGTTCAGAAAGTCTTTTCCTGTGCCAATGAGTTCAAGAGTATCCCTCACTTTCTCATCTATCAGGTTCAGTGTATCTGGTTTTATGTTGAGGTCTTTGATCCATTTGGAGTTGAGTTTTGTGCAAGGTCATAGATATGGGCCTATTTGGAGTCTTCTACATGGAGATATCTGGTTTGACCAGCACTGTTTTGTTGAAGATGCTCTCCCCCCGCCCAGTGTATATTTCTGACTTTTTTTTTTAAAATATATAAACATTATGTGTCCATAGATGTGTAGATTTATGTCTGAGACTTCAATTTGATTCCATTGATCAAACATCCATTGTCTTTGTGCCAATTCTGTCTTGTTTTTATTACTATAACACTATAATACAGCCTGAAGTTGGGGATACTGATTTCTTCCAGCAGTTCTTTTTATTACTCAGGATTGTTTTAGCTATTCTGTGTGTGTGTGTGTGTGTGTGTGTGTGTGTGTTTTTCATATGAAACGGAAACGTTTCCTTTCAACATGTGTGAAGAATTGTGTTAAAAGGGGGGGGATTGCATTAAATCTGTAGAATTTACGGTAAGGTGACCATTTTTACTATGTTAATCCTACCTATCTGTGAGTATGGGAGGTCTCTCCATCTTCTGATACCTTCTTTAGTTTTGTTCTTTAATGTTGTCTTACTTATGGTTTCTATTGCTGTGAAAAGACAACAAGACCACAGCAACTCTAAGGAAAACATTTAATTGTGGTGGCTCACAGTTAAGAGTTTTAGTCCATTATCATCATGGTGGGAAGCAAGGTCATGCAGACAGACATGGTGCTAGAGAAGGAGCTGGTACATGCTGATATGCAGACAACAGGAAGTAGACTGCCTCACTGGGCATGGCTTGAGCATGTATGAGACCTCAAAGGCTGCCTCTACAGTGACACACTTCCTCCAACAAGCTTATACCTATTCCAAAGAAGCTACACCTCCTAATAGTGCCACTCCCTTAGGGGGACATTCTTTCAATCCACCACAAATGCCTTAAAGGTTTTTGTTTTTTTGTTTGTTTTCAAGACAAGGTTTGTCTGTGTAACTTTAGCTGTTCTAGAACTCACTCTGTAGACAAAGCTACCTTTGAACTCACAGAGATCTGTTTGTCTCTGTCTCCTGAGTGCTGGAATTAAAAGCATATGCCACCACTGCCTGGCTTCAATGGCTTAATGTTTTTAATAATACACGTCTTTCACTCCCTTGATTAGAGTTACTTCAAGATAATTTACATTATTTGAAGCTATTGTGAAAGGTGTTGATTCCCCGATTTCAATCTTAGTCCATTTGTCTTGTGTATATAGGAAAGCTACTGATTTTTTTAAAGTTAATTTTGTATCCATCTACTTTGCTGAAAGTGTTTATCACCTATAGCAGTTTCCTGGTGGACTTTTTTGGGCCATTCATGTATATATTGCCAAATCATATGCAAATGAATATACTTTGATTTCTTTCTTTTCAATTTGTATCCTCTTGATCTCCTTCAGTTGCTTTATTGTTCTAGCTAAGACATCTAGTACCATATTAAATAGGTATAGAGAGAGTGGACAGCCTTATCTTGTGCCTGATTTTAGTAGAATTGCTTTGAATTTCTCTCCCTTTAAGTTGGTATTGTCTGTGGGTTTGCTGTGTACTATCTTTATTATGTTTAAGTATATCCCTTATATCTCTGATCTCTTCAGGACTTTTATCTTGAAGGAGTGTTGGATTTTGTCAAATGTCTTTTCTACCAAAGGTCATTTATTGGGATGATCATGTGGCTTTTCTCTTTCAGTTTGTTTTCATGGTGGATTACATTTATTGATCTTTATATGTTGAACCATCCCTGCATTTTTTTGGGTGGATAATCAGGGTGGATGATCTTTTTGATTAGTTCTTGGATTCGGTTTGCAAGTATTTTACTGAGAAATTTTACCTCTATGTTCATAAGGTCTGTAATTCTCTCTCTTTGTTGGGTCTCTGTTTGGCTTGTGTACTAGTATAACTGGCATCAGAAAACAAATTGGGCAATGTTCTTTCTGTTTCTAGTTTGTGGAATAATTTGAGGAGTATTGGTATTCACTTTCTTTGAAAGTCTGGTAGAATTCTGTGATAAAACCACCTGGCCCTGAGCTTTTGTTTTTGTTTGGGAGAATTTTAATTATTTCTTCCATTTCATTAGGGACTATAGGTCTGTATAAATTGCTTATGTCATCTTGATTTAACTTTGATAAGTGGTTCTGACTGAGAAAATCATTCATTTCTTTTAGATTTTCTGACTTGGTAGAGTACATGTTTTTAAAGTATGTCCTTATAATTTTCTAAAATTCTTCAGTGTCTGTAATTATATTCCCCCCTTCATGTCTAATTTTGTTAATTTGGATATTCTGTCTTTGCCTTTAGTGAATTTGGATAAGGGTTTGTCAATCTTATTAATTTTTTCAAAGAACCAACTTTTTATTTCATTGATTCTGATTCTGTGTAGTTTTTTGTTTGCTTAGTGTTTGTTTCTATTCTGAGTTTGATTATTTCTTGCCATCTACTTCTTTTGTTCTAGAGCTTTCATGTGTGCTGTTAGGTTACTAGAATGAGATCATTGCAATTTTTTTTTTTTTTTATGTAGACACTTAGTGTCATGAACTTGCCTCTTAGAACTCCATTCATCATGTCCTGTAAGTTTGGTTATGTTGTGTGTATTAATCTCCATTCAATTTTAGAAAGTCTTTAATTTCTTTCATAATTTCTGTCTTATCCATTTTTCATTCAGCAGTGAGTTGTTTAGTTTCCATGAGTTTGTAAGTTTTCTGTTGTTTCTGTTGGTGTTGATATCCAGCTTTAATCTGTGGTGGCCAGATAGCATACAGGGTATTACTTCAATTTCCTTGTATTTCTTGAGACTTGCTTTGTGTTCAAGTATGTGGTCAATTCTGGAGAAAGTTCCATTAGGTGCTGAGGAGAAGGCATATTTTTCTGTGTTTAAGCGAACTGTTCTGTAAATATCTGTTAGATACATTTTTCTGTTTATTTTATTTAATTTTTTTTTTTTTTGGTCTGGATGATCTGTCTATTGGTATGAGTGGGGTATTGGAGTCTCCCACTATCAGTGTATGAGGGTCAATATGTGATTTCATATATAGTAGTCTTTCTTATAATGAACTTGGATGTACAGCTCCAGAGTAACGACTCCAAGGTTGACATATGGCTTCCACATGCATATGAACACACATGCATGTTACCCTGCATACACATATGCACTTATACAAATGCTCTCTCCACCACATACACACAAAAATAAATTGAAACATAAAAACATGAAGATGATACATGTTAATGAAGTCCTAGGATGTTTTATTAGGTATTATTTTGTGAAGAATGTTACTGAAATTTCGATGGTGACTTACTGAATCTATAAATTATTTTTGGTAACATAGCCATATTCACAATATTGATTCTTCTAACAGAATAATACAGGTGTTTCCATCACCTAGTTCTTTCTTCAGTTTCTTTAAATTTTTCCTATAGAGAGGGCTTTACATCCTTGTTTGAGATTATTATCAAGTATTTTCGAAGCTGTTGCAAATGAGATATTTTTCCTAATTTCTTTCTCAGCAAGTTCATTATCAGGAAACTAGTGATTTTTGTATGCAGATTTTGTGACCTGTACATTTACTGAAAGTGTTTATAAGATCAAAAAAGCTTTCTGGTGGAATCTATAAATATAAAATTTTATCATCTGTAAGTAGAGATAATTTACTTCTTCTTTCCCTATTTGTATCCCTCTCCCCATCTTACTATTATAGTTAAGACTGCAAGAATTATTAAATAAGTTCAGGGAAGTGTGCACCTTTGTATAGTTCCAGATTTTTAAAGACATTTAGCTCCCAGTTTTTCTCTACTTAGTATAATATATGTTATAGATTTGTCATGTATTGTAGCAATGCAATATTATAAAAATATTTTATGTGAGAGATCTTGGAACATTGAGTCCTAGATAGGATGTCCCCATCAAATCTCTCTTCTCAGGGCTTAGGGAACTATGCAAAAGTCGAGGAGGAAAGATTATAAAAGTCATAGGGGATAGATGATACCAAGGAAACAGTGTTTTCCAGACACAACAGGGCTGAAGCACATGTCAACTCACAGAGACTGTGACAGCATTTTCAGTGCACAGGTCCAAGCCAGATGGAGTCCCAGTGCTGAGATGGGGAAGTAGACATGAGTTCCTCTTCCCATCTCTATCCAAGAAGCTATCTCCAGTTGACAACCACTAGCAAAGGAAAACTTATTTTTTTCCAAGAAAGTCTCACTGGTCACACAAATCACACAACAGCAGGCCCCATGCCCAACAGTAGATGGCCAACACAAAACAAACTCAAAAGGTATTTTTGGATAATTTTTTTTTTTTTTTTGCCTTACTGGTCTTCTCCTTGTATATTTCGGTTTCCAATTTTGGGATTTTATGGATTTTGTTTGTGTGTCTGCACATGCATGTGTTTCTTGTGCTCTTTCTTAGTTCCTTTTTTTCTCTTGTTTGTTTGCTCATTTTGTTCTATCCTTGTTTGTCTTTTTATTTGCCTGTTCGTTTTCTTAGGAGAGAAAGAAAGCACGGAGTTGGAAAGATAGAGAGGTGGGGAGTCTCTGGGGGAGATAAGGGAGGGGAAACAATGACCAGAATATATTGTGTGACAAAAACTTATCTTTCAATAAAACAAAAGAAGAAGAAAATATCTCTTAAAGTCTTAGAGACCGAAACTTGTGCAGGATTCCACAGCCAGGGTTAATCATACTCCTTGAGGTCACTGAAGACTCTCTCTCCTTCTGTGAACTCAGCCTGTTTGTTTAAGCGTGCTTTTAAGAGAACAACCTTACCTGCTTTGGATTTTCCATGTATTCAGCTTTCAAAACCCAAGTTAATTCATAGCTGTAATCTTGTTATTTATTCTACCATGTCCCTGACCCCAGAGTAGGGTGTTTGTAGGTGTATTAACATAATCCTTTGCTGAAAACAGAAAACTGAGCTTGCAAACACCCTTATAAGATGGACATCTACGCTAAATGATGAAAGCAGCATTCAGATATTGCTCAATAGTATATATTTGCTTCTTATTTTGGTCATTTGGGGTCACTTGGAGTCAATGACTTTCCCTGAAAAGCGTTCCTCAGCCCTTCCCCATGTGATGCTTTTGGTGCTGTTCAATAAAGGAAGAAGTGAAGTCCTTTTGGGATAGATACACATGGAGAGACACAGAGCCAGGACAGATTCACAAGACATCCTTCAGGCAGGCATAGGTTCAGACTCATAAACAGACAGACAAGAATGACAGAAGACACAGGGAGAACAAAGTAGAGAATTTACATTTGTGCTTATTCTTGGTTAAATAACGCCAAAAGGAAGTGCTTTGATTTATTTTTTTATTTTGACACCAACACATCTGGTGACCGAGTTTATTATTAATGCTTTCAAACCGACCACAATGTATAGTGTTATTTCAATGAGATATATTTCTTCTGTTGCTAATTTCTTCAGGACTTTAATCAAGAAGGGATGTTGGATTTTTAAGTGTCGCTTCAGCATATACCATGATAGTCATGTTACTCTGTGTCTTCATATATAGTCTTTATATAGTGAGTTTACATTTATTGATTTTTGTGTGTTGAAAAAATAACCTTGTATTTCCTGGGTGACACCAACCTGGTTGCTATGCATGATACGTTTAATCTGTTCTTGAATTGGTTTTGTAGAGAATTTTTGTATCAAGATTTAACAGGGAAATTTGTCTTTTTTGTTGCATTCTATCTAGTTTTGGTATTAGGGTAATGCTGGTTATAGAGAATACTTTTGGTAGTGTCCCTTCCCTCTATGTTTTATGGAGCAGTTTGTGAAGTCTTAACATTAATCATTAATTAAACACATGGTAGAATTCAGCAGTGGACCTGCCCATGTCCAGTCCTAGACTTTCCTTTATGGGAAAACTTTTTTTTTTTTTATTTAAACACATTAGTTTTCATTTTATATACCAACCCAACCCCCCCCCCCCCCCAACACACACTTCCTGTCCTGTCCTCCATGCACTGCACTCCTCATCAGGGGTAAGCCCTTTCTTGGGGAGTCAACAAAGTCTTGCTACCAAGTTGAGGCAAGACAAAGGCTCCCCCCATCCAGCATGGCCCTGGGCTAGCTAGGTCCTGATATCACTGTCAGCGCCCCTTGCCACAACAGATCAAGTCACATAATTGTCACCCACATTCTGAAAGTCTAGTTCAGTCCTGTGCAGGCTCCCCATCTGTTAGTCTATAGTTTATGACCTCTATGGGGGAAACTTTCAATTATTACTTTAATAGCATGGCTTGTTAGGGGTCTGTTTCAGTGGTTTTATTTTCTGGATTTAATTTTGGTGGATTTTGTGAGTTTAAACATTTACCCATTTTTCCAGGTTTTCTATATCTTATTAATTAACTAATTAGTTAATTAATTTTTGAAACAGTCTTATTTTACATTACAATCCCAGTTACCTCTCCCTTCTATCCTGCCATGCTCCCCACCTATCCCCCATCCTACCCCCTATCCACTCCCCAAGGAGGGTGAGGCCTTCCATGGGGGATCATCAAAGTATGTTACATCATTTGGGGGAGGGCCTCAGGCCCTCCTCCGTGTATCTGGGCTGAGAGAGTAACCTTCCTTGGGGAATGGGCTCCCAAAGTCCATTTGGGATAAATACTCCAGATCAATACTCGTTCCACTGCCAGAGGTCCTGTAGACTGCCCAGGCCTCCCAACTGTCACCCACATTCAGAGGGTTTGGTTTGGTCTAATGCTGGTTCCCCAGCTTTACTACTGGGGTCCATATACACTCACTTGGTTAGGTCAGCTATTTCTGTGGGTTTCTCCAGCACAGTCTTGACCCCTTTGCTTATCCCTCCTGCCTCTCTACAACTGGGTTCTAGGAGTATGGCTCAGGGCTTAGCTGTGGGTGTCTGCTTCTGCTTCCATCAGATACTGGATGAGGGCTCTAGGATGGCATATATGGTAGTCATCAATGTCATTATAGGAGAAGAGCATTTAAGGCAGCCTCTCCACTATTGCTTAGATTGTTAGTTGGGGTCATCTTTGTGGATCTCTGGACATTTCCCCAGTGCCAGATTTCTCTTTAAACCTACAATGGCTCCCTTTATTATGATATCTCTTTTCTTGCTCTCTATTCTCCCCCCCCCAACTCAGTCTTCCTGATCCCTCATGTTATCACCTCTCCTCTTCTCCCCTTCTTTTTTTCCTGTATCCCTCCCTCTCTCCACATGCTCCCAATTTGGTCAGAAGCTCTTGTCCCTTACCCCTTTTCCAGGGGATCATGTATGTCTTTCTTAGGGTCCTCCTTGTTTCCTAACTTATCTGGCAGTGTGGATTGTAGGTTGACAATCCTTTGCTCTATGTCCAAAATCCATATATGAGTGAGTACAAACCATGCTTGTCTTTCTGTGACTGTGTTACCTCACTCAGGATGGTTTCTTTAGTTACATTCATTTGCCTGCAAATTTCAAGATTCCATTTTTTTTTCTGCTGATTAATACTCCACTGTGTAAATGTACCACATTTTGTTTGTCCATTCTTCAGTTGAGGGGCATCTAGGTTGCCTCCAGGTTCTGGCTAATACAAACAACACTGTTATGAACATAGTTGAACAGATGTCCTTGTATGAATGCACATCCTTTGAGTATATGCCCAAGGGTGGTATTACTGGATCTCGTGGTAAACTGATTCCCATTTTCCTGAGGGAAAAGCCATACTGATTTCCAAAGTGGCCACACAAGTTTGCACTCCCAACAGCAATGGAGAAGTGTTCCCCTTTCTCCACATCCTCTCTAGCATAGACTATCATTGGTGTTCTTTTTTTTTTTTTTAAATACAATTGTTTTATTTAAATTAGAAATAATCTTGTTTTCTATGTCACTCCCAGTTCCCTCTTCCTCCCCTTCTCCCCTGCTCCCCACTGATCCTTATCTCTTATATTTTTGGTTGTGAGCATAGCCTTTAACAGCTGAGCCATCTCTCCAGCCCCTGATCCCTTATCTTTTTTCTGCTCCCCAGGGAGGGTGATGCCTTCCGGGGTTCTTCAAAGTATGTCACATCATTTGGAGTAGGACCTAGGCCTTCCGCCTTGTGTCTAGGCTGAGAGAGTGTCCCTCTATGTGGAATGGGTTCCCAGAGTTCATTTGTACAATAGGGTCACTACCAGAGGCCTCATAGACTGCCCAGTCCTCCTAACTAACACCCACATTCAGGGGGTCTGGGTCGATCCTATGTTGGTTTCCCAGCTAACAGTCTGGGGTCTGTGAGCTCCCCTTGTTCAGGTCAGCTGTTGCTGTGGGTTCCTCCAGCCTGGTCTTGACCCCTTTGCTCATCACTCCTCCCTCTCTGCAACTGAATTCCAGGAGTTCAGCTCAGTGTTTTGCTGTGGGTGTCTGCTTCTGCTTCCAACAGCTACTAGATGAAGGCTCTAGGATGACATATAAGGTAATCATCAGTCTCATTATAGGGGAAGGGCACTTAAGGAAGCCTCTCCACTATTGCTTAGATTGTTAATTGGGGTCGTCCTTGTAGATATCTGGACATTTTCCTAGTGCCAGATTTCTTTTTAAACCTATAATGGGTCACTCTATTATGGTATCTCTTTTCTTGCTCTCCTCTATTCTTCCCCCAACTCAATCTTCCTGATCCTTCGTTATCCTCCCCCATCTTCTTCTCCTAATCTCTTTCTCTTAATTCCCTTTCCCCTCCCCTCGTGCTCCCAATTTGCTCAGGAGATCTTGTCCCTTTCCCTTTCTCTAGGGAACCATGTATGTCTCTCTTAGAGTCCTCTTTGCTTCCTAGCTTCTCTGGTGTGTGGATTATAGGCTGGTAATCCTTTGCTCTATGTCTAATATCCATATATGAGTGAGTATATACCATGTTTGTCCTTTTGTGACTATGTTACCTCACTCAGGATGTTTTTTTCTAGTTCCGTCCATTTGCCTGCAAATTTCAAGATTGCATTTTGTCGTCCCCCTCCCCCAAGTGAGTAGTACTCCATTGTGTAAATGCACCATATTTTCTTTATCCATTCTTCAGTTGAGGGGCATCTAGGTTGCTTCCAGGTTCTGGCTAATACAAACAATATTGTTATGAACATAGTTGAACAAATGTCCTTGTTGTGTGAATGTGCATCTTTTGGGTATATGCCTAAAAGTGGAATTGCTGGATCTTGTGGTAGACTGATTTCCATTTACTGCCATAGTGATTTCCAAAGTGGCTGTATGAGTTTGCACATTTTGACAGGAGCAAGATGGTATCTCAGAGTTGCTTTGATTTGCATTTTCCTGATGGTTAAGGATGTTGAGCACTTTCTTAAATGTCCTTCAGCCATTTTAGATTCCTCTATTGAGAATTCTTTTTTGAGTTCTGTACTCCACTTTTTAATTGGATTATTTGGTGTTTTGATGACTAACTTCTTGAGTTCTTTGTACATTTTGGAGATCAGCACTCTGTCAGATGTGGGGTTGGTGAATATCTTTTCCCATTCTGTGGGCTGTCGTTTTTGTCTTGTTGACTGAATGCCTCTACCTTGTATACCTCTCAAATCCTGGAATTAAAGGCTGAGCTCTGATTCACTCTCTGATAGCCTAGGGTGGTCTTGGATTCAGAGATCCTTCTACTTCTTAATCCTGACCCATGGGATTAAAGATGTGTGCCTGCTTCTAAGGAACTGGTATGGCTGCTTTGTTATTTTGATCTCCAGTGGCTTTAATACATCATAAAAAATAATAGGCCATGCCCTTGTTTCCACCACATGTTTGGGACAGAACTAAAGAATCAGGAAAGACTGAATCATTTACTAAGTTATACAAGGCCAAAAAGAAGCTGATTTTTTCTTCACAAAGATTGACTTCAGCTGTAAATAGAATGATATCAGATCCAGGAGTTAGACAAATATTGATTGGATCTTTGGCTTTTGCAAATGCTAATTCTGGATGCAAATGGGTGATTAGGCCTCTAAAGTCAAGATCAGCACCAATAAATGAATGGATTTTAAATAAGCTGATATTAGATCTCATACTTAGATTATACTTGGATAAGAGAAGTGATTTCTAAAAAATTTAAGAAAAATAAAAAGGTTAGATATTTTAATTTGTGATAAACCAGGTCACCTGAAAAGAGATTGTAGGCAAGGCATTCCTAGAAACAATGTTTTTTTTTTCTAGAAATAGTCCTGTACTTCCTGTTTTCTTAGGTAATATTTTATCCCTCTTGGATCTTTGATGTAGTTGAAGACTATAGTTATAGTTACAGTTTTCCTTGTTACAAAATTCAAAAAAGAAACTCACAAAAGAGTTATAAGGTATGTAAGGTTGAGAGACATAAAAACTTAAATTGTTTATCTGAGAAAATGTTTTGAGGTCTAAAAATTTAGGTTTGGGTTGGTATTACAAATAAAGATAGCAAGTGAATTAGATGCTTAGGTGCAAAAATCTGGACTCACCAAGACAGTATAGACAACGGAGTATTTTCTCTGAAATTGCCAAATGCAAATGAACTGGACATTGTGAATGCATTTCTTACCTGATAATTGCTCTTATTGTATATACTTTTACTTGATTGGAGTTAAGTTCTTCCTTCCCTTTTTGTTTGGTCAAAAAGGGGGAAATGTAAGATACTTTGATTGCACTCTGACATTCCCAAGACTGATAATGAAGTTTACTTAGAATCAGATTGATTTTAAGGCCCTTTATGCTCTGAGAAGACTGGGTGTTCCTTATTTTTTAATGGACTATTCTGTAGATACCTGTTAATTCCAGCTGTTCTATGGTATAATTTAGGAAGAAAGTTTCTTTGTAATTTTTAGTTTGAGCACAAGGTACTAAAGTATCTAATCACTATTTTATCAATATCTATTCTTCTTCGTGTTTGTTTTGTGAAATTAGGAACCCCAATGATTTGATGCATAAATATTTACAATTGTTATATCTTCTTGTTGAATGAACAAGATTACTGCAACATTTTCCTCCTGTAGAACAATTTAAATAACAAGGCGTACATGCCTTAGAATTGGCAGGTCATAAGAGTGAGAAGGCAATTATCTTTTGACGAACAGGAAATGAACAAATAAAAATTAAATATTTTTATCTAGTGATTTTTTTAAAGGAATATGATATAATCACCAACAAGATGTTATCATAATTCATTTTAAACTGGGGTAGAGTAACCTTTTGTTCTATGGCGCACACACACACACACACACACACACACACACACACACACACAAACACCGATGTTTATCAAACAAACCTGGTGAGAGTGCACCTTTATAGCCTATAGTGCACACTGACTGAGCTATCCATCCCTCACAATTATTTAGAAAAAACATCTACCCTTGTCTTATGGATGTTAAAATGTTAGGGCACTCCATTTTTTAAAAGAGGCACACATCCATTCTGTGAAGGTATTTGGAAAGCACTCTTCCAAATAAACTACCAAAAGGGTAAAACACAGCTCAAAAATTGTGATTCAGGTCAGTGAGAGCTGAGTAGGTAAAGTCTGGGAGGCAAGCATGCTGTCTGGACTTCAGAAACACCTGGAACCCACATAAAGCTGGACACAGAGAACAGACCCCGTAAAGTTGTCCTTTGACCTCCACCCGTGCTCTGTGGCATGTGTACCTTTCCTCAAAAATTAGAAATAAAAATATTAAAAGTATGTGGGCTGTCCAGTTGACATTACTCTTTAAAGTAAGAGAAATTCTAAGCAAAAGGAAAAACTACTTCCTATCACAAGTTTAACTACTGCAGCTTTTGCATAGAGGGCACTGAATACTTCAATATCCTCAGGAAGAGAGGACCTTCTAGTTCATATTTCATCCCCCCCATGTCTGCTTTACTTAAGAGCGTTGCTGGTGTCAGATCTCCCTTAAGTCATTGTCTTGAACAATGAAGGAATCTATTTGCATCTTCAAGAGGAATATTGTTATAAATGCCGGTATCTGAGTGCATCGCTCAGCTTTTTGGAGAAAGTGAAGTATCCACTCTGATTCTGTAACAGAGCAGCTACTCTTACCTGAGCTGCAGGGACCATGGCTGACTGAACAGGAAATGGCAGTGGCGGTAGTGAGCCAATTGAAACATCTCAGGTAGAAACTTGGCATTTGTTGTCTTTAAACATCACTCTAGTGTTGTGGTGAATACATTACAGGTGTTAGTTAAGTTTTACTCCGTGTTTCACATTGGGAAAAGAATTAGTCTCACCACAGTGAACAAATGCCTGGACAATATGAGCCTAGTATATTAGAAGGGCACAGTAGAGGCAAACTTTAGACATCTTGGTTTTTAGAGATCCATTGATTACCCCTCCCCCACTTCAAGCATGCTTCATAGATCCCCAGAGAAACCCACCTTTACCACCTTCGTGTAGAAATACTTTATGCTGAAATGACTCTTTCTGTTCTTGTGTTGTCTGTTACTTGGACTCTAATTTCACAAGCTTCCATTTTCATACCTTGTTTTTTTTTTTTTGAAACAAGTATAATTTTACACCAGGTAAGGATCCCATTTTCTAAAATAAACCAGAGAGGCTGTTAATTTGTGAGGTAATTGATTTGCTTGGAAAGAACTTCCTGCATGCTTTAGAATCCAGTGACTTTCATCTATCTTCCTCAAGTGATGGCCAAGCTGCTGAGTGATGGAAGATGTCATTCTGTAAATATGTTTCTCTTAGTGGTTAATGAATAAAGCACTGTTGGCCAATAGGAAAGCAAGATAGGCAGGATTAGGAGACAAGGAGGATTCAGGAAGTGGTAGAGAGGAGATTCAACATGGAGGACAGAGAGAGTAGAATGCCGGGCCCTCTCTCCGATAAGATGAGACCACATGAAAATACTTAGATTAATAGAAATGGATTAATATTTATGACAGAACTAGCCGATAAAAATCTAGTAACTGGACAACAGCTTTATATCAAATACAGCGTCTCTGTGTGTTATTTAGGGCTGGCATGGCGGTGGGACCAGACCGGCAGGAAAACTGCTCGTAACAGCTAAGGGTGGGGGGATGTAGGGACTGAGCAGCCCCTTGCCACCCAAAAACACCCTCTACCCACATGTGCCCCCAGACAGGGTGTCCTTTAGTGTGGGAACCTGTCTTTGTGGGGCTACAGTCGGATCCAGCTGACTTGCCCAATTTGTACCCGAGAGGGGTAGGGTAGATTGAGAAAGGGCATATAAAGATGCTTAAGAAAGAGACAGAGACACAGGATAGAGTCAGGAGGGCAATTCAGTGAGTATTGAACACCCTGAGTTTATTCTTCACCATTCTTAAATACTTTAACCAAAAAGGGGAACATGGTATCATGTATATGGAACAAACAGACTTTTCTTCCTCAATTCTCCAAGGATTCAGTAACCACACCTTAGATTCAATTTCTTGTTATCTGGTCTTGAGGGTCAAGAGTAACCTCAGACCAAATCTGTTATTATTTAGATAAGACACCCAAGGCCAAGATTAAACATCTTACTGTAGCCATGCCTTAGACCTTTAGGTCTTATGACTTACTAAGGACAGTTTTGAATTCTCTGATTGTCTGACCTAGAGCCATGATGAAGTGGAGCCATCTTTATGAGCCCTAACAATTCTCCCTTCTAAATTTAATTAATTAGTGACTGCACTTCTGCTACAGGACAGATGAGTGTGTTTGTCTTAGGTTGTTATCTGAATTAGGTTGTCTTCTTCCACCTTCTAGCCTTATCTGTCCCTGGAACACATATTCTGTCATGTGTGACCTGTCTTAGGTCACCCGAAGGCAGAAAGATCTTACCCATCTTTAACTATCAGCTTCTGTACTAAAAAATGTTAGAGGACAGTACATAGCTTGATGCTATGCACTTCTGAGCCAACTTTTCATCAAGAGTTCACAAACAAGCTTGATATAATGCTAAGCAATACATATGCCTTTATGGCTACAACATCTCCTATTAAAGGAATAAAAGATGATCAAAATGAAATGGCCTTTTAAAATTGGTCTAGGATGACTTCAGTAGTTTTAGCTGTATAAAAATCTGCCTTCTTAATTACATTGTATCTAATGACTATGTTAAATTCCTATCAGAATGAGCTGACTTTTTTCATAGCATAGCAAAGGTTTTAAACATTAATAATTCCAGTATGATTATTAACAATTGGCACATAATTGGCTAGATTACAGTTCTCTTAATTTCCTACCAATCAAAGGACAATAAAATGTCCTCATGGTGGGTGGAATATGAGTAACTCTGCAATTCTGAAGTCTACAATTCCAAATCATTGCTGCTTCTAATTTCCAAAGATGTTAGAGATACTGCAGTCCTTGAGTACCTGCAAAATATTACCTGCAAAACTTTTGTCCATCTCCTTCTCACATACTGAAGAGAAGCTTTAGCCACACATCATTTCCACAATAGTGTTCAATTGTCCTAATGAGTCCTTTTCCCCCAAAGGGGAAGACTGGCAAAAATGAGTTCTATGTCCCAAGACAGATCCACTGCTAGACATCCAGTCTTTGGAGGGATCCAGAACAAAAACTCACCGAGGTCTGGAAAATTGATGCAGTAGGTTTGTTGAGAAACTGGAAATCTCCAACCATAGTCTCCTTCCCTTCTCAGACTGTAGAAGAATGATATCAGAGGACCAGCAACATAGTTTCAGCAGATCTTACTCAAATTCATTTCAGGGGTCTCCAGCAGTCACATTATCACCAGGTCTGGTGTTCTGCTCCACACACCTCGCCAGATGGTCTGGCAGCCATCGAGCCTTGTTTTCTTCCTGCAAGAAAACAAAAACATGCCCTCAACCCCATATTAAAACAGAATCAAATCTTTGCCATAATCCAGTGCAAGGATCTTCCCATTTGGCTTGAGTGAAAGTTGTTCCAGAACCATCATGCCACAATCTGTCCGTGGCAGATTGCTCACGGGCATCCACATCCAGAAATTTTAAAATGAAGAATGCATGATTTAATGTGTTATGCGGAGCTGAGGGCACAATTCCCCTTTAATTATTTTTTGAAGATGTGTTTTCAAGGAGCTACGAGCGCACTGCACAATTCCTTGTCCTTGAGGGTTATAAAGAATGCCTGTTTTGTGTTCAATTTTCCACTGGGAACAAAATTGCTGATAAGCTTTATTAGTATATCCAGATAACATAGCATCTTTTACAGGGCTTTTCCTTACAATTTTATGGAATATAAAATGATTCATTTGTGCAAATTGTAATAGCTTGAAACTGATTATCAATTGGCCTAAAAGCTTAGCAAAAGCAATTGCCCAAGAACCACTGTTTTGAAATAACCAAACAACTTGTTTGGTATAGGAAAATGTATTACACTTGGTTCTCTGCCAAAATATCTCCATACGGCATTTCTGTACCATACAAGCTACTGCTTCATAATAAGGGTTTAACACTTTGGCTGGGGAAACAGGTAGGTGAAGCCATAACAGTGGCCCCCCTTGCCATAAGTCAGAAGTTGGACTATCCTGTGTAGAAGTATATAAGCTTCCCATGGTTTTACATAGTCAATATAGCATATTTGCTGATGCTGGATCATATTCTCAACTGTCTAGGTGAATTAGGTTTGCTATCTCCTTTTAGAATGTCACTTAAAGGTTTCAAATCTCCAGTAGATGCTTTCAAATAAGGTTGTAACCATTGAGTAGTTCCTAATAATTTGTGAAAGTCATTCAAAGATTGCAAGCTATCTTTCCTATTTTCCAATTTTTTGAGGCTTAATTTCTTTACGATATAACATATGTCCAAAATACTGAAAAGGCAGCTGTCTCTGCACCTTTTCAGGGGCAATTACTAATCCTGCTCTGGCAAGGTTCTGCTGCAGCTGTCCATATGTTGCAAACAAAATTTCTTCATTCTTATGAGCAAGCAAAATACCATCCGAATAATGAACAATATGGACAAGCGGAAATTGATCTCTAACAATTTGTATAGCTTGAGCCACAGACTTCTGGCACATTGTTGTGCTATTAGCCATGCCCTGGGGCAGAACCTTCCAATGGTACCACCTCATGGGCTCGTTGAAATTAACTGATGGAACACTACATGCAAATCTATTCCTGTCTCAGGGAGCCAAAGGGATGGTATAAAAATAATCATTTAAGTCAAAATAATCTTATAGGTATCTTTTGGTATGGCTGCAGGAATGGGCAACCCTGGCTGTCAACCTCCCATTGGCTCATTAACTTTCCTCAAATCTTGTATTAATCTTCACTTTCCCGATTTCTTTATAATCACGAGAAGAATTTCTGTGTGCTTTCTTTTACCAAAGGCCATTGAATCATCCTTTCAGGTTCTTTGGGCTCTCAGGCTGTGCTGACTTTGGCCATTCTCTGCCAACCGGCTCTGGGGCCGGCTGTGGGAGGCGCAGATCGCCATCCTGTCCTGTTAAGACACCGTCTGACCTGGTTCCCTTTTTGACTACATCCAAAACAATTTCAAGAAGGTCCTCCTGTTAGGATTCAGGCATTCACAATCATACAGAACATACATACATGACCCTCCTTTTCCCTAGGCCATGATTAGTTTGTTGGAATAAAACATCTTGAACTAAAATCCCTTGTAATGCCCCGACTATAGCTAACTCTTGAGTGTATGAGTGTTCAAAATGTGAACAAATTTGAATACAATCAGAGATATCTGCTTTCTTTCTAAAAGGTCTTAAAGCAGTTTTCCACAGGCTGCATTAGTTAGCATTTTCACATATACGTTGCTGGGCGTCAGCCATGGCTTCGTGCTTCTAGGCTTGACCCTCCCACCTGGAGGCCTCACTCACCTTTGCCCTCTGAGCCTGGGCTGGCTCGCCTCAGGTCAGTGGTTGCTGGGGCTGCTTGCAAAATCAATGGCCACCATTGTAGCAATTCTGAGTTCTTAGCACCCATAGGTCCTGCTGACCTAGAATGTAATCGGGGCTGCACCTTCACTTCCCCAAGCCCCGGTGCATCTCTGAGATAACTGCCGCGGTGATTTCTGCGAGGCGGAAGGATACTTACAAAATTTACCAATTCGAAAAATTTCTGTACTTGCTTCTGCTTTACTCCAGTTCGCCTGGCTATTAAAGTATACTCTAGTAAAAATACAGTCATTTGACCAATGTCTTCCTGTTTCATATCTACAGTTACATACATTCTTACTCCGGATGTTAACTCACTGCCCTTCACTTCTTTTGTCCGAGAGCTCTTGTCACACTTGTGCACCAGCGGTGTCTGTTCCTCTGTAGTGTTCATCACTTCTGTCCCCCGTGCTCAGGTCTATGTTATAGGCACCGTGTGTATGTAGTAGCCCCATGTTGTTACTGCACCATCAGTGGGAAGCTGTCTTTGTAGGGCTGCAGTTGGATCCAGCTGACTTGCCTGGTTCCTATTAGAGAAGGGGAGTTTGGATTGAGAAAGGGCAGGTAAAGACGCTTAAGAAAGAGACAGAGACACAGGAGAGGGTCAGCAGGGCAATCCAGTGAATACTGAACACTCTGGGTTTATTCTTCACCATTCTTAAATACCTTAACCAAAAAGGGAACATGGTATCATGCACATGGAACAGACTTTTTTCCCCTCAGTTCTCAAAGGATTCTGTAACCACACCTTAGATTCAGTTTCCCCTTATCCGGCCTTGAGGGTCTGTTGTTATTTAGATAAGACACCCAAGGCCAAGATCAAACATCTTACTGTAGCCATGCCTTAGACCTTTAGCTCTTATGACTTCCTAAGGACAGTTTTGAATTCTCTGACCTAGAGCCAAGATGAAGTGGACACCTTAGAGGCCTGATTGCTGGTCAGTGTATGGAACACACTTATATCATTGTGATGAACTGCTCCCTTTATTAAAATGCAGTGTCCCTCCTTATGTATTCTAGTTTCATGTATTGCTTTGAAGCATCCCTTATCAAATCTGAGAGTCACTGTATCAGCTTGTTTACACCCTCTCTTGGTAGGCTGGTTTCCATCCTAGACTCTCAGTTTAGGATGTGTTTGACAGTGAGGTATATTTCTTGAGGGGAAAAAAACCCAGAGAGTTGGATCTTGTTTTTAAACCTAATTAATTGGAGAGTTGAGGCTGCTTACAGCTAAGATCACTAGTGTTTGCTATGGTTTCCCAGGTTGGTTTGATTATTGATCTTTCTTTTTTTTTTCTTCCTCTGCTCATATTAGTTTGATGGTTCACTGTGCTAGACATGATTAATTCCTTCCTGACTCTTTTCTGTTTCTCTCATGAAAAGTATTTTTCCCCCTGTGTTCTCAGGAATGAAACTTTCTTGATCCTTTGTGTATCGTATCACCTTAATTGGTACTTGTCTTGAAATGGTATTATTTCTCCTAATTTTTTTTTTTTTTGAGACAGACAGGCTTGCTCTGCAGACCAGGCTGAACTCAAACTCAAACATGTTTCTGCCTCCAAAGTGCTTGGAGTTCTTATTTTTCAGTCAATTTTGAGAGATAGCTTTTCTGGATGTAGCAATCAGGTTGAAACTTGGTTGAAATGTCTTAGCCATGCTTCCCTGGCTTTTAGGGTGTCTAGTTAAGACCCGATGCCATTCTGAGTCAGTGTTTTTCCTTTACAGATATTAGCATTGTTTTTCCCTCTCTTTATGTTTTTGATATTTGATGCTGTGTTATGGAGTGGTTCTCAGTTCATGTCTATTTGGGTTCTAAAATCCCTCTGTGTTTGGATGTCCACTTATTTTTCTAGGCTTGGAGATTTTCTGCTATAATTTCATCAAATGAATTGTCTATGCTTCAGTCTTTGTTTCTTAGCCTTTTTCTGTGCCAGGGATTCTTAGGTTTGGTCTCTTGAGTATATCCCAGAGTTTTTGAAGTTTGGTTATGTTCATCATTCTTTGATTATATATTCTGAATTGTCCTCCACCCTTGACTTTTTTGATAATGCTTTCCACCTTGAGTGTGTGTGTATGTGTGTGGTGTGAGTGAGGTGTGTGTGTGTGTGTGTGTGTGTGTGTGTGTGTGTGTGTGTGATGTGAGCATGTGTGTATGGTGTGAGTGTATATGCTGTGTGAGTGTGTGTGTATGGTATGTGAGAGTGTGTGTGTCTGTGTGTTTTTCTAAAATTTCGGTTTGATTCTTTCTCAGAGTCTCAATTTCCTTCCTGAATTTCTCCTCTGTTTTGGAACCTTTCTTACTTGCTGATTGTTTTTCTACTTTGGTGACTTTCTTGTGTGGGTCCTGAATTGATTTACTTACCTTATGCACCTTCTTACCCGTTTCTTTTTCTGGCATTTCAACTATCTCTTTCTTGAACTCATTATCCAGTAGTCATGAACATGTGGAGTTGTCATAGTGGGTCTTATTACAGTTTTGGCATTTCTTTGTTGTGTTTTGCACATCTGTTGAAATCGATATGTCTTTTTTTTTTTTTTTTGTTTATCTAACATACATCCTCTGGTCAATTATTTTTACTTGGTACTGTGTTTCTTGCTGCCATTATTTGGAGGCTGCTGCAGTTTTTCTCCTAATGACTTTCCAACATTCTTGTGTTCAAATGAGACACTTTTACACTTACTTGTGTCTCCCAAAAAGTTCAGAGAATGATTCTTCAGTACTGGTTGGGGAAAATGTTGTTCATGTAGTTTTAGAGGTAAGACTATTAATTTTTGAGTGAAACGAGGAGTAAAAAGGGATAAGGGGCCAAGTATAAATGAGAGCTGAAGATTAGAGGTGTGAGGGGTAATAGAGAGACATTTTTGTTTTTTGGCTTTTTTTTTTTTTTTTTTTTTTTTTTTGAGACAGGGGCTCACAATGTAGCCTTGGCTCACCCCGAATTCACTGTGGGTTCTAGGATAGTCATCAACTCAGACATCTGCCTGCCTCTGCTTCCTGAGTGCTGAGCTGAAAGGCGTTTGCCACCACCCCTGACCAGAAACATTTTTGTAGAGAAGTGTAGAAAAGAAGAAAATTGTTATAGGTAAAGAAAAAAGAATGGACAGCCCTAAAAATCTTTCCCAATGAAATGGACATAAGTTAAAACATAGTATCTTAACAAAGTACTAAATTACAAATAATAATCAAAAGTACTAGATGGAAAGTTTTAAGAATTATACAATAACATGTAATAGAAGCTATTGTGCATTCCATCGGTGTTTTTTTTTTTTTCTTTCCCTCATTTGAAATAACATGGTTTCCCCCTGTCTTTGGATTGTCATCTGTATCAGTCCCAACAGATGGGACTACTGGTTCCAGTAGTGCACGTTAAGTCAGTGTGTTAGACGACAAGGATTTCTGTTATTGACATACTTTCTAGTAGAACCCACCTCGCTCCCTGCAAGTTACTATCTTGCCTCTGGTGAATTGAGGATTGAACTTTTCATCTACAGGGCTATATGTCACTCAGGATCTGAAGGAATTTGGAAGACCCATCTAACTAAGAGCTTGTGTGTGCCATCAGGACACTCTTGAGTTCCACAGCGCCCTTCCGGTGGCTTCACGCAGCTTGTTCCTGGAATGGAGGGGGATCAGGATTCATTTTCTCTGACCTTCTGTCTCAGCTTCTGACTTCCTGCCTACCCCCTTGTCAATCACTCCCATGCTTACCCTGCTATCGCCTACAGTCCATGCACACACAGCCCCGCTTCTGTTTGCTGATTTTCAACAGCCTGCACTTCTCTCTCTGGCTCTTGTGGTAGCAGTTTGAGGTGGTTACAGCCAGTGCTGGTTGATGGGTCAAGGCGAAGGTAGGAGCCTCTTCCAGCTACTTAGGATGTTCAGCACGTATTCGTTCTACTGTGCAATAGCATTACAGGACTTTTGGTACCCACCTGTGAATTAGTACCCTTTGGACAGTTCATTTCCATCCTCCTTTCCTTCTTTCTTATTCTCCTCAGCCTATGATAACCTCTCTTCTACTGTCAACTTATGTCATATTTGTCTTTCTGCTATCTCTAGCTTTGTTTGCTCTGGGTGATTTAAAGTTCACCAATTTTGGAGCTGATGCAGCTGAGAAACATATTATTAACTTCCCACCAGCTTTATTGTAGGCAGCACCTCTGCCCAGTGGATTATGATAACATACACAATTGCCTGTGTTATCCTCAGGGACCTGGTGGCTACTTTTGCAGAAACCAGGGACTCTTTCCTTGGGCCTACAGATGTCTGATAGGGTGGCTTCAGTGGCTAGGAGACATCTGTGATTTTGTGACCATCCCCTTTAGGGCCTAAAGCTTTGGGCTAAAGACTCTTAGCAGCCATATGACTGTGACCGAGACACCAGAAGAGAGTGACAAGAAGAAAAAAGTGTCACCTAAGTTCCAGGACCATCTGTCTATTCTCCACCATTAGCTTATCTCCCTCCCCTACTTCCTATTCTCTGTCTGTCACTAGGTTTTGAGCAGAGGCTCCTTCCTTGTCCACTGTGTAAAGCTTGTATTCACCAGCCGTCTCTTGAGTCATCAGCTTATGAAGGGGCTGCAGAATCCAAGGTTTTCACAGTTATACTTTGACGACTGGCTCATTTTACCCAACATAATGAACTTCAGGTCCACTCAAGCTGTTAGAGCGGCAGGCTTTTCAGCGACTGGACAGTTTCCCATGACCAGGCTGAACTCAGAGATCCACCTACATCTCCCACACAAGTTCTGGGATTAAAGGCACGCACCACCATGCCCAACAGCAAGATTAAATATTCTTAAACCAAGCATGGTGACTCATGCCTGTGAGCACAGAATCAGGGAAGTGGTAGCAGGAGGACTATTTTAAGTTTGAGGCCAGCCTGTGTTACGGAGTAAAACCTTGCCTTAAAAAAAAAAAAAATCAAAGACAAACTGAATGTTTTCACTGCTTCATTAAGGGCATTTAGTGAACGGCCCACAGTTACATTTTAGTGAAGAGTACAATGACCATGAGTGCATTTTGGTGCTACTTTCTCAATACATGCTTGGTTAAAAAGCAGTTTTATCCATTATCACTTTGTGCTGTCAACAGAAATTAATCCCTGTAAATACTATCATGCTAATACTGGGAAATTAATTTCTTATCTCACAGGTCTCCTGATAGCATTTCTCAGGTCCCTAGTGGTCCATGGGTTATGCTTTAATGCTTTTAGGATGTCTTTACCTCTACATGCAAAATCCTCCAGGGCATGAGTCCTCAGGGGGCTCAGAGAGCAGAAGTAGGTGGCTGCAGACATCATAGTTTGTCACCAAAGCTAGCCATGAACAAAAAGGCTTTGTATAGCTTAATTACAAGCTATCTATTTATCATTGGACTATTTACTTACTTATACCATTTGGTTCATATACTTTATAAGTTACAGTGATGAGCACGCCAATGAAATTTTAAGCATATTATATAATTACTGTGGGACTATTGAGATAAAAGGCCATACTTCAGTCTGACAAACAAAACTGTTTGGGTTCTAGAGAGCTCTAGATTAGTCAAGGGCAAACGTCATTTACGAGAATAGAAAAAGGGCAGAAATCAATTCTAATCTCTCACACTAAGAGAGTACATTTTCACATCCCAAATTTAATTATCATTATACTAGAAGCTAACAGGAGAGTGCCATCAACAGGAACACTCTTCTCATGAGTTACTGTCGAAATTGGGTGGCACTCAGTGACAAGCAAATTCACAGAGCACAAGAGACTCTCTAGTTTTGAAGCACACATTTCAATTTAAGCCGCTTTCGGTCTAAGCAACATGATGAAGAAGCTGCTTAGTGGGTGGAGAGTTCTACTGAAAAAGTTTCCAGAATGGCCAGAATGTATAAGGAGAGAATTCCACTGTGCCTTTCTGGAAACAAAAGGATTTGCATTAATTATTAGTAGACAGTGAGAAAAAAAATTCTTGAAATTGTAGATACTGCTCTTTCAAGATAACCAAAATATGCCTCAATATACAGAATTTAATGGAATATCTCATCAAATCTCTGTCGGATGACCTAGTGCATCTATCCAAGCATCTCCCCAAAATTTGAAAATTGAGGACCTAGTTTTGTTCTAGGAGCAAGTAAAAATGACAAGTCTCTTTCCTACTGTGGTGTCAGAAGGGACCCAAAGCTTACTGGTAATCAAGGACCATGGTAGCACACACATGAGACTGGAAACGTAGCATGAAGTTGTGTGCACATACACAAGGCTCAGCATTGGTGTAATTACCACCATCTCCTAGACTAACCTGCCCTTCATTCTCCTCTGGTTTTTATCCTTTGCATGCCTCCCAGGCATTATGTTCCTTTTCTCTTTCCTTTTCACTCACTTATTCAGCAAATGTGTCTTGGGCATTGCTCATGTGCCAGCCTTTTGCTGAGCACTAAGGACACAACCACAAACCAGGCACATACCTCCATTTGACACTTGTGCTAGCCCAGTTCATGAGACGGCAATTAAGCAAATATTTGCCAACCAACAATTACAGACATGATAAGTCTTACAAAGAGAGAGTGGGAAATGGAAGTGGCTAGCTCATTTGCTGTAGTCGTGGGGGTGGGGACCTAGAATTTGTCCTGTTTTTGAGGCAGACAGTCCACGTTCTCAGGATAATGAGCTGCGGAAGTTAAAGGGACCAAGGGGCATAGAAGGCAAAGGGTGGTTAACCATCCAGCTTCGCTAGGGACTGAAGGCCTCCTGGGACCTAGGACTTCTACCTTTTAAATATTTTTATCAATGCTTTGGAGTTTCATATGATGTGTTCTGATCATATTCAACCTCCACTACTCTCCAACTCCTTACAGATTTACCTCTTCCTCCCTAGATGGAACCTGAGGTGCCTACGTATTATTAATTGGGAGGTCCTGGGTAAGTTATGTGAGTTAACCTGGTAGCCCCATCCAGGAAATTTTCTGTCCATTGAGAGGCTCTATATTCCTGTGGACTTGAACCTGTATTGATACATTCTTGCCATCTAAAGGGACTGGTTGCAAAATCTATACATTTTGCTCTAGCCTGTGAGGCATAAGAGCATAAGGATAGGTTTCTGTCAAAACAAGGCATCAGTTTGATATAGCGCTGGAAATTTCTGGTGGCCCAAAAGCCTTGTAAGGTTTTTTTTTTTTTTTTTTTCAATTACAGCAGGAGCTATGGTTAAGTGACTCTTCTATTCACATCTCTAGCTTGAAAGCAGCGATGATGCAGGTCTGGTTTCCTTGGCAACAGACTCTGAGAGGGAGATTCTGTGGCAGATGATTTATTAGGACTTGCTTTTAGGAGCGAGGAAAGCAGAATTAGTGGAGAGGAGTAGAATGGTGATGTAGCCTCAGCCTGGAGACAAAAACTCAGATGAACCTGCAGCCATGGAGACACAGGCGAGCTGGGTCCATTAGTCACTGCATCCAGGTTACCCAAGAGGAAAAAAGCATAACCTTTTAGCTGTGGACATTTTCATGCAGCTGAGACAATGAGTACCTTTTCCCTTCATATCTATAAAGGATTGATTCTAGGGGCCTCCAAGGGTATGAAACCTTGTGATGCTTAAGTCCCTTATATAAATTTACATATAAATATATACGACCCTACTGTATATCTTATTTTATGTTTTCTATTTGCAGTAATGTCTCATTTAGCCTGAACTGGACTTGAACTTGCTAAATTGTTGAGGGTCATGTTGAGTTCCTGATCTTTCACTTACCACGTGTTGGAATCCCAGATGTGTGCCACCATGCCTGGCTCTCCTGTGTATTTAACTCCCAGATTGCTTATAATATTTCATATAATGTAAATATATGTAAAACCATTTAAATATTGCATTTGTTTACACAAGTCTTTACATATTTAGTATGGACCTATTTTCTTCCCCAAATACTTTTAATTCATGATTGATTGAACCCATAGATATGCCATCTGTGGATATGAAGGGCCAGCTGTATTTAGTCTTTAATGGTGGTGGTGGGGACTCTGGATAGTACACGGTCTAGCACACAAAGCCATCAGGTTTCAATTCAATGTTTTCCATTATACCATGTGTTATCACTTATCAAGAATTGCCCATAGACATCTGCAAGCTTTTAATTTAGCATGTAATTGAAAAATTTTTTCCTGGCTCCAGAAAGATGCTGATCAATAATATAAATTCCCCGAGCTGTTAATAATGAATGAGCCTGTGGATGCAGATGGTGTGTAATCACTGGGTAATGCTTTTATTGAAAGGACATTGGTTATCTCAGGTGGAAGCTGATTTTGAAAATGTAAACTGTGATGTGTCCATGAGCCTAGAACCAAGTACTCATAGAAGGTTAGTATTGGCCAAGACAATACCAGAAAAGAACTTTGCCAGTTAAGGCTGCACTCACAGATTTACAAGAAAATTTTAACACAAAGTTCATAAGAGCTGAGTTATATTCAATAACATAGTTTAAACAAGAGCCTCACATCTACATTTCATTATATAAAGTTAGTCTTCTTAGGACTGAGTCTTTAAAGACCAAAGAAATTGTTTTTGGGCTTGTAAACTTTGAGTGGTGAAATTACAGGGCAGCAGCCTTCAAACCAGGCTGCACACTAGCCAGGCCTGAAGAACGTAAGGACATTCTTAAGTTAGAATCTTGATGAGGGGCCTAGAGTTTGCATTTTCGCCAAGCTCCCAAAATAGTCTCTGTGCAGCTAGCCAAGTCTGGGCATAGTGGCCTCTTTCACTGGCAAAGAGAACAGCTACAGCTTTAATTGTGGGCCCACAGTTTGTTGTAGCTGACCTTGAAATTTTTACTGTGGTAAATATATATGACATCACACAAAAT
The DNA here is from genome assembly GCA_030556225.1 of Cricetiscus sungorus. Taxonomy (NCBI): domain Eukaryota; kingdom Metazoa; phylum Chordata; class Mammalia; order Rodentia; family Cricetidae; genus Cricetiscus; species Cricetiscus sungorus. The sequence goes on along the minus strand of JANBXA010000328.1, from coordinate 41,510,373 downwards.
TGATCATATTAACCTATGTAAGTGCATGCATGGCTCAGTGGCATTAAGCAATTTGAGTTGTTGTACCGCCATCACTACTCTTTGGAACTTTTTCATCTTCCTCAGGGGACTTCCTCTTTATTTAACAACTCCATAGTCCCACCTTCCTCTCACACTCCAATATCCACCATTCTGTCTTCTGTCAAACTCAGCTATTCTAGGTTCCTGGTGTAGATGGAGTCGCCCAGTATGTGTTCTTCTGTGACTGGCTCATGTAGCTTAGTCTAATGTCCTCAAGGGTTAGCCATGTAGTGGCACATGCCAGAATGTTCTTTCCCCTTTGAGGCTGTCCTGTTGTATGCCTATGGCAGGTTATAAGAGGACATTTTTCCTTCAGGATATTGGGACAAGAATGGGCATACATACCTGAGTCCCTGCTTCCAGAAACAGAGCCGCTTGCTCATATAGTATCAATTTTTAATTTTTTGAGAAACCAAGTATTTCACTATTTTCCACAGCAGCTGAGTTTTGTTCTACCTGCTGGTACTGCAGAGGGCTTTGATGATTCCACACCCTCACCAGTGCTTCTGTCTCTCTTCTTCCCTCTTTTTCTTCATCCTTCCAGTATATGTTTCGACGTAAACTCACTGTATAGCTCAGGCTGGACTCAAACTTATGATCCTCTTGTCTCAGCTTCCCTAGTGCTGAGCTGGTATTTTCTCTTCATAGTCATTCTAATGTGCACAAAATGGTAAACCAGCAGTTTGGTTGGCATCTTCCAAATGATCAGAGAGACTGAGCATCTTCCCATATGATTTTGACCACTTATTGATCTGTGCGGGTTTATGTGAAGCCCTGTGGCCATTATCTTCATTACTATTACTGTGAGAAGAAGCTACGGCCAAGGTAACTTATAGAAGAAAGAGTTTATTTGGGGCTTATAGTTTTAGAGGGGTGGAGTCGATAACTCAGAGTTCATGTCTTGATACACAAGCTTGAGGCAGAGAGGGAGACACTGGGAATGGCACGGGCTTTTGAAACTTTGAAACCTTTCCCCAGTGACATACTTCCCCCAACAAGGCCACACCTCCTAATCCTTCCTGAAAAGTCCCACCAACTGGCGACAAAGTATTCAAATATGTGAGCCCATGAGGGGGTGTAGCATGTATGTTTCCGCCAGCCCGCCAGCCCGCCAGTCTGGGCCCATAGCCGCACCAGCCCCAAATAACACTCAGAGACTCTGTATTTGATACAATCCTGTTGGCCAATTACCATTATTGTTTATGGGCTAGCTCTGCCTTACTTATTAACCCATTTCTACTTATCTAAGTATTTCCATGTGGTCGTCTTATTGGGGAGCTGCAGCAGGGAGCCGCCGCAGGCGTCCTGCTTCTTCCCTGGGCTACATCTCGACTCCTCCTCCCCACTTCCTCTTTCCTTCTCCTGGGCTCCTAGCCCCGCCTATCTTGTTTCCTATTGGCCACAGGGCTTTATTAACCAGTATGAGAAACATATATACAGAATAACATCTCCCATCAAGGGGGAGTTTCTACTCAAACCACCACACCACAGCTGTCTCTTTTCAGGGGTGTGGTTTCCATTTCTTCCCATACTTTCTTCCCATGCTATCAGTTACCTTTCCTCTGTTAGTAATGTCCTATGAGATGAAAATGTTTTAAGTTCATCTCAATCATTTTCGTCTGTTGCTTATAGTTTTCATGTCATACCCAAGAAACAACAGTAGAATTTGATGTCATAAAACTTATGGATTTACTTTTAAGATTTCTACTGTTTTAGCTCTTACATTTAGGTCTTTGATTCACTTTGAAATACCTATACCTATATCTACATTTATAGCTACATTTTTTTTTTTTTTTTTTTTTTGAGATAGGGACTCTCTATATAGTTAGAGGCAGTCCTAGTACTTGCCATGTAGACAGGCTGGCCTTGAACTCACAGAGATCCACATGCTTCTGACTTCCAAGTGCTAGGATTAAAGGTGTGTGCTATCATGCCTGGCCTCACTTTATAATATTTTTTTCATAATTCAGCCTCTCTCTGTTTCTGTTTCTGTCCTTCCCTCACTCTTTCTATCCCTCCCTCCCTCCTTTTTTTCTTCCCCCTTCCTCTCTGTCTTCTCTCTTTTCCTTTTTTCTACTCTGTTTCTCTTTTTCTCTCTCCTTGGCTCCAACCCCCTCTCTCTCTCTCTCTCTTCTTGACACAGAGGCACCTTATGTTTCTTTGATTGACCTCAAACTTTGGTTCTCTTGCCTCAGTCTCACAAGTTAAGTGCGATTTCAGGCACCCATCATTGTACCTGGCACTTTAAATCTTCATATCTTTAAGGGCACACATATTTAACATGGTGCATAGCGACATAGTCTGGAGAGCAGGCAGAAAGTGTAGGCATTATAAGTTCAATCAGTAGTTGTGCTCCGGGAAAGGTTGTCCAAGCAGAGATACATCAAGGTGACCCTGGCAGTGGGTACCAGACAGAAGCACAGGAATCTATATATTTTCCAGATGGTAAGACAATCTAATGAAAAGATCATAATAGTGAGGACTTCAGGTGTATGTCCGGCTGAAAGTGCAGAATTTGGGGGGAGGGGACATAAAAGGGACCATCTGGCATGCTTTCAATCATACCATATACAGAGATGACTACTACATTTGCATTTCTGAACAACTGGTTCCAAATCTGAACTAGCAATGTCTCCAAGGGAGTCAGGAGTTCTTGTGGCTTTGGAGAACTCATCTGGTCGCTTGTGCTTCGGACGGAGTTCATGGTGCCGAGGTCAGCCAGTGCATTGGCGCTGGAATGGAGGGCCTCACACTCAGGTCTCCACTTCTCTCCATTCAGCTTTTCCCCTTCCACCATTTCCTCCATCCCCCTTTTCTCCGCTCGCTTCCACATCTGTTGGAACTATTTTCAGAACTCATTGTTCGAGCCAAGTCATTTTGACATAACTGACTCATGTGACTGGTTAAATTAATCACAGGTTAGAATCAGTCATTATGGTACCAGGTTGAAGCTATCATAATGGAAATGTGTCTTTTGAACAAATTCTCCCCTCATCCTGAGCTTAACATCTCATTTGCATTTTAAACGAGAGCTCTCTGAAGCTGTCTTTTCGACCTTGTTCACAATCCTAGTTTAATTCATGATCTTCTTCCCTGAGCTGAACGGGTTGGACTATTTCCTCTGTTTTGGAAGAGATATAGAATGCCGAGATGTGATTCAGGATGAGAGTAAGCTTTGGCAGGATGTGCCTGTTTTACAGTGAATGAGATGATTATAATGATCATGTGGACTTGCAAGCTGTTCAGAGGTCCTCAGAGGAGCTACGATGTGTGATACAGCTTAGGTGTCAAACTGTCTTAAAGCACAGTCCTTTGGTCACACCCTAGAAATGCAATACGATGTGCTTGGTAGTGTTTGTATTTTCAGTCTCCCTCTCCCTCTCCCTCTCCCTCTCCCTCTCCCTCTCCCTCTCCCTCTCCCTCTCCCTCTCCTCTCTCTCCCTCTCTCTCTCTCTCTCTCTCTCTCTCTCTCTCTCTCTCTCTCTCTCTCTCTCTCCTCTGTGCTCATGTGCATTCATGTGTGGAGGTCAGAGGACAATGTTGGGTATCCTTGCCTTCCATATAGTTTAGAGACAGTGTCCTTGTATGAGCAAGGCTCTGGCCTGTGGGCTTCCATGGGTTCTCCCATTTCTGCCTCTCTTCTTAGCTTAGGAACACTGGGGTTACAGATGCAAGCTTCAGCATCCAGGCTTGTGTGGGTTCTGGGGATTTGAACTCAGGTCCTCATGCTTGAGCTGCAGACTGTTTGCCCATCTCCCTAGTTCAACCTCAGATGCCTAGCAAGTCTTTATTAAATATAGAACTGGCTGGAGAGCGGGCTCAAGCAGTTAAGAGGACTGGCTGCTCAATTCCCCGCACCCACCTGGCTGCTCACAACTGTCTGTAACTCCATCAGGGTTCCTCTTCTGACCTCCTTGGACATTGCTGGAATGTAGTGCACAGACATGCATGTAGGCAAAACACCCATTCCATACACATAAGGATTTTTTTTTTAAAAAAATTGAATATAGAACTGATGTGAAGGGATTTTTCTAATCAATATCCTTCATTTATCAGCCATTGGTATAAAAAGTGTGACTTAAGAGATACAGCAAGGTTGCTTTGCACCTGTTCCTTAGTTTTTCATTCCAGTTTGGTACAGGACCCGAAATCATCATCGTGATAACTACCCGGAAATGTACTTCTCTAGAAAGGACAAGGACACATAATTAGTGCTTTTTTCCAGGGAGCCACTGTTGTTTATGTGCCCAATACAGTGAGTCACTCTTGATGCCACTCTCGCTTTACTATCCACACTACCTAATATATAGCACGCGGTGGCTGTCTCTGTGGCAAATGATCGACACATGTTGAAGTAGCATTTAGTGGTTCTCTGCACATGCACTGCACTCTATGTACTTAAGGGACTGTAGGTACTCATATTGCAGGTGCCCTCACAGAACTCACCCTGCCATCTCTAGACTTCCTGTTGGTTCTTGTGGGTAGCACTCTTAACCTGGTATATATGTGAATGACAAAATGCTCTGTCACCTCATGAGCTTCGATTTACTGCCGCCTCTGCTTTGGTGGAATCAGGCTCTCACAGAAATGAAGTAGACTCAAGTTAGACTAGAGTTACAAGGCTGTCTGCTAGTATAAACAGGCTCCCCGTGAGAGGGACACCTAGCCCTAGGCTGCAACCTCAGTGTTAGGCCGTGAGAGGCACACTAATATCTCTAACTACCTCCCTTGGAATGCAGGATGGTTAGGAGTTATACTGATAGCTTGACCGTGACTTCTCTCAAGATGAAAGTAGAAGTTACAATGGTTGACACAGTGAGCAGGGCATGTGGTCACTTCTGGGGCCCTCATACAGCTCTGGGCTGCCTGGCTGGAGCACCATTTGAAATGGTTCCGCCATCGCTGACGTGTGTCTATGCTGTCATGTGCTGTTCCCTAGTACCTCTGCTGCCAAAGCTTCCTTCCCTAAATTGGATGGGTCCTAGTGAGTCTGAATCCTTTTTAGCACCTACTAGCTGCCACTCAGCAAGGTAAATGCTGGAGCTCTGCTTTGGGTCACTGCAACAAAAGGTGCTGGTCAGATTTCAAGTGACTTCACTATGAAGGACCATGCTCAGCCTAGAAGGCTTGTCACCAAGGCGGGAGTAACTCCGACCAGATAGTTCTCAGGGAGTTATGGGGTGGTTACAAGAATTGACAGAATAGCAGAGGGAGATACTTTCACTTATTGTTATTATTAATGTAAGTACGTGTGTGCGTGTGTGCGCATGCGCGTGTGTGTGCATGTGTGTGCGTGCGTGCGTGCGTGCGTGCGTGCGTGCGTGTGTGTGTGTGTGTGTGTGTGTGTGTGTGTGTGTGTGGAGTCCATGCCATGCTGTATGTCTGGAGGTTACAGGAGAACTTCTCATAGTTGATTCTGGGATCAAACTTAGACTCTCTGGGCTAGTGCTCCTACCCACTGAGCTGTCTCACCAATTTGAGATTCACTTTTATTTCACTGTGGAGTAGAAAAAAAAGATTTTTTTTCCTCCTGGGCAGAAATAAATGCAGAAGTGGTTAGTCAGCCATTGAAAAGTCTAGCTACAGTCTTAAAAGCATAATTTTCCTGAGTCCTTTTGTAGACCTCATCTAACCTGATTGTCCTTCTGAAAAGCCACAAATCCATACAGCATGTGCCCCAGAAGCTGGGTCTGCCTAGCATTACTCTTGCACTCAATTTGTTCCTCACTGGGACTCATTAATACCGTTCCCAAAGGGAAGTTGACTCTTTAAGATAGGGAACTGAAGAAAAATAGTTTTCATACCAATTTTCAAAATTTAGCAGAAGGTCAAGATTCAAGGGAAGAGAGGCCTAATCTGTCTCTAGTTTTATGTGGTTGGCCCCGCCTGCCCCCTACTCTTGTTGCTTTCCTAGGCTGACAATGGCTAGTGTTAGCTTTGAGAGACCACAGGGGAGCAGGGTCACATGATAAATATCTTCGTGTGTGTGTGTGTGTGTGTGTGTGTGTGTGTGTGTGTGTCTGTGTGTGCTTGCGCGTGTGTGTGTATCTATCATATCTAAGGTCTTTAGCAGAACCTTGCATATTGCATAGTGTGTACGCTACTGTCAACAAGATTATTACTATTAGTCTCCTAATGAATAAGTCTTATTCCTTCTCAGCCCTTGGGAACAGTCAGGAAATGCTGGGCCAAAGGGAGAGAGACCTTAGATTGTCTTGTGTCAGTAGATGCACAGGGCCCCTATGTACCCCTGGTGCTGTTCAGTGGTGAGGCCAGGCATCAGGTGGCTAGCTGTGGGTTTGCTCTCACGGACGCCACTGCAGCTCTCTTGCTGCTCCTTCAGTCAGCTCTGCCACAGTGACTCCACAGTGCATAGACTTCTGTCATGGCTGTCACATGAACACACTGATCTGCCTTTTCTGCTGAGATAGCAAAGCATGACCTACCAGCATCCTGGGCCTGCCACACTGTTGACTAAAGTTCTCTTATAATTTCTGTTTTCAATGTTTCCTCAACTGGATCATTACAAAGTGTAAAACTATTTTATTAAAAAATTTCTTCCCCCTCTCCTGACTCCTCTGACATCCTCTCATGGTCCCTTTCTTTCTCCCTCACAGGAAAAAAAAACCCACAAAAAACAAAAACCTTAAAAAAAAAAGGTAAAAACAAACAAGAAAAAAAGAAGTAACAAAGCAAAAAAAAAAGCATGCACACAAAAATATGGAGTCTGTTTTGTATTGGGCAACTACTACTTGGCATGGGGCCTGCCATGGCGTGTGCTTGACATTCCACTGGGGGGGGACTTGATTTTTTTTCTTCAACAGGTATCAGTTGCAAACAGCTTCCTGGTTGGATGTGGGACTTTGTGTCCACTTTCCCATCTTTGTGCTAGGATTTTGTGTGCTTTGAACCTGTGTACCTGCCACAGTCTCTATGAGTTCAGATGTGCGTCACTCCTGTTGTGTTGGAAGATGCTGTTTCTTTACTGTCCTCCCCCACCCCTGGCTCTTACAATCTTTCTGTTTCCTTTTCTGAATAGATTCAGGACATTTGTTTGTTTGTTTGTACTTAATGCCTCATGCATTCTGGTCAAGTGCTCGACCACTGAGCTACATCTCTCAACACATAACTTTTATTCTAGGAGAACTAGAAACATGAGACTTTAGGTTTGTATGAGGTGTGTGTGTGTGTGTGTGTGTGTGTGTGTGTGTGTGTGTGTGTGTGTGTGTAGAGAGAGAGAGAGAGAGAGAGAGAGAGAGAGAGAGAGAGAGAGAGAGAGAGAGAGAGAGAGAGATATCATGTGTGGCCATACTTCCAATTGATACCCAAACCACAGATGAATCTTCCAGGGAACAGAAACGTGCTGGTGGCATTTTATGGGATGCTGTTTCTTCTATCATTGTGTAAATTAGACCTCTCCACTTCATCTTGAGGAATATCCTGACTGCATTTATAGCCTGCTTGCAATTGAGATGAGAAGGATGATGGGGAATGGAATCTAACAGTTCTGTTGAATTTGAACAGGAACAAAGTGGTGCATTGTGACAGATGACAGCACAATGGAGACTGATAGAAGTCCATGGGGACATTTTTCAGAAAGTAAGATTGGTGAGGTAAAATGTAAAAGAATAAAGCAGAGAAATTTTACTGAAGTTTTAGGACTACAGAACATCCCTATGCATTATAGTAGATCAAAATCTGAGCGAGAGGCTGGAGTGGTGGCTCAGTGGGTAAAGCACTTGCTATGCAGGCATGAAGGCTTGGGTTTGTAGATCCAGAATTTCCTAACAGCAAGTCATGGTAGTGCACATCTGTAATCCTGGTGTTTCTACGCCAGATAGGAGAGGAAGGTAGAGAAAGGAAAACCCTGGGAAGAGTGTGGAAAGCAAGCCTGGTATACGCAGCAGCAAACAACAAGACTGCGTCTCAAACAAGGCAGATGTTGAGCACAGACACCTGAATTAAAGTGAATTAACCTTTGGCCTCAATAGGCTCGCTTGTGTGCATGCACACACACACACACACACACACACACACACACACAAACACACACACACACACTCACGGGATAGAACTGTGCTCCCTGAATGAAGCCTTGTCATTTTAAGCTGACTTCCTTGTCGTGCTGGGCACTTCTTCACATTTAACTCCTCACTGAGACATTTAGAATGTTCTTCAAGAATTATGCAGCGAGAAAGTAATTCCCTCCCCAAACAATGGCATTTTATTCATTGATAAGATTAATTCATTCATTATTAATTAATAAGATAGAGGCAGCATTGATACAGAAGTGTAAGAATGATGAAGTAGCGCCATGTAGTAAACCAGGAGTGGGCTCTGTATTTGAAATCTGTAGTTCCCAAGCCCACTATTCTGCTTCTTCTGTTTTGTTTTAGGCATTTATCGACCTGAAGATATGGGGCTTAGTTTCTGTGTCTGGTCCCACAGAGGAAAATAGTATCTCACAGGGGAAGTGCAATGGGTCCAGTCACAGCTTCTCCCTGGTAGCCTAAAATGGGAATCCTTGGACCCCCTTGCTATACAGACTTTTCTTTTTTTCTTTTTTTAAAGAAATATTTTAGAATGGTTTGCATTTCAAGATGGCTTAAATTTGTTTTCCTTCTTTTTAGATGTTATCTAACAAGTTCCTGTTGGCTCCCAGAGGCCTTGTGACTTGCAGTTATTAAAGCTTGACTGAGGATTCAGAAGGCAGAGTCAGCTTCAAACCATAAAAGCCAGGTACACACCTTAATTACAGCAGCCAGAAGCTAGAAGGTTGTGGTATACACCTTTAATCCTAGGACTCAGGATTAAGAGGTTGATGAATCTTTGTGAGTCCAAGGCCACCCAGATCTACACAAGAGTGAATCAGTCTAAAAAAGAATTATAGCTCAGACCTTTAATTCCAACATTAGGGAAATAAATAAGACAGAAACAAGGTCTCAGTGAAGGCATTCATTCGCCAGCCACACTGAAGATAGAGGATTCATTCTCCAGCCATACTGAGGAGAGGCAGCAGTTTGAGACTTGGTGAAGAGCTCATGTGTGGATCAGCCCTTTCAGCCTGAGCTAGAGGTGAGAGCTAGTGGCCGGCCGCTTTGCTTTCCTAATCATCAGCTTGAAGTTTGAACCCCAGTATCTGTCACTGGGCCTTTTATGTTTTCATGTTGCAGTGACTAACGACAGAGTCTGGGCTGGAAGCTTCTAGGTTTTTGGCCTCTTATTCAAAGGATTGAAATAATGTTCTCACAATTTATTCAAGTAGCAGCGTAACTTGATCTAAAGGATGGTACAGGTCAGAAATATAATGGCAAGAGTGACAGCAGGCCACAAGAAGGTGGTTAAGGGTCCTCATAACTGTCTGAGGCTTCCTTTTATTCAGCCTAAGAGGAGAGGAGGTTTGGTTGCCAAGGAGCGTAGTATTGGTGGTTTCCTATTTTGACTGGCAGATTAAGTTATATAATCATTTATCTACTGCTCACATTCCTTCCCATAATGCATCATATTTTAATCATATGCATACCTAGTTATGCATAGGCATAAGATGATAAGTAGGGGATTCTCTCTAAAAGTTTTGTTGAGGATGAAGTTTGGTTTATGGCACATGTCCACAAGACTAGTATGGACTCGACAGGGTCATTGTCCATGGTTTCCTTATGTATTAAAATGTATTGGGAGTATGTGCGAATAGAAAGTGTCCAAGTTTGATGGTCATTAAGACGAGGAGAAATTTATTCCATTGTCCAAACAGGGATGCAGTTAGATGCAGGTGGGGATTCTAGGATACTAGCAGGCTGCTTGGTACATTGTTCAGAGAAGATGCGTGTGCATAATATATGCAGGTTAATGTCTCAGACTGCCAAATATATTATTAGAGGTATGCATATCCAAAACCAAATGAAGTCCCACATTGCTAAGCTATTTTGTATACCTGCTTCCTCAGCCTTGATTGTGAGCAGTAGACTCTCTGAGGGACTCCTGAGGGACTCCCATGTAAGCAGGAACTTCCCTCTCTGGGGGTCACTGCCCCCATAGGCACAACACTAGAGAAGCTAGTTCCCAAGGCTTGACTTTACTGCTGCCGTTGCTGGGCTGCCTGGCTTGGAAGAGCCCAGGCATATGGTGTAGGTAGTTTGTACTACTTAAGCAGTGTTACCTCCTCCCTCATGAAGAACGAGAGGACAGGATGTTTCTGTCTTTTAATGTGAGTCACTGAGTCCCCTTGTGTCAGGATGCAGACTCTGAGAAAGTTCCAAGTTTCAGGACAAAGGGTGACAGGAGAAAAGAAGTTGGAAACAGAGATGATAGATCTCTACTACCAGCCAGAGGCCTCCCTGGAATTCAGCCCAGAGAAAGTATAGTCAAGACCTCTTACTTCTAGCAATCACATGGTTGGGATAGGAGGATCCTGAGTTCAAGGCTAACCTGAACTACATATTACCACAGGCCAGGAATATAGCTCAGTGGTAGCTCACTTGTCTAGTATCCAAGGCCCTAGTATATCCACCTCTCAAAAATCAAGCAAGCAGGCAAGCAGGGAAACCAAGTCTCGATGCAACAAATACTGAGGAAGGATGGTCATAGGGTAGAAAAATAAGCTGGTGAAATTGTTTAGGAAAGTGTTCCACATTTGGTAGCTTTACATGAGAATGAGAGTCTTAAATATGTGGGGTAGATTCTGTAGCAGTGAAGCAAGGCAAGAATAAGGGAGCCAGTTGTGAAGATAACCATTTTCAATAGTTATGAGAGCATCACTCGAGGAATCCAGTTCAGACAGATATGCGAGGTGCATGGGACATGTGGTACTATTTATCCTGATGAATTCTCGTTGCCACCCCACCCCCAAAACAGCCTCAATATTTTTATCTGTTGGCAAGTCTCCACAAATATGAAGGGTAAGCCAAATTAGGCAAAACTACATAAAATAAACTGCCTCCTCCTTTTCAATTTCCTCCTCCTCCATGATTATTACCCTCTTCGGCTGAGTAAATTGTTGCTATGGTAGATAATTAGAGTTAATATAACCAACCATCAGGGTTTAAGTCAATATATTTTGTGTATTTGGATTTCAAAGGCAATCCTTAATGACTTTAACATAGATGTTTGCGTTCTAGTTAGTAATAAATAGACAGTTTAAGACAATGTCTAAAAATTACCTTTCTTACTCAAATGAGAGGGAGTTCTAGTATAACATCTGCTATTTTTTAGGCCTGAAAATGGTTTTGAGGGAAATTTATTCTAAGGCTATGTGAACTATCAAAAAGGCATTAGTGCTCTCTAGAATGTGGGCAAATCAGCATGACAATTGGACGGAGAAAAGCGAGCCTGGCCCAGTTTTGCAATCTGAAATGAAGTAAGAAAAATGTGTTACTTTACAGAATGAAAGCTTAGATGTTAAAATCTGGGCATTCCAAGATTTCCTCTTACATGAGCATCCATGTGTGTGATACTTCTGCATCGTGAAGCAAGAAGTAAACAGAAAATCGGCTTCTTGGGCCCTCTGTTGCTATAGCAACCCTCCAGGCAAACAGGAGTGTGAAGTGTGTGTTGCCTTTTAAGTGAGATGTAGGGGGACAGTCCTCATAGATACCCTTCAGCTTTGCCATTTGTTCACTGTGATTTTTTTTAAGGCCCTTACTGTCATGCTTTTTTCCTGGTGGGTGAGTAGCCAGCATCCCCCTCTAGTTTTCAGCAGGCCCTTGTAGTCGGCATTGTAACCCCCATCTAGCTAGACCTGGATAGGAAAACAGATGCATCTTTTCAAATACAAAATAAAGGTCTCAGTATGTCAGTGTGTGTGTGTGTGTGTGTGTGTGTGTGTGTGTGTGTGTGTGTGTAAAAGACCCTGAGTTCAGTTTTATACATATCTGGTAAAGGTGTAATTTGAGAATGACTTTTCAAAGTTGTACTAGCTATCTTCTAAATGATAGTTCATTGTGGATCCATTTCCTAGTCTAAGATGAGGCATCAATCTTAAAATTCAATCTAATATGTGTGAAATACTACCATATTGTGTTTTCCAACAGTATTTCTTTAATTATTATTATTAAGTAATAATTAAATCACACACACACACACACCATATGTAAAATTCTATATGGGGAGATGGACATATTTCTAAGAACATCATGTAGATTAGGGAAATCAGCCTTTGGTCAAACATGCCATGAGTACTTTCTCCAGGTTACTGCCTACTTGTTGCATCTTTGTGTCTTATAATATTTTATAACGATGCTTAATGTTTTCTTTTTGTGATTACTTGGATATATTGGTGGCTTTTCTTCAGGTACAGATACTTGCAATGCTGCAAAGTATATGTGACATCAGTCAGTCTTGCAATAGAGATTTGGAGACAATGGAGGATCGTAGACTGAACTCGTGGTAATGTGGGTGATAATTGCAGGGGGTTTTCATGGTAACAAGAAAAATAACTAAGACAGGCAGCTCATTGAGCTTCCATAACACAGTGTGTTTTTGTAAACCCAGGACCATGGTAATAAAAGCAACAATCAAACACAGTGACTGTGGAGTATAGAGCTTCAACAGACACCAGAGACTAGACAGTCATGCTTACTTATTAGCTCTGTAGTGTGGAAGAAGTGAGTTCTCATTTTCATATCTGTCTGCCTTGGTTTCTACAATTTAAAAAGTGGGAGATAATCCTTATTTCAATTTCAGAGATGAGGCAGTCTACAGAAAGGACATAGAATATTACTAGGAAGAACTAGGTTAAAACAGTAGTTATTAAACTTTGTTTTTGTGCCATGCCAGGTGCTTTTAACATTTTTATCTACCCTGAATTTTTAGAGACTCTTGTGCCATTCAGTAGACCTCCACCTATTGCTAAAGTGTTAATGGTTTGGTCCTAAATTGTTGGGCTGACTGAAGTCTACCCTTCCATATTCTGTATCTTTCTTATTCCCTGCTAAGCTAATAATATTTGATGTTATTAATAGGCATTGATAGCTTCATGTTATCCCTCCAAGATGACAGTCACATTTTAACAGGAGTTCTCAAGGCCTTGACTTGAAGGAGTGAGTAATGTGGTTATTTTGGGTCTCCTGGCAGAGGGAGATAGGCCTTGGGCAGGGAGAGATTTCCTAAACACTAAATTTACACCAAGCCAGCAGCTGTCCACTCTGCTTACTCAGGGTATGATGTGGGAATTATATTGGTGATAAGGGAGTAATTTAAATCAATTAACTTATAATTTTGTCACCAGGAACTATATTAGGTAGAGTAGGAAAGACTATGAAGATTAATAAACTTTCTTTCAAGAAATCTATAATCAAGTTGAAGAAATTAAAGTGTGATAAATGAAAAGACAGTCTCATTTGCTACCATCAGGATAGACCTGAGAATATCGCCTATTTGTCAATATCTTGTGTGAGGCTCTGAGGGCTAGGTGGAAATTGGAGGAAGATTACTCAGAAAGATAAACATATGATTGCAAATAAAAAGAAATGGTCAGGCACCAAGCAAACGTCTTGTCAGAACACAGCCCAAAAGGACAACAGTTGGTGCTTAGGCATCAGATGGAGGGTACATGAGAAGAATTGAGGGTCTGCATGAAGAATTCAGAGTCTGAGAGCTTGGAGCCATGATGGGGCACAGGCAAGGCAGGTCTAGGTGGGGACGATGTGGCCTGGTGGAGGGGCCTTTTACATGAATTCTTGTGTGACATTGTCTGGATGAGATTTGGAGAGCTTCTCAAAGGGAACCATCTGTGATGAATGAACATCTGTACTACCTGCAACCTCATTTGAAAAGCAAGGAAGGACACAGTGCATCATTGTATTGCCAAGTCCTAGATGTCTTCAAAAAAATTACATATTTGCGTGTACACGTGTGTTCAAGTGCATATATGGTGCATCTGTGTAAATGACAGAAGTTAACAACCTCTGGTGTTATTCATTGGGAACTGCATCCACCTTGGTTTTTTTTTTTTTTTTTTTTTTTTTTTTTTTTTTGTTTTTTGTTTTTTGTTTCTAATTAGAAACAAGATTGTTTTACAAGTCAATCCCAGTTCCCTTACCCTCCCCTCCTCCCCTGCCCCCACTAATCCCCTACCCCATCCCCTTTCTGCTTCCCATAGAGGGTGAGGCCTTCCATGGAGGATCTTCAAGTCTATTGTATCATTTGGAGCAGGGCCTAGGCCCAATCCCCTGTGTCTAGGCCGAGAGATTATCCCTCTATATGGAATGGGCTCCCAAAGTCCATTAATATACTAGGGATAAATACTGGTCCACTACTAGAGGCCCCATAGATTGTTCAGTCCTCCTAACTGACACCTACGTTCAGGGGTCTAGGTTGGTCATATGCTGATTTCTGGGGTTCAAGAGCTTCCCCTTGCTCAGGCCAACTGTTTCTATGGGTTTCTCCAGCCTGGTCTTGACCCCTTTGTTCATCACTCCACCCTCTCTGCAACTGTGTTCCAGGAGTTTGGCTCAGTGTTTAGCTGTGTGTGTGCTTCCATTTGCTACTGGATGAAGGCTCTAGGATGACATATAAGGTAGTCATCAATCTCATTATCAGGGAAGGGCATTTAAGGTAGCCTTTCTACTATTGCTTAGATTGTTAGTTGGAGTCATCCTTATAGATCTCTGGACATTTCCCTAGTGCCAGATTTCTCTTTAAACCTACAATGGATCCCTCTATTATGGTATCTCTTTTCTTGCTCTCCTATTCTTCCCCCTACTCAGTCTTCCTGATCCCTCATGTTCTCCTCTCCCCTTCTCTTTTTCCCAACTCCCCCGCCCCATACTCCCAATTTGGTCAGGAGATCTTGTCCCTTTTCCCTTCTCTGGGAGACCATGCATGTCTCTCTTAGGGTCCTCCTTGTTTCCTAGCTTTTTTGGCAGTGTAGACTGTAGGTTGGCAATCCTTTGCTCTATGTCTAAAATCCATATATGAGTGAGTACATACCATGTTTGTCTTTTTGTGATTGGGTTACTTCACTCAGGATGTTTTTTTTTCTAGTTCCATCCATTTGCCTGCAAATTTCAATATTCCATTTTTTCCCCCTGCTGAGTAGTACTCTGTAGCTTGTTGTTTTCCACCAGCCCGCCCGCCACCAGTCTGGCGTGCCGGCCCCAAATAACACGCAAGAGACTCTGTATTTGATACAATCCTGTGGGCCAGTGACTGTCATTGTTAATGGGCTAGCTCTGTCTTAATGATTAACCCATTTCTACTTATCTAAGTATTTCCACGTGGTCATCTTATTGAGGAGCCGCCACCGGCATCTTCTTTCTCCATGCTCTATATCCTGACCCCTCCTAACTCCTTCCTCTTTCCTCCTAGTCTCCTAGCCCTGCCTATCTTGCTTTCTCATTGGCCACAGTGCTTTATTAATTAACCAGTATGAGAAACATATTTATAGAATAACATCTTCCATCAGTACTCCATTGTGTAAATGTTCTACATTTTCTCTATCCATTTTTCAGTTGAGGGACATCTAGGTTGCTTCCAGGTTCTGGCTATTACAAATAATGCTGCTGTGAACATAGTTGAACAGATGTCCTTGTTGTATAAATGTGTATCTTTTGGGTCTATGCCTAAGAGTGGAATTGCTGGATCTTGAGGTAGACTGATTCCAATTTTCCTGAGGAACCACCATACTGATTTCCAAAGTGGCTGTATGAGTTTGCACTCCCACTGGCAGTGGAGGAGTGTTCCCCTTTCTCCACATTCTCTCCAGCATAAACTGTCATTTTGTCATTGGTGTTTTTGATTTTAACCATTCTGACAGGAGTAAGATGATATCTCAGAGTTGTTTTGATTTGCATTTCCCTGATGGCTAAGGGTGTTGAGTACTTTATTAAGTGTCCTTCAGCCATTTTAGATTCCTCTATTGAGAATTCTCTATTTAGTTCTGTACCTCACTTTTTAATTGGATTATTTGGTGTTTTGGTGACTAGCTTCTTGAGTTCTTTGTATATTTTGGAAATCAGCCCTCTGTCAGATGTGGAGTTGGCCCATTTTGTGGGCTGTCACTTTGTCTTGTTGACTGTGTCCCTTGCCTTAAAGAAGCTTCTCAGTTTCAGGAGGTTCCATTTATTAACCAGTCTTAGTATCTGCATTACTGGAGTTATGTTCAGGAAGCAGTCTCTTGTACCAATTCATTCAAGCATTCCTTCCACTTTCTCTTCTAAGAGATTCAGTGTGGCTGGATTTATGTTGAGGACTTTGATCCATTTGGAGTTAAGTTTTGTATCCACCTTGTTTTGATGCAGGGTCTTTTATTAGTCTGTTCCTGGCCAAGTTAGATAGGCTTGCTGGCCACCAGAGCCCAGGAATCCTCCTGTTTCTACTTCTAAAAGGCTGGCATTATAAGCACATAGCACCACATTGAGCTTTCTAATATGGATTCTGGGGTTTTAACTCAAGGTTCTTATGCTTTTGTGACAAGCTCTTTGCTACCTGAGCCATCTCTAGTCTCTAGTTGTCTTTGCACCAATTATATAAGGTTGGAGAAGAAGGATGGGATGGATCATATTCAAATGAGCCTTATAGGGCCTTGGTTTGTAGTTTTGTTTCCCAAACCATCATTCAGCAGGGTTCTTCCATTTACTTGCTGTGAAACATTTTGCTAGTCTAATTGACATGTGAATCTGTTCTGAAAATGGAAATTCATTATTCCTCTCAAGCTAAAGTAGTCTTGTTTCTAAATGGCAGAAGAAAGAAGAAAACTCATTTAGCACAGTTCATTACTTCTAAATATAGTTGTTTTGATCTTTTGCTTATTTATGTATCTGTTTGTTTTTTGAGATAGGGACTCACTACATAGCATTGGCTGTCCTGGAACTCACAATGTCTGTCTGGGAATGTCTCATATTGTGATTCTGTTTTAGCTATAGATGTCTGTTAGATCTAGTTGATGGATTGTGTTGTTCATCTCCTTCTCTATTTCCCCACTTATCTTCTGTCTGGCTTTCTGCTCATTACTGACGGTAGGCTACTGCAGTCTCCAACTGATACCGTGCAGCTGTCTCCCCCTTCCACTCTGTCACCACCTCGGCTTTATTATGGTCTGACCAACAAATAAAATTTTTATATACTTAAGGTGTAGAACAGGATATTCAAACACACAGCCACATTTTCTTTATCCATTTATCTGTTAAGTGACACCCGAGTTGTTTCCATATCTTGCTTATTGTGAATGATGAATGTTGTCGTGAACGCAGCAGTGCAGATAACTTCTGAGGTGCGGTTTTCATTTCCTCTGGGTTTATACCCAGGGATGGGCTTGCTGGAGCGCATGCTACTTGTATCACATTTTCTGGGGAGCCATCATACTGTTTTCCATAAGCCGACACTAACTTACATTCTTATCAACTGCAGACAAGGGCTCTATTCTCCCCACACCCTCATCACCACTGTTTTTGTTGTCATTTTTATAACAGCCATTTTCACAGGTATGAGATGATATCTGTGCTTTAATACAAATCCTCTGATGATTTATGATGCTGAATACTATTTTTCATATACCTGCTGGCAATTTGTGTGTCTTCTTCTTGATATGTCTCTTGCCCGTTTTCAGATAGGGGTATTTGTTTTCTTGGTATTGAGTTGCATTCCTTGCATATTTTATATGTTAATACCTACCTTGTCAGGTACATGGTTTGTAAAGATTTTCTTATATTCTATATGCCGTCACTTTATTTCATTGATTGTATCATGTACTGTGCAGAAGCTTTTAAATGAAGACGTAATCATATCTGTCTATTTTTTATTTTGTTGTGTGTCATTTTAGTGTCATACCCAACAAAATCATTGTGCGGACCAAGATCAAAAATCTTTCTCCAGGAACCCTTATATGATGTTGGTAGAAATGTAAATTAGCCCAGCAACTGTGGGAATCAGGATGGTGGTTTCTCAAGGGATTAAAAATAGAATTACCATATGGCTAAGCTATTATCCTACTCTTGAGTATGTACCTGGAGAACTCTAAGTCAGGATGTAAGATAGGGACCTGCTGTCCTAGTTAGCTCTCATTGTCAACTTGACAGGGCTTGGAGTCATCTGAGATGAAAGCCTCCACTGTGGAATTTCTGAGGTTAGACTGGCCCGTGGGTGCGTCTGGGGTGGGGGGGGGGGGGAGTGTTGTCTTCATCATTAATTGATACAGGAGGGGCCAGCCAATCTTCAGCAGGTGGTCCTGCGCAGTGTATGGAGGCAAGCTGAGCATGAGCCTGTGAGTGAGTCAGCAAGCACCATCCCTCTATGGTTCCTGTTTCAGTTCTGTCCCTGACTCTGCTCATGGGCTGTGCCTTGGAAATGTGAGGCAAATCAATCCGTTCCCTCCCAGAAGTTGCTTCTCGTCAGTGTTTTATCCCAGCAGCAGAAAGGAAATGAGAACACCTGCACACACATTTATCGTGGCACTATTCTTAGTTGAAGAACGATGGACTCAGCCTAGGTGCCCATTAACGGTTGAATAAAGGAAACGTGGTGCACACTCACAATGGAGTTTTATTAGGCCACACAGAAGAATGAAATTATGTTATTTTCAGGAAAATAGGTGCAGCTGGAGATCATCATATTAAATGAAATAAGCCCATTCAGGAAGAAGAATGCCATGCTTTCATACATAGAATCTAAAATGGGCAGCTCTGAAAGAAGGGGGCTATTTGGGAAGACTGTTAGACTAAGGGGAGCGGGGGCAAAGAAGGGGAGTAATAGGGACATAAACATGCTAAGAGTGTATTGTATGCACACATGAAAATATGATGAAGTCTACTGTTTTGTATAATTAACATATGCTAATAAACTCCTATTTGAAAAGCACAAGCAATTCCCCCACCCCACCCTGTGGCTTTTCTGTTTCACATCTTACAATTGATGTTTTAATGCATTTTAGATTGATTTTCCTACCTGTTGTTAAGATCATTTGATTCTTCTGCATACAGATACTCTGTTTTTTTCCCCACATCACTGTTGAAGATCCTATCTGGGATAGCTGGCTTTAGTGCCAGCTCGCCACAAATTATGTCACTGGAGTAGGGAGCCTCACCGGAAGAACCGATGACCCAGTCCAAATGTCAGTGGTGCTATCTTGTAGCTGCCCAGATGAAAAAGGACTTGTGGGATTGGAGAGACGGTTCAGCAGTTAAAAAAACAAAACAAAACAAAAACAAAAAACAATAAACAAAAAAAAACCACTGAATACTTTCCCAGAGAACCCAGGCTCTATTCCCAGCACCCATATGGCTGCTCACAGCTGTCTGTAACTCCAGTTCCTGGGAACCTGGCCTCTGTGGGCAATGCATACACTTAGTGCATACATAGATGTAGGCAAAACACCCGTGTACAAACACCCATAAAATGAGTCTTTTAAAAAGGGCACAGTAGAAGGAAGAAGCCTCTTCACTCTGTCGACCTCCCTTCTTGCTTGTCCAGCCTTCTCTTTGCCTCCTGAGTGGATTTCTCCTGTACTGTTCTTGCTGATCCTTCCAGGGCATCAGGATCAGTGTTTCCAGGCTTTTATCACTGACTTCAGGATCAGTGGCTCTCCAGGTTTCTGTGCCAGATGGGAACGGCTGAGGCTTCGTGGGCCCAGCAGCCTACCTGATTGTCAGTCTCGACAATGTGAGACAGCCACCGTGAGACCCAGCACCTACCAGGTTCTCAGCCTCTTAGGTGCCAGTCAACTTGTGACTATTGTAATGGTAAGCTAGTTTAGCAAATCGTATACACACACACACACACACACACACACACACACACACACACACACACACATATATGTGTATATGTAGCATGTTATATATGCATATGTACACATATGTATATATGCATATATATGTATATATATGTACACACACGCCGCGTGATGCGCGCGCACACACACACACACACACACACACACACACACACACAAAATTTATTCTGTCTGTTCTGTTACTCTAGAGAACACTGCCTAATAAACTGCCTTTTTCCAATTGTTTATTCTTGGTACCCTTCATCAAAGATCCTCTGACTATAAATGCACAGACAGATTTATTTCTGAGTTCTCTATTCTTATGCATGTCTGGGTTTTGTTTGTTTAGCTAGCACCATGATGTTTTATTTACTAGCATGTGGTACATTTCAAAATTAGGTAGTAAATTTCTAGGGATTTTTTCTCTCTCCTCCCCTCATTTCTGTCTGCCCGTCTGTCTGTTCATCCGTCCATCTGTATTGCTTTCTTTTGTGCTGGGGATTGGATGGAGGGCTTCTTGACTGTCAGACAAGTGTTTTACCCTAGCTGCAGCCTCAGCTGCGTTGTTTACTTTTACTCAAGTTGCCTAGGATACTCAAGGTCTGCTGTGGTTCCAAACCAATTTTAAGATGCTTATTTATTGTTTTGGAAAAAACTGTAATTGGAATTTAACACCCTCAGAATGTAACAGTCAAATTAGAACTTATTTCAGTTTAGCACAAACATCATAAAAAAAAAATCCTGCTCATTTATGTCTTAGTCCCCACATCCTTCAGCTGCTACTCTGCTAAAATTATATATTTACATACTATATTACAAATCTTAAGTTAATACTTGAAAAAATAAATGCCTCAAATTAGAAAGGAAATAAAAATTTGCATTTAAATAAGACTTACTAATAGTTGGGTACTAATCTTAAACCACACACATACAAAAAAAATCAGCAAAGGAGTCATAGAATATATTGTTACAAACATTCTGCTTTTTATAATTGCCTATGTATTTCTCTTACTGTCATTTATGTTTCTTTCGTTTGTATGGCTTCAGGTGAACCTAGAGTCTTTTCCTTTAGGACTTCTCTTAGCATTTCTTTCATAGATTCCTTTAGCCTTGGTTTATCTGAGGATGCCTTTGTTTTCCTACCTGTATGTATAGATGTATGTTAATGTATGTGGGGTATGCATGTGTGTGCACACAAGAGCACATGTGGAGGCCAGAGGTCAATATTTGGTACCTTCTCTGTTCCTCTTCACTTTATTTATTTTTAATTATGTTTTTATTTATTTATTTTTTTATAGATGTGTGCTGTGTGGGGGGTTGTATGCTGGCATGCGGGTGAAGTTCAGAGGACAAGTTGCAATACTTAGTTCCTTCCTTCTGCCGTGTGCTTTTCCTGGGGTTGAACTCAGGCTATCAAGCATTGTAGCACTGGCTCGCCACATTACCCTTTGAGACAGACTCTCTCACTGAATTTGAAGCTAATAGATTCAACTAGCCCAGAGATCATTCTGTCTCTGTTTCCTAACACTGGAATCTCAGACACACAGCACCACCTCTGGCTTTTTACATGGGTGCCATGGATCCAAGCAGAGGTTCCCTTGTTGACCCGGCACACACATTACCTACTGAGCCATCTACTCGGGTTACATTGTTTGCATTTTTAAAGGGTATATCATCAAGTACAAAATTCTTGTTCAAAGTGTTTTTTCTCTCACATTTTTTTTTTTTTTTGCATTTCTAATACATCAGGTACTTGCCTTGTGACCTCCAAAAGTTAATTAAAATTTTTTTTATTGATTCTTTTGGGGTTTTACATCATGCACCCCAATCCCACTCATTTCCCAGTCCTTCCATATCAACCCTCTACTCTTTTAGCCCCCCACAAAAGAAAATATAAAAAATAGAAATAAAAAAATATCCCTTCACTCTCCCCCACTTTCCCTGCCTTTCCATTTACCTACTCATCCATTGTTCAGGCATTGGGAGCTGCGGTGTGTCATGCAGTACACCCTTTTGCCCAAACAGCTTTACTCACAAATGTTCATTGCAAGGAGTCATTGGTCTGGTTCAAGGCCTCTGGCTTCTGCTACACCATAGTGGACCCTCACTAAAAACAAACAAACAAACAAACAAAAAAACAACTCTTCTCAGACAATCTGCTGTTGCCCAGGTCATGGAGATCCTGTGCCTATGGTTCTGCAGGACCAGCCCCCTCATGTCTCCAGCAGCTCATAGATGGGGAAGATGTTGGGGTGGCCAACTCAAAGTACTTGATGTGGGTCTGGGTAGTAGCTGAGTCTGAGCCTTTGCTGGGACACTCCCATCAGGTGAGGGGCAGGGCAAGCCCTACACCACTGGCACCAGCTTTCCTGCGAGGGAAGGCCACAAGTTAATTTTTTAAATTTAATTTTTAAAACATTTGTACATGTATTTATCGTGTGTGTGTGTGTGTGTGTGTGTGTGTGTGTGTGTGTGTGTGTGTGTGTCATGTTAGCTTGTGTGCTTGCCTGAGTGCAAACTCTATGGCATGCATTTGGAGGTCACAGTACAACTTGTGGGAATTTCTTCTCCTACCATTACCCAGGTCCTCATGTCTTTGAGCAAGTGTGCTTACTGCCTGAGCCCCTGCATAGGTCCTCCAGAAGTTCTTATGAGAACTGATAGGTAAGGCTCTAAAATTATTGTATCTTATTTGAGCATCATTTGTATGAGACGAGGTATTTCCCTTCTGTGACTTTCAGAGTTCTCTTTGTTTTGGCTTTCAGTAGGTTGTTAGCAATGCTTCTCCAAGTGTGTCCTCTTGAGTTCAACCCCCAGAGTGGGATGTGTGCATGAGTGTATCCCATCACATCTGAGAAGCTTGACTGTTACTTGACTATTTTCAGATACTCTCTCTTACCTTCCGAATTCTGTGTCTGTTCCTTGTGTGACTCCTACGGATGCTTCAATTGTGTCCCAGGCCCTCTAGGCCCTGTTCACCTTTCTTTAGTCTTAATTTTTTCTGTTTGTGGTTTTAATAATTTCTGGATGATGAAACCTACATTTGATTCTCTCTTGGGATTTTTTTTCTCCATTATAGTGCTTTTCACTCTGAGACTTTCTTTTTGGCTCAGTGTTGTGTTTCTTATCTACTGATATTTTTACTTTGTACATATATTATTTCCCTGACTTTCTGGCTGTCTTTTTTTTTTTTTTTTTTTTTGCTGTTGCTTGCTTTGTTACATTTGTAGACAACTGTGTATCTTATGCTGGCCTGGATCTATCTATCTATCTATCTATCTATCTATCTATCTATCTATCTACATGTATATATTTTTTTAAATAGATTTTCATTTAACTTAGAAACAGTCTTATTTTACATATCAATCCCAGTTCCCTCTTCCTTCCATCCTCCCATTCCCCCATCAACTCTCCCATCCCACACCCCATCCACTCCCCAGGGAGGGTGAGGCCTTCCATGATCGTCAAAGTCTATCACATCATTTGGGTTGGGGCCTAGGCCTTCCCCCTTATTTAGGTTGAGAGAGTACCCCTCCATGGGAGAATGTGTACTAGGGATAAACACTGGTTCCACTGCCAGAGGCCCCATAGGCTGCCCAGGCTGCCCAGGAACTTGGTGCATGTTGTAGGCTGGCATTGAACTCATGAGCCTCATGCCTCTACCCAGAGTGCTTTGATTACAGTCATGTACCATCACATCTGGTCAAATAAATCATTCAAAAATCTTTGTTTAGTATATCTACCTTTATGTCTCTTTCAGGGACAGTTTCTATTCTTAAGCCTTTCCTCTTTGCATGGGCTATGCATTCCTGTTTATTTATGCATTTTCAAGTGTACATGATATCTCTAGAGTTCAGATTCCTCTCCAGTATCTTATGTTCCTTATTTTTGTTTTGTATTTGTTCGTTATAGGCTATAACTGTACCAGTTCTCAGGCTAAGTTTGACCAAAGATGTCTTCTGTCATTTTGGAGCTTGGCCTTTCCCTGAGCACATGCAGTGGTTTAAATAAATTTTATCTTTGAGTGTATGGCTGCTTTTGAATATTCTCATTTTAATATGTCTGGTACTCAACGGATAACTGACAAAGTATGTGTGCGTGCGTGCGTGCGTGCGTGCGTGTGTGTGTGTGTGTGTGTGTGTGTGTGTGTGTGTAGGGGGTGTGGAAAATAAGCATACTTAAGGATTCACCTCAGTTATGAGAGAAGAGCTTACTACTGTAGAAGGGAAGAAAGACAGGGACAACAATGGCACCTGCCTCTCTCATCAATTTAGGCATACCTCCCATGGGTTGCTGTGGTCAGCCCTTGTGTAGGATAGGATTGTGAGAGACTCACACAGTTCCATTTGTTGTCCAGTCTCTTTGCCTGGGAGTAGCCTGGTTTGGTCTTATTTGTGACTCATGGAACCAACAAGGAGTAGCCACGTTGAACCCAAGCTTCAAGCAGTGTGCAGGGTGCTGGAATTCAAAGACATATGAGGCAAGCTTTTCAGGCAGCTGAAGAGAGCTGGAGACAGCCTGGACAGGTGGTGTTTAAGAGTCATGGTTGCTATGGTCTCACATTCCTTCAAGAGCAGTGAGAAGGTTTGGCCAGGCTGTTTGTGGCATTTTAAAGGTAGAATTAGACAGTGTCATCACTTGGTTATTCTCCTTTAAACCTACGTAAACAACAAGCTTCTCATGCTTGCCTTCATGACTTTGCTGAATTGGACCCCAAAGTCAAGATTTTCCCATTAGAGTAGCTGTCAAAATGGTAAGAAGGCCCCTTGTCAGGCCTCCTGCCAAGTCCTATTAATCTAGACTGCTGAACTACCTCCATAGCCCCAATCAGAAATCTGAGGTATCCCTGATAGTGGAAACTTGGTCAACTTCCAGGAGAAGCAAGACTTAAGAAGAGTCATTGCCTTGATCCTAGCTGTCCGTTTGCAACCATATTTAGCAATGAGATCCTGGGAGTTTGCTGGTTATCTCTGGGCAACACAGCTGTAGCGCCTGCTCCTTGATTCCGCGTGTGTGCCTGGAGATGAACCACCTGTCTCTATATCTATATTTTCTTCCCGAAGAGCTGAGTGATTGCCTATAACAGCTGTGGATATTTCTGTCTTATTTTTAAAAGCCCTAAGCAACCAAGTGAAAAGCGAAGCCGATTATGTCATTGAGTCCTTTAATATGTATGAACAGGGAAGCAGAAAACTGAATTAGCCACACCAAATACAAGACTTACATTAACCGCTCAATTTTACAGGGGAAATCTATGAACAAGGAGGCACAGTGTTTGCATTTTGGAGGGAAGATGATTTTAATTTTCTTTATGTTAATTCAGGTAAATTATCTTTACACAGAGGCTCTTTAAATCCTGCAAATAAACGAGTTTATTGTTATAAGATGGTAAAGATGTGTGGAGGATATGCTTCCCACAAATCCGGGAAACAATTTGGGTTCCATTCCAGCTTCTCCCACACATTTGTTTGTTCTTAACGGTTTAATGACACTTCCTTTCTTTCTTTGAATTCCATAGATGTCCTGTGTTAGTGGAAAAAGTTCTGTGTCTACTCTGAATTTTATTTGTAGCATCAAAGCATTAAGTTAGGCATCTAGACAGCTAGAGCCAGATTTCTGGCTCCTGTGTCAGATGCCACAGGGTCTTTGGCTAGTGACTGTCATTGAAGAGTGGTTAGGTCAGTGTGAGAAGGTAGGCTCATTTAGTATCATGTTAGAAATAGCAAGTCTTTTGGATTCCAAATACATTCTGGTGGTGGTGGTAATGGGGTGTTGTTTTCGTAAAAGTAATTTTTAATATTTATATGAAAATCCATAAGCCCACACCAAAAAATTGTCGCAAAATTTAGGACATCTGTCTTTCTCATTTTACTTCTTATTTTATGGACAATCTAGTTTTCTCAGTTACACTTTTTTTTTCATTCATTGTGAAAATGACACATAACTTTGTTTTACATTTTTGAAGAGTGGGGCCAGTGAGGTGGCTCAGAAAAAGGCACCTGTCACCAAAGCTGGTGGCCTGTGTTCAATCTCTGGGATCCACATGGTGGAAGGAGAAAACTTACTCTCACAAATTGTACTCTGAACTCACCCCAACGCACACAAAATAAATACGTGTATGTATAATAAAAAAACCTTTGAAAATATGAAAAAACTAAGAAAAATACATTACTCAAGGCCAATGTTTTTAAATAATATTTTATGGATTCTTTGAGAATTTCATACAACCTGTTTTGGTATTACTCTTTTGAGCTCCTGTTCTCTGTCTCTAAACTGTTGAGTCCAGTCTGTGTTGGGTATGAAATCTGTCCTGTAGTGTGGTTGCTATGATAGAGGTTACATCATTAAAGAAAATTGACCCTCTCCTAGCAGCTATCAAACGCCAATAGCTTCCCAGCTAGGGGTGAGATTTCATGCTCACCTCCTTAACTCCATGTTGGGATTTTGTTTGGCTTGTGAATGCTATCCTAATCACTGTGAGTTCATAAGCACAACTACCCTGTCATATCCAGAAAACACTCTTTCCTTGAAGATCCCTGAGCCTTGAGGGGAGGGGTGTGATATAGATGTTCTGTTTAGCAATGAGCAGTCTGATATCTCTTATCTGCACATTGAGTTATGGGTTTCTGTGTTAATTTCCATCTACTGAATATGAAGCTTCTTAGATGAGGGGTGAGTGATACACTCACTGATCTATGGATATAATACAAAGATATGAGGAGTCATTTTACTGATATGTCTATTTAGCAGAATGATGCTAGTAGGTTCTCCTTTAGGGTCTATGACATATCTAGTCACAAGTTTTTGCCTCATTAATAGTGCCAGATATGGGTTCCATCTCATGGAGTGGACCTGAAATCCAAGCAGAAAGTGGCTGGTTACTCCCATAATGTTTGTGTCACTAATGTGTCAGTGACATATTTTGCCAGGGAGGTCATGTACCATAGCTTGAAGAGTTCATGGCTTGGCAAGACCGATGGTTACTACTGAATCTTTCAAGTCAATGCCCATTGGATTTCTTAATGCTCATGAATCAAGTATGTGGTGTCTTCAGCAATAAGGTCTTACCATCTAGTTCTAGAGGGTCACCAATGACATTGGCAGTAAATATGTTTGGGGGAATGAGACCCCACTGGCCACCAAGTCAAAAAAAAGCCAACCAATTCCTTGATGGGAGATATCATTCTGTAAATATGTTTCTATTATTGGTTAATGAATAAAGCAGTGTTGGAAAATAGGAAGGCAAGATAGGTGAGACTAGGAGACAAGGAGGATTCTGGGAGATGTAGGGGGTCAGTCAAGATGTAGGGACTTGAGAGAAGAAGTCCCAACCCTCTCTCTGGTAAGATAAGACCATGTGGAAACACTTAGATTAGTAGAAATGGGTTAATATTTAAGACAGAGCTAGCCAATAAGAAAAGCTAGTAACGGGCCAACAGTTTTGTATCTAATACAGTGTCTCTGCGTCTTATTTGGGGCTGATGCAGCTGTGGGACCAGGGTGGCAGGAAAACTGCTCATAACAATTCCTGGTACTGGGAGTTTTATTTGGTAGTGTGTGGTATCTAGTTGCATATTGGTCCTCCTCCCATCCATAAGGTAATTTCATTTAAACTCTTTTGATATATTTATATATTTTTAGAAAGATTCTACAATAGTAGATTTTCTTATGGCTTTTACCAAAAGGCCTTTGGTGTTATCCCTCTCCACATCCCCTCTGCTAGCTTCCCTCTCATCTTCCACCCCACTCATCCTTCCTATTCCATTATCCTCCCATCTCAATAACTCAATATTCTATCTACCCTTTCTGGAAGGATCCTATCTTCCTAGCACTGCCTTAATTGTGTTCCATAGATTTTGGTATGTTTTTCTATTTTGAGACAGGGTTTCTCTGCATATACCTGGCTGGTCCTGGAACTCACTGTGTAGACCAGGCTGGCCTCAAACTCATAAAAATCTGCCTGCTTCTGCCTCCCAAGTACTAGGAAAAAAGGCATGTGCCATCTTCACAAGGTGGTATGTTATATTTTATCTTCATTCAATTCTAGGAATTTAGGAACTGACTCAGTTTTCATTAAGTAGTGTTTAGTTTCCTTGAGTTGGTGTACTTCTGGTGTTTCTATTGTTACCATTCAGGTTTATTTCTTAGGATGCAGGGTGTTATTTCAATTTTCCTATATTTATTGAAACATTCTTTGTATCCTCATATGTGGTCCATGGGCAGATGAGAAGAAAGTGCATTCTTTAACATTTGGGTGGAATGTTCTGTGGATGTCTGCTAGAGTCATTTGATTTATGATGTCATTTATTTTTAAAATTTTATTTATGTGCATTGGTGTTTTTCCCACATGGATATCTGCATGAGGGTGTTAGGTACCCTGGAACAGGAGTTACAGACAGTAGTAAGTTGCCATGTGGGTGCTGGGAATCAAACTCAAGTCCTCTGGAAGAGCAGCCAATGCTGAGCCATCTCTCCAGTCCCAATGATTTTGATGTCATTTAAATCAAAAGTGTCTCTGTTTAGATTTCATGTGGATGACCTGTTAATTGGTGAGAATGAGATATTGAAGTCATCAGCTATCACTATGTTGGAGTCAATCTGTGATAATAGTATTTCCTTTATAAAATTGGGAAGGAAGAGGTTTTTTGTTTTTTGTTTTTTGTTTTTAAATCTCAATCTGACCTGGAACATGCTCTGAAGCCCAGACTGGCCTTAAATTCATGATCTTCTTGTCTCTACTTCCTACTCACATATGGCTTCATATGTGAGGCCAGGCTTCATCTGGCTTCCAAGGGTACCTGCACACACAAGACATTCACACACACAAGACATTCACACACACACACACACACACACACACACACACACACACACACGCTCACGTCTCTTAATTGTAAATAAAGGACTGATTCTATCAGAAGTCTCAATTTGTCAATAATCACAATGATAAGGAACACTAATGACTGCTAAAGCCAGTGGGTGAGTGAAACTTTATGTTGAATCAGGTTATAGTTCTGTATAATGTTTATTGATTGCAAAAGGGGAAATCATGGCTGACGATTTAGGACTCTTACTATCTTGATGACAAAGGACTTTTGCAAATGTGAGATGCTCCTCCTGTCCCTGCCCTGTGGTTTCAAATGTTAAGGCTTATATTGCCACACACTGCACTAAAGAGGAAATGAGATTTTGTGCTCTTTCTTGGACTGAGGTTTTTGGAGGAGGAGGGGCAGGACCCCAGCCAGTCTGGAAACGGCTGAGAGAGAAAGGGTTTGGGCTTTATTTGCTTGTCTTTGAGACAGGCTTGGCTAGTTTGGGACTTATTATGTAGACTACGCTGGCCCCAAACTGGTAGTGATTCTCCTGAGTGGGGGATTGCAGAAGTTCATCATCAGGCTTGGCTGGGCTTCAGCTTTTACAGTCCTTAATGAGATGGGACTTGGATGAGGGTTCCAACTGTGGGCCAGGCCTTGTGTGTCTTGGACTTCCCACCAGTGCTCAAGAAAAGAACAACCAGGCTTTCTTATTAGCTTACCCAAATGTGTGACAGAGGAGACAGAAAAAGGGGTAGGAATTGAGAGCTATCCGGTGTTAGCAGTCACATTAACAAAACAAACCAAACCAATGGACTTAGAGTAGTCACCATTAGCTGTCATGTTCCATCCCACAATGGCAGCGAGAAGAATAGGACATCTGTGAGAGTCCTGCAGAAAATGCATTACCTGGGTCTGATTATGAGAGTCATCAAACAAATCCGCTGTGTAGGCAAGAGCTATTCAACTCAGTAGGCCCCAGGCTGTCTTTAGAAAGGCTGCTGCCAAGGCTGCCTCTTGGTTAGCAGCTGGGAAGTTGGTTACAGGGAAACTCTTGGCATAGTAACCGGCAGGAGCACCTCGCTGTGCTTAGACAATGTCTCCAAGGAATGTAGCCTATACTGAATACCTGCTTTCTTTTAGGAAGCCTGGAATTTTGGCAGTCATTAGACATAGTTCCTTGCCACTTCTGGTGAAAACCTTACCGTGGGCATTTCACAGATATTCTTAAAATTCAGCGCTGGGGGACTTAGGCATGTCCCGTGGGACTACACTAGAGAGGACTCTTGGGAGAGTGCACCTGAGGCTCCCCGGTGCTTACCCATCATGCTCTGCCCTTCCACTGATTTTGCTTTGTCTTCCCCGGCTGTAATGAACTTAGCCAAGAATAGACTATCCACCCGACCGGAACCCTCCCAGCAAATCATCAAATCTAAGGAAGACCTTGGGGACTCTGACACCCCACCGTGAAACACATTCTTTAAAACTGATTGTCCCATAATCTTCAAAGGTTAAGGACATGAAAGTCAGAGAATCTAACAACTGGGAACAATGTGTAATTTTGAACTGGATGGATCCTTTACTTTCTGAAAAGGCTTTTAATGGGACAATTGGCCAACCTTGAATGTAGCCTGTGATGATGGATTTAAAAGCGTTCTTTGTTTCTTGCAACTTTTTAATCTATCTATCTATCTATCTATCTATCTATCTATCTATCTATCTATCTATCTATCCATCCATCCATCCATCCTTCTGGAATTAAAGACAGGGCCTTCTATATGCTAGGCACGTGCTCTTCCTCTGAGCTATATTCTCAGACAAAAGCACACTGTTTTAATTGACTGCATAATCATTACTGCATAGGGATCTGCCATAGCTTCCTATGTGCTCAAGACCCTGCTGCACACGAGAATCCCTTGGGTGGTGTTAAATATCATACATGTCCGGGTTCTACTTCCCATGGTTTCTTTTCTGTTTTGTTGTGAAGCTAAAAAGGAGAACCATTAGGCCAAGAAAACAATGGCAGTGACCAATCACCGTGTGTGAGCTTATTTAGGCTGTTTCTGGTCTGTCTGTAAGATTTCAGTAAAAATCTTTATGTGCAAACCTTTCCCTTTACTTCACAACTAAGCTCTAACTTGACTTTTTTTTTTTTTTTTTTTTTAAGGACACTAGTGGTATTTTTTTCCAAATTGTTTTCAAAAGCAAGTTGTTCAGAATCTATTTTCCTGTGTACCTAGGCAACATTTAAGTCCTTGAAACATTTTTATATTAAGAAGACAGGCAAAACACATTGCCTTGCTTTAATTAGTATTTGAAAAATCTCACTGGAGAGTGAAGGAGTTCAGTGTTGGGAAATAATCTCTAGGCTTATGGTCTTAGATAATTGCATCATTTGCCTTCGAGTTTTGATCATTTTCTCTAAGAGAAAGAACTTTTTCTTGGGGAGATGTTGCTGCCCCAAGAAAAGCTGCCAAATTAGAGGCGTGTTCTGTACCTGGACCGTGTCCCTAGTCCAGGGGAAGAGAGGAGTACTGCAGTCAGCAGAGAAGGGGCTTCGAGTTTTATAAAGCGACTGGAGGTTTCAGGCAGGAAGACCATTTACTTTGTTCTTAGTCATAGGACTAAATGCCCTCTTTCAAGGACTGCATCAGGGCCAGCGACAGACACTAGAGTTATTTGTCTCCTTGGTCATAAGGACATTTTGGAACATCAGATATGACTAAATAAAAACCGGTTCGAACAATCAGTTTGCGAAAGAAGCATAGGGTGAATTGACAAAGACAGATATGGGTAAGCACACAGTACTGTCTATTATTGAGAAAATATTCCGGGCTAACTCCAGCCACGATTGCTTTGGAATTCAAAGTGTTTATGGCACTCAAGAATTCTTGTCACAAGATGTTATTACAGAGATACTATTAAAACAAAACAAAACAAAACAAAAACAACATATCCAAAGACGATGGAGAAATTTAGCCGTCAAAAACTTATTAGCCCCACCGGGGTTAGTGGAAAGATTCTACCACACGGGGGCGCTCCCATCTCACTTCAGCTGTTACCCCACCCACGAATAGGTTGCCCCCTGATGGTAGACCGGTCAAGTCTAAGTATACAGCTTGGGCCTGGAACTTTCTCTGTGCTAAAGGAAAAATTAGCCATGGTTCCTGGTTTCTTTTTAGCTTATGTGTTGCGGTTTCTCTCATTGATTGGTTTTAGAAATGGGCATCAAACATGTCCTCTATCTGGAAGTAGTGCTCATCTTCCACCAAGGCCAAGAGCAAGGGGTTTTGGGTCAGGCAAATCCCCCAGATAACGACTCAGAACTACGGGTTGTGTGCTAGGAATTAATTCCAAGGGCAAAGGAGAACTTCTATCAAAACAGATGATGCTTCTCTGAGATGCTTGTGGGCCAGAGATGCTGCGTCCATGGGTAAGAGAAAGGCCTCCAGTTTTGTCTTCCTTTTTATCTCCCTTTCCCTCAACCTGTGATGAGATGAAAGTCTGGCTTGGGTTTGGAGCACCGTGTTTGGTTACTCAGGGCTGTGAAATTTATCACCAAGCAGATGGAGAGGACTAACAAGCCTGTTTCTTTTCTTCTTTCCCTCCCTCCCTCCCTCCCTCCCTCCCTCCCTCCCTCCCCTCCCTCCATCTTGTTTACTTATTATTCTTTTTATTTTAGATGTGGTCTCATCTAACATATATAGTAATATTTATGTTCCTTACTGACTATTAATCTTTACATGAGTGATTCTCAAACTTCCTCCTGTAGGCTGCCATCTGCTGCTTGGTGACCTTTACCCTGATACTCTGGGTACCTTAGACATTAGAATAGTTTTGGGAGTGACTGGAGTCAGATTGTCTAGGAACAAACTTTGCTTTATTCTGTTAACTGGCTGGGCAATACTAGACAAGTTACTTGCCATATATGCCTAGGATTCCTTATCTGGTGAATGGACGTTAATACCTGTCTCATGGAGTAGTTTTAAAGATTACATTTAGTAATGAATTTAAGGTACCTAAACACCTTAATTCACTTTGCTAAGCATTTTATCAGTGACAATCACTTCTATTTTCTACTTATGATACACATTTTCTTTTCTTTTTTGTCTCTTCTCTTTTTTTTTTTTAATTTAAATTTGAAACAAGCTTGTTTTACATGTCAATCCCAGATCCCTCACCCTCCCCTAATCCCCTGTTCCCACCCAACTCCTATCCCATCCCCTTTCTGCTCCCTGGGAGGGTGAGGCCTTCCATGGGGGATCTTCAAAGTCTGTCATATCATTTAGAGCATGGCCTAGGTCCTTCCCTTTGTGTCTAGGCTGAGAGAGTGTCCCTCTGTGTGGAATGGGCTCCCAAAATCCATTCATATACTAGGGATAAATACTGATTCACTACCAGAGGCCCCATAGACTGCCCAGTCCTTCTAACTAACACCCACATTCAGGGGGTCTGGGGTGGTCCCATGCTGGTTTCCCAGCTATCAGACTGGGGTCCATGAGCTTCCCCTTGTTCAGGTCTGCTATTTCTGTGGGTTTCTTCAGCCTGGTCTTGACCTCCTTGCTCATCTCTCCTCCCTCTCTGCAACTGTATTCTAGGAGTTTAGCTCAGTGTTTGGCTGTGGGTGTCTGCTGCTGCTTCCATCAGCTACTGGATGAAGACTCTAGGATGACATATAAGGTAGTCATCAGTTTCATTATTAGGGAGGGGCATTTAAGATAGCCTCTCCACTATTGCTTAGATTGTTAGTTGGGGTCATCCTTGTAGATCCCTGTTGTCCTCCTCCTCCTACTCTTCCTCCTCCTCCTTCTTCTCTTCTTCTTAATAATTTATTTAATTTAGAAACAATCTTATTTTAAATATCAATCCCAGTTTCCTCTCCCTCCCATCCTCCTATGCCCTCCACCAACTCCCCCCATCCCACTCCCCAGGGAGGGTGAAGTATGACACACTTTTTTGAATCCATACAGTTAATCGATGTTTGATTTCACAGTGTCACATTCGTGCTCTGTGTGTGTGTGTGTGTGTGTGTGTGTGTGTGTTTAACAGCATAATGTATGACTCCTGTTTTGGCTCTCCCTCCTTTCCTTGCAATGGTGTCTTGAGGCTTGTCTATGCTGACACAAATATGTCCATTGAAGTATGTACCTTTTAACTGTTACACAGTGTTATTACTGCACATACATACATTTCCCTAGCTGTCTCCTCTTTGATAGACAATTAAAATAATGCCAATTTTGTCCATTGTACACTGTGTTGCACAGAACTTTTACACACACACATCTTCTCATGTGTATGTTCTAGTATTTTCTTGAGTAGAAATCCATGAGGATGAGCTGCCGGGTTTTAGGAAATGGGCAATTACCTGGATCAGTTTATACCTCAAAGTATCCAGTTTCTTAAAACCTTAAAAACAAAACAAAGCAAAAGACCTCCATAATAAACCCTTGTTGGCAATCTGATGGAGGCACACAGTGTGACATTTTTGGTTTAATTTGCATGTCTCTCCTTCTAGTAGTACAGGGCAAATTTTCATATCTACCAGTGAATTGCATTTTCCCTTCTGGGACTGTGCTCATAATTTATGTTGGCACTTTCATTACATCACTTGTCTTATGAACCTGTGGGGTTTGCTGCATATACTCTCTTCCAATTGGTTGTGCTCTGTTCCTTCAGCTCTGTTTCTGGAGTCTTCTGTCATACAGGCTTAAGTGTTTATGATGGCATGTTTATCAGTCTTTTTACCTGCTTTTTGTTTGTGTGTTTTTCATTTTGCCTTAACACCTAAGAAAAAAAACTACTTACTTCATGGTCCTAGGAATTCTCTTCTATCCCTTCTTTCCTTCTTCCCATCTTCCCTCCATCCCCCAAAGCAGGTATTTTCAAGACCCGAGTATGCATCTTTTTAGGAAAATGCAAAGGTTTTTATGAGAATGCTGTGGGTTAGCTTTAAAAATAGATTTTTTTTTTCTCTTGAGATCAAGTGGATTGGAGCATAATGGGAAGTTAGAAAAACAACACCAGTTAGAGAAACAGTGTAAGCCTACATACCGTGGAGGAGGACCGAGGCTGCATTAGGAACAGGTGAGATTTTGGGGAAAAAAATGAAATCTACCTGCAAGAGATGGGAATTCCTTAGGGAGGAGTGGGAATTGATTACGAAGTTGGAGTTAGGTTGTGAAGCTGTGGAACATGGTTGAGAAATCGATGTTTTTTGTTGGCGTGGAAGACAGCTAGAAACTACATAGGGGACGGCACATTGCTTTTTCCTGCACCACTCAAGGCTTGAGAAGCATCACCCACAGTTACTCCAGTTCAGCATGTGTTGATGGGTGGATTCTCAGGCTGGAACAAAGGCGAAGGCAGAAGGGAAATCGAACATAGGAAGCATGGTTGTTGTGAGTGAAAATGTGCAAAGTTTGAAAGGGCAGGGTTCTTAGCATAAATGACATCATTGGACTTCAAAAGAAAACTGGAGCGAGAAGGGTGGGGAGTAGGGGTGCAGGAAGTTGGACTGATGGAAAACAAGGCCAGGAATATTAAATGCTTGGAGATGCCGCTTTGGAGTTGATCAGAGTTTGGATTCTGAAGTGGGTATGAAGCTTGGTCTGGCATCTGGACACTTCAAGTATGGACACAAATAAAAGCAAATGAAGACATTTCAAATATGCAGAATGGGCACAGACAGAAACAAAAATACCTGTGAGATCCCAGAAAACTAGTGAGTTGCTCCCTGTAAATCTCTGCATCATGCAAGGAGAGGATTCCATCAACAGCAACAGTGGGTTCCAGTAAAATTTTGTTTTAGCTATAGCTAACCTCTTGGTTATGTTTCTCCTTAGTTTCAGGTGTAGGCATGGCTAGGGTGAAGCCTGCAGAATTGATTGTGACCCTAATGAAGCTTGCTTCTTCCCTTCCAGTCTCTGCATTTAGAATGTCTCCACATTGGAGTCACACACAGAGACACACACAGAGCATCATTCATGTCTTGGCCACCGGGCCTGCTAGCTTCTTTCTATTGGCTAGCTTCTTTCTATTTCATGAAACAGGGCTGGTCCTGAAGCAAACCCGCAATGCTTTTTAACTTCCCCGATTCAGCTGTAGCAACACTCCTTTTTCTTCTTTCCAGACATCTCCATTAAGGAAGAGTATTGTGAGTGTACCTTCAATATTTTCCTCCCTACTCCAAACTTAGAAAACAAAGCTGTTAGGAGATGGGAGCTGGGCATGGTGAGTTAAGCTAAACATTTTCATGGACCAGAAAATAGAGACAGCCAGCAGTGAGAACTGCAGTATAGGCCTTGTGGGATGGAGGTCCAGAAATAAGCAGAGCTAGGAGTGGACTCCTACAAGGCAAGGCAATGGGAAAACAAAACAAAACAAACAACAACAACAACAACAAAAAAAGCAAAAGCAAAACAAAACAAAAAACCCAAAGCGGCTGCATGTGGTAGGGCACCAGATCCAAAATCTGGTTTTGGATCTGGTGTAAAGCCGGGTAAAGGCTGGGCAGGCTTGTCTTGACTAGGAAGAGACTGGAACAGCTCTGGTTATTTGGAGCTGAGGTTTTCTAAAAATCAATCCTTGTAAGGGACAGGATGACACAGAGCAAGCTACAAATCAGGGCAGGCTTGGCTTAAGTACTAGATATACAGCAGCCCCATTGCTGGGGCTGGGAACGCCATTCTTACACAGTAAGGCCTGGTTCTGGACCTTTGTGGTGGTTTTCCATGGAGGTTGAGTGGAGGGAACTGTAAAAATTATAGACAGTAAGGGCTACACAATGAGAAAAGACTAACAGAAACCTGAACCATCCTCACTCAAGATGAACCTGACACCCCAACATAAAACCACTGTCATAATTACTTCTCCTATGACTTGACAAAATATGTGACAATTGCAACTTATGGAAGGGAGAGCTTATTTCGGTTCATGGTTTGAGGGTATAGCTCATTGTGGCAGGGAAGGAGTGGTGTGGGAAAACCTGTAGCTGTGTCAGCAGGTGTATGGGGAAGACAGTTTTGTTGTGTTCATGATCAGGAAGCTGAGAGGGACAAATGCTGGTCCCCACTTGCTTTCTCTGTGGTGATATATTATTTATGATTTATTAAAGCTTGCCTGAGGATTCAGAAAGCAAAGTCAACCACAAGCTATGGAGGCCAATAGGTGGTGGCACATACCTTAATCTTAGGATGCAGGATTAAGAGGTAGATGGATCTCTGTGAGTTCAAGGCATCCAGATCTACCCAAGATTGATCTAGTCCTAAAGAGAAACAGCTCTAACAAAAATGATTTCAGCACCTATGATCACAAGCCTTTAATCTGAGCATTAGGGAGGTATGTAAGACAGGTCTCAGTATCAGGCATTTGTTCTCCAGCCACATCGAGAATAGGAAGACATTCAGTCTCAGGATTCTCCAGCCATGCTGAGGAGAGGCAGCAGGATCAGCCCTTTCAGCCTGAGGTAGTGGTAACAGCTAGAGGCCTGCTACTTTGCTTTTCTGATCTTCAGGCAAGCTTTAATAAATTACAAATAGCATGTTACCACATTTCTCCTTTTTTTTTTTTTTCTTTCAGTCTGGCACACCAGACCATGGATGGAGCAGTCCACAATTAAAGGGGAAATCTTCTCACCTCATTTAAACCCTTCTGGAGACACCCTCACAGACACCCATCCCATCAAGGTGGTCTGAGGCTATGGCTCACTTGGTAGTGTGCTTTCTGGGAATGCACAAAGCCCTGGGTTTGATCTCCAGCACCACAGGAATTGTGTGTAGCAGTCCCCGTCTGTTATCTCAGCACTTGGGGGTAAAGGCAGGAGGATCAGAAGTTTAAGATCATTTTTGGCTACATAATGAGCACGAGGGCCAATCTGGGCTAAATGAGTACCTGTCTCAAAACCCCAAATCCTTTCAAGTTGACAAGCTAGTCATGCCGACTGTGGGAAAGTTGTCACTAAAAAGATGGAGGATAAAAGCACAAGTCAGGAGACAGACCACTTTAGTAAAATAAAATAATGGAAAAAGTGTCAGGTGACTTTCAAATTATAATAAATTATATTATATCAAATCATATTAAATCATATGTTTTTAGAGGGATAAAGAGTAAGAAGAGGTTGTGTGGATCTTAGCAATAGAAGTGACTGATTTCTAGAAACGTTAGAAAAATCAAGAGAGGTGATAATGCTTCTACTGTGCAAGCATGAGGGCCCGAGTTGGATCCCCAGCATCTATGCTAAGACCTGAGCAGTGGCTTACATTTGCAACCCAGCACTGGGGAATGGAGACGGGAGGATCCTGGAGCTCGCTGGCCAGACAACCTAGCCAAGTAGGTGAGCCCTAGGTGGAGAGAGAGAGAGAGAGAGAGAGAGAGAGAGAGAGAGAGAGAGAGAGAGAGAGAGAGAGAGTGAGAGAGAATCTGTCTCAAAATACTGAGGTGGACAGCTCCTGAGGAATTACAGCCGAGGTTGACTGTTGTCTTCTACATGTACACACAGGAAATGGAAAAAAAAATATCAGAGCATTCATTCAATAAATTGTAATTCTGATCTCGAGTGTTCCAAACACTGTTCTAGGAATGTGGGCTAGAGCAGTGGACAACACAGATTCTCAGCAATTAATAAAATGGAGACAGCGATTAGTAAGAAAGAATAGTGAATAGTGAACTCATATAGTGATTCTCAAAGCAATAGATGTGGAGGAAAACAAACAAACCAACAGGGTAAAAAGTAGCAAGCTGTGGAACGAGGAACAGTAAGAGTCTTGTTCATCAAAACATTCTAAAGACCCAGATCTTATAAACCCTCAGGCTCAATTTAAGTCATGTGTATGTAAAGAAAAACATTTCATTTAAGATTGAATTCCATATTTTCATTCACTGTGTTTAGTTTGCCTGACTAATATGGTTTTAATGTTTTCTGGCTTTCAGTTGAGAAGGGAAGTTCATTGGAATCATTTCTGACTTCA
This sequence comes from Cricetiscus sungorus, assembly GCA_030556225.1. Classification (NCBI taxonomy): domain Eukaryota; kingdom Metazoa; phylum Chordata; class Mammalia; order Rodentia; family Cricetidae; genus Cricetiscus; species Cricetiscus sungorus. Next base: position 41,471,833 of record JANBXA010000328.1, on the reverse strand, counting down.
TGAAAGGATGTATGCCGCTTACTAATGTACACTTGTGCTTCTTAGCTCTTTAGACTTGTTAGAGCTATTTAGACAAGATGAAACTTGTTGGGGAAAGCACAGAGTAGTGCCCTTAAAAAAATGGCTAGCAAAGCTGAACTTTACTCGACCTAGCATTCTGAGGAGATATTATAGAGAGCAAAGAGCCATGTGGGAGTAACTAGAGGTTTAGCCATAGAGGATCAGATTTAGAAGTAGACAATGAAAATGGGGAAGAGTGGGGGAAGAAGGGAGCAAGAGAATGAGGCCACAGTGACTGTCTCATCTTGTCTTGGGTTTTAGTAAGGGAAGAACGTCCATGAGCTTTGCCTTAGTCTGAATGCCCATATTTATATCATATATCATATATCATATATCATATACATACATACATACATACATACATACATACATACATACATACATATATAATCTTACTAGTCAGGTGTGATGGTGCACACTTTTGAACCCAGCACTCAGGAATCAGAAGTAGGCAATCTATATGAGTTCTAGGCCAGCCTGATCTATGTAGCACATTCTAGATCAGCCAGGGCTACATAGTGAGCATGTGGCTCCAAAAATAACACAAAACAATTCATAATAGTCTCTCTGATACAGCTTAAATGTGAGAATTTAAAAAATGGCACATTATAATTTTTGGTGGGAATAGGACACCCTGTCCCCAGAAGCTGCATACTCTCCTGATAGAATTTGATCAACATTATACCTTAAGGGTGAGGGATATAGGGAGACAAATGTGCTTCTAGGATATGTGTCAAGGGTTGGGCATTCTTGTGGCATCTTTGGGTCACAAATGTTTTCCCATCAATTTCCATTTTGTATGTATGAAATTGCCACTCATTTGGATTCCAACACATTCTTGATAAAGTCTATATTAAAGCAGCCATGTGGGCATGAACCCATCCACAGGCTAATTTAGGCAACAGAGTACAGGATACTCATGGGTTATAGTGAAATGTTTATAAACCATAGGCAGATGCAGACAACTACACAAAGGGGGCATATAGACCAATTTTCCTAACATCATACATTTATAGTCAACATTGTCTCAGTCCATTTTCCTTGTTTCTGTAACTTATAAACGACAGAAGTTTATTTGGCTTACTATACTGGAGGCTGAGGAGTCCACAATTGAGGGACCTCATCACCTAAGAGCTTTCTTGTTACATCATAGAGTACAGGAGGCATCACACAGTGAAAACAAGGAGATGTGAAATACAGAGCGAGGGAAGAGCAAGAGAGACAAGGAGAGTGTCCATGGGGCTGACCCTGAGACAATGATTGCACTTCTGTGATAACAGGACCAGCCCATTCTCAAAGATGGGATGCTTATGACTCAACAAGCTCTTAAAAAGCCCACACATCTCAATACAACTATACTTCTACCTTTTTGTCAAGTGACAGAAGACAACAAAAAATTAGCAACCATTCATGGACTTATTTTCTCTGATACCCTCCCTTCCTCCCTCCTCCCTCCTTCCCTCCCTCTCTCCCTTCTTTCCTCCTTCCCTCCTTTCTTTCTCCCTTCTCTCTCCCTTTTCCTTCTTTTTTCCTTCCTTCCTTCCTTCCTTTCTTCCTTCCTTCATTCCTTCCTCTCTCTCTCTCTCTCTCTCTCTCTCTCTCTCTCTCTCTCTCTCTCCCTCCATCCCTGCTTCCTTCTCTCTCTCTTTCCTTCTATTTTGGTATAGGGCCTCACTATATAGCCCGGGCCAACTTCAAACACAGACATTCTGGCCTCAGTCTCCCTAGTACTAGAATTATAGTCAGACAAGGCACCACATTGCCTGGTTTCCATTTTGTTTTCCTAGGTTTAAAAATAAATCTACTAGTTCAGAAGTGGTGGTGTACACCATTAATCTCATCACATTCATCACTTGGGAGACCGAGTCAGGCAGCTCTCTGTAGACTAGTCTGGTCTACAGAGTGAGTTCCAGGGCAGCCAGGGCTACACAGAGAAATCCTTTGTCAAAAAAAAAAAAATCCAGTAAGTAAGTAAGTAAATAAATAAAAAACATCTACAATAGAAATAAAGATATACTAGACCTTAGAGGTCCAGGGAGGACTGCTGTATATATCTTTCCAGCTTGCAACAGAAGGCACCAAAATCTTCATTAATATGGCTTTAGTCAAGCTGTTTGCAGTGTTACTAGAACCAAGTCTACAATCTGTCTACTGCTAGAAAGCTGATACTTGGGGGTCATAGTTGGTAAGAAAGAAATAGGGTCTACTCACGAGTCATCCTTGAGAATATACATGCATGTTTGTTTAAAATTGTCCCCCAGACAAAGACCATCTTGAAGGTGTCAGTATGGGTAGAAGCAGCTGTATCTAGGACAGTAGACATGAAGGTCGAATGCTGTCGGGGTCCTTATCTCTCAGGGCCAGTATTCTCTTTTCTTTTGCCAAAAAATCCTTGAGATAACAATCAACTTTCATGTCCTCAGCCAGTTTCTATAACTCTTTATATGAATGCATTATTTTCCTGAAAGTTAAACGCCATTCCACTTTTAATTAAAGAACAAGGTTGGCAAGTCCTTAGCCCTTACTTAGATGTTAAATAAAGGTCATCAAATGTCCCAGGTTCTGAAAAACTAGTAAATAAACAAACAAACATATAAAAAGATAAGATGACTTATTAGGGGGGTTTAGGACCAGTATTTATCTAGTTTTGTAAACGTACTCTGATGGCAGAGGAAATGTTACAAATATTTCATCTTCAAAAATTATGTCTCCACAGGATGTAGTGAAAAGATTAATTATATCACATCTTCTAAAAGAGAGAAAACAGACAATATTACTTCAGTTTTGATTTCTTTTCTTACTCCTGGAGGCTGAGCTTTTCAGGCTCCACAGAAGCCTTTTTTTTGCTTTTGTGTTAAACCAATCTCAACATAGTTGTTTTCTTGCTTATGGCATGTTCTGATATTTACAACTTCACACTGGAGAGTCCTTTACTGCTGTGCGCTGGTTAGGTTTGTTTTGTTTTGTTTGTTTGTTTGTTTATTTATTTTTTGGTCTGTCAGCTTGACATAAGCTACAGTCACCTGGGAAAAGGGAACCTCAACTGAGGCAATACTTCCATCAGGCCTATAGATACGTTTGCGGGACATTTTCTTGATGAATTATTGCTATGGGAGAGCCCAGATAATTGTGGATGGTGCCACACCTGGGCAGATGGTTCTGAGTTGTACGACAAAGCAAGTAGAACAAACCAAATACGTTACATCTTCCCGTGGTCTCCATCTGCTTCAGTCTGCTCTTCCATATCCTGCCTCGAGTTCCTGCCTGGACGTTGCTTTATGATGGACTGCCAACTGTAAGCTGAAATAAACCCGCTCTTCCCCAAGTTTCTTTTTGTCATGGTGTTATGTCACAGTGACTGAGAGCAGACCATGACACCATGCTAACAATCAATGGGCTCGATGCATGGCAGCAGGGTGCCATTTGTCGTATGCGATAGATCTAATAGTCAGATGACTACTATGGACATTGGGGAAGGATAAGGAGCAAGAGACACAGAGAGGGCACCTCCATATTCTCTATTAGAATAACACATCCGTACTTCATAACGTAGTAAGGAAAAAACACACGTTTGTTAATGGTTAGTTTGGGGTTAGCCTTTAAGTGACAATTTGAGAGGAGTATGAAGCTCAGTGGCCATGGGTATATGTGAACCTCTGCTACACAAAGAAATGTGATGATGAAAGAGAGTGAAAACGGAGAAACCCTGCTAACACCATGGGCCCCAGACAAGGTGGACTACCTGCCAAGAGCCTAAACGATGGAGTGATTAATTTCCTTGATCTCATTCCTTATTCAGTGTTCCAGCTGGAGATGAGAGAAGAGCGATGACGTGGGGATGTCAGACCTGTCCTTCCAGGTGGGTGGTTCTCTGAATAAAACACAGCTTGAAGAGTCAATTTCTGTCTCTGCTCAATGATGCTTGTGGTGACAGACAATAAGGACACTGGTATTCTGGTTAACAGTTTCTTTTTTCCCTGCAATATTTGAGTGTAAGGAATAACCTGTCAGTCAGTCATGCTGGGTTTCTTAAGAATTTAGTACATCAGGCAAAGGAACTTAAAACAAAGATTAATTTTATAAGAGGCAATTTGCAAAGTAGGGCTACTCTAAATAAAGCATGGTGTTGTAAGCCACAACAGCCTTGTCTTCTTGCCCTTCAGCAGTACTGTCCATGTCCAGAAGTCTTTTCTTTTCTTCTCTTTTTTTACTCCACCCACTACCCTTCTTTCTCTTTGAGACAGGGTCTCCTCATATAGATTAGGGTGGCCTCAAAATCACTAAGATTCAATTGCCTCTACTTCCTGAGTGCTGGGATTACAGGCACGAGTCACTATGACCAGACTCTTGAGTATTTCTGGGACAGTTTATGTTTCACACAAAGAAAATCTACATATCAGAGGATTACAGGGGCATGTAGATGTTGGAAAGCTGAGAGTGATTAGGGAATGGGGTCTATCAATTCTCTTTTTTTTTTAGACTTTAGACTGAAATGCTAGTGGACCATGAGTTAGAGGACCATGAGTCAGCAAAGCATGAGCAGACCAGCCAGCAGAGGATGGCCATTTGCTGAGGAATAATAGATGTCATCGTGTGCTTTCAGAAACACAATTTTTCCTTTGGAGTTTGTAGAACAACACTGTGGCAAGTCAATGAATTGTTTAAGTAAATACCCATAAGTACTTTAAAATTACTTTAAAAAATCTACAGCAAAAAGTTATATGCATGTTTTGGTGCACATTTTCTTCATCTTCTTACTACCCCTTTGATTTGATAAGATGAAAGGCAGATGGAAAGAAAGATGGATTTGGGATAGGCTTTTCTGGGAACCTGGAGTAGATACCTCAGCTTTCATCTTCTTCCCTTTGTCCTCCTTCAGGAAGAAATATGTTTATTCTGTCCTTGAATCTTCTGAGATGGGAGTTTGCAAATTAAAGTGACATGAGGCAGATGAACAGGCAGGGGAAAAAGTTTACTCATGTGCTTACAGAGTTAACAAAAGAAATGGTTGACAAATGGTTGAATGAAGAGATTCAAACATGTAACCCAGAGAAGGAAAAGGTATGGGGAGAAACAGGGGCTATGCAATGAGGAGCAATTAGACATTTCTTTATAGAAAGACAAATGGATTTTTAAGGACAGTAAGTAGAAGATATGCAGGTTTATGATGTTTCTTTATAAAGGTTCTTCATGGCCATGAAACTCCTGGAGAGGAAATTGCTACCTTTAATCAGATATTCTGAGAGCCCATTTCTGCATCTGTTGAACCACTTTAACTAAGAGTGATTCTCACATCGATTCTGGGGTTCTTAGTGGAACCCCTCTCTAATCTATGTCCAATCTTTAGTGACAACTGCATTTCCTTATAATTTACAATGTTTTAAAATCTCTTCATGTCAGAAAAATTTAATTAAAATTACATAAAGGTCAACCCCAGAAGCTGTGTGAGAGAAAAATTTATTGATTCAAAAAGTAGATATTTATCATCACATTCTTTTTAACTCATGTGCTTACAGAGTTAACAAAAGCCTTTCTCTCCTTTTGTTGGTTCTTTTCTCATATAAGCTTTCCTCTCTTGGTAGGAGGATGGAGAGGGAGCTCCTTTCATATCTGCTCTAGAAAATATCCAGAATTAGCCTCAACTTGTTTAATTGGATGATAGACCCACCTCTAGGCTGATCATGGCTGATAGGGATATTCCTATTAGCTAATTCTGTTACTCCACTCCTAAACAACGTTGTAGGCTCAACTCCTTTGAACCTCATGCATTTAAAGTAGGTGAAAGATAGTTCCAGAAGAATAATTTGCTTACCAGAAGGTCAAAATTGATTTTAGCATTGCAAAGTAAGATTCTCCATATAATTAAAAAAAAAAAAACTTTGGTATATGGTAATGCTAAGATTTCTGGGAAAGTCAGTACTTACTGGATATTGGAACACAAAATAATTCAGTACTAAGCTGTGAAAGAACACAGTTGACAGCATCAGAACACCCTTGAGAGAGAACAATAGACACAACCTCAGAAGATAAACACATTAAGGGGAAAGGGAATTAATTCTTGAGAGTGAATACAGAATGTGGTGGAAATAGTTAATACTGCTGCACTGAGCACTTGAAACTCACTAAGAGAAGAGATTTGAAGTGACCTCACTACCAAAACTCTCCCCAACCCCAAAACCACGAATGATTGATATGTTAATCAGCTTGATGACGCTAACCATTTCAAAATATACACATGATCAAAACATCACATGTACTCTAAAGATAAGCAATTTGTATTTGTTAACTATGCCCCAATAAGCCTAGAAAAACATAAGTATATTCCAAAACTATCATCTGCCCAAACCCTGCAAACCCAACTGAACAAGGCTATATTTATAGTCCCTTGTATCATCTCCCCTGGTAACAGTCCTCCTAATTATTACTTGGCATTAAACGGGTTAAGTGGTTGAAAAGAGAAACCAACCTGAGCAGAAATTGTGAAATATATTGTGATGTGGGCAGGGGTGCGCTTCCTATAGCCTTTATCAAAACTGAGTCCTGGAGTGGGGTTTTGTGAGATCAATAAGGTTTTATGGGCCTCTGCATGTCAAGCTGGGTGTGTTATCCTTGCAACCTCAGGGAGCTCATTACAGAAGGTCTCAGGAGAAGTCACATAATTAACAAGACCTTTCTGAACTTAGCAAACTGGCTCTCGATATGTTTGTGCTCATTGTCGTGATCTGTCACTCAGATAAGGTGATGGTGTTCCACTTAGCTTTCTGCGTATGGAAGGTAATTGAAGAGATGAATTGATTCCTGTAACCACCCAGGACCCTTTGTCACACTTCTCTATCATTGATTAAGTACTTTACTGGGCACACTCCCTCCTCTGGTTCGAGAAATAACTTTAATTAATGAAAATAAGACTAGTTCTCTGCACAAAATCGGATCTAATTTCAGTTGAGATGACTCATTTTTATCCTTAGTATTTATTAATGACTGTTTTCATCTGGCATACAGCAATTCAGTGCGACCGAAAGAGCTAGTCTAAATAATAGCACATAAATCTATTTAATGCACATTTGACTTCAGTTGCAGTCATTATAACTTATTCATTTATTTCTGATTGTCATCATATTTCTAAGCAAGTGCTTAATGACCATGCGTGGTCCTGGGAACTGTAGATACAAAGATGATTAAGACATGGTCTTTGCTCACTGTGATAAGTCTTATAAGAAGATTTGTATATGCAACTCAAATGTCTGCAACAAGCTTGTGGCTGTTAGATAAGATAATTTCAACCATTTGTATGTATAGATTAACAGCCTGCCTCACCTTATTTCAACCTTTCCTTTTTTTCTGCATCTTCAAATATGAGTGTTTTTCTTCACTTATAATTTATGTCAGCAGTCACTCTCTGCTTCCCTTCTGCTTTGCCACCTTCCCTCATCCATCACCAGAACTATCTCTTGGCTTGTCTGTGTTGATGGTACTGAATGTCTGTATTGCTCAATTTAGGCTTGTGTATCCAAGGGCACTAACTTTGGGGCTCACATCATTCTGTGGCTTGCTGGTACCTTCTTTTCCTTACTGGTTCGAAGGATGGGAGCATGGGATTGGAGCAAGACAAGGGAAGAAAGGATTGTCTGCCTGTAGAATTGCTGAGGTTCATGGGAATATTACTGTTATTTTTCCCCCTACCAATCGTTCTATTTATTTTTCAGCAGTCTTCTCTTTTTATCCTCTGATATATAGTCATATAGTTGGGTTAGGGTGGTTAAAGTTGAGTCTCATTTGAACTCAGAGTCAATGCTTGCATTTATTAAACATTATGAAGCCTTGATTGTGGTTCACTACAGCAAGTTTCCTACTAGGGTCTGGCCTATGAGCTGACAGTCAGATTCCCTCAGTAAGACAGAATCTCTATAAATGTGTCTTTATATATCAATACACCTATATGTATGTGCTCTTTCTATACACCTATGTAGTCTCTCTCCTCTCCATATACATGTATGTATGTTATTTGTATATATATTACATGTGTGTATTTATTTTATTTTGTATATACTGGTACCAGTGGATGGCTAAGTCTAGGTCTGAAAGCCTCAGTACCCCAGGTGTTGCCTGTGAATTTTGTTTGATGTCTCATGGGTCCTGGAATTCTAATGTCTGAGGACATTTGACATACCTATGAAGACAGGGTATCACTCATCTCTTTTCCTTTTTGAGCTGAGGGGAGAAGCTTCCCACACTACCTTTCCACTGGGATTTTGTTGTCTTGCTACAACCCTGAAAACACTAAATCCTGCCAGCTACGGATTGAAATCTCTGCAACAGTGGCCAAAATAAACCTTTCTTCCTTCAGGTTTCTTTTTTCTCCATGACAGTGATGGGAAACTAGCCAATAAGGGACCATCCACCCAGAGTCACATGCTAATTAATTTTCTCTCCCAGGTTCTATTTTCCAAAGTTCCATGGCCTCCTAGCAGCACCTTGGGAACCAATCCTTTAGTTCGTGGATCTTTGAGAACGACACTATTCATATTTAGACATAGGGACACACATATTCAGGGTAATAAAATTATAGGGCCCATTTTGGAGAGTAGCTACTTTCCAGTCACTGTTGGGATCTTAGGACAGCTGGGCCTTTCCTTCATCTTCTTGGCTCAGGCTTCCACTATTTACATTGACTCTATTTAGTCTCTCTAGCTGAGCATCTGCATTTTATACTGTGTGGCTTTGGGTCTCCAAATGGAATGTTTCAAGAGGGAGCGACCAAGGCTGGAATCGATACTTGTGTCATTTTGGCTTTATTTTATTGGAAAGCCAATATTATTAAATCTGTCAAAGCCTGTGGGCCCTGAAGACCCTATAACAAGAAAAATCACTTAATAGGTCAATTGAAAACATAGTGGTAGTAATGAAAAGCAGAGGAAGGAGAGTGACTCAGTATGGCCACACTGGGAAAGGCTTAAAGAAAGAAATAAAGAGGGCCGGTGACCCCTACCTATGCCCATCTTCAGAGGTCTGACCTGAAGATTAGGTGTAAGAAACAAGGATAAGAGGTTTGCCTAATCTGATATTCCTGGTCAGGGTGCGGTCCCACTCACCATCTACCTATTATTGACATAGCATGGCTGCTAGTTCTGGCTCCTCGTCTGTCCTACAAGTTGTCAGCACATGTGAAATCTCTTTCTGGGAGACAAGCATCCTTTCTGATTTGTGTCTGGACCCCGACCTTTTCCTTCCCTACATGGGACTCTTGGGGAAACTCTAATTCCTTTTGAATCATTGTCTCAATAGTCTGATAGACAACTGGAGGGGCACAAGAATCTCCCTTGAAGCTATCATCTCTGGTGAAGTGCCATCGGGAAGATTACAAGGCTATCAGGGGACCATGCAAGGACATGATGCTATGAAACATGCTGCTTGGTAGCCATCATTGAAGATGAGTTATTATTTAGGATAATGGCTATTTGGAGATGGCAAAGATAGGACTGTAATTGCCAAACATCAGTAAATATGAAAATACCTACATAGGAAATCCTACTCCTAACGTCTAGGAGCCTCCTTGTGTTTATGTAAGACAGTTTCTAAGTGTGCCCACGTGGGGGGTATGTATTTGAAAATCTGAACATGTGTGTAGTCATCTTCTTCTGACGGATAGTTCAGAGGATGCTTACTTTTTTGCTAGGTGCAGTGATGTAGGGAATATGGGAAATATAAGAAACACTAGATTACCCATCCCTCTCAAGGATGGCTATAGTCTAGTTATGTGTCTTTGTACAAGTTCCATCTTCTCTGACTTTTAGTTTCCCGTTGGTAAGAGCTCTTTCTTATTTAAAATCCAAGGATGCCAGTCATATTATTTTATTCTTAGGTAGTTTTCAAGACTGAACTGAAATGTTATGTCTTCAAGAAGTAGTTTGATAAGAATGTTATTGCACCAAGTGGTGGCTGGGTAGCTTTCTTTCATCGTTGTTTGTCTCTCTCACCTCCCCATCTCTCCTGTCTTCTAATTTATTTATTTTTAAGAAGGTGTCTTACTTTGTAGTTCAAGTGTGCTTAGAACTCACTATGCAGTCCAAGCTGGCCTCAAACTGAAAGCAGGTTCTTTTGCTTCAGTCTACTGAGTGTGGGGATTATTGGACTAAACCACCATCACCACCACTACCACCATCACCACACACACACACACACACACACACACACACACACACACACACCTATAATTAAAAAATAATCCTGGAGTGAGGTTTTCAGGATTGTCCACAAGACTTTTTTTGTGATCCAGGTTTATAAGCAATGTTTATTTCTCTGCCTGTATTTCACTGGCCCTCTCATAACAGGAAACATGATCATAAAAGGGGGCGTTGGATATTCTTGAGTAATTAGCTTTTTTGTTACAATATCTTTTCTTTTATCATATTTTGCTGCTTTTGCTATCTATGTATCTGTGTGTCCATTTTGTTTTGTTAATATTTACTTTTTAAAAAACATTAAAGTTACATTTTAAAATATTTATTTACATATATGTCATTCTGGTTTTCACTTTAAGTATAAATGTGTCTGTGGAAAGCATAGAGACAGTGTTGGGATGAACTTGAAGGAATATCCTGACATGTTAAAGAACCTTTGTGTACGCAGTTATAAGTGGTTCGGCGTGATGGCCTCAGGGTAGGAGGAGAGAAGAGGCCTCTGGGTAAATACTTTTACTCATTTACTCAGTGCTTTATTAAAAAGATAAAATCTTTGTCTAAAACTCATTGTCACCAGATAAAATGCTGTTTGATAGTCATTTCTTCTTTTTCTTCCTTAGCATATTTAAACATAAAGTGATCTTCAGATGATGGTCTGAAGGGGAAAAGAAACATCCCACCACTTGAATGCTTTCTGCATCTTGAAAACCCCTTGTTTTTATTATGTTTTCCTTTCCAAGTAGAAAACACAACTAGTTAAACTGGAGCTCACTCAGGGCAGCGCTGGACAGTATTAGGGCTTCCCAATGCTCACAGTGTCAGACTGACAAAGCCGATGAAAGGCAGCAGAAATAAGAAAAACCTCATTTCCAGGGAGGAAACAACAGCCACATCACCAGCTTGTGTACTTGACAGGCAGAGAGACCGTCTCCCTGACCGTGTGTAGGGCCGTGCCCCATTGGTCTGAGCTCTCCCATCTGCCACAGTTTGATAAATGAATTTTAGTAAAACACATGAGGATGAGAAGGACCAGGAGACACCGGGTTTAATAAAACTTGGTGCCTATCAGACAGTGTCTTGTTTCTGGAAAAGCTTTGGGTTAATAATTGGCTTAACTGTGAGTTATTGTGATGAAGAAGACAGCCACTGTCTATAACACAGGAAAAAATGTCAGAGTTGAACTTCGGATCTTAAGTCCAACTATGATCACAGACTTAGATTATGAAATGGAGTTGAAAGGGGTCTTTTCAAGCTTACAATGAGGCTGTTCTAGTCCAAAGGATGTTTTCTGTCAAAGACTTCTCCCAACATGGTAATTTGATAGGCTCTAATTTAGTCTTACTTAATCTTTCACTTAAAAAGTTCTACCAAGATTAGTTACCAAGTTGAACTCTGAGTTAAAAGCTACAGAATTTTGGCTGTTAGCATAAAATCAATACATTGTCATTGTGTAAAATTGTATAGTACTGAGAGATAGGAAAGCAAATGAGAAGTATTCAGTATTACTATGGATATCCACAATTACTATCCAGGAGTTTGCCTTTAATATAGATACATTTTTTTAAACCATAGTTAAATAGTTATGGCTTTACTATATATACAATTATGAATTTTGGTTTTTGTTTTTTGTTAAAGACATTTTCATTGCTACACAACAAAATGCTGAACTTCATTGCCAAGAACCCAATGCTAATATTTTGAATCTACAGATTTCATAGCTGCAGTTTTAGATAATATTTTATGATTTTAAAAATAAAGTATTATTTCTGTAGAGAAATTAGAAACTACAGAAAGATAAAGGGAAGGGACACTAGTAACCTATGATCTCATTATCCAGAAGCCGTTTAATTAATTTTTTTTTTAATGTGGGTAAGCATAGGTTTTTAATTGGTGAATTTGTAACTCATTTGTTAATTTGCATTCAGTTTCTATCTCTTAATAATGCAATGGTAGAACTTTTCTATGCTGTAGAAACACTCTTCGTAAATAGGGCTGGAGAGATAGCTCAGTAGTTAAGAGCACTGGTTGCTTTCCCAGAGGACCTGGCTTCAATTTCCATAGGCCATAGACATCTGTGGCTGTGTTAAGCTGTTTGGTCACCAGATCCAAACTGATGAATCACTGGGCTAGCTATCTCTGGCCAGCCTAATATTCCTAGTTGAAACCATGGCACTTTTGTGCAATCATTTCAAGGAGTCCTAAAAGGCAAGAATATCTGTAGCCATGCTAACTCAGAAATGGAGAAATCTCTCAGGGTCCTTATGGCTAGACAAAAAACTAGAGGCAACTAATGAGTGCTCCGAGAGAGAGAGCTGACCTCAGCCAGGGACGGGGTGGTTACCCAATACAGAGTTGCCAGCCCTTAAACTCTGATCTCTACCCTCTCACTGGCTTTGAATTCAATTAGGCTAGGCTGGTGAACCCAGAGATCCAGCTATCTCTGTCTCCCCAATGCTGGGATTGCAGGCAATTTGTATCTCTACACCCTGGACTTTTCCTTTTTTCTATTTTTTTTTAAAATATGGCTTCTAGGAATGGAATTTAGGCTCTCATTTTACCAACTGAGCACCATTTCTCTAGCCAAAGTTTAGATTTTTTTTTAAATTATAGTTTTCTGTAAGTTATGAGTATGCAAAATGTATAGAAAAACATTCAACTGATAATTCCCAAATCTAAGATGAGAGTTTTGAATTTTGTCCCTCATCAATAACACCCTTTAATGATTAGTTTAATCAAAGAAAAAGTATGATTTAATGATATTCAAGTGTTTAAAAGAATCCAGTCTCAAATCTGTTATTAACAGGTAGCTTTGGGACAAATAACTTTAATTTCTAGGACCCACTTTTCCTAGCTGTAATTCATGGCGACACAGAAGGAAATGTCTGGGGGTGCTTTTGGTTATAACGATCGGCAGTGTTTTCAGAATCTCCTGATTTGAGGAGGAATAGGTGGATTGTATCTTTCAGAGGACCCAATAAACAGCTCCCCGGTTCTGCAACCACATTCTGTGCAAGATGAGAGACAGATGGTGGTCAAAAACACCACCCTATTATGGCTGGAGATTATGCTTCATCTGCTCTCAGTGGGGAGCTCAATGCACCAGGAGAAAGGAAGTCACAGAGCAAAGGAGGACATTGATGTGAGCATGCTCAGTTTAGACTTCTCCAATTTAGTCACCAGATAAATCATCTCTGTACCCCAGAAGTGTGAAAAGCAAAGGGACAGAGAAAATCCTTACGTAGAATGTAATAGATTTTTCCCCCTTGGAAAGTAATGCTAGGGATGGAAGAATCGTTTCTGTTAACAAGTTGTTAGAGCAGAAAGAAGAAACTGGGAGATTTAAATGGGTAACTGTAGGTTAGACTCAGATACACTGTAAATGAAAATCGATAGAGAGTTCTGTGGGTACTTGAAAAATGGCAAGGTGAAAATAGTTTAAAGTAAAATCATAACACAGCAATCAATAAATTAAAAAAGGCAATGTGGAGAGAATTGATGGATTAGAAAAGTGAAGAAGTAAGAATTGCTTAGACACTGTTTTGAAGGATACTTTGGTTTTTTTTTTCAATGTAAAATTACATTTATGAAATTAAAAGTAATGATTTTTCAGGCATCAGTTATTTAGGACAAAGGCATGAACTACTAAATCTTATTTATGTGTCTTATGCTTTAATCAAATGCTTGTCTGTGAATAACCTTTTTAAAAGAACTTTGGTGTAGGAAGTAAACGAGTTTAATTAGACAATTCCATGACAAATCTGTGGAGTGTCTTCCTACACCATACACCATCACTTACTCACATCTCCATCGTTTTTAAGGACCAATAAGATAGATCTGAAATGACTTTAGCCTGTATGTGTGTTTATGACTTTTGCATTTATTACTTTTTTTTTTTTAAAACTATAATGTGCTTTCATTATACTTTGCCCTTTACAATACATTTTTAGTTAAAATATATTTGCATCATTTATCCCTTTCCTCCCTCTAGCCTCTCCCATGTTTCCGCCTCGTTCTATTGTTCTTTAATTATTGCCATACAATTCACATATTCACAAATACAACCCACTGTGTCCACTGTTGTTGTTTGTGTGTATATGTAATTTCTGGTACTATGGAAGCAATACTGCAGAAGGCGGCTCTCAGGTTAGATCCCCATCAAATCATCTACATCCCGTGTCCTGTGTGTGATGTCTTCAGCAATGGCTTCAATTTCTGAGAGTCAATCAAGGGCAATGGCAATAGCTTATATTGTTTTGGGAGTCACTTGGACTGCAGTGACCAACAACTGGAAAGGAGGTTGCTCATGCCTCTGCTGGGGTTTTTATTGTGTATGGCTCTTGTGGAGGAGCACCGTTAGCCCAAGTGGCATAACTTCATTTAATATAACATACACACATACACACACACACACACACACACACACACACACACACACACACACACAAGAGTCCCATGTATCGTATACAATTTGAGGTAGATATAAAATAATATGATCTCTTGAGGCTTTATCAAGCAACTTTGGTGTCGTTTGTCCCTCCTCTTTTCTTCTGTGTTGACTTGCATTCCCCATCTCCAGTTGGGCCCCTTCTCTGTTTTACCATTTCCTCTTTCATATCACCTGCACTGGAGGATATTTTGACAATAGTAAAGGGAATTGAGGGGACAGAGCTGCTCTGTGCTGTTCCCTAGGCTAGAGGTATATAATAGAAGTGGAAGTTATGCCAGTACAGGTTTTGGTTCAGTTTAAGCAGGAACTTGGACTTAGAGTTGCTGAAATGCATGTTGGGGCAGTCAACTTTGTCATAACTAAAAGCTGGTTAGTTTATCTAGCCTTATTTCTCTTACATATGATCAGGTCCCTTTATAATATGTTATTTTTAACATATACCTTTCCATTATTCTAGAGATAATGAAAACGGGAGACATTTTCATCTGGCTATAAACACCAAGGTGGCCAACACACTCTGCACATAGGCCTGATTTTAGGCTAAGTGGGCAGGTGGCCAGATTGCTGGAGGCAGCAAATCTTCTCCTCACCACTTCCTTTCTTAGATCCCAGGATCCCTTGCTGCTTGCCCTAGCAGTGTTGTTGTCCAGGCTTGTCATCCTCTGTCACCACTCAACACCATCACAGCACCTGCTCACCTTTTCAATTGCTTATTGTGACTTTATCTCCGAGTGGTGAGCCCCTAAGCCATGTCAGGTGGGCACATTTCCCCAAGGAAGTGACTGATGAACTCAAGTAGCAACAGAACAGGGAATAGTGTTTAAAAGTAAAGGAGACTCAAAGCACTTGTGTTAAGAGATAAGAGAATCCTGAATTGTATTTAGAAGTCTAAATAAGTTCTGCACTAAAGGGAGGGGGTTTGGGGGGAGGTAAACCACTAAAAGGATGAATTGAATAAACAGACAAGTCCACTCCTAGGCACAAGACATTTACTAGAACATTGTTGATTACAGGAAAGGGAGTGGCCAAGGCATGGATTCCAAGGAAGCTGGTGAGGCAGGTGGTCAAGAGTTGGAGCCAAAGCAGGAGGAATGTTACAATAGGGAAGGAATGCACTACAGAGTGCTTCAGGGTAAACCTGTGGACCAGGGATTCTAAACATTGTTGCCACTTTTCAATAGAGTTTGATACCTGGTGGGCAGACTTTGTATTCGTCTCTTCTTGTTGATTGAACATAGCAGTAATCGAAAGAATCCAACGAAATGGGTGAACCTTGCTGTTATGTAAAAGGGACCTTTCTCTGTTCTTTTATCTCATAAGGAACGTGTATGTGGGCAGGGACAAAACTGTGATATTGCTATATATGCAGAACTTCACCTTGTGGGCTGATCATTCTACTCACAAGTGTTGCTCCATCTTCGGGAAACACTGTAGAAAAATGAATGGAGGGTATGTTGTTAGCTATCAACAAATTATAACCCACAGCCCATTTGAAGGCACAGCCTATAAAAAAAGAGCATGGTTTTCTTCCAGGACAGTATCAAATATTAGATGTATGCCAAGCCAGCTATTTCCCTTTAATAATGTATGTTGACCTAATAAACATTTTATTAAATACAGCAACTGACGTTTCTGCAGCCAGGCAGTTGCCATGCCACTGCTTTTTAAAGCCCTCTAATCCTGTGGTGAGATATGACCTTTGACCCTTTGATTCTGAATCGCTGGCTCCTGCTGCTCCTGGGTACTGCCTTCCGGCTACTCTCAGCAGCTCTTGACTCTTGCTAAAATGCATTTCCTGTAAACCCTTCAGTCAGGCAAATCATCACAAAATGGACTGCAAATTCCCACAAGAGCCATGTTATAATTGAAGGTTGCCTCTTGACTTTGAACATGAAATATAGCAAATAAATAAAAGATTGACTACTAGTATTTCTTTTTAAAAGGCAATGAAATTGGGTACCATAAAAAGGAAATGAGTATCTCTGTGTGTGAATTACACAAGGGTTCAACTACCCCATAAAGCTTACTGAAAACTCAGAAAAATTCTAGCACTAGTCTATCATAAATGTAACCCATCTAAAGGGAAAAATCTTTGAATTTGCTGAAATCACCTTCTGTCACATGTCAGACAGACCTATGTATTTTAATGTGAGATTAAGATTCAGATTTTAAATTGGTTGTAGCTGTTAAGAACCATCTGGGAACTGGGGCATTGGCTCAGTAGCTTAGAGCTCTCATCACTCTTGTAGAGGACAAAGGTTCAATACCCAGCACCTTCTTGTCAGCTCACAACCATCTGTAACTATAGCCCTAGGGGAACTGACACCCTGAGGACACAAGGCGTGCAAGTGGCATTCTGTGCATATCCATGGAAGCAAAACACTAGACACATAAAATAAGAAAATAATTAAAAAAAGAAACTACTGCTTATGTAATTCTAATCATTTCCTTTTCAGTGCTGGGAATTGAACCCATATGCTAGGTAGGCATTCTACCACTGAACCACACCCTCAAATCTATGGCTTTAAACATTTCTATATTTTAGATTTTAAAGTGTGCATGTGCACCTCTGTGAGCAAATACCCACGCATGAGTGCAGGAGCCTGAGGAGACCAGAGGCATTGGATTCCCAAGGAGCTGGAGTAACAGGTGATTGTGAGCTGCCAAATTCGAGTGCTGAGAGTCGAATTCCAGTCTTCTGCAAGAGCTGTATGTAATCTCAACTACAGAGCCTTCTTTCCAGCCTTCTGTGGCTTCTAATCAAGCAGACAAGAAGGGACTTGCAACGTGAAAGGCTCTACTCACCTCTGTTCCTCTATTTCAGAAAATCCTTATTTTATTTCTGGGTTATTTCTTTTTCTTCTTTTTTTATTTTTATTTTAATATTTGATATCTCTTTTATTAAAATCAATCTATGGTAATATATTTTAAATTTTTAGTAATTCTATTTTTTTATATCTTTAAAAAATTTAATTTAGAATCAATCTTATTTACGTATCAATCCCAGTTCCCTCTTTTTCCCATTCTCCCATGTCCCTTACCAACCCCCACACCCCTTATTCACTCCCCAGGGAGGGTGAGGCCTTTCAAGGGGGATCATCTGTCTATGCCATACCACCTTGAACGAATGCTATCTTGTCTGGGTCATTTCTGTTAGCATGAAATCATTACCGATACTGTTCTAAACACATTAATATTTTTTTTTCTTTTTCTTTGTTTGAGGGAGGGTCTCACGTAACCAAGCTGGACTTTAACTCACTAGGTAGCCACGGCTGGCTTTGAATGCCTTTTGTTCCTGCTTCTACTTTCTGCATGCTGAGAATAGTGGTTAATTAAAAATTTTAAAAATCAGTAAAATAAGTTCAGTGAGTATTTTCTTGCCATTTTAGACTCCAAAGAACTTGGTGTGAGGGATGTTTTTAATTACCTTCAGTTTTCAAAACTTGCATGGGCCAAGTTAGTGTTCTTTCTGCCTGGGTGATTCTGTGAGAGGCGGACCTGGAGATGGGCTTCACACACAAGAGCTTTTGGGAACTGGCCTTTGGATCAGTGCCTGTGGAGGGCGGAGACGGTAGGAGGCCAAAGGAGGAGGAGAAGAGCTATTTCCACACACACCCCGCAGACAGTCTCGGAGTGGCAGTTTTGTCAGAAAAGCTGGATGGCCTGATGGAAATCTCGGAACTTAGCTAAACTGAATTTTAGATTCAAATGCAGTTTTGATTGCATTTGTTTACTTATTTGTGTATGAGTGTGCACATGCCACATGCCGAGGGCAGAGAATAATTAATTTTCTGGGGTTGGTTCTCTTCTTGAACCGTGGGATCTAAAGGATCAAACCCCTTCATCTGCTGAGCCACCTTGCCAGCCCAGATGCAGATTGGGGACGGGGAATATTTACAACTCAAACACTATTCATTGTTTATCAGGGACTTGACGTGACCCAGGCTTTGTTGGTCCCTTGTGCCTACTGTGCCTGGCCAGGATGCTGGATTCTTTCTACAGTTACTCAATCTTCATGCTAGGCACGGTCCTGGGCACTGTGACTCTCCACTCTAAAGCAACCCCTGTGAAATCCGAGGGCTGCGACGGTCTGCTGGCAGCACGCCCAGCAGCTGGGTGACAAATCCTTTCTTATTTTGAATGACTTTCCTTGTAACAACCCACAACATTAAAGACAGCATTGAATTCACCTTAGTATTATAGTGAAAGGGAAGGCTTTTCTTCTCAGCACCAGATCCTGAGATATCAAACACTGAACCCAGAAGCAAACTCATAGGAACACTCTGCTATCAGAGACAGTGTCTGTGGGTTAGGAAGGTCTACAGGGGTCCTGGATCCCGGTTTGCCCAAGGCATTCATAGCTTATGCCCCTTGTTCTGACAATCGTTTGTAGCATTTGTCTCATCCCCAAAGTGTCTTGGTTTAGAAATAATTGATGTGGTCTCCCGAGTGATGTTCACTGTGAGGCAGATATAATCCTTCTGCAAACTGGGAAACAACACTGCTGGCCTTCACATTCTGAAACACATTTTTTTTTTTTTTTAAAGAATACTTCTAGTTTTAAAGATTAAAAAGGCAGGGTTTTTTTGTTTTGTTTTTTGTTTTTTGTTTTTAAGCCATAAGTAAAAATGTTTATTGTGCTGAGCCAGGCAAATAGGACAAGTGAGCAGTAGCTGGGTTTCAGGAGAAAGACCATGAGATATAGACATGGGTTTGGGGTCCTATTTCCTAACCTGTTTTCAAAAGTGAAGGGGTATTTGGCCAGAGAAGGGCCTGCTACATACCAATTTGCCACCAGGTATGGTTCTGCTTGTTTTTAATATTTACCCTAAAATACTCTCTGACATTTCAGTTGCTAATTCCTTGTTAACATAGTTCAGGTCTTGAATGGTTATTTATCATCATCTTACTAACATGGGGCATGGTTTTGAAGGCTTTGAAACGGACATCCTCTCCCATACTTATTGTACCATATGGTTTGGTTCTTAGCGTTGTAGGTTGTTCTCAGTGGGTCACTTATGCTTTCTCTTGTATACCAAGGCATGGTGCAATTTCAACTGTCTTTTCTGTTTGGTCCCTAACATTGTTTTGTTGGCATTTTAAGATTAAACTCTTTCATTTCTTTTCATTTCAGGGTTAGTCAATATAGACTATTGTTCGTTTACCATGTCCAAGTTGAAAGTATCTATTGTGTGTGTATATGATTGTGTGTGTGTGTGTGTGTGTGTGTGTGTGTGTGTGTATGTGTGTGTGTGTGTGTGTGTGTGTGTGTGTGTGTGTGTGAGAGAGAGAGAGAGAGAGAGAGAGAGAGGGAGAGAGAGCTGTCGTTTGGATATTCATCTACGTGTGCAGTGATATTTTGAGGTGGGACAGGTGTCTGTTTATATATAAACAGCTTAGATGGCTTTTTTCAAAATGTACTTTTGACACTAAAACTCTTATCATAGTTTCTAGTTGCGTAACCCTGCCTCATAAAAATCAGTTTAGTTTATCCCAGTTTGTCCAAACATCTGGTGTATGGGAAAAGAGTGTTTTCTGCAAGAAAACACATTTCATCATGCATTCTTTTTGATAACTTATCAGAATAACCAAGAAGTCTTAGGAGCGGTAATTTTTGGTCAGTCCTGGGATTTAGCTCCTCTTTCTGGAAAAGCGGTTGTTTGTTTCTGCTGTTCAGTTCCTGTCCTTAAGCCACATCCGTATTCATGCCATGAATAATCTGCTCCCATGACAATGCAGAGAAATAACAGCGGCAGGTCAGCACCGGCCTGTACAACTTAGGACACTGAGTGGCTGCCGCTATGCAAGAGCATGCCCTGTGCGCTGGAGCAGGCCTGCCTTTTTGTCTTAGAACAAGAGAATAAAAACATTTAATGAATTCTGCCAAGGGTTTGAGCTTGCATAATTATTTTCTTAGAAATCTAAACATCTTAATATGCCAAAAGCTAATGTCACCGGGATGGGTGAATAAATGTTGCAAATTATAATTAATCATATTAAGCAAAACATAATAGGTGCTTATATTGACTAATTTAAAATTTAGAAAAAAAAAAGATAGAATTCACTGGTAAGTGAAAGATCTTGCAGGGTGGACTTTGTTGTAAGAAACATCTGGGCCACAATTAGGTTTTTGTTCCACAATTCTACAAATAATTACATGTAATGACTGGATTTCAAAAAATCCTTAGTATGAAATTAGGAACACAATTTAGAACAGAAGCATGTGAATAAGTAAGTGAGTGGTTTTTAAATAGACAAAAATAAAATGTAAGGGCTGGCAATACTCAGCAGGGTAAGCCACACAGCCTGTTGACCAGGTTTGAGTTCCCTCCACCCCCCACCCCCAGATCTAATGAAGAGGAAGGAGAGAAGCAACTCCATGACCGTCCTGTGACCTCTGACCTCTGCAGGCTCACCAAAGCACAAGTGCTCACCCCAGAGCACACACACAAGTACAATGACAACGAAATCTTAAACATAAAATGTAAATTGTATTCCTAGCTGAGCATGCAATCTCAAACATTCCTATTCCTTTGAGGACACTGTCTTGGGTGCTCAGTTCTGAGGCTGTGGTCAAAATGACTACATAAGATTGACATTTTTTTTTAAACTCTGATTTTAAATAATTAATTGCTAATATAGAATGAGTAGAGAGAGTTGAAACTTGGTGTTTCTTTCTTCTTCTTCTTCTTCTTCTTCTTCTTCTTCTTCTTCTTCTTCTTCTTCTTCTTCTTCTTCTCCTTCTCCTTCTCCTCCTCCTCCTCCTCCTCCTCCTCCTCCTCCTCCTCCTCCTCCTCCTCCTTCTTCTTCTTCTTTTGAAAGCATTTGACCCAAGCTAAGACTCCTAGCAATAGTGGAGAAGGTGCCTGTACTGGTCTTCCCCTGTCACCAGGTAGGTGACTGCCCTAATTGTCAACAGAAAGCCTCTATCCAGCAACTGATGGAAGCAGATGCAGAGATCCATAGCCAAGCACTGGGCTGAGCTCTGGAGTGTTGCTGAAGAAAGGGAGGAGAGATTGTACAAGCTGGGGGGGGGGGACATAACTAGGGAACTCATAAAGATGGCTGGCCTGAGCTAAGGGGAACTCATGGACTCTTGACTGACAGCTAGGGACCCTGCATGGGACTGACCTAGGTCCTCTGCATGTGGATGACAGTTGTGTAGCTTGATCTGTTTGTGGGGTCCCTATCAGTGGGATCAGGACCTATTGTTGGCACATGAGCTGGCTTTTTGGAACATCTTCCCCATGCAAAGATGCCTTGCTCAGACTTGACTCAGGGGGAGAAGCTTGGTCCTGTCTCAATGTGATATGCCATGCTTTGTTGACTCCCTTGGGAAGCCTGGTCTTTTCTGAGGAGGAATGGATTGGTTTAGGTATGTGTGGGGGATAGAGGGGAGGTGGGGGGGAGGGAACAGGAAGAAAGGAGGGAGGCAAAACTGTGGTTGGCATGTAAAATAAGTGGAAAATTAAAAAAAAAGGAAGTAATTGTTTAAAAATAAAAGGATATCTGAAAGTTTCGGAAAGTTAGCTTTCCACCACTGTATTGAAATATCTGAGGTGGATTACAGAGAGAAGATGCTTATTGCCTCATAGTTTTGGAGGCTGGAGAATCTAAGCAGTGTTCTAAGCAGTTGTTCTGGTAAGCCCATTCCAGGCTATATTACTCAGGACAGCTGAGACAACGCATGGTAGAGAGCACAGAGGGGCAGACTCATAACAGCCCTCTTTCAACAACGATCCAGGGTCTCATGAGAACTGCTAGGCCTGGCAACGGCTCTCGAAACCTCCAACGAGGCCGCACCTCCTAACCCTTCCCAAACAGTTCCACTAACTGGGGATCGCATATGAGCCTATAGGGACCATTCTCATTCAAACCGCCACAGACTGTGAGGTAGAAGAGTAAGCCAAACAAACCCTTTCCTCCCCAACTTGCTGTTTTATCACAGCCACAGAGACCTCAAGACACCAAACTCCCCTCTCACTAAGCCACATCTCTTCAAGGTCTCATCACCTTAACATGGCTATGCTGGGGATCAAGATGCCAGCTTTTGAAGAACAAGCTCACATCCAAACCACAGCATTTTTTTTCTTCCTGCTAGCCTTACCACTATTGTTACTAAATTATTTCCTGAGACTGGAGAGATGGTTCGACAGGTAAGGGCACTGGCTGCTCTTCCAGAGGACCACCATTCAATTTTCAGAACACACATGGCTGCTTACAACTGTCTGAAACTTCAATTGCAGGGGATCAAACACGCTGTTCTGGCCAGATATGAAAGCAGAGCATATACATACATACATACATACATACATACATACATACATACATACAGGTAGACACACATCCACATAAAATAAATCAAATTAAAAGATGGCTTCCCACACTCTTTTTAGTTTCTTATCAAATTTGGTAGTACCCTAAACAGAATTTAAGAAGTTTGCATTTCTAACCATGTGTGGTGGCACAGAACTGTGTGATCTCAGCCTTGGGAGGAGGCTGAAGCAAAAAGATTGTGGAATTGAGTCCTGACTGAGATACACAGCAAGACTCTGTTCTTAAGAATAGATAAGTTGCAGTTATTTAGCTTGGAGGATGTATTAAGTGCTTTGTAAGAAATTCACTGGATGTAAAACTTGTCCCTTGGACATGCTTGAGGCATGAGCTATCAAAGAACTAACAGACGGAACAGAATCCAGTGGTTATAAGGGGAGGGAGGTGGAGTATTGTAGAATATTATTTTAAGGTGTGTTACATTTGTTTATGCTGTAGAACATCTGTTTAATGATGTAAAGACCTGTTACATTCTTTCATGCTGCATTCGTTTAACTTTGTGAAGCTGTGTTACTCTTCCTATCAAAACACCTGATGGGTATACGAAAGAGCTGAACAGCCAATAGCAAAACAGGAGAAAGGATGGGCTGGGCCGTCAGGCAAGAGAGTAAATAGGAGGAGAAATCTGGGAACAGGGAGAAGCAAGAAAGAACAAGGAGAGGAGAATGTCAAGGGCCAGCCAACCTGCTACCCAGCCACCTAGCCAGCCATGGGTTAAGAGTGAAAGTAAAATACACAGAAGTAAAAAAGGGAAAAAAAACCCTCAGAGACGAAAGATAGATGGGATAAGTTAAGAAAAACTGGCTAGGAACAAGCCAAGCAAAGGCCAGGCATTCATAAGTAATAATAAGCCTCTGTGTGATTTATTTGGGTGCTGGGTGGCACCCCCCGCCAAAGAGTAAAGGAAAAAAGTAAAATAACAACCAACAACAGTAGAGGAAGGATTGGGAAGATTTAGGTAGGATGTCTAAGTCTAGAGATCTGGTGTGTGGCATGAACTATAGTTAGTAGCATAGTAGAGCATCCTGGAAAATTACTAAGGGTGGATTGCAGGTGTTTTTATTACACACAAAAAAATATGCCCATTGTGTGACATGATGGGTAGGTTAGGTTGTTTGACTGTGACAATGATGTGAAACAGGCTAGGAAGGCAGGGGAAATTAAGAGCCCTCACCTTGAGGTCTGGCTGATCTCTCTCAGCCAAGAGTTACAGAACAATTAATAGAACTTGCTGTGACTATTGCCTTTATAGAAACCATATTCTTTTTGGGTAGAAGTATTTCCAAATTAGAATGTTTAAACAACAGTAAACTCTGCTGAGGTCTGAGAGTCTATGACCTCTAATATAACCTTACTCCTTTTCCAGTTATTTCTGGGAATTTGACAAGGAAAACTGTTAACTTTTGTGTGTGATAAAACAAAGAACCAAAAAAAAAAAAAAAAAAAAAAAGACTTGAATTTCCTCTGTCCCCCCACTCCCCCTGCCTCGCCTTCCCTGGCCTCTTGAGACAGGATTTCTCTGTATAGCCATGTTTACCTTGGAACTCACTCTGTAGGCCAGATTGGCCTTGAACTCAAAGATCTGCCTGTCTCTACCTCCTAAGTGCTGGGATTAAAAGCATGGGCCAGCTCCACACAGCTCCTTCTCTGTACCGTTTCTGTCCTAGGGTTTCACCTTACCTACCAAACTACCTGTCTCATTTAAGGTCCTTGGCAACCATTTGAGGCATTACTTCAGAAGAAAACACACACACACACACACACACACACACACACACACACACACACTACACACATATGTAAGACACTTAAGTGAGACTTTCTCCTTGGAAGTTCACATCACACTTGCTTGTGGGAGCGGATGAAATCCCTAGAGGCTGTGTGTTGTTGAGATGAACATGGCCACATCAAGGACCCCAATGCCTCAGACCCATGGGAATGGCAAAGTCTTCTCTGGATCGGCTGTGGGAAGTGGCAAAGCCTTCCTCTGGTCTGTGTGAAGATGTTGGTAGTGTGTGAAAATCCAAAGCTTCCTCCTCCCAGATTACTACAACCTGAGACTACTTCCGTATAGACTTACTACTGAGATTTAACTAAACCGGCCTCCTTGATCAGATCAGCGGTGTATAATAAATA
This sequence comes from Cricetiscus sungorus, assembly GCA_030556225.1. Lineage (NCBI taxonomy): Eukaryota > Metazoa > Chordata > Mammalia > Rodentia > Cricetidae > Cricetiscus > Cricetiscus sungorus. The sequence continues at coordinate 41,446,675 of JANBXA010000328.1, read as the reverse complement.
CAGCAAGTTTCTGAGCAGCTGGTGCATCTTCATCGGAGCACACAGCCCACATGATTCCTGCTTTTCTGTGTGTGTGTGTGTCTGCCATTTCTTTTTATTCCCTTGTTACTCCAGTTGGGTCATTCTGAAAGCTTTGCAGATTTCGGTACATGGATGGATGTCTTACCCTTTCCTTGACAGCCTCCTTTCCTATTAACCCATGTGCTTAAGTCTATGTTCAAAATGTTTTCCCAATAAACTTGCTTTGTACTGTTTCTGAAATTCTTTTCCACAACAAAATCTAGAATCCCAGCTTCATTCCAGTATTGGTCTCCAAAAGGGGCTCCTGCGGTTGCCCCAAGCTGATGTTGCTGGCTGGCACAATACTGTTGCTAATTGTTTTGCTAGGTATATGGAGACATTATGTTATACAATTTTAATAAGCTTTTTAGGTGAGTAAACATGCAACCAGATAGAGGATCACTGCAGGTTCCCATATATCAGTCCTGGTGTTCCCTCATTTAAGGTGTAACTCCTAAAATGAGTAATGACGATGGCATTCTTAAGTTGTAAGGTTGAACATAACAGATTGAAACACTCTGCATTTTAGAAACGCACAGAAATTAGTAAAGTTGCGTTCTTATTGTTTATTACTTTACTTTATCCTCCTCTCAAACATTACATTAGTAAAGTTTCAACATTAAAGGTTTTCAGCAATTTTTATTATGCACAAGGAGGAATTATAATTATCATATTAAATGTGTGGCTAGAGTTCAAACATTTCTGGGGAAAATTTAGTTTCTGTGCCTAAAAACAGTTGGGCTCCCCTGCTCCCAGCTCTTGTCATCAGTCCTTGATTGCAGAAATTCCTCTGTGAGGAAAAACCTAGTGAGGGTTTGAGTGTCATTTGACAACCCAGTGGCTATTGCTAATCAACACATTCTTCCAAGTTTGTGGAGCACATATTCCCACTAATCATCTTGACGTTCTTGTTTAGTCCTCTGTGGCATAGATTGCAAACAACACTAACATGTGGCACAAATGAAGCTAATGTTTGCCAAGTGAGAGAAAAAATAAAGTTTTTTTTTTTTTCAATTTTACCTTGTTTTTGTCAGAAATTTCCAGTTAAACTACATTTAGTATAACAACCTTTGAAAACATTTTTCCACCCAGGGAGTATCTCTTGTCAGGTCTGTCTGTTTAACTGTCCCCAGTGTCCCTTTGCTATGGAATTCTTTGTCCTTCTACTAGTAGTGCAGGAATCAGTTAAGTCACGACTTCTGAAACGGTGGCTTTTTAAAAGTTTAAACTTTTTAAATTAATGGCTGACTAATCAATTAGCTTTTGAAGGCTGGCCTTGAACTTGCTAAATATTGTAGAATGACCTTGAACATTAACCCTTCTGCTTCTTTCCCACCTGCTGGGATTTCAGGCGTGTACCCGCACTCCTGGTTTTATGCTGGGGAATGAATGCACAGGCTGAGCTACACCCCAGCCCTTAAACTGCTTAAATGATATAAGACTTTCAGACTTGTTTTCCATAAACTTGCATGTGCTGCTCTGTGCCTGGAGTACAAACTCACTACCCTTCATCATCTGCTCTCCAGGGCAGGGTGTGAGGAGCAAAGGCAGATCACCGATGGTGACAGGCTCGAAGAAGGGCTGTCACGGAATGTCTTACCCTGCCTTCTGACTTGTCATGGCTGTAATGTTCATTCAAACCTCTTTGCTCCCCAGAAAATACAATGTGGCACAATAAAGGAAAGTTTGGGATATTTTTGACATCTGTGTTGTCTTGGTGAATAAATTCTAACACTTGCCCCACTATTTAAGTTCTGAGAATTAGTTCCAAAAAAGGAGGAGTGCATTTTCCTTAGGAGCCCTTTCATATACTGAGCATCTTTGAAGGCATTAGTGACTGCTTACTGATATGTACTGATTAAAGCCAAACAACTGGACAACAAGGATGAAAGGATGATCAGGTTCATATATATATATATATACATATATATATATATACACACACACACATGCATACAGATACATTATATATATGTACATATTTATACACATGCATGCACACAGACACATTATATATACACACATGCACACATGGAGTTATAATGAGTTTGCCAAACCAAGACAAATGATAAATAGGTGTTTATTGGAGGTGGACCTACAAGGATAACAATAAGTAACTGTCTTGGCGTTCCTGCTCCAAAGATGTAGATCCTGCCTCCCCCATGCTCTCTGCCACCCAAGGGGCTCCCATTCCTTGCTCCTCTACCTTAAATGGGTCATGACTGCCCCTGTAACCACACCCAAAGGGTGTGGCTACTGTTACAGGTTCACATTTGGCTACACACAGACACATTATATATACATACATATTATATATACACACATGCACACAGACACATATAAATACATGCATGTATATCACACCACACACACACACACACACACACACACACACACACACACACACTTCACAGTGCATGAGTGAATGTCAGAGGACAACCCCTTGGGATTTATTCTTTTCCTCCACTACATGAGCTCAGGTGTCAGGCTTGGCAGCAAGCACATTTACCTGCTGAGATACTTCACAAGCCCCAGATTCTTTTGAAATTAGAGCTCTGAATATTGTACATGCCTTCCTCACTTTTCTACTCACAAGTCACATGACATAATACAATTGATAACTTTTAACTTTAATATATATGGCCATGTAATACATGCACACATATTTTGTTGTTAAAAATGATGAACAGTTAAGTTAGAGTCTGAAGCCTAGATTTTTTTTTATTACATTAAGATTTTTTTTTTATTACATTGTTTACTTATTTGAGACAGGGTCTTACATGCAGTTGGTCTGAACCTTATGCTGTAGTTCAGGCTGGCCTTGATCTCACCTGTCCCCGCTTCTGGAATGCTGGGATTAAAAGCATACTCTCTTCATCACACTCAGTTCACACACACACACAGACATGCACATGCATACACAGAGACATACACAGACACACAGACATGCACACATACAGAAACACACAGACATACATACACACATGCACACACAGAGACACACACATACAGTTACACACACAGGTACACGTGTACAGATACACACAGACACACATACACACATGCACACACATACAGATGCACAGACACACACACACACACAAACAGATGTACGCATACAGATACACACACAGACACACATGTACAGATGTACACACAGACATACATGCACATACACACAGATCCACAATACAGAGACATACACAGACACATACACACACAGATACACAGACACACATGTACAAATCTACACACATGAGACACACACGAGACATACACACATACAGATACACACACACACATGCACACACAGACAGGCACAGACGCATACATACACAGAGCCACACAGAGAAAGAATGTGCGGTATGCATGCTTGCAGAAATACTTGTGGAGGTCACAATCCAAGTGCAACTTTCAGGTGTCATTTGTTGACTTCATGTGGTTCCCAGGGATTGAACTCAGATTGTCAAGTTTGGCAGCAGGCATCTTTACCTGCCAAGACTTCTCACTGGCACTGGTTTTTGCATTTTTAAACTGTTGTTAAGAATAAAACATGTGACAGAGACCACATGATCCACAGAACCTACAATAGTTTACAATATTTTCTGATACTTTACAGAAAACATGTGCTGATCCCCGAGCCATGTGGAAAATATCAACAACAGAAATCACTCATTTTACACTTTTACTAAGAAATGAATTGTGCTCTTTCCTTTAAAGTACAGCCTTCCACTTGTAGACTCAGTGCTCGCCGTCACCGTAATGAGACACTGCAAAGACTCCCATGTAAAATGGTGATGTAATTAGCCATAGATGGTGCTGTGATGCCAGCTACTCCTCAGCTGCGGTGCAATCCCCTCTGGTGTTTGTGCTCTCACTGCTTCCCTAGACCTTTTCTTGGCCCCGTCTTCCAATTTGTCACATACCTTTTTTGACCTTGATATGTGGGCCAAATGACTGCACCACTCTAATTGTTCTATTCTGTCACACTCTCCTTCTTTTCCACCTCCTTCCAGCCTCTGGGGGCCTCTCCTGTGACCCTTTTGGGCCACATAGCTTCTAAATCTAATATTTTTGTGCTTGACATTTTCTTGTTCTGTGTCATTCGAAGTGTCTCACTGGCTTTAAAGTCAGCAAGCAGACTATGGCGGAAGGAGACCTCACTCAAATAGCTTCCCTGTCCAGGCCAGCGGAACCATTTCTGCTGGTGCTTGATTGCCTAGTGGATGATGCTTCAAGACACTCTTTCTTGTGTTCATCAGTGTTCATATTGCATGGTATGATTTTCTCCATGGGTTCTCCCAGCAGTCACTGACCAGATCACACCATTGGTCCAATGGTGATCTCAGCAGCCATTGTGCCTTTGTTATCAGAGCCAGGTTGATCTCAACCTTTGGGTTTTTAATTTTCTGTCCTCCAGCCAAGCTTGCTGAATCTCTCCTATTGCTATGCTACTACTCAAGTAAGGTTGTCTTTTGAGATTTTCATGAACCAGGCCAGGTGTGTGTGTGCGCACACACAGAGGTTTTATTTATTTATTTATTTATTTATTTATTTATTTATTTATTTATTTATTTATGTGTGTGTGTGTGTGTGTGTGTGTGTGTGTGTGTGTGTGTATGTGTGTGTGTGTGTGATGCTGGAATGGAACTGTCAGAGCATCACACATGCTAGGTCAGCACTACACCCCTAACATCTGTTTTTGGTATGTTTTGATAGGGAGAAGCCGATTTGCATATGCCAAGCAAAGTATCTGATAGGAAGCAAGAAAGTCACTAACACCATATGTTATGAGGGTAAAGATGGGACTATTTAGAAGTAAACTCTATTACAACAAAACGTCTTAAACTACCTAATGAGAATAATGGTAATATAATGAATTGGCCAACTAAAGAATATATGATTCTGTTAACCTTCATTTAAATAGAGGTTAAAGAACAAATCTCAATAAATAAACTCTCCTGGGTGGTTTACCCATTTCCTGCCCCACTTTCTGGTACACTGTCCTGCCTCCAACAGCATCTGTAAACATTAGCCTTCTATATATAAATGCCGATTTTCATTACACAGCATAACTCAGCATCCTTCTTTGTAAACATCCCCTCTCCTCACTAGAAACCAAATGGAACCTCATCCTGCACCCCACATGCAAAGGATGGTGGGTTATAACTGGTAGTTATTGGTCAGCCCAGCTCAGCTTGTAGGTTTATTTAGAGGGCAGACTGAGAGACTGACACTCAATCGTGAGAAATGCCTTTGAAATAGCTTGTGCTGGGACAGCTTTCTCCTTCATTTCCTTCTCCATCCAAAGTCCTTGTCTATCTTCTTTCTGGCTTCTATTCTCTCAAACCCATTTCTCAGATGCATATTATACCAAATATAAGTTGGGACAACCTAGCTAGCATGCCCTAGTCTTGTGCAAGACCTTTGCAGGAATATTGACCTTAAGGAGCAGAGAGACCTACAAGCTTATCTCTTTAACCACATCTTGGTGCCAGCTAATTGATATCACCTTCTAGCTTACTCATGGACCATATATTATCCAAGAGACTTCCCTGGGCCTTAAATGTTAGCACTTAGGGCTACATTGTTAATGAAAAGGAAAACTGTTGTTGCCCTTATATGGTGTGTGTGTGTGTGTGTGTGTGTGTGTGTGTGTGTGTTTAATATTAATTACAAATTGTTGTGGTCCATAAATATTCCTGTTCAAATTTTCAAAAAAAAGTTAATATTAATATCCGATACCCCAACTGCTCCACAACCCATGGTCTGTATGCAGGTCTGTCCATCTTTGTCTCTCTCCAGAAGTTTTTGTGGTGAAGCTTCAGTGGAGAAGGTGGCAAACAATCTTGACAGGGTAATGGTGACATAAGCCTATCTTCCTTTTTAACCCCCCAAGTGGATATTATTACCTCTACTTTAAATTCAGATAATGGGGTAAGACACCATTGTTATTACTCAAACCACCCTTGGGAGAGTGAATAAATTAATGCTGATATTACTGGAGTCTGGTGGTAGAAATATGCCTCAAATTCTAATTCGGAACCATCAAAATTAGTAGTGGCTGCTAGCCCACCCAAGCCAGGGAACTGACAGAAGTGAGAGAAAAATATTCCTTTTCTCTGCACAGGATAGGACTGGATCTCAAAAATAGAAATGTGTTCTCAGAAATGCCTGCCCACCCGCAAGGTTGGTTGAAAAACGATAGATTTCCCAAGATAGCTGCCACAATTGGTCTCTACTCTCTGTATTTCTTCTATTCCAGAACACGGCTCGTCACACTTTCTGAACTTAGCTTTCCTCAAAGCCCTATGGGCACAAACAGGGAGGACCCACGACCCTGCATGGGGATTCCAGTGGCTCCATGCCCACACACGCTGGTCTGCGGATGCACCATAGTTCTTCCCACTGTCATCCCACTGGCTATGAGGAGCACAGCTATTTTTACCTCCCCGGCTGCAGCCCTTTATATTTATTTGAAGGAAGGAAATAAATAAAGGTTTTAGAAGGAAAATGCGTAGTCTCAGTTTTCCCTGTGCTGGAGAGGTTGGTAGAGAAGTGGGTGCTGAGACTGGGTCACTCTCCTTGACAAGTTGTTGCCAGATCAGGTCTGGCCCAGGCTTGGAAACCCGTGCACGTTTTTCTTAGGGCTCATTCCTGTCTGCAGGCTTCTTTCTCCCCTACCCCCATTTTGGAGGTGCCACCATCTCTTTTGATGCTGCCTGGGATGCTGCATCACTCTGCACCCCCCTCTCCCCACACCTCCCCGGGGCTCCCACAGTAGGGCATGCGCAGTGCAGTCCATGCGGGCCACAGCATCAGCATCTGCAAGAGCATCAGCATCCGCACCCGAAACCCGGCTCGGGCGCGCTCCCGGAGGGTGGGGTGCAGTACCGCGCTGCGCGTCCCCGTGTCTCGGGCCCGCGCAGCGCGTGCCCGCGCCGCTCGCTCCGGCGCGCCTCCTCAGCATCCTCAGGCCCGGCAGCAACCCCCGCAGTCACTGGAGCGGCCGCGCCCGCCACTGGGAGGGTGCAGCCGCTAAGGAGGCTCCAAGTTGGCGGAACCGAGGGGACCCCCTCTGCGGGCCGCTCCCCGAAAGGCGGAAAGAGCCGAGGAGGGCGCACCGCCGTCCCCGAACCCCCAGCCCCTGACCCCTGCCCGCGGCCGCACCATGCGCGCCCAGCCGGTGTGACCGGCTCCGCCCGCAGCCACCCCGCAGCCCAGCCCGGCGCTCTTGCGGGTCACTCGGACCGGCGCCCGGGAGCGATGAGCCATGAAGCCGCCCGGCAGCAGCTCCCGGCGGCTTTCCCTGGCGGGCTACAGCCTGGCCGGAGCCTCCTGCGGCCCCTGTCGCTGCCCTGCCGGCCCGGTGCTGGCCCGCACCCTGGCCCGCGCGCCGCCCTGCCGCCTGCTCCTCGTCCTTCTCCTGGTGCCTGCGCTCGCCGCCTCGTCCCGGCCCCGCGCCCGGGGGGCCGCTGCTCCCAGTGGTGGGTAAACCGGTGCCCTTTGCGTTGCCTTCCCCGCGGGGCCCTGGGGAGGAGAGAGAAGGGCACGCAGGTGTGTGTACCCTGGACGTGTGGGGCCCCAGCCTGGCCTTTGAGCGCCTCCCTGGCGACCTCTCCACCCTTCTCAGTCCCAAGCCCAGGTTCATGCTAGTTCACTTTTGGAAGTCCCTTTCTGTTGCATTCACTAAAGACCCATTCCAGTGACTGTGGGTTCCACCCAGAGGTATTTCGTGGCTCCTGAGTCCTTTAGCGCTCTCTATGTAACTTCCAGGGGTAGGGAGATGCAGTGAGCTAGCAAGTTGCTTCTTGCTTTGGGGAACCTTCATCTGAATGCGGGGAGCATGCTATAATAGTGGCAAATACTTGTTTCCTCAAATTTCCCACTAGCTTTAGTTCCTGCTGTTGGAATTAAGGTGAAGGAGGCATACTTTGGGGACCAGAGAATGAAAGTCACCAAGACACACTTTGCGCGTGACCTTTGGCTGTGTTTTCCCGAAATGCTTGTCATAATGAGCAATCAGAATAATACAATGTTGAGCACACTGGTGATTGGAAGTCACTGAAAGTGGAAAGCTGGCCTTGGCAGTAAAAGAAACAGAAATTGGAAATCTGCCAGCATCTATAGACCTTTATGGCAAAACAGTTCCCCCCCCCATCTCAAAGTTAAAAAGAGAAGGGAATATACATATATATGTATATGTGTACACACATACACACACACTTACAAATATATATATGTATATATATGTATATATATATATATATGTATATATATATTTGAAAGAATCACTTTAATCCAGTGCCCATGAATTCAGCTCCCAAGTTATGTCAGGAGTGTTCTTTGCTCCCAGATGAGATACTGCTAAACTTGGTACAGCTGAGTTACTACTCTAGCCTCCGAAGTGGGAAGGGATTGGCGTCAGGACCATTGAGTTAGTTTGTCCAGTTGCTGACTCTTCTCTAAGCCTATTCTGTCCCTGCCCCCACATAGTTTGGACGTTCAGATCTAAGCCTAGATAGAAAAGGTATACATGACCTCAGTACCTGATTGTATAAGCTTCCCTGGCTACTAACCTATCCAGGCCACCCTTCTGTCACAATCACTTGTTTTTCCGTGTCTCCACTTCCTGTCTCCTTATAAATAGAAAACTTTGTTAATGCAATTGGTGGAACGGTCCACTTTAGAGTTTATGTATTTACTGGATGTATATGTGTATGTTTGTGTATATTTGTGCTTCCTGCTCCCCCAGCTCCGCATTGGAATGAAACTGCAGAAAAAAACCTGGGAACCCTGGCAGATGAAGACAATACATTGCAACAGAATAGCAGCAGTCATATCAACCACAGCAGTGCAATGCAGAAAGAAATCACACTGCCTTCAAGACTGGTATATTACATCAACCAGGACTCAGAAAGCCCTTATCATGTTCTTGACACAAAGGCCAGACACCAACAGAAACACAATAAGGTAGGCAGGAGGCTGAGTATGCCCAAGTTGCTGCCATGAAGAGTTCTCCCTCGATTTGACTTTCTGCCAGAATCTGATTTCACAAATTTTAGTGCAGCATTTTATTAAGAAAGCAATTAATATGACGATAGAAGAGAAACTAAAGGGAATTAACTTGGGATCGACCAGGACGAGGTTTACTGTTTGTTTCTTTGACTAAACAGAAACTGAGCAGTTTCAGATGTCCTGTGAGAAACTCGGTGCCCGTGTCTCTCAGGTGCCTTGGCACAAAACAGCAGAGTGAACTTGTTTCTGGGAGCCTTTATGTAAGGATGCAGGAATCCAACTTCCAGGAGATAAAAGCTCCTGGCAGTCAGTACACAGAAGGTCTCGCTGATGACAGACAGTGTGGCTGCAGTTTTCCCAGCAGTCTTTCCATGGAGGACTTGCACTTGAGTTTATTTCTTTAATTGGGCATTGGGTGGGGATGGGGGCATTGCTATGATGTGTTCAGTTGGTAAACAATTTTCATGAGACTGTGAAGATCAGAAAAGAATGACTTGCATAAGCTATAGACCAGTTTGAGTTTACGTCATCCTTGAAGACACTCTGCATCAATGGTGAACTTTTGCTTTACTTTTAGGGTGCTTTAGAAAGTAGCATTGCACTTGAGAAAGAGACTCAAGTGAAGACAGAAGTATTTAATGCCCAGGAGTTTAAGGGACCCCTTATCCTTTGTCTTATTGCATGAACTAATGATATCTTGGATCCGAAGCGTGTCTACACAGTGAAGTAGTGTGGCCTCTGTCCTTTATTAGGTTCACAAAACAGACCCTTAGGTTACATATTTCCTTCTGAGCTGCTCCTATTCAGTTGGCAAGAGCAGAGCTAGTTAAGCATGTGGAGTTCAGGTAAACTCTCTGTGGTTTGTAACAGTGTTTGGTTAGTTTCCTGAAACAGAGGTAAGTACAATCATGTCTTTCCCCACTTTGTAAATGGGTGGACAGGGACATAAGGCCTTTGGGTGACTCTTCTTGAAGGTTGTAAAGCAGCTATTAGGTTTAACTGTTAGTTGTTACTATTTTTAGAACAAGTGAGGTCCCTGAGACAAAGCTTTCTTCATACCGAATAACTTGGTTAACCCTGTTAAACTTGCTTGTGTGATTTTTTTTTTAAGGGGCTGTTGTCCACCATTGCCACGCCTTTCCCACACAAGGTTCCCAAGGAAGGTTCTCTGTAATTTAGTGGAACAAATAACACTTTATGTCTTGTGGCTAGAAGGCTTGGATATTGTCTTTAGGAAGAGACATCCAAGGTCCCCCCTTGGTAGCAAGCATCAAGGCAAGAACTAAATAGCTTCCCTTATGAATGATCACTATGCCAAGTGGGGGATGGTCTGTGCTCTGTGGTTATAGTTCTTAAACTCCAGGGCCAGATTTCTTTTCTACTTTTGAAAAGAATGCCTAGGCAGGAACGTTATTTGAAAGTCTTCCCCCACTATTTAATTCAGTAAATAATGGTTGCACATTTCTCATATGCAAAGCTATATGGTAAGAGTTCACAGATAAGAGATAAGGGTTGCAAGGATGAAAAAGTCATATTCATTCTCCAGGAGACACAGTCACGATAAGCAAGATTCTGAGATGTACTTGGGTCAGATTCAATCTGATTAGGTGGCACTCTGAAATTTCCTTTTGTGGTCTATGGCTTCCTTTCCCCTTGCGTCTTTAAGCTTTTCTTGGACTGGTTGATAAGAAGCATTGTTAGAGTCTGAGAATCTGGGAATAATCCACCACAAAAGACTGGGTTTGAACAAAACAAAATTGTTTTTGAACAATTTTTAGAAAAAAGAAATCCGATATTAGGGAGGTGGAAGGGTTCGGGCTCCAAATTATGTCTCTGAGGCAGGGGCAGCAACCAAATTTAAAGGGGAAACCTACAAAGAGATAGCTCTAGAGTCCCACCCAATAATAATGCAATACCAGAGAAACAGTTGGGGACTTCACACAGTGACACATTTTCAGCCAGTCAGGGAGGTCTGTGGTTTGGTAGTTTGGACCAGCTCTGGGCCAACCAATGATAAGGGGTGGCGTGCTTGTTTGAGGGATTAGGGGTGCTCCGGCCTAGCCTCAGGAAATTGTGGGTAGCAGCTCAGGGCAGAATGGCAGACTGGGAAAAATGGAGTTTCTGCTGCTAACTAGGATCAAGCAGTATTTCGTGTCTTCCACTGACTTATGATGACTTGCTTAGTATCAGTGATGAGAGAGACACTGGTCAGCCCAGCTGCTTTCCAAAAGTTACAATGAGAAGGCATAGAATTCTATCCTCATTGCTTTCTAAAAACTAATTTTTGATTTTAATGTCTGTGAACTTGGACCTTTCCTCCGCTCTGGTTTTGTTGCACTGAAGCACATTTTAATGAATGCGTCAGAAGTGCTGAGTCACTGTGCCTCTCTCCTGAATCCCTGATTGGGGGTAGAATTGCAGTGGGACTTTCCCAAATCTAGGTTGCAAGGCCAAGCAAGCTCCACATTTATGTCTGAAGTTTCATAATCTTGCATGTGGATGTGTCCTTAACAGCTGTGAAAGTTAAAGTGCTTATTAACTCTTTCATAGTTGGGGAGTTTAAAAGCTGGTTGTGTAGGCCACCTCTCTTTATGTTATTAGTTTTGAAAACTTTATTTTTTTTTTCTTTCATCAATTTAACACAAACTAAGAGCATTTGGGAAGAGATCTTATTTGAGAAAATGCCTCCTTTAGATTGCCCATAAGCAGCTGTTGTGGACATTCTCTTGATTAATAATTAATGTGGGAGGTCCAAACTTACTGGGAGCAGTGCCATCACCCCTAGGCAGATGGTCCTGGATTGTGTAAGAAAGCAGGCCGAGCAAGCCAGTAAGCAGCATCCTCCATGGTCTCTAATTCAGTTCCTGCCTCCAGGTTCCTGCCTTGAGTTTTTCCTGACTTCTCTCAGTGATGGACAGTGATCTGGAATGTGTAAGCCAAACAAACCCTTTACTCCCCAAGGTGCTTTGGTCACATTGTTTTCTAACAGCAATAGAAAGCAGCTAGAACAGGAAACACTTCAATCGCTACACCGTAGAAATGGTATAGAAACAGTTGTCCAAATGGCTCCATTTCTGAGAGAAGTGAGCACACTTATAACCAGGGTATGAGAAGTAAACTAAGACAGTCAGAGCAGTCAGGGAATGAACAGGCACCTCAGACCTAAATAGATTTTTTTTTTAAAAAAAAAAACTCTTGGTGCTTTTCCAAACCAAGATTTCTTTATAGATAGCCTTGTTATCTAATAGTTTATTATAACAATCCCCTTACTACTTAAGAAGTCATATATAGATAGCAGTATTAGGGCCCGCTAGTGGAAAATTTTGAAATTGTGTGATACTGGAAAATACTTGGTATCCATCCCATTTTCTTGCACATAGGTTCAGCCCTCTTGAAATCATCACGTGATGAGAGGCTCTTCTATGGGATAATGCTGCAGTGACTGGAGGCCAGGACCCTCTAGGAAGTTTTAGGATGGGGCGTCTAGTCACTATAATGATGAAGGTGAGATTGAAAGGTTAAGGATCCAGCCTCGCCCCTCAGGAAAGGGGCTTAACATTTAGTTGCTCATGAGTCTCTAGTGACATGATCAACCATACTTATGAAATAAAGCTCTCCTGAAGATCCAAAGGGATTAGATTCTGGAAGCTTTCAGATAACTGAACATGTAGACATTCCTAGACCGGGCGGCACTGGACCGGGCCTGGAAGCTCAACACCCTTCTCCCACACCTTGCCTTATGCATCTCTTCCACCTGGCTGCTTATCCGTCTCTTCTATAATGTCCTTCACAGCAACTAGTAAATGTTTCCCAAGTTCAGTGAGCTGCTCTTAGCAAGTTAATCAACTCTGAGCAAGGAGTGACAAGACACCTGATTTATAGTCTGCTTTCATTGGCACAGGCTCTAGCTTGGGGCTTGTGACTGACTTCGGAAGTCTTGTGGGACACAGCCTTCAACCTCTGAGATTTGACACTATCTCCAGATGGATAGGGTCAGAACAAAATTGAATTAGAGGACACCTGGCTTGTTCGTCGTGAAGAATCCGCAAATTTTTTGGAGTGTGGGGAAGAAGCCCCAGATAACTGATGTCAACAGTGTTGTGTGAGGATGAAGACAGAGCATGAGCTTTGCATTTTCTTATGCCTCTTTGTTATCAAGACTAGCCAGGTTTTATGAGTCTAGGTGGAATTATACGGCTATTATAACTGTGCACTATCGACGCAGTATACTAATAAAATGGGCAATAGGTTTGAACAGCAGGAGAAACAATGTAGACACGTTTATTCTTCATTCATTTACTCCTTTTTGAGATGATTCTGTGAAGTCTGTTCCTAAGAAAGTTGATGAAAATTGGTCTTTTACTTTGATCTGCCAAGATTAGTCTCTTCCGATTGAGGGACAGGAGAAGGTGACCCAGATGTCAATGGGGTCACCCAAACAAATGACCTCTTGTCATGGACTGACTTTTAGGTAAACAGGTAAACCCCACAATTCCAGGTTGAGGAGAGAGAAGAGACAGTTTAGTGGATTCAATTTCTTTCTTCTTTGGTGCTGAACTGAGAATATAATGTATGCTAAACATGCATGTACTAGAGCTTCCTCTTGGCTGTACGTGAATTTGGACCATAGTAATTATGCCTTTGAGCTTATTTCAGTTTTTAAACATAATTGATTACTTGGGAATTACACATAGTGTACCCCATCACCCTTACTTCCCAGTTCTCAGTTCTTGGTTTTTTAGACATCAGAAGCTCCAATTTTTCTTGGTATGTGATAACAGAAAGAGCAGCATGGGACAAGGAAGTCCCAAGCGGTTCTCTTGCAAGATGTTCTTATATCTCTTTAGAAGTCAGTGATACGTGTTTTTATGATCCTTGCCTATGAAGAGGAAGTCTCACTGTTGTGGGACATGGGTAAAAGAAATCTCTTCTGGAAGTTACTTTCATAAACCCAAGTTTTAGTTAAAGATCTGTTTGTAAAATCTTATGCTGTGGAAACACCCCTGCTTCTTTATCACCATACTATCCGAGTTTGATTGACAGGTCTGAATGTTGTAGAGTCCTTCCTCTGTTTTGGTGGAATATAACCGCCTATAAGGTTATATTATAATACTGGCTTTGATATTGAGCTCAACAAACCTCCTAAGTTTTCCAAGAGTTTCTAGGCAGTCATTGAAAATTTGTGACATGTGGTATTCTGTTTACAGTTGTGTCATTTGTGGGACTTGGAGTACTGGATCTGTTGAGTGAATTTTTGATTAAACATCCGTATATCAGAAAATATACAAAAAGAATGTAGTGATTGCCATAACAGTTCATGGTATAATTAAACTGAACTTAAAAAAGAGCCTCCGAATTCTTTTAGGTATTTCTGGTACTGGGCTAGATCATCAGGAGAAGTAATTTTAGTCTGGAGTTTTGGCATTGTATAAGTTGCTAAACATGTGTTTATCCTGTTTAAGCTAGCAAAAATATGTCTACAGTGGCTCCTCCTCCATTCACAGCGTTTCGTCTAGGCATTTCAGTTACCTGCCAGTTGTGGGTAAGGAGGAGGGTGAGTGTAGTACCATAAAATGTTTGAGAGACCAGATGTGGGGGCGTGGTTAGTGAGGAAGAGGCCCTACTTAATTTTCCAGAAATCTAGTGAGCAAGGGTGATAAATTCTGCAGTTGAGGTTCATCATTGGTGTCTTCAGAATGGACCAATGGCTAGAAAGCTGCAGACAGAGCCAGGATTTGAATCCATGTCTTTCTGGGGCCAAGTCCTTGGCAGGGAGAGAAGGGTGAAGTGGGAGGTTGTCAGGACTGGAGACAGATACAGAGCTCTGATTTATTCTGTGTCACGTGGTAAGTCATGGGAGGGGCTCAAGAAGAGAGCATGGTATCAAACACCAATCCTGTGGCTCATGAAGAGCTCACCTTCCAACAGGAGGGGACAGACAAGGATGCTAACAACACTGGCCCATTCGTTAGGGAAGATAAATAACACAGCATGGTAGAGAATAGTAGACACAGTGATGCCCTTTGAAGGCAGAGTGGGCCTAGATTCCGGGTGTGAGGGATGCACCGATTGTTAAGAAGCAACTCCTGTCTAGATAATGTGGACATATGCTTTAGATGAGGCTAGAAAAAAGACAGAGAGCAACACTTCCTCCTAATCTTCCTCCTGGTAACAGAGGTGCTGTGGTAGTAGTTCATGTCTGTGCTGTTACGAGCTGCAGAAACAGAAGGTGGTAGGACATGCAGAGGAGGGAGCAACCTTTGCTCAGAGAAGGCAGAGAGAAGAAAGGACTGGGCTGGGCCCCAATCCTACTCCTTAGACTGTAGTTTGAAATGCTCTACACAATCTGGGTTGGAAATGCTATTCTCAGACTCATACTTTAGTGGTATGCGACAGTGGAACGTAATCAGGCTTGGGGGGGGGAGTTTTGATGGTAGGGGCCTCAAGAAGAGAAAGAGACACTCTAGCTAGAACATTTGGTTTGCCATGTGATGCCCTCAGACTTTCCAGGAAGCAGCAAGAAGGCCTTCTGCCCATGCCAGTGCTGGGATCTGGGGCTTTACACCTGTCTTCTTTCTAAGTCATCCAGCCTGTAGCATTCAGACAGCAGACTAAGGCACCCTCCTGCCTCAACTGTACTCTTCTTTATTTCTTTTGCTTTCCTGGCGTCTCTGGGTATTCGGATTTGGATCCTCGTCTCTAATTATTTTCTTTCACCAAGTCTAGACCACTTTTGATCATTTTTTTTTCCAGAATCAATTTGAGCAGCTCACAGCTGAGCCACACTGTTGAAAGTTCAGCTTCAGTGTGTGTCTAATGCTTTCTGCCCTGGGCCTGACTTGTTCTTGACAACTAGATAACTGCTGGTACAGTTCTGCCATTGCTTCTCAGGTCAGAAGATAACCCAGGGCGCTTTGTCTGGTGTCATTGCCCAGGTTTGGTGGCTCCAGGCAAGAAGAGAGCTGTTCTCACCATCCCCAGGTTTCTCACTGGGCCTGCTGTGTCCCAGCATGGAAGAGTCAACCTGGGGAGTAATCTCTGACTCTTCTCTCCTTATTTCCTGCCTATAAATAGTCACTTACCAAGTCTTGATGCTGAGCCCCGAATCCACCCCCTCCTCTCTCTGCATTGTGTTCTTGTCATTGCCTCTTTTCTCATTCTCTGTCAATCCATCAGTCCCACTGCTGACAGATTAATCTTACTGGAACACTTATTTCATCACCCGACTCCCTTTATCCACATTCAACAAGCATCCTTTCAGCTAGGTAAGTTTTTCTGGGGCGGAGCACAGGATGTACGCATCTGCTTTCCCCCAGACCACAGAGCCGCTTCTCACTGTCTCTTCTGGGGCTGTTTGTCCAGAAGTCAGTCCAAGTATGGGGGCAGTCTGAGTGCATGCCTTTATTCATTTCCATCCAAACTGTGGAGCTCCTTTCAGAAAACCCTTGTCTCCCTGGAAAGACCCTAATCTGTTAGTAATGCGGCCCGAGGCTTTGAAGTCCAGATTCTGTTAAATTCCTGCTTAGCTCGTCAAATCTATCTTTAAGACCTGGGTAATTAGTTGTTCCCGAGGTTTGCGTTTTCAGAATGAATTCTTTTCCTTTACACAAAGTATGTGAATCATGCTGTGCACGGTCATAAAGTTTTATTTGCACAAAGTATTCAGTTCTCAGTGAACACAGGTACCTTCAGGAACCTGAGCACAGTTCTCTCCGTCAAAGTTCAGAGTGTCTGGGATTTGCAGTGTTGCCAGGGGAGTCTTTGTGTGTAGGATTTATGCACACTTAGTACAACTTTAATTGAGTTTACTGCTAGAAATCCTATTATAAAAAGGGCAGACCTAGTTATATTTTATTTGGAGCGATGACCCTGAGAAGCAGCCATCCTCATGGCAGGGAGGACAGACGTCCCCATCCTGGGAACTCACTGTGGTGCAGCTGTGAGTTAGTCCAGTAGTTCTTCCAAGTTTTGTTTCCTTGATACCTCCTTTGGCTAGAGTGTAGACAGAAACACATTTCCTTGCCTGGAAAATTATAGGTCAGTGAACCGAGTTCTACTTTGAAATCCTCTGTGAAATGCCTCTTTGTTAACAAGATCCACCTTAACCCCAGATGTTTTCCAATGCTACCAAGATCCACCTTAATGACACAAGCACATCCCTTACACAACAGACACTAACACTGTAAATCAACACATGTAGATAGCTGCATGTAGTCTTTCCCCCTTGTGTCTCCCAACTGTACTTTTTCAGTCAAGTAGTACACGGTAAACTTCAGCTCAACTCTTCAATGCTTTGCAACAGCAAATATAGCCCATGGCTTTTGAATTGAACTTGAAGTTTTATGGAGGTGCTCTCATACCTATAACTGCACAGTAATCCTCACAGTGAAAATACTTGAGATGGTTATTATCTCTATGTTCTGAATGTGGAACCTTGGTCACCAGACTTTCAGTCCCTTGCTTTTTTATTTATTTTTCTTATTTTACATATTGATCCCAGTTCCCTCTCCCTCCCTCCCTCTCTCCCTCCTTCCCATGTCCCCTGCCACCCTCCTACCCCCTCCCCCGCCCCACTCCACAGGAAAGGTGATGCCTTCCAGGAGGGGTCAACAAAATCTGTCAAGTCATTTGGAGTAGGGGCTAGGCCCTCCCTCCTGCCTCTAGGCTAAGGGAGTATCCCTCCATGGGGGATGTGCTCCCAAAGTCCTTTTGTGCACCAGGATACATCCTGGTTCCACTGTCAGAGGTCCCTTAGACTGCCCAGGCCTTCTAACTGAGACCCATGTTCAGGGACTCTGAGTCTATCCAATGCTGGATTCCCAGATGTCAGTCCCTTGTTTTTTATCACACTTCCATGGGCAGGACATAGAGAGCTTGCCTTTCCTTTTAGAAAAAAAATGTTTTAAAAAGTATTTATCTAAAATATCTTTTGCAGAATGCTTATTTACTTATTTTTTAAATTATTGTGTATGCTCATGAGTGCCTATGAGTGCAGCGCTCAAAGACTCCTTTCCCCTAGAGCTGGAGTTACAGTGCTGTGAACTGAGCTCAGAGGAGCCTAACCACCGAGCCATCTCTCTGTCCTGTGAGTGGATGACACCCAAGCTGTGTACCTGTGTACATTCCTATACACACTGTCACGGCTTTTTTGGTCTTTATATTTTCCCTTCCTCTCTCCCTCCCTCTTTTCTTTCCTATCTTCCTCCTTTCTGGTTTTTTAATTTTCGAGACAGGTTTATACTATGCAACCCAGGCTAGCCTTGAACTCACAATATAGCCCAAGCTATGTATGCCTCTGATACTGTTGCCTCATCCTTCTGAACCCTAGGATTGCAGGTGTTTCTTATCATGCCTGGCATCTTCCTTATGAGCCTGTGATTTTATTTTTTTTCTATTATATTTTTCTTCCTTATGTTAAAAAAAAAAAAAAAAAAGGAGTTGGAGTTGTTGGTGTTTCCAAACCATGTCAGACATTTGACTCATTTTTAGAAGTAACTTCTTTTTTTGGAAAGTATTCTTGTATACTTTATAGAAGCTCACAGCTTAAAGAGGTGGGCGTCTGAAATTACCTTATTTAGCAAGAACTGGTAAAGCTGGTAAAGCCATCCTTTATTTTTTTAGTAGGTTAAAAAAAAAAGAGAGAGAGAGAGAGAGAGAGACAGAGACAGAACTCCCAATTTAGCCCTTTTGTCAGCACATAAAATGCAGCATAACCAGTGATTCAATGCAAAGATGATATTTCAACTCAAAGTGAGGAAATGGGCATTTAATGACATGGCATATACATTTATTTGTGGGACAAATAGGATTTTAAAAAATATGGCCATTGTTGTGGTTTGAATATGAAATACCCCCCACAGGCGAGTGTGTTAAAAGGCTTAATCCCCAGCTGGTGTTGCTATTTTAGGAGATGATGGACACATTAGGAGGTGGGGCCTGGCTGTGGGAAGTAGATCTTTGGGGCTGTTTTTCACCCCGCTGTTTCCTGGGCACCATGAAGGGAGCTGTGCTTGCCACATGCCCCTGCTGAGCCTGCTGACTAAGGGCGGAAACCTCCTAAAACATGAGCCAAGGGGCCTTCGTTCCTTAGGTCATGTTCCTTGGGTGTTCGTCACAGATGTGGGAACAGGGCTGCTTTGAATATCAGGGAATTTTCTTGTCCCTTCCTGCTACCCTGGTTGCTACAGAGTGATGAAGGATGGTTCGGGGTTTCCAGAGTCTTGGTTTGAGCTGCCGATGAGTTTGGGCCGTGTCAGATGGAAGAGAGGGCACAGGGATTGAACCAGGTGGCACAGACTCATCCCAGCGAGATCTCAGGAGGCTAGTGGTGGGACTCTGACAAGGAGTGACAATGGTAGGGTACATGGTGCATGGTGAATTCATTAGTTGTGGCCCTCGCTAAGTCACGCTGACAGTTAGAGGAGCTCTTCCTAAACCTGGAATTTGGAAATCTGGCATCTTAGTGAGTTGGAAGGCAAACCTTTCTCTTCCCGACATTTCTTTTATTCTTGGAAGTGCAGGAATGAAACCCAAGGCCTGTGAGTGACAGGCCAGTGCTCTGCTACTGATGTGTGCCCCCAGCCCCAACCCTTTGAGGGTATCATTAAACTCCCAATACATGTGATATAAATAACACAAACCTTAAGATAACTTCCCCATCTAACTGTTCAGTTAGATGCCCATTCCCTTTTCTTCCCTCTCTTCAACTCTCCCAATGGGACCAAACCCAAGAAAAAACATACATTTGCCTTTCAAAGTTCTCTGGCTTGGAAATAAAATACAGCAAGTATGAGAATAGAACGTGTCTACATCTTCCAACTAGAAAGAACTCAAACAGGACAAAAATACCAGATATACAGTTTGCTTTTATTTTTCACAGAGGGATACAACTGAACAGGCCATGGCCAGGAGGGACAATCTGTGTGCATGTTTGCCGGAAGAGCTGGCATACTGATTCTCCACCGCTTATAAATGATGGCTTTGTAGTGAGTTCTCACTAATTACCCTGCTAATTGCTGTAGGCTGTCCTGTGTGACATAGTGGCCTTTCATCTCTGCAGAGTGTTCATACAACAGTCAGCAGTGTTCATCCCTGTTGAGCTGTGTGAAAACCATCACTTGTTTTCACAGTGATGAGACATTCAGATGAAGACATTTTGTTGTTTTTGGTTTTGTACTTGTCTGCAAAATTGTTTTTAGTAATGGTTAATCATTATTCCTTTCCCTTATAATTAATTTAATACCTATTTTTCATTTTACATATTCTTTTATTTGGGTGGCATTCATCCTTTCAAGAAACTACTGAAGCATTTAATATTGTTGCTCAAATAGTGTATTTATAAACTATCCCACCCCTTCCCACACTGTCTTCATAATTACTCCAAACCTTCATTGTTTTTTTATAAAATAAATTCCTTATGTGTAACTAAAATCTAAAAATCTGCCTATATTGGATCGTAAGCTTGCCTTTTCATTTTAGTTTTCCAGAGTCTGTGGATTCCCCCCGGGTTTCTACACCCTAATATATTAGAAGTTTGTGAGCTAACCTGACTCACTATTAAGAAACACTTGCTGATGGTATAATGTCTGAGAGCTTCAGACCTTTCCTAGAAGGTGACTCTTGCCTTTGCAGACTTACCTTCAACTGCTATCCTGTTGTTTCTACTTTGATATGTAATAGACAACCCAGGCTTATCATGTTCAAAATGGAACTCGTAATGCTAACATCTCCGATCTCACCCCCACCCCCCACGTTCTTCCTGTGCTCTTCTGCATGGTTGCTCAGGCTAAGAGCCTTCTCCCACGCTTGCTCCTAAAGCATCACTTCAAGCCACCAACTCTCATTGCCGTTCAGAAGCTGGTCACTTCACCACTGCGGCCCAGCTGGTCTAATGTGCCATCACCTCTTGCTTCCATTGTCTTGTCAGCTCTTTTTCTGTCCTTGTCCACCTCCCTCCTCCCACTCATGTCATTTCTGCACGAATCAGGCAAAAGGAGGGTGCTGAATTCCTACGTGGATTATACCACCTAGGCTCCACAACCTCCAGGAGTCTCCTATCTTCTCAGAGTGATTTCCACTCCTCCAATCAAAATGATGTGGTCATTAAAGAAAATTAAGGCTGTAACTATTGTAATCTCTACCAGAATTCAATAGTAACAGCTTAATTTTAAAGAGACAGAAGTACTCTTTACATTTATGTTTTTGAACATGTAACAGAAAAATGAATAAGATTTAAATACCACTTTTGCCAGTGATTTAATAAGCTATGCTTTATAGAATTCACTTTCCCATAGAAATTAATTCAATTTAATTTAATTCTGTTTAAATAAAAAATAGAAATGTGTACTAAAATATCTGGCTTAAGTACCTTGATTAGTTCACATTTTAATAAAAAGCTTTTGCTTTCCTAATTTAAAATTCTAGACCTTGGAATTAAAGTGGGTTTTTAAATTATAACAATAGAAAACACAGCCATCATCTGAATATATTTGTTGATGTTGTGATGCATTAGAGGGCATCTTTTCTTCCCAGAATGCTTTTGTGGGTCAGTGACTTGTTCAAACTATTTTCTTATCACAGAAGTTGATGCTTCTGGATTCAGCTGAAGGGGAGTCTGTTTCTGTGGTCCAGTAAAGACCATGCTTTTTATTTCCATAGAAAGAGGCTCTAGGGCCAAAAATGGGAAACTCAGCAGTGGCAACAGGAGTCATTACAGCATTTTGGAGGGCTTCCTGGGCAGAGAAGAGAGGACAGACCTGTGTATTTTACAGCTGTGGCCTCATTTCACAATCTCACTAGCACTGTGTAAGGGTCTCGCACCCTTGTTGACACTTCTTATGGTCAGTTTTCAAATATTGACCATCCTAGTAGGTGTCAAGAGCTAAATCTTGGAGGCTTTGACTTTATTTCCTCAGTGTTACTAAGGTTGAATACTTTTTGATGATAAGTACATTTTCTCTGGAGAAGTTGTCTATGCAGTCTTTTCCCCTTTATGTTTCTTTTCTGTTATCAGAGTGTAGAAATTCTTCACATACTCTGAGTATTAAGTCTCTTGCCTTGCAAATGTTTTCTCCCATCCCATGTGGACTCTTTTATCCCATTGACACGCCCCCTTCCTCCCCTCACCTATTTGAGATTGACTCTAAAGCATGATAGGTAAGGGCGCTACCACCTCCCTCTATGCTTTTCATTTTGACACATGTTCTTATTAAGTTGTCCAGTTCCCCTTGAACTCACTCTGTATACCAGGTTGTCCTCGAACTTGCAACCTTCCTGCCTTATCCTCTTCAACAGCTAGGATTATGATCCTGTGCTACCAGGCTGACAGTGCTACTGTTTAAAAAAGCTTATCATTTTTATGGAGTCTCATTTAGTTTTTCTTTTGATGCCCATGCTTTTAGTGTAGTATTCAAAATATAAAAAATAATAATAATAAAAAAAATCACCAACTCCTGCATTATCAGGTTTAACCCCCTCCATGTTTTTTTTTCCTACTCCCAAGTTTTTTTTTCTGAAAGTCATTATTTAGGGCTTAAATTTAGATTCTTGAGATTCTTGATGAACATTTATTTAATTTTTCTGTATCACGTAAGGTCAGGTTTCACTGTTGTTTTGTTTTCCACGTGGATATCCAGTTTTCTCAGTACCATGTATGGGAAAGACCCTCTTTTCTGCTTTAAACTGTCATGGTACCCTTGTTGAAGATGGACTACGTTTGCATTTCTACTCTATTCTGTTGGTCTTCATGCCTTTCTCCATGCCAGCTCACACTTTTGATTATCATGGATTTGCAGTAAGGTTTTTTTTTTTTCTTTTAATTTAAACTAAAAACAATCTTAATTTATGTACCAATCACAGTTCCTCCTCCCTCCTGTCCCCCACCATCTCCCCATCCCACTTTCAATCCACTCCTCAGGAAGGATGAGGCCTACCATGGGGGATCATCAAAGTCTGTCATTTGGGGCAAGGCCTAGGCCCTCCTCCATGTATCTAGGCGGAGAGAGTAACCCTCCATAGGAAATGGGCTCTCAAAGTCCATTTGTGCACTAGGGATAAATACTGGTTCTACTACCATAGACTGCCCAGGCCTCCTAGCTGTCACCCACGTTCAGGGGCCCTGGTGGGGAACAATGAGGAAGACATTGCTGCCTTTAACCTCCACACACATTCACAACTCAAATGTACCAATGCAAAGACTCACAAACCTGTAGTACTGAAGAGAGTGTGTGTAGGGAAGTGGCTGGGCTTCAGGAATGAGTGATGGAAAGTGATCCAAAGAGAAAAGAGTTTTTGAAAAGTAAAGCAGATGAGTGGCCAAGGGATCGTTTTAAATAGAAACTCTGCTA
Source organism: Cricetiscus sungorus (assembly GCA_030556225.1). Classification (NCBI taxonomy): domain Eukaryota; kingdom Metazoa; phylum Chordata; class Mammalia; order Rodentia; family Cricetidae; genus Cricetiscus; species Cricetiscus sungorus. The sequence goes on along the minus strand of JANBXA010000328.1, from coordinate 41,423,252 downwards.
ACTGGATCATGTTGCGTCCCTGACTTATCATGAAGTCTGTAGCAAGACAGTTTCTGGTAGTAGAATTCCAAAGAACAACACTGGGACTCCAGGGCAAAGGAATGTTGTAACAGGTGAAAAACTGATGGCAGATGTGTGTAAAGATGTACATTTCCATGTATGATGTTGGCATAAATATATTGCGTGAAATTCATAGTTACTCTAACATTCCCCAACATGGTCTAAGAATTCAGAGTTCACAGTGCCACACAAAGAATAGCAAGTCTCTTTCCTAGCACTCTTCAAAGGCTACTGAATTTCTGTTTTTAGTCCTTATAACATTTAATAATTTATCTCTGTCCTATTTTTAGATACCCATCAACCTAAGATATTATCTTTTCTCTACTGAGAGGAAAGGTGAACATGTTCCACTATAGTGAGATTCTTTCTTCCTCAACTCCCAACTTTTACTTCTGACACATTGTCTTTACGTGTGTGTGTGTGTGTGTGTGTGTGTGTGTGTGTGTGTGTGTGTGTGTGATTTTTAGCAGGCGTTATATACTTAAAATGATCTCCAAGGGATTTAGTTTTAGAATTGTGTGTCAAGTTGCAGTCTTTGGCCTCTGGAGAGAGAGATGAACTTGGAGACAGAAGAAGACCAGCTGGAACAAATTATTTCTCTGTGATGGGTTGCCAGGAGTTTCTGCAGTGTGTAAGACCTTGGAAGGCTGATAGTGAAGGACACAGAGACATTTTGTGGAGGAAAAGGGATTGCATATTTCCTGTTGTGTTATTTGCTCAAGGTAAGAAGGGGCCAGAAGACAGCAGTCTAGTTAGGGTTTCTTTCTTGTTATGTTAGGAAGGTAAGGGGATGTTTTAAAAGGGAATGAAAAGGTAACATTACTTGATTCATGTTTTAAAGAGCCAATCTGGCAATCCTATTTAGGATGGACTGCTGCAGGGTAAAGGTGAGTGTAGGAGACCATATGGGGCATAGCTGTCCATGCAGAGACAGTGTGGCCTTTGCTGGGGTGGTAGCAGAAGCATGGCAGATAAATGGGTGGATTTGCTATGTATTTAGTGATGAAGTTTCCAGCTTTCTGGTGACTGTGCTGGATCAGGAGATACATAGAAGAATCCCCACTTCCCCAAAGATGCCTGAGTCTTCATCTCCAGGATTTGTGAATAGGGCATCTTCCATGACAAACGAGATTTAGTGGGTATAATTAAAGGATTGTGGATGGGATTGGAATGCATGCTGGATTATCTGGGTGGCCACATGTGGACCAAGGCCTAAATGAGTCAGAGTGAGAGAAGAGGATATGACAGTGGATACAGATGCATGCTGGGGGTAGGGCATGGGGGAGATGGATGGGGCAGGGACCCAAGAACCCAGGAGTGTGGTGGTTCTTGGGATTGTATACAACAAAGGACTAGGTTCTTCCTGGGGCTCTACAGATGGAATCAGGCTCACCAACACCTTCACTTTAGTTTTTAGACTTTGATTTGGACTTTTGACCTCCAGAAGCATCAGATAACAACTTGTGTTGTTTGTAGTAGTAATATCTATAGACATTCAATATAGCAGGCATAAGAAACTAACCCCGAAGTCTGGGGTGCCTGGAACTTTTTTCTAGGGAGCCCGCGGAGGAAGTTTAGAAGCAGGCTATAGAGACTATCTGGCCATCTCTGTGAGTGACTTAGTTGTGGTGTCAGGGACAGGGCAAAGTGGGATGGAAATGTGGGAGCCATCATCAAGCAAATGGCATTTAGAAACCAAGGAGTTTCATCCACTGAGAGGATATTTCCTCAATTGTGGAGAGACAGCTTAGTAACCTCCAAATGCAGGCCCCATTATGGCTCCATTCCCTCTCATTTCTAGCTGTTTAAATTACAGTTGTTTTCTTTTGAGTCACCAAATGACATTTCAAAAGATAATAAGAAGCTGTCACTTCGGGAGGAAGGAAAGTAATTTTAAGCATCCTTTAAAAAAGATTGAAATTTTGGACCGTGTACATAGTTGTATTGTTGCTTTCTTTATTATTTTTTGAAGGATGTGTATGAGCTCTTGTGGCAGATTTAAGCCTGTGCTTTTATTTTGAGGAATCTCTATGGATGTAAAAATTTAAAACTCCCTCTTCTCAGGTGGCTTACTCTACCTGTGCAAAGAACCAGACTTTGCCTTTTTGTTTGCCATTTACTTTGCTTTGTTGATGGTTACAAATGGGCTTTGAAGAGAAGGTTAAATGAATTTGTGGAATGGCAGTGTGTCTAGGAGAATCTAAATTCATATATCTCCTGCATATACAAAGCAGTGATTCTTAACTAAGGGTGGCTTTGGCTCCTATAGACCATCTGAAAATGCCAAGAGATATTTTGTAGTTATCCCAAGTTGAGCATCAGATGCTGGGGTCATCTGTGGGTAGAGGTCAGGGGTGCTGCCAACAACATGTTGTGTAGATAGCCTCCCCATCCCCAATCACAGAAGCATTGAGCTCAAGGTTCAAGGAGTGCTGAGGGAGAGAGGCCCTGCCAGAGACCTTATAAACCTATAAGCTAGGGGACAGATAAATGTCAATCAATACTACTTTCTATAGCATATCTGTTTGCATACTGAGCCAGCAAATGCAGTCTTTGGCTACCTTCACTGAAGTCCTGGAACTTTCTTACAGATCCTGTAAAGTTTTGACTTTGCGGGGAATTGGCTAATTTAGTGTTCATTGAAATAGAAGGCAGAAAGAATATGCTAATTTAGTCTTCATTTAAACAGCATCTCATTTTCTTGCATAAGAAAAGATGTATTAAATTTCTTATAAGCTATATTTTATGAAATTAATGTTCTCTAAGTAGTTTTTATTTTTGGCTATTTATCAAATATTGATAGCATTGTGTCCTCTCTAATCATTACTAACTAAATATTACCCTAATGTAGTTATTTGCTTATGCCAGGTAATAAAAACCACTTGAAATAACTATAAATAAAGTAATAAGAAAAATTGAAAAATTACCTAATTTCTTTCCTGTTTATTGGCATTATTAAATACCTTGAATCATTGTGGTTTAAAAAGAAATATTCACAAAAGATCTCCTTGCTCTTTCATTGGTTGGCTTAAGTTGCAGTGTGTGTGTGTGTGTGTGTGTGTGTGTGTGTGTGTGTGTGTGTGTGTGTGAGTTTGTGTGTGTGTATAAGAGAGAGACAAAGAGAGAGAAAGTGAGAGAGAAAGGGAAACAGAGATGGGGGAGGAGGGAGGGATTGACAGAGAGAAGTGGAGAGGGAGACAGACAGACACAGGCACATAGAGATCAGACGTCACCTTTTGGTTTTCTTTCACTGTGGCTTTGAAGACTGAACTCAGACTTTCCAACTGAGCATTCTCACCAGCCCCACAGTCCAAACCTTGGTTACTAAATCAGTGAGAGGCCTTGAGAAAATAGCAATATTTAGTAGGATGTGAGATATATCTTAATTTCCTTGATTTAAGAACAGGTCCTTGAGATGGAAGCTGTAGACAGTGAAATAAAATTGGTAAGAATGACTTTCAAAATTCCCAAAGGCTGTGACAATACATATCTGACAGCAACGATACATTTGAAATATTAAGAATAATGATGGCATAACTTCTAAAATAGGGAGATGCAGTTTCAAAAATGTAAAGCTAAACATTGCATCCTTAAGAATACTTGACACACATGGCCACAGAATGACCTCTGTGACTTGGAGAGAGCTAACATGCACCAGCCGTGGAGGAGTATGCTTTTGTACTTAAGGCTTTATTTTTTTGAGTGTGTGGAGGGGTGTTTATAGCATACACCATCTCTTGGGATACAAAATGTCACTTAAGCATTATTCTTGAAAATGTTGGTTTTTAAATCTCCCAAGTGGAGTTGCTTTTGTAGTTTTCCATTTAACTTAGCTTTTTACTTAAATTATAGTTCTGTCACAGAGTATGCATTCTGCTGACTTGACTTCCTCCCTCAGATGTTTGTTTTTTTTTTTAAAGATTTATTTTATGTGTATGAATGTTTTGCCTGTGTGTATGCCATCTGTATACCATATGTGAGCCTGGTGTCTGCAGATGTCAGAAGAGAGCATTGGATCTCCTGGAAATGGAGTTGTAGATGGCTATGGGTGCTGGTAACTGGCCCCTCTGCAAGAACCATCTCCCCAGCCACCCCAGGTTATTTTTTATTATAATTTTTGAGAGTATAATATAATTACATAATTTCCCCCTTTCTTTTCTACCCTCCAACCTCTCTATGTACCCTCTACCCCCTGCCCTGTTCTCTTTCAGATTCATGGGCCTTTTTTCTTTAATTATTGTTATACATGTGCATGTTTGAGTGTTATTAAATGTGTAAATATGTCCTGCTTAGCCCATATAGTGAAACCTGAATGTATGTGTTTTTAAGACTGATCACTTGGTATTGGATAACTAATTAGTGTGCTCTTCCCTTACCCCCTCAAGGTCTTTTACTAGAATTGTTTTTTTGTTTGTTTGTTTTTGTTTTTGTTTTAATATGGTAGATTACATTTACTGGAACTGTTTTGTGTCTCCAAAGTTCACTGATTTGTTCATTAATTCATATGCTGGATCAGTGTCTTATTTGCTCATTACTTCTTAATTTTCTTAGCCCCTTTGGAAACATTAATACAGGTTTACTTCTCTTTAACATCAAGGACAGAGGCCTTGCATCTGCTTTGCCACTAGACTATCTTATGCACTTAACAGATACAGAGTGCCTGGAACAAGGTCTTGAGTTCACACTATGACCTTTGCCAACTCCTCTAATTCAGGAAGTTTCTTGTTGCCATTGATTACTCAGACCAAATGCTGTAGAGATTTCTGTTTTCTTTGTGTCTCTCACAATTCACGCACAATCTACTACCAGAACCTGATGGCTTTCATCAACTCCATCGCCCACCAGGACTAACTCCTGCCTGGAGTTTTGTAACAACCTCCCTTTGGACCCATTGCTTCTGTCCTTGTCACCCGACCTCTTTAGTCCATTGCTAAGGACAAGGACACATCCTGACCTATCGGCTCCTATACAACTGACCCTCACTACTTGTCTAAGTTCAGGGCTCCTTCACTTGTTTCTCATTGCCCAAACTGAGTTCTCTGCTATTCTCCAACATAGCCAAAGTGTTGTGCCTGAGGGCTTTCACAGCTAGCTGTTTTTCCTGCCTGAAATTCTCATTTGCTAGGAATTCACATAAATAAGCTTCAGAATAAGACAACGTTGAGCCTCCTTGACAAGGAATAGACTCCAGTGTTATTTAAGAAACCTAGGGCTGGAGAGGTGGCTCAAAGGTTAAGAACATTGGCTGCTTTTCTACAGATCCTGAGTTCAATATCCCAGCAACCACATGGTGGCTCACAATCATCTATACTGAGACCCGGTGCCTTCTTCCTGCAGGCAGATCACAGTATGCATAATAAATAAATCTTTTTTTTTTTTTTTTTTTTTTTTTTTTTTGAAGAAACCTAGAGACACTTGCAGCTTTGTAAAAAGGGGAAGTCCATCTTTGGCACATCTTCTAGTTTGAAAGTTACTCTTGCCATCCAAAGGGACAGGGAGAAGCCCATCAGTGATTCTAGTCAAGGCCAGAATCCACAGTAAAGGACAGAAGCAGCTATAGCTGAACCCCAGAAAGTCCAGAGAGCTCCAAAATCTATGTGAGTTCCTATAGAAGAAAAAAGAGAGGCTGTAGCCCAGTGTTAGGAAGGTTGTGATGTGCATCCTGTGGAAAGCAGTCAAGGAAAGTCAAAGCCTCTTAGGAACAATGTTGTTCCAATTGTTGCATATAGAAACAAGAGGCTGTGTTGTGGAGATCTGGCCAGAGTCACTGGGAAGAATGGTTATAGATGGTTGTGAGCCACCATGTGGGTGCTGAGAATTGAACCCAGGTCCTCTGGAAGAGCAGCCAGTGCTTGTAACTGCTAAGCCATTCCTCCAGTCCTACTGGGAACAATAGCATGGGAGCCATCAGCAAAGTGTTTCAAGACAAAGCATCTCCCCAAATTGTAGTGTAGACCCATGTACTTAGCCCCATTTAGTTACTTATCTTAATTGTTTCTTCCCAGGGGGGAACTGGAAATGAATACTTGGATCTATAATGTATCGTTTATGGTTTAGTAGAGGTACCAATGCTCAGGTGAAGTGTGTAATTACTGGACCCTAGTTATCATTAACTCTTAACTAAACCACGTATGGCACCATAAGTTAAAGACCCATCTGTCCCAGAGAGATACTGAATTGAAAGCAGTCCCCTGAGTTGTAGTCAGCTTTTCAAGGAGCAGAGCGGCAGATTGGGTAGTTGTGGGTACTGTCTCCAGGAGGCTAGTTTTCAGGAGAGTACTACTGTTACATAAGCAGTTCTGGAGGGAAAAAAATGGAATGAGTCACAGACAATAAGCAGGAAGTTTGATTTATTTTCTTTCTAAAGCTTGTATCTCATTCTTTCTCTCCTCCCCTTTGTCCTCCTCCTGCCATACCCTTTTCTTTCCTCTCCTTCTCTTTCTTCTCTTCCTTTCCTCTCCTTCAGGGCTGGGGATTGAACCTAAGGCCTCATGCATTCTGGGCAAATGCTTCATCATTGAGCCATGTCCCCAGCTTCTCTATTCTTTTCTCTCATGGAATTTGTTTAGTGGGTGTTTAGTCATTCTGACTAGAAAGACAGAATATGCTCTTACTTTAGGACAAAAGAGTTGGAGAGAAAGAGGCCCTATTTGGAGTTGTGCAGTTTGGTGATGTAGGAATTTATGAGGAGAAAGAGAAAGGTGAGTCACACCTCAGCTACTAGATTAATGCATCAAATTAAGTGTTACCATTCAGGAAGGCAGCAGAAAGAAACTGCTTCCATGGCAACTGTTGTCATAGTTGGATTCTTACTCGTCTTTCACAGAATACAGCGGTTGTGATACTGGCAAGGCTTTACTCATCTTTGAATAAAATCGCTGTGGAGGTTTGTAATTTTGTCTGTTTTTTGTTGGCAATGGAAGTTGAATATACAGAAAGAGAGTAATTACCCAAGGGTTAGAGTTTAGAAAATGTTTAATGTAAGTGGCCAAAGGTGCTTTGTCAGTGAGGTATTCACAGAGCCCTCCAGGGCTGCTAGATAATCACCAGGAGAAAATTTCCGTGGTCCCTTTCTCTCTCCTCATAATATTAAATATGGCTTCTTTTCTTCAGCTCTTCTTTAGAGTCTCCAAAGAAAATTTCATCGCACGCAAGTCCCAGCTTATTTATTGGAACGTCTATTTGGGTCATCACTGTTGCCTCTCTTCCTCTTTTGTTCGCCCGTTTTCTGTACCAGACTTTAAGGGTACCTCGGGTTGAAGGACAATGAGAAAAGGAAGTAGATGAAACTGGAATCTCTATAGATGGTTAATTTGAAACAGAGTTCTTGCTGGAGATTTGCCAGAGGTCTCATGGATCTATAAGCCCACGCTTCCCTTTCTCTTTGTCATCAGATTCAGTAATTGAATACTGGCTGGGTTGCTTTCAGACTCCATGTTCTCCCTCTTGGTGAAGTTGGCATAAGAGAAGGAAGTCAAACAGCGACCTGCATCTTTTATTGGGAGATGCTGACCTGTGGCCTGTGAGCTGCGTGTGCTTGGCTGATGTATTAGTTGGATTTCAGTAAAATCTTCCAAAGGACATGGCTTTAGCTTCCTAGTTTCTGCTAAAGATAGATTGATTAGCAACATACATTAGCATTTTTGGGGTTTATTTCTTTTTTCATGTTTGGGGTTATACATTTATCACCGTTATTGATGTCATGGAATGTTTGATGATGAATTGTCAAGTTTGATTCTCACCACAATCAACACTGCAGTTTAACACCCCAGCATGGAAGACAGTCTGTGTTTTGCTTTAAAAGCATGTTTCTGATGCATCTATTCATTAGCAAACACTAGAAACACCTGGCAATTTCATCCTATTAAGTCCTTGAGCTATCCGAATTCTACTAAACTTTACATGTTGAGACTCCTTCATAAGCTAGCGTCACTCTTTCCAGTCTCCAAAAAACCCCTTCAAAGTCTAATATACTTGTCCATACCCCAAATTTGATGAGTAATCGTGCTTATATGTCCCAGGATGATAAATATTTTTGTTACTATTTAATTCATTCATTATATTTTGTTCTCACTTGTTTTTCATCCCCTGTCCCAGACGATCCATTTCTTTACGTGAATCTCAATTTTTCTATAACCTCACATCTTCCACCATAGCTCATACAAGGTAGATTTTTTTTTAATTCAAATTTGTTAGTGGGTTAACTCATAATACTGTGCATTAGAACGCAGTAGATGGAACACATGAATATATTCTCTTCCACGGACTACCTATTTAAACGTAACTTGGCAGGAATTGTTCAGCAAATTACCTTAATTTGCAAAACTGCCTTCGTGAAACGTTTGCAGCTGTTTCACTTCGTAGGAAAATGATTCATATTGTTTCAAAGACACAGTACTTGGACAAGGTCAAAGCATAATCTATAATGGTAGTGAGTAATAAAAATATAACATTTTCAAACTTTGCATAGTATAAATGCACATTGGAATTTGCTAGAAGATAACCAGATATCCTGGGAAGGAACTTTGAGGTGAGCTGAACATTACTACCTTTTCTAAAATGTTACTATATTCTTTTTTCCCTCTCCTTTCTCAGTCTATGTTGCTATTTTCTAAATTATTTAGCTGTTTCAATGTGATCAACCTTTACTAGTAAGTTTCTTGTTATATTATGATCTAATTTAATCCTTGTACACATTGTTATGGTCAGCTATTGTTATTTGTATTTTAATGGCTAGAAACTATTGAGGCTTGAAGATTTAAGGACTTCTGACATGGACTTGGCACTTCTCACTGAACTGAAGCTAATATCACTCACTCCTTTGATGTACAACCTTGGACAAGAATGTCACTTAAACTTCTTTTGTTTTTATATTTAGTTTAGAAGCAATCTTATTTTGCATGTCCAATACCAGTTCCCTCTCCCTTCTATACTCCCATGCTCCCTACCAATCCCCCCTTCCCCATCCCACTCCTCCATCCAATCCCCAAGGAGGGTAAGGCCTTTCATGTGGAATCATCAAAGTTTGTCACATCATTAGGAGGACCTAGGCCCTTCTCTGTGTATCTGGGTGAAGAGATTATCCCTACTTGGGGAATGGGCTCCCAAAGTCCATTTGTGTGCTAGGAACAAATGCTGGTTTCTCTGTCAGGGGTCGTATAGACTGCCCAGGCTTCCTAACTAACTGGCACCCACATTCAGAGGGCTTGGTTTGGTCCAGTGCTGGTTTGCCAGCTTTATGACTGGGTCATAAAGCTCACTTGGTCGGGTGTGCTGTTTCTGTGAATTTCTTTAACCTGGTCTTGACCCCATTGCTCATCACTCCTCCCTCTCCGCAACTGGATTCCAGGAGTTCAGCTCAGTGTTTAGCTGTGGGTGTCTGCTTCTGCTTCCATCAATCTCTAGTGAAGTTTCTAGTCATCAATCTCATTATAAGGAAAGAGCATTTCTAGCAGTTCCAGTCTTATGCATATACCCAAAGGATGCACATTCATACAACAAGGACATCTGTTCAACTACGTTCATAGCAGCATTGCTTGTAATAGCTAGAACCTGGAAGCAACCTAGATGCCCCTCAACTGAAGAATGGATAAAGAAAATATGGTACATTTACACAATGGAGTACTACTCAGTGTGTGTGTATGTGTGTGTGTGAGTGTGTGTGTGTGTGTGTGTGTGTGTGTGTGTGTGTGTGTGTGTGTGTGTGTGTGTGTGTAACCAAAACAAACAATGAAATCTTGAAATTCATAGACAAATGGAACTGGAAGAAACCATCCTGAGTGAGGTAACTGACTCACAAAAAGACAAACATGGTATGTACTCACTCATATATGGATTTTAGATGTAGAGCAAAGGATCACCAGCCTACAGTCCACACTGCCAGAATAGCTAGGAAACAAGGAGGACCCTAAAGGAGATATACATGATCCCCTGGAGAAGTGGGAAGGGACAAGAGCTCCTGAGCAAATTGGGAGCACAGTGGGAGGTAGGAAAAAAGAGAAGGAGAAGAGGAGGGGGAAGGAGAATATGAAGGATCAGGAAGACTGAGTCATGGGGATAATAGAGGAGAACAAGAAAAAGAAATACCATAATAGAGGGGGCCATTATAGGTTTAAAGAGAAATCTCACAGTAGGGAATCCAGAGATCCACAAGGATAACCCCAACTAAGAATCTAAGCAATAGTGGAGAGGTCACTTAACCTTCTAACCCTTAATTTTTTTCTTTATATGAAAGTAGTAAGACCATCTGCCCTTTCAGCTTCTTGGGCATTCTGGGTAGACATGATGCTGCTCTGAGATGATTAAAATCTGAGAAGGGGATAATTATGTCACTTAAAATTTGTTTCTATTTTTAAATTATGTCTGTATATGTGTGTGTTGAGTGTATGTTTGTGAGTGTGAGTGCAATGTCTGAGGAGGCCAGAGAGGATGTTGAATTATAAAGGAGGTGAGCTATCTCATGAAGCTGCTGGGAACTGAACTCAGGTCCTCTGCAAGAACAGCCAGTGCTCTTAATTGTGACATAATCTCTCCAGCCCTTTATTAATAAGTCACTTTTAATGTTTCCCTTAACATATTGAAGAGAAAACAACTTCTAGATTGTCCTCTGCCTCCCGAGCCACAGTGGAGTAGAAAGTATACAAGTGCATAAAGAGGCATGGAGACCTTCTGTTCTGTAACTTTCTCAGTTTTTACTGTTCTGAAATTAGGTTTTGTAAGTGGGAAAGTGTAGACTTTCTATTTCCCAGTTTTATTTCTAGTGATAGGTACACTCTAGAGAGCTCAACTCCCACAAAAGGCTCAAATGACCTTTTTTTTTCAATATTATTTTTATAAATGGTAGATATATCTCTCCTCTTTAATGTCTACTAACTGTCCTTGAATATGTCTCAAGAACGGCTCACTGTGTCTCTTCAGCATATGCAGTGTACCGGACACAAGCTGCCTGAGCTATGTCATGGCATTGTGTGATGGGAAAACATACAATGGCACCTGACCTAGGATGGGATGGGCTTCGAACGTTGCTTAATACGGATAGCATTAGGTGCCATCTACTAGAAAGTCAGAAAGAAAGAAAGCAAGATAGAAAGAAGGAAGAGAGAGGAAGGAAGAAGCCAGAAGGACAAGAGTACTGCTAAAACTCATGAATTGTCTCTAGCGAAGGAGGTTTTCGGGTATTATTGTGCTTAGTGTTTTTGTTTATGGAGTTCCTGCAATTTCCCTGGGCCAGATTCTTAGTCACAAGAAAAGTAGCGAAGTGCTGAGACAACAGCTGTTTCCAGTCCTTCAGGGTGGTAATTCTGAGCCCACTGATGCACTCCTGCCTGTGAAATGATTCTTCTTGCCTATAAAATTCTGTGTCCTTCCCCAGTGCCATTACTGAGAATGTCCTTATAAAAGCAAGGCTGTTTAACAGATGTCCTAAAGGAGAAAACAGCTGACCTCTTGCGGGGTTCACCAGTTCTCTCTGAAGTAGTCTGAGGTGCTCATTTTCTATAAACCTCACCATGTCATCCCTTCTTTTTAAGAGAGGAACACCAGTTTAGGTGGCCTTTGTATTTTCAGCAATGTTTAGCATCTTGTCAATTCTACACTCATGTTAGAGCAGAAATGGTGTACTAGCTTACAAAGAAACCTTTGCTATTTGTCTAATTTCCTATCACTTGGAAGGTGTGTGTGTGTGTGTGTGTGTGTGTGTGTGTGTGTGTGTGTGTGTATAAAATCACATACATACACATACATGTATGTATTTATGTATGTAAAATGTATGATTCAGGCATGATTTTTTTTTAACTATATAATCTTGGTACTTGGGATGCAATGGCAGGAATTCAGGCCAGCCTCAGGTACAGGGTGAGTGTGAGTCTAGCCTGACTGCTTCAGAACTAGCCTCAAAGCCGAGTGTGGTGGCGCCTGCCTTTAATTCCCGCACTCGGGAGGCAGAGGCAGGTGGATCTCTGAGTTTAAGGCCACGCTGATCTACAGAGGAGTTCCACGACAGCCACAGAGAAACCTTGTCTTGGAAAAACAAACAAATAAGTAAACAACCCTCCCCCAAACCCAAATCAAACAACCCCCTCAAAGAACTTCTCTCAAAATAAAAAAAACATGCACACATAAACATACACACACAGCAGTGGAGGACTTGCTTGACTTGATTATAACGTATATTTCAAATTTTAAAAATTTAAAGCTGCATAATTTTGTTATTAAAATCTTCTAAATGGAATGCGATTAACCCAGTTCAGAAATGAAAATCTGTTTAAGTGTGATACCAAGGACAATGTAGGAATAGCAGGAGGATATGGAAAGCAGCCCGTGCTAGGGGCTTTGTGTGTAGAATCTGTGCTATGTGTTCCTTTGCTTTATGAAGAACAGTGGGGAAGTAAACAGAATGTAAGAAAAAAATTATTATTTAAAATGGACACAGTTGTTTTAAAATAATAAGAGCAGGGGGGAGAACAATGTGTGGAAGATACTTGTTTCTATAAAAACATGTGCTACCTGCCTACTAGAAATGTCAAATTGTTAAAATGTCTCTAATGATAAAGATAAGGAACCATATCCCCACCCCATCCCTCAGTGGAAAACAGGCACATTGTTGCTGTTGGGGTTGATTATCTCAGCTCTTCTGGAGAGTGACTGATTGTGTTTTTGGAGAGTGATGATGATGGAGATGCTGTGAGATAGACACTGCTGAGTGAACTCCAGGCGTGGATACTTGGAGGGAAGGTGACGGCCTTGGTCGCACACGCACATTTTCCATCTAAGTCACTGGTGCCTTCCAGTGGGCAGCCCACCTTTCCAGACCCACCGACTTTTACTCTGCAAGTTATTTGCCTACAGGGCATGCGTGGTTTTTAAAAATGCAAGAACAGTTCTCTGTTCCCACACTCATTTTTATGGGCCCTATTTTTGTAAATACGTCTTTGTTCCCTCATCATAGGAGGAGTCTTACTTCACTCTCTGAAATTTTGTTCCCCTCATAAGCAGAGTTTTAGTTCCCCTTATGACATGTTATCCCCGGAGCACCTCGTTGGGGAAGTTGTTCCATAGTTGCTGTCCTAAGGCTACTTTGAGTATGATTCAACCTTGGGAGTGGTGGCTGCTTAGACTTTGAGGCTGGGGTCCCCTGGCACTGTGCCTTCCAACTGCAGACATCTTTATCTGTGAGGTGTCTTCATAGGCGTTTGTGCAATGAACTTCCCGGAAGGGCAAAGGGCAAACCCAGTATTATTTGCTTTGGATTTTGCGGCACTGGCCAAGTCGTGTTGACTTGGGGTAAACTTAGCAAAAATCAAATTGTGTAAGTCCTAGCAGTTGCATAAAATGCGTTTGCTGTGTTTACCACCAGGCCACCCTATTTTCCAACGGGAGCCTCTTGGTGTTTATATTTGCCTCATTGCTTGTTTGCTAGAACATAAGCTTTTCCTGGGTTGATAACAAGTTCTTAGAGTTTACAAAGTAGTTCTAGGAGGTTACTTATCAGCTTGGTTAAGCCAGGTTGCTACAAGTGAACATTGCACTGCTACATAATATTTTTTATGAGGAAAATATGCTTAAGTACTTATAGTCTCAGGAAACAAGTGCTAGATTTTTTTTTTAAGCTTTTGGAAACCATAGCTGAAAAAATCCCTTGTTTATTCATCTGTATAAATTAAGCAGAAATTGATGGTGTAAGATACAGAATGAAGTCATGTAAAGACTATGCAGTTTGTCCTGGCCAAATGACAGGGACCTCACTTGACAAGGCAGGCGTTTCCTATCTTTATATTTAGATGCAGGAACCTTGGACGTGTGTGATGATCTTGCTCTATGTGGTTTGGACTTTGGGATGGAGGCTGATGGTATTAGGGTAGCAGGAACTACTTACTGGTTTGTATTTAAAATTTAGTATGTGTTAATTGCCTTTAAAATTATATTTACTGACTTTATTGAGTAACTGGCAGTTGTGACTGACTGAAGTAAAAACTATAGTTTTATTGATGGTGTTTTTATGGCTGCGGCAAGATAATAGCCTTGACAATAAATGTTTGGTGAGTTCTTTGAAGGTTTGGATGGTTTTGAGAAAGGGTCATTAATCTACAATCATTTGTAAGATGTCTGTGACATGTGCTGTGGTGCTTACTGTCCTCGGAGGAGATGGAAGGAGCAAACACCCCACCAGAGAGAGGAGGGGAAAACTAAGTGTTCCTGCATCTCTGAAGACCAGAGTTCACTCCTAGTATGATGGAGGGTGATTGGGATGCCTTTGAAGAATGGGGAGCATTTGATAAATAATAATGGCAGAGAGGAACCTGGAGTGGCAATGAAGGGAGCTGGGAATATGCAGTCCTAGAGAGGGATGTCTGGTGTGTTTAAGCTTGTCTCTAGTTACCAGGCAAAGAACATTTCACCTGTTGTTTGGTACCCCCTCTACCTTAGGAATAGTCTAAATTGGTGTAGTTGTTGCTTATATCCTTGTCTTTTTTTTTTTTTTTTTTTAGCTTGATAGGATAACAAAGTAAGACTTTACGTTGGATAATACTTTGACAGCTCTTCATTGATTTATTACATTATATTAGTCAGGGAGCTTCTTTCGCCCATGCTAATCTTTTAACACCTGCTAAATATGATTCTGGCTTAGATGGTATTATTGTTGGGTTTTGAATTAAGGCATTGTTTGTGAATGTGTGACTCTTAAATGGGGATGTAAATGTAATCCTCCCAGGGGGTTATACTCCAAGTGCTTTCAGATGTCAGAAGGCTGTGCCATCATATTTTGCTGTCACATAGAGAAAGGTCCTCTTCCCACGGAAGGGCAGAGTGCTGACATGATTTCTCATTTAGGTGTGCAGCAGACTTCATTTGGGGCACAGAATAGTCCAAAGTCAAGCCTTAATTAGAGTTCTGCTAAATTTATCATGGTCACTTTGGAAATCCAGCAGGACATGCTGCTGATTCTTGCCTCAGTGGGTTTGTTCTGGAGGATCTTTTATTAGCTCTTTGCTGCTCAAATATGTAGGTTTTCCAACAGAACCAAGATGGGACACCTAGTCCTTTAAAGAAATCTGATGATAGATAAAGATGCATAAAAAGTCTACCTAAAAATGCTGGTCCTGTAAATACCTCTTAAGGCTCTTTCTGTCTTTTTGCATTTAGGCTGTCCATCTGGCCCAGGCGAGCTTCCAGATCGAAGCCTTTGGCTCCAAGTTCATTCTTGACCTCATACTGAACAAGTAAGTATGCAGCAAGTCCTCTTAGGAAGCAGGGACAGTAACTCCATTTCTAAGACTCATCAAAACTGTGCTGAAGCAACTGATGTTTCCTAGCTGAGTATGTGGCAAAGAATACTTGAAGCAGTATGAGAAGTCTAAATCGCATCTGTGTCTTTATTTCCTTTCCCTGAAGGGAGACACTTAACACGCTACATGTCCCAGTTGAGTTGTTGATAATCTGATACTTTCATACATAGAAAAAGAAGATTCTGACTGTCACTTCACCTGTGATAGTGTCCTTCCCATTTCAAATACCCACCCCTTCCCTCTTCAACTTTCCTTTCCACGTTCATCTCATTTCCTTTTTCTGAGACCCACTGAGTTTAACCACAATTGTCTATGTGACTGTGGGGTTTGAAAATATCACTGGAGTCTGGTGGGCTTATCAGTTGGCATATAACCAAAGACATTACCACCCCTTTCCCGGAATTCATCAATAGCCTTTAATCCCAGCACTCGGGAGGTAGAGGCAGGCCGATCTCTGTGAGTTTGAGGCTAGCGTGGTGTACAGAGTGTGTGCCAGGACAGGCTTGCAAACAATACAGAGAAACCCTGTCTCGAAAACAAAACAAAACAAAACAAACAAACAAACAAAAAACAAAACAAAACAAAACAAACAAACAAAAAACCAACCAAACAAACAAACGAAAAGCCAGGTAGCTCAGTATGGAGGGATAGGGCCCTGTGAGCCCCTCTCTGATTCATGATTGGCTGTTGATGGGCCCAGTCTTGTCATATTATGATTTTAAATGGAATAAATATTTGAAGTAATGCTAGTTAATTAAATGCTAACTGTAGTAATCAGTATATAAGAAGCATAAAGCATAATTAGACTTTAGTCTAGAAATTCTTCCATTTTACTTTTTATAATGCAACACATGACTTATGTAGGAAGAAGACAGTAAACAATGACTCACAAGTATCTATTTTGAGAAGGTTCTTTGCTTCAGGATTCGCACTAATGTAGATTCTTTGAAACTTTGTGCTGATGAAAATCTACCCCATTGTCTCTGTGTCTGTGTTTATATTGATGTTTGAATGCTTCATCCCAAGTCAGAACAGTTTGTATAGTTGTCTTTGTGCAAAGTTATGAGCGAAAGCTCTTGCCTTATCCAGGGCTCAGGAGGTCACGTCAAACAGGCACAGAGCCTTTGGTGAAGGTGGCTTCCCATATGACTCCCTTTGGTTATAGAAACACTGGACAGATTTTTCATCTATCATCAGTAGTTTGAACAAGGCTACATTGTATAAGAAACTATTACTTAATGCCACCAGACACTGTCATGCAGGTGACCGTCACCAACATGGGAGGAGTTGCAGTAGTCTATTAAATTTCTTGTATGCCAAATTCTATCTGCTCTGCAGAAAAAAAATTGCAGAGTAAGCTTGGATGCTCCTTACTCAAGTGTTATTGCAGCTTTAAGTCAGAATGAGTCAGCAGGACTCTGAATTTCTGTGTTAAAGATATTGCAGGTTTTCTTCCTTGGTTGAGTTCCAGTTCACCATGCTAGGTCAGCAGTGTGCCTGCATAAAAGATTGTCTTGCCAAGTCTTAGGCTATGTTGAGTACTGGGATGTGGCTAATTTTAGTCTGTCTCAGCCCTCTACTTGATGCTGTCTGAGGTGGAGGTTGCAGTCAGTGCTGCAGTGAACTTTGGAGGCCAGCTATGCCTACCCACTGCACCACTAGCTGCACCAACTGCTGTGTATTCTGAATATTAAAATGCCGTGGCCACAGCAGAACCTTCCAGTCAAAGAAGTGATGTCCGAGAAAGGGTCACATGGAATATCCCAGAGTACTTAGAGTTATAGAGGCAGACCAGAAAATGTTAGTAACGTTTAACACGCAAAGGAATGTGGTTGAATACCTATTGTGGATATCCTTGCTGGAGGAATTGAGTCCAACTGGGGTTGGTTGAGAGATAAGACAACTTTAGAAGAGTGTGAAGAAGTCATACTCTGGCAGTATGACTAAACCCAAAAGGTTTAGTGCAAAGCCAGTTGGTACAATCAGTGAAGGAAGGGTTATTACTTGCAGCACTGGGGATAGGATAGCGTTTTCCAAAAGCAGTGTCTCTTTGCACACAGAAGGCTAGGGGTTTTGTTCTGAAGACGCATCCATATTCATATTGGAAAGAGGAGTGAGTCAACATATGTAGACTCTTGAGCATCACTGAGCATGTTCAGCAGGAGATCATGTGGATAAACTTCTTCATAAACCACAAAATTGGTGGACGGGAGGATCCAGAGAATATAACTTCACATATAGAGGGCTTAGCATTATAATAAACAAAGTTTACTCTGGTCAACTGGAGGATAACTCAGCGATTTTGCTTGGTTTTAAACTGGTGCTGTATCTGATCACAATAACAGAAAACAACTTGAAAGGATGTTGGTAGCCATTTAAAGGGATGGCATCTTATTTTGCACGTACCTAAAAGTTCTAGTTTTGCAGCTAATCGTTACACCAAGGAGAAGCAGCTCTTCAGGCTGGAGGAGTGTGAAAATCCATCTTAGAAGGTAATATTGGACACCTACCTTTTAAGACAGGTGATTATCAACAAGGAGAGCCTTAGGAAATGAGAGGAAGAGGGAGAAGATGGGGAAGTGCATCTAGGCATTGACAGGTCTCAGATTTTGAGGTTCAAAAGAGACACAGAGATGGCTTGTCTTTTTGGGTAAGATATTTTCTGAGGAAACACTGACACCATAAACAAATGGGTGGGTGTGATGGGGTCCTAAAGGGAGTTAAGACCCAAAAGGCTAAGCAGGGTCCCTTATATGTTTCTGTGAATGTGGGCGGGTCCCATGCTATGAAGTTGATGATTAGCTCACAATTGGTGCTTGTAACTAGGTTGTTTCTGATTCCCAGGCAGCAGGGGAATTGGGAAATGTTAAGTCATTCAGTTAGTGTGTGTTTATCATACAAGATAAACCTTACACCCCTCCACCCCCCAATGCTAAATGTGCTTGGTAAAATTCCTTTGGGAAGTGAGGATTCCAGACACACAGGCACCATGACAGGGTGCCCATCATTTCTTTTACAGCAGATAAAAAGGTATATAGACAAAGAGGCCTGGGTATCACCTAGCCCTGTAAGTAGCCCTAGATCTGTAATAGTGGCTTATGCTAAGAAGGCAGGACCATGTAATGTTGGGCATGAAGAGGCAGTTGGCCTTTTGTTGAATTTTTCATAAGTTACAAGGGTGAGACAGAGGGAGACAATTCTGAAGATCTAAGCCCAGGATGTCTCAACTTGCCAGGGTCGGGAACCCAGGTCCAGATGTTCATATAATGGAAAAAAAAAATCAGTACTTAGGATATGAGGATATGGGTGCTAAGGACAGTAAGGAGCTTATTCAATGATCAAAGTATGTAAAAGAGGAACTTTGTTCACAAATTTGTCTTTGAGTGTCAAGGAGTTGAAGAATTTCGGGTGCTCTATACTGAGGGAGACTAAGCTACATAAAGAGCTATATGCCTGGGAATAGGCAGAGAACGTCAGGAGCTCAGAACTACCTCCTTTCAAGTCTGCTGCTTCGTGGTGTGGAGCTGAAGGAGGAGGGGAGTGATAGATAAATAGATCAAACTAGAACGTTAGAGTTCCAGACAAATCATTTATGATTGGTCAGCTTGTCTGTTTGTAGCACTGAGTATCAGATCCAAAGGTTAAGAGAGGAGGATGAGGAAAGGAAGGAGGAAGAGAAGTAGGAGGAGGAGGAAAAGTAACCAACCAAACATCCAAATGAACAAAAACAACACACTAACAAACGCCACACGGTATACAGAGAAAGATGCAGAGCCTTTCCCTCACTTTCAGCCACCCAAGAGGCGCATGCAAGTCCCCTAGAAGAATTAGCAACCTTAGAGTTCCGTGAAAAGTCACCCAGGGAACCATTACAGTCAGAGCCCACAGAACAGAGATGTTGCCCACGGTAGAACCAGGGAAGATTAATAATGTGTCACCCAGCTGTCTGACGTTCAAAATTAGTGATTTCCATGTTGAGTCAAAAGCGAGTGAAGCTCGAGTGTTCTTTTTTTCCTTGATAACAAACTCATGGACAATCCACTGTTTGTGCTCAGGTTCTTAGGCCCCATTCCCGAGGCTGTAAAAAGTCAGGAGCCATAAACAGAACTCCTGCTCTCCAGCAGTGCTAAGAAGCACAGGCAGGGGTTACTTGGGTGACATCTTTAGTTGGTAAAATCATTAGAATTGGTTTGACAGGGATGACAAAGCAGCAAAGAAAGCCCATAGAAGTCTCTTGATTAGACAGTTTGTGTCTTGAGGGTGGTTGGCCAAAGCTGCATCGGAGAAATGGGAGCTGGAGGGAGTCACCCTAGGAATCACGTCTGAATAAACATTAATGACAAATGTGTCTTTAGAGGAAGGAAGAGAGGTGGAATTCAAAGAGCTGGGAGATGGGCAGGAGGTGGGGAGAGGAGACAGTGAAGGAGATGGGTGACTGGGGAAGTAGGAGGAGAATGGGCAGAATAATGATGTTGACAGTTTCAAAACTGAAAGATGTGATTCACACCATTATCTGCAGTTGAATGCTCTGGTAAGTTAAGAAGCAGTAAGCGTCCCTTGGATTTTCCAGTTGGTTTGTTGCAGGTGGTTGGAGGAGAGTGGTTTTAGTGAAGCCTGGGTTGTTGTGGGGAATCAGTCACAGAGCTAGGGATGAAACGAGAGAACATAACTCGGAGACAGAAAATGGCCACTGGAGGAAGGGCTGGGAGAAGAGTCAGAGGAAGGTACCAGTGTTTCTGTTGATGAACAGGCTGATGAACTGGGAGATGGAGCTGATGGGTGAGGGGTTAATGACATAGAAGGGATATTCTGTGGAGCAGATACTTAGACACCATTCTTCATTGCATTGAAAACATAAGTGATTTGTGTACTATGCTTTCTGTTGCCCCATAGCTGCTCACTGGTCATTAATTTAGAAAATAACAGGACTTGAAGGTCATTGAAATTTTGGATGCCTACAGTTTTGGTGAAACCTCCACCCTGCCTCACTCCTCCCACTCCAGATCTTGCCCCAAAGAAAGCAGTCAAGGGTCATCTTCCCCTGAGATGCTCAGGACCACTCCTACAGGCTATTTAAGGCCTGGTCCCTCAACCTGCTATTGTAGTTCACCTTCATGGTTTCTCCTCTTCCGCTGGGACCACCCAGGAGTGCTTTGCTCATTAATTCAGCCTGATCTGATTTATTGTATCAGTGGAGAGACTTATTATCCAGGTAAGAAAACCTTCTAACACAATTGGCTACAAGTCCCCAGCATGCTTTCCTGTTTATTTAAAGGGACATACATGTAATCTCAGCACTTGGGTAGCAGAGGTAGGAGAATCACCTGCATGATCAAGGCCAGTCTGATAAGCTCTAGGCCAGCTAGGGCAACATAGAAAGACCCTGTGATAAATAATGAATCAGTGCTTGTACACAACTGACCTATATGTAGGACAGAGGATGAAGAATTCTCTCTGTATACTCAGACTGG
The DNA here is from genome assembly GCA_030556225.1 of Cricetiscus sungorus. Taxonomy (NCBI): domain Eukaryota; kingdom Metazoa; phylum Chordata; class Mammalia; order Rodentia; family Cricetidae; genus Cricetiscus; species Cricetiscus sungorus. Next base: position 41,402,437 of record JANBXA010000328.1, on the reverse strand, counting down.
ACTAGGGCAATACAGAAAGCTGTAGTGGACCAGAAGGCATGGAGAGAGGAGAGACTGTGGGGTTCAGAGCTGTGCACAAGGCCCATGGCGCCATGCTGTGCACAGAGCATCGCTGACTTGCTGTCATGTTCTTCTTTTTCTGGGGTGTTATGGGAGTTCATGATGATATGTGCAGGAGAACGGTGCATGGTGACAGTATGAGGATTCAGATGACTTCAGGGATCTCAGGGTCTCTGCATGGGTGGGGATGGCCCCAGCAAAGAGTTAAGTAAGTAAAAAGGGCAGCATTGAAAAGAAAAGTGTTACTATGCTGTATTCAGAATGGTAGTTCTGGATTTGGATGAGATTTTTGGTTGGATTTTCTGGGAATCAGGGGTGTTCAAGACGAGTATCTAGAAAGCGCAGATTTACAGAAACATATGCACACAGCAATTTGCTCATTAAAAGCAGTTCATGCTGTACTCTTGAAAGAAGAAAACAACCATGCTAAAATAGTTCCAGTTAGGTTAAATAAAGAACCCGACTTTCATGCTGACTGACATGGTTAATTCATACTTCAGTTAGTCAACACACTGAGCATCTAGTTTGTGTACGATGCTGTGCTGAGCAGCATAGGGAATTCAAAGTGAGAGATTTTTTTTCCTCCCTTCCCAACAGCCCACAGTTAAAAGAAAAAGAAAAAAGAATTCAAACTGGAGAAATGAAATTAATATGTATGCAGATGCTACTAAAACATGATGGATCAGGGAAGGACACACCAGTTGATTATCCAATACCAACTGGTCAGCCTGGAAAGCATACAATTAACATTATATATTTATTGAACAGGTTGTATTTATATATTTAGGAACACACATACACACACACACACACACACACACACACACACACACACCCCAACAACAGTTATAGGAAAAGAGGTCATGGAGTGGGTATAGGGGAAATCTGAAGGAAGAAAAGGGGGAAATGATGTATATTATAATCTCAAAAAGCAAATATATGTATTGTATATATATGCATACATATATATATATATATTTAAAAACAATCTCAATTAGAAACAAAAACATAGTCATTGTGACCCCTTGGTGGTGAGAGAACTTTCTGTCTGTGAATGAGACTATACTGAGTCTTGAAGGGTGCCCTTTAGAACATGGGTCCCTGGATAATGGAAAAGCGAGGCTGAAAATAGAAGACCCTACTTACGTGAGACCGTTTGCTTTCTATGCCACCGAAGGTCTCCCCTGGAGGAATTCTGGGGCCCTGCACTCTCAGATCCTGCCTGGCAGTTACCTAACCGAGAGGCAGAGGATTTAGATTTTGTTCAGCTGCAGGCTGTTGTTGGCTGTGGGCTGCTTCTGGAGGAAGTGGCCCTTCACTACTTCCTCCCAGGTAAGGGCAAACACTCTTAGGCCATTTCTCTGGTCTTTCTTCAGCTGCTGTGAATGTTCAAGACATTTCATATTTTCAAAGGATGCCTTCCACACACCAACTCATAGGGTTGGAGGCAGGAATGCTAAGGCTGAGGGAGGGGGCTTTGTCGGAGAGACTTGAACCCACAAAACAGCAAAGGCCAACTACTTTCTGGGCCTTTCTTCATTCTAAAGAGGGGTTTCAGCTTTGTTCTGATTGATGTGTTTTTCAGCTCTGCAGATTTCGAGGCCTGAGCTTCGTTTTGGTTTAGGAGAAGCAGCACATGAAGAAGAAACAGCCCCCTACCTCCTTTTGCTTTTGGGAGTGAATAAAACCAGATATGATTGTCCATGGACTGGGTATGGTAGCGAGCAGACTGACTTGTGCACAGTCCCAGGCTGTAGTGTCATCCAGGTCTTAAATTCTGGGTTTTCTGACTCCTGTTCCAAGATGGCTGCTTTGTGTGAGTGCCCCAGCCTTTCTCTTCTCTCAGCACGTGAGTTCCACTGCTGACTTTCCCTCACCCATTTTAGAGAGCTCAGGAAGTTGCAATCTGGACTTTGCACCTCAGCCCTGCTGCTGAGGTCAGCCTCAGGGCTTCAGTCTGAAGACGTTAGGGTAGTTGATGTTCGTAGTGTACGGAGTCCATTTCAGGTTCGGTGTCTTTAGAAGTTGCTTCTTAGGGCACATGCTTTCTTTCCTAAGTTCAAGGGGTCTGCAGAAGAGACTTCTGTGTGATACTAGCAATGGTTAGACCGTCACCTACGCACTTACCCATACTGTGTTTAAAGTCCTTTAATAACCGTTATAGGCCATGAGTTCATCTCCTCTGCTATTGGGCAATCTGAGACCTGTGAGACTTGGTTGCAGTTTGGAATTCCAGCCTGGCTGTCTGATGGAGCTATGACTATTCTCCTATGATTATTCAGTGATTATAGCACCGAGGTATCAATTACCTAATTAGCTGGGTAAGGTTCTTATGATTTCATATGTTCATGTGGACTGAGGAGGAAAGAACAAAACTATCTTGATCAGTTTTTAATAATATAAGCAGCATGCACAAGACTCCAGTTGCGTTTAAAACAGCCCCATGCATGGAACCAGGTTATCTGTCACAAACCGACTTCTATCTCCAGCCTAAAAATTAAAATACAATATCTTTGTGAACTTCAGTGCCTCACCATGTAGCTAAGGTTGGAGTAAGGTTTTTTAAAAAGATAATTGGTTCAAAGGCAGTCTTTTGAGGAGTCCACAATTCAGTATGACTGCTTTCCTCATAAGAAATCTGAGAGGTCGTGAATGTACATAAAGAAACCTCACATCCATAAATCAAGGAGAGGCCCCCAGAATTTAACCAGCCCTGCCGACATGTTGTTATTGGGCTCTCATGACTGAGGAGATAATTTTTTTTTGTCCATTTGTGTAAGTTACTGTCCTGGTACTTTGCTTACACTTTGCTTACAGACTTTGCTAAAATCCACCATCCTGATCCACTTCAGCCAGATATGCAGCATCAGTGGTGTTGTTAGTAAGGGAATCTATTTGTCTCTTACAGCTGATTATCAGACTGCCATTTCAAGGGCTGGCTTGAGACTGTGGTCTCTTTTGCATTTAGATATTTTAGGGAGTCTTGGAACTATTTTGGTAAATTCAGGAAAAAAGTTTCTGAAATAATAAGGAATCTTGAGAAGCAGTTTCTAAGGGTATAACTCCTGATCGAGTGGTGCCACATGTAATATGATATTCATGTAATATGATATACATGGATTACATGTTCACTGCCCAGAACAGCTGTGGAAAGTTTCCTCCTGTTGGGGGTGGGGGTGAGAAGGGGCTGCTAAGGGGTTTCACTTCCTCATACATTCTCTCCTGTTTTGTTCTGAACATTTTGACCCCAGGGGTCCAGATAGCTCTGATTTTTGCCATGTTTTCTCTGAACAGATAAGACTTAGCAGGCCTCGCCCTGGACACATCTGCCTGGGAAGCTAAGCCCGTGTTGGATGCTTTAGATATTACATACTTCTGATGAGTCTTCTTTGTGTTGGTGGAACAGGTCCAGACTTGGGAAAAATTTAGAGTAAGAAAAGTACTCTCCTAGTGTTAGCAGGTTCTGGCTTTAGTTATTTACAGTGTTTACCCAGCTGCTTAAAAAGGGTCTCACAACTAAATACAATGGTAACAGCAGCATTAAAATACAGTCACAAGTGTAGCATGTGCCTTTCATCCCAGCACTCAGGAGAGGCTATGGCAGGCAGTTCTCTATGAGTTTGGGCCAGCCTGGTCTATATAGAGAGGTACAGGTCAGCCAGAGTTACATGATAGAGAGAACCAGTCTCCCCAAAACAAAGAAAAAGCCACACTGCAGACATAGGTATTTCTCTCCCTGCCTTCCCTCCCTCTGATCCAGGGCTTTGTGAACAGAAGTCAAGTCCTCTTCCTCCAGTGTGTGTCTTGATTTCTACAGACAGACACGATCTAGCTAGTGCTTGCCTTCTGCTTATTCTAAGAAGCCCTTCGCTCCCAGTTCATGCTGTCTATTGACAACAATTGTCATGGGTGAATCATCAAGGCCAGGAAAATCTGGAGCTAGCTTTAGGGTTTTTAGATTTTGAGAGGTGATAAAATTGTGATGGCTGTACGCAGAGAACCCAGCAGCTACAGCAAAGAGAAAACACAACACCTCAGGGTTTATATCAGAATCATAGGACTTTAATTGCCAGCAATGGCATCTCTGGGCACTTGCCATTCAATACAGGATATAAAACACAAACCTAGCGAACCTGGGAACTGTTTCTTGACTGCTAGATAAAAGGAGACCCCAAGCAGGCAACCAACCTGAGGTGAAATATGGCCAAATAAACCAGAATTTTATCCACTCTTCAGAGCACTTACTGGTTTCATACATAAAAATTCTAGCAGAAGTTAGTCATGACAAAAGAGGGAAAAGCACAGAGGAGTCAAAGCATTGAGGATGAGTTAATTGCAGTAGTTACTGAAGCTAGATCTAAATTGATTGAGAAAGGTTGTGTAATTTTTTTTTTTTAATCTGGTAAGGGTTCATCTGTCTGTCTACAGATAGAAATATCTTTCGGTCAAGGAGGAACTTAGTCCTTTGGTTTGGTACAGCAAGTCATTTATCAGCATTATGGTTAATATGGACAACCATCATTTTTGCAAAGGAACAGCAATAATACTTAAATGGGCTTCTCATTCCGACCTTCTGTATGAGCCGAGTACATAGAGTTCTTTCTAACCTCAGCGAAATGACCAATAAATTTGCACTGATGGAAGGAAGCCTTTCATAAACCATCCCCCGCAGTTTTATTTCATGATGTTTATTGCATGCCTGCTAAGTGCCAGGCAGTGTTAAGATCACAAAAGAGGGATCTTTTGCCCACGAAGCTTGCAGGATGGTGGAGGAGGAAGATAAGCCCACGGCACTTAATAGTAAAGAATACAGGGTGCTTGTACTCACATAGGAAGGACATAAATTAGATTAAGGGTAGGAGTGGTTGTGGAACTAGATGTTCATGGAAATTGATGTTTCCAATTATACCTCAAGCTTGTTTTTTTAAGAGTTTTCCAGGTAGAGACTTGAAAGCAGAGATCTGGATGCTTGGAGTAAGAGAAAATGGAGGCCCACGAGATAAACAAACCTACACAGGGACTGCTAATGACTGCTGATAGCAGAACCCAGCTCTTTCAGTCATCAAAGCCTCCAAGAGGCTAAGTTCATGTACAAAGCTATTGCAAAATACTCCAGAACAATCAAACTTTATTTCTGTGGTTCTGGAGGTAGGAAAATCTGAGTCCGAGGTGCAAGAAGATTTGAATGTGGTCAAGGACATCTGCTTGGGGATGTTGCTGCACTGGACAAGGTGTGTCCTCACAACTGGGCAAGAGATGGAGGCTGAGGCAGCTCTCGGAAGCCTGCCTTGAAATGGCATTAATACCATTTTATGTGGGCCAAGCCCTCACAGCCTTGTCATTGTCCCAGTGCCCACCCTACCTCTTCATGCCATCACCTGAATGTTAAGTTCCAGTTTGAGTTTTGGAAGGACACGTGCCAGCTGTATTTGAAAAGCCCCATAGCTGTGACCCTCTGAGAAATGAAACAATGTAGAACTCACCTTTTCACATGGTGTTGCTTTTTATAATTCCTATTCCATGCATAAATCTAGCCCTAAACAATGACTTAATAACTTTTCCTCTTGATTCTGTATGGATTTATATAAAGACACAGCTTGATAATCAGAAAATGACTCATTAAGAACCTCGGTGGTTGTTTTTGTTGCCAGTGAAGATTGCATCACTTTTAGAATTATTTCTTTTGGTGATTCATAGACCATATTCACTATAGAAAATTATTTCTCTGCTCTTTTCAAATTAATTATCAATTAGAAGGACCAATATTAGAATCCTAACTAGAGCTTGTTATGATTTGTTTATTAAAATGCACTTTTCAGAAATGTCACTTCTAATTCATCTTCCCCCATGATGTTCATATGTTTCCTGTTCAGACTGTTTTAAAAGAAAAAAAACTCGTAGAGGCTTAATTTTTTCTTTCAGTAAAAACTTTTAAGCTTAATTTAAACAATTAAAACCATATTTACCCTTTTTATAGGGATACATTTTGAATAAGAGGCTAAAAATTTCTAACACACCATGCATCATACATTTTCTTTCTTCCTCATTTGTCTTCTTACCAATCTAGTTCATACATGCAATAATTTAGACTATCCTATATGACTAGAAGATCTTTTGGTTTTGTTTTTCAAGATAGGGTTTCTCCTGAGTGCTGGAATCAAAGGCGTGCACCACCACCGCCCTGCTTGTGGCTAGGAGATTCTTAGGCAAGAACAAACTAGATCTGTTAGAAATTCCCGAGAGCTCTGATTTTCAACATCCCTTCTAGTTTCATTGGGATGTAGCTAATGAATCTATGGTGTTTAAAAATACATACAGTGCATTGTTTTGATGTCTATATATATTGTGACATCACAATATATCCTTAAGCTAACAGACATACTAATTGATCCATCACTGGAATCTTTTCCTGTTCCCTTTCTTCTTCCTCTTTCCTTTCCTCCCTCCCTCTCTTCCTCCCTCCTTCCCTCCCTCCCTCTACCTTTTCCCTTCCTCCCCCTTCCTTTCCTCCTTCTCCCTCCCTACCTCTTCCCTTCTTCCCTCCCTCCCCTCCCTCCCCCTCCTTCTCCCTCCCTCTCCCTTTCTCTTCCTCCCTCCCTCACTCCTTTCTTCCTTTCCTAAGGAGGGGTTTTGTAGAGATTCAGCAGTAATGGGGGGGCCTGCCTATTGTTACTGTTTTGCCACCATGTTGACCTGACTTGGTCTTAAGAACATGCTCTACTTTTAAACATATTCAAATGCAGGGTTCTTCCTTTCTCCTGCCCACCCACCTCTCTTCCGTCCACTCTCTATACAGTGTTTGGCTATAGGACAAGAATGAGACTGAGTTTTAAGGAACCCACAGTTTAGGATCTGACCAGGGAAAAGAGGGGCCTGTTAATGAGTTTTTAGGGTGAGTAACTCAAGGATGACTAAGTCGTTCAGAACTTCTGGACGTGAGGCAGGAGAATAATTCTTCCTGAGCACCCATGCGTTTTCCTAGATGAGTCACCAACTTGGGGTGTTTACTAGCTGTATGAATGATGAACTGTTAGCGTCTTTTCCGCTAATGTCTCTCCCTGATGCATCTTCAGCAGCATTTTATGGGCTGCAGAAAGAAGTTCTGATATTTTAGTGGGATTTAGAAACACATCCCTGCCCTGTTTGCGTTGTTCCTATGACATCATTAGTGTAGTCTTTAATGTAGACATTTAGAGATGACAGTACTTCCAGGAGTCAATATTCTCTCCACCCCTGGATTCCACGTGTGCTTTTAAGTTAGTTAACCATGGAAACAAAGAAAAGTACAGGAAACGATTAGATATTTCTTTTTTACAAAGGCAGTTTGAGGCAAGGTTTGCAGATCTGTGGATTTGAGGCAGCAAACTGTTTTGTACACAGCACTGTGAACAAAATGCTCATATGATATTCCCTGTTTTGAATATGTGTCCCTCCCACATGTTCCCATGTAGAAGACGACATTCCATGCTGCAGAAGAAAACATTAGGCAGGGTTGCCTTTTGCGAGTTTGATTTTAATCACAGCATTATTTCCTTCCTGGTGGTTTTCTAAGTTTAAGCCAGTCTATACAGTTTCCTTTTTGGTGGCCTTGCTTCTGAGTGGAAGTAGGCTATCATAAGAGCTGTTAGCCCTTGTTGGAGTTGGCAGAGTGTGTCACTTTGAAATCCATGCTTTGAAGATGGAGGGCATTATAGAGGCTCCTGGGCTGATGCAAAGAGCCTTCGTTAGGATGCATACATGAAAATAACGATGCACCTGCCTGTGCACTTCCTATCTCTAAGGATACTTTGCATTGTTTCAACAGAATTCTTTTTATTATGAGAAGCCGGAGTGCAACTCTTAAAGGCCTTACAGGTTTGTTTCCTATGTAAGGTAGTCCCTTCTTGTGGATGCTAAGAAGTCTGCTGGTGAATCAAGGACACCCTGGACCTGACAGGGCTGATTCTTAGACCAGGCCAACTTGTTTCCACATATATATATATATATCTCCCTTGTTCCAGGTTTTTTGTACTTAAAAGCCACTCAACTCTCGGACACTAAATGCTAGTCTACTTTAACCACTTACCAGTACCTTTTGGAAAATGGCCTTTGAGATTGCTATTGTCCCCAAGAAAATAGCCAAAATTTTGTTCATATATGTTCAGTCAAAGTACAAAAGAGCACAGGGTCCTTTCCAAGAAGAAAAGAAAGTCTCCAAGAGTTTTTCTAATACACAAGAAGTCCACATTTCGAGCATGTAAGTCCCTATTTATAGTCCTTCCCTGCTGAGTTCAGTACTGCTGAGCAGCGGGGCACTTTTGTAGTGTACAAAAGGGTATTTTGAAGTCCTTAAGAACTTTCCGCAAGGTGAAAGCCATCTCACGTTGAATCCTGCCATTATTGCCATCTCAGTGTTTTACAGATGAGATAAAATTAGTGCTATCTGTGTTAGAGGATCATTCAGAGCTATGTACTGACAGCCAGCTGAATGTGACACACAAGGAATTGCACTAACCCAAAAGAAGGTATATTAACATTCTGCTTAGGATTAAGGTATGGTAGCTGAGATACTGCATCAATGTCTTCTGCAGACAGAATATTAGGCTTGATGCTAAAAATTAACCTGCACCTGATACGACCCTGTTGGGAAGAAAACGCTCAAAATGCAGTGATTTTTTCTTTGTCTTTAGAAATGACGGCACTGTATAGAAGCCATCAGTGTGGAATATGATACATTTTTATATTTATTATTTACTAATTGTCATTAACAGGAAGTAGTCTAGAAAACTATATCCACATTCCCCCAAAATGGATTATGGATGTTTATTATCATTTAAAGGGGTTTGGTTACAAATTGTTATTAGTCATAGTCAGGAAAAAGCTAAACAAATAAGTTATATTCGAAGATCTCTTCCTAAAGGAAAAAAGGGGGATAGAATATAAAATGATAGGACAAAAGGGTAGATTATTGAATCTACTTTAATCCAAATGACAACTGTTAATCTCAAAATATTTTGTTTTTCCATTCAAGGCAGGGTTTCTCTGTGTAGCTTTGTCAACCAGACTGGCCTCAAACTCACAGAGATCCACTTGCCTGTGCCTCCCAAGTGTTGGGATTAAAGGCATACACCACCACCGCCTGGCTCTCAAAATGTTTTACATTGGTATAGATTTTAGTTTATTGGTACAAATTTGAAGTTATTTCTGTTATGTTGTATGTGTGTTTCTACTCTTGTTTGGAATATTGTGCTTAAGGGACTCATTTAAAAATATAATGTATAGTTAAGAAATACAGGTTAGTAGTTAGTCATCTGTAACAGTAAAACTTACAGTCATATTAGGTATATTTTCAAGGTTAAACAGCTATGTTTAGATAGATGGTCTTCAAATACTTCAAAGATCTACAGAATACAACATTTAAATATTTTTATAATGTAAGGCTTTTTATGACAGTGCTCCTGGTAGCACCAATCTACTTCAGAGAAGATGATGGGCACTCCATATGGAATATGCTTGCTTTATGACAAAAGCTAGCCATATGGGCAAAAACTGCTCTTGCCTCATTTGCTGACAGTAATCCTCCAAACTGGACCAATAGGACGGAAAAAATAAAAGGTGACTACTGAACTTTGCCATGAGGTAGGATAGTCCTTCAGAATTCCCTACTTCACAGGAAAGTCTGTCAGATATGCTAGGCCTGTAGGCCAGACACAGATGTCCCAATGTTACAGAAAAACTGTGGGTGATTGTCCGACTGCACAAACATTGAGATGTCCCTGTTGTTAGGTAACATTTCACTCTTCTGGGGTGGATGGAGTTGAAGACTAGTCATAGTTAAAGTTTTCTTTAGTTATGATAAAAGGTAAACTAAAAGTAAAACTTTAAATTCATCAACATAAGATAGGTAATAGAATATTTTCTCTAATTTTGCCAGGTAAAAATAAACTGAGTATTGTAATAACTGTTTTTGTCATGTACATTTTACCATGTTGAAGTTAAGACCTATTTTATTTAGACAAATCCTTTTGTACACTATGAATATGTATTACTCTCCTTGGTTAACAAAAGCTGATTGGCCAGTAGTCAGGCAAAAAGTATAGTTGAGGTGATCAAACTGAGGATACGAGGAGAAAGAAGGGTGGAGTAAGAGAGTTGAGAGGAAACTCGGAAAAACAAGATGAATGTGCCATGCTAATAAAGTGCTACCATTTACCAGAGTGCAAATAAGGAATATGGGTTAATTTAAAATGTAGAAGCTAATTAGTAATAAGCCTGAGCTATTGACTGAGGATTTACAAGTAATATAAGCCTCTTTGTGGTCATTTGGAAGCAGCTCCTGGGATGGGAAAACTCCACCTATGTTCTTATATTTATTATTAATTATCCTTAACACAGCTAACATACAATTAATTAAAAAACAGTCACTCCTTGATGGTTTTAAAACTTCACATATAAAAATGTAAACCTTAACAGATAATTGTTGTTGCTTTCTCCTGTGTTAACTGTCAGCCAACAGAAACTTCCGTTTAGATACATAAAATAATTCTCTAGGCTGGCCAGATGGCTCAGCCGAGCAAGCCTGGTGACCTGAGGTTTTGATCTCTAGAATTCACACCAAGAAAACCAAGTATTTAAAGCAGTCTTATGACCTTAGTGTGCCTGCCATGACAAGCACCACTCCCCCAACTAAGTAGATATGTTTTATTTTCTCTCTCTCTCCTTTTTTAAATAATTTTAGCACACTATTTATTGAATCTTTAGTATATGATACTAAAGAAAGGACATGATACTAAGGAACATGATACTAAGTATATGATGCTAAGGAAAGAAAGGTCAGCCACTGCAGGTAAGACTGCTCTGTGTAGTAAAAATCAGTACAGTTTTCATTGACATCGAAGAACAAGAAAACCTAACACCTACGAGAAGCACGTTTTAGAGAGAACATTTTATACTACTCTGGATTTCCAATGAAAGTCGTGTTCAGAAGGCTGTAGACATTGTTCTTGTTCATAGCGTGCAGTATCATTGGTTGGAGCAAGGCCTCAGTATTCTTTTCTTCAATGTTTTTTTGTCTTGTCTATTTACTTTTCCCCAGTATTTTTAAATGGTTTTTTTTTTATATCTATTTTCTCCTTCATTCTTTTTCCTACCTTATTTCTGAATGTGTTTTACACAATCTTTTATTTGTGTATGTTCTTCTAAAACATAAATTATAGTTTCATGGGCCTTCCCCATAAAGGATGTTCTCTATATATCTCTACTCAACATGGTATTTAAAGATCAGTGCCTTTAACTGTGTCTGTCTTTCCATTATATCTAACCGTGGTAGCGGATCTGATGGAGCACATCCAATATCCATTTATTCTCCCAGAGAGCGAAATCTAGATTCCCTTTGGCTCTGTGCATTCATAAGCCATATCCTAATGTGTTCCCATAAGTCAGTGTAAACATAGCCAGAGGCCCGTGTGCGAACCCCTCTAATGTGTATTCAGAGTTGCTGTAGTAGTGTGGGTTTATCCTCCAGACAGCCTACACTTGTCTACCCTTGATCAGAGCACAATGCTCCATAGAGCATTCAAATCCTGACTCTAGTTGAGAACACGATTGTTTTTAGTAGATAGTACTTTCAGGAATAGAAACTTAGGCCTTATGAGAAACACCATCTTTAGTATAAATTAGTTCTCGAGGGACTATGTTAATTTGTTTAGGCCTCTGTGGTTGTTATGGGAATGGAGTTATCCTCTTTCAGTGCAATGTTACCATGTTAGCTTACGTTTTTAGCATAAAGGACTGGATGCATATGTGCTCAAAGCCATGTGCCATACATACCACCAGCTAAGAGGGCCCTTGGTGTAGAACCAAGATTGTGATATCAAAGGGCCAGCTTTTACAGCTGACAGTTGGGGAAGTGCCCATGTGAACATTAGGTGAGAGGATGAAGGAGGTCGAGAAGAAGGAGAGAAAGGATCGGCCACCACAAGGAAGACTGTGCCTTGTGTAGTCGGGTCCTGTAGTGAATCCGTTGACAGTGAGCTGTGGGGGACAGTGTGCTTTCAATGTTTGCTATGTTTTCTGATTCTGTCATTTGGATAAATCATGGGAGCACTGAGTGTCAGTTCATGGAACTGTTAACTGAGATTGAGGGGAGGGCTCCCTGAGCAGCACTGTATGAAAGGGACCTGCCTTCGTGTACGCTACGGACGCAACGGTGTTCCCTTCCTCTGGCGAAGTGCACTTGCTGTGCTCTGGCTGCCCATTGGACACTTTCTCAGTTACTCTTCCACAGGTCTAGTCCTGGCCTTTTTGGTGTAAAGGCGTTTAGGCAGTCACTTTTTTTTGTTTGTTGTTGTTGTTTAGTTTTGCTCTTCATAGAGGCACTTAATTGAATATATTGTCATTGCCTATTTTAAGAACCCTTCTTAAAATTATCACCTATACAATAGTATAGGCTGTGACTATGTAAATTTTGATCTATATTTCCCCCGTCACCTGAAATATACAAGGAGCTATTTTTAAGTACTTGTACAGTGAAGCCTCATTTGCACAGGGTTTCTGTGAAATGAGTTGCTCTACGTTAAGCAGGGTTTCCAAATAACAATACATAGCCCTGAATTTGTTAAATTTTGAATTTTTAAAAAGATCTATTTTATTATTTCATGTGTATGAGTGTTTTGCCTATTTGTCTTTATACCACATGCATTCCCATGAGGGTCAAATCCGTTGGGATTGGATGGTTTTGAGCTGCCATGTGGTGCTGGGAATCAAACCTGGGTCCTCTGTAAGAGCAGCAAGTGCTTTCAACCACCGACACAACTTTCAAATGCTTGCAAATGCTAAAAAAAAAAAAAAAAAAAAAAAAAAAGTCATTATGGAGAAAAAAGAATCCTCCAAAATCAGTTAGTTTCTGTGTCTTGGATGGACTAGAGTAGTTCCAACTTCAACTTCCCTTTCTGACTTCACATTTTCCGCTTTGCCTCTCTGATCAACAATGTCGTGAGCTTATGCCTCTTTCTGTTGTCAGCTACCCCTTGTGCTCTCAGCTAGTCTGCCATTTCAGCTTGGTTCTTAAAAATTTGTCCTTCCTCAGTGTGTTAGCTCTAGAATAAGAACTAACCAAAGTTCTTAACGTTTTATGTAAGTCAAGAGTTAGTAATGTTAACTAAAGACGTGATGCCTCTGTGGTTCCAATGTTAAGAGATCTCTCTACCTTTAGAGGCTGGAGAGATGGTTAGCAGTTAAGAGCTGATGGGAGATGTTATTCTGTATATATGTTTCTCATAATGGTTAATAAAGCACTGTGGCCAATAGAAAACTAGATAGGCGGGGCTAGGAGACCAGGAGGAGGAAAGAGGAAGTAGAAGGAGGGTCAAGATGTAGAGCATGGAGGAAGACGCCAGCCGCGGCTCCCGGATAAGATGAGCCACATGGAAATACTTAGATAAGTAGAAATGGGCTAATCATTAAGACAGAGCTAGCCCATAAACAATAATGGTAACTGTCCAACAGGATTGTATCAAATATAGAGTCTCTGAGTGTTACTTGGGGCTGGTGCGGCTATGGGCCCAGGCTGGCGGGCTGGCGGAAACATACACTCTACAAAGAGCTTTTCCAGGTCATGGTGGTTCAGTTCCTAGCACCTAACATGGTGGTTCACAACTGGCTATGACTTCAGTTGCAGGGGATATAACACTCCCTGAGGGCACCAGGCACACATGTGCCCCCCCCGCCCCCGATATAACCAAAATACACATATAAAATAAATGCTCCACCATTAACAGAGTCTTTGAAATTTTAGCCTTCATGCTTTCTGTTGTGGATGCTGGTCATGTGCCAGGATGCTTCAGAGGACTGGGAATCTAAGGCTACATAAATAAGGGCTTTCCTTTTACTTTAGAAATGTAGCTACTGATTTGACAAGTAATCTGCAGCATCATGGCACTTGTACTGATTCCATCACCTGTAGATCGTTCTGGTTTAAATTATGAAGTGACTGCAGAGGCTCCTTTCCCGAATGCTTGATTCCCAAGGATGGCACTGGGGAGGTGAGTAGATCTCAAGGACACCCATTTACTGAATTACACAGAGAAAGGGCTGGTTGGGGAAGCTGTCTTTGAAGAGCTCCTCCCGTCCCCTTTCCTTCTCTCCCCTCCTCTCCCCTCCCCTCCCTTCTCTTCATCCTTCATCTCCCCTCCTTTTCCCTCTCTTCCCCTCATCCCTCCCTCCTTTCATCCTTCCTTTCCCTCTCCTTCTCCTCTCCCCTTCCTTACTCACTTCTATGTATTTCTCTTCTCCCCCCTCTGCCTTTTGCCTCTCCCCTTCTTCTCTGCCTCTCTTGCTTTCTCTCTTCTCTGCTTCATTTCTTTCTCTTCTCTGTGCCTCTCCCTTTCCCCCTTTCTCCCTCTGCGTCTCCATCCCCACCTCTCTCCATCCTGGCTGCCAGGAGGTGGACAACTTTCCTTCTCCATCTCCTTCTGCCATAGCAGTTGAGCCAGCCAAGTGTGGACTAAAACCTCTGAAACCTTGTGTCAGAATGTAGGTCTTTCTTCTTTAAGCGGTTGACCTCAGGCATTTCATCACAGCGACAGAAAAGCTAACTAACAGAATATTTATATGGTGGAGATTAAATAGGAAAGACTGGGTGTAGAAGAACTCTGATGAGGCACCTGAGACTGAGAATTTACAATTGAAACTAAATGCCAGGGCTCATTCCCACGGGTCTCCTCTCATGAGTGATGGAGACACGTGACTTGCAGCACAAGAAGGGACTATCAGGAGTTGGGGAGATGACTCAGTAAGCAAAGTGACTGTTGTACAAGTTTCAGGTCCCGAGTTCAGTACCCATGTTAAAAGATGTTCTTTTGTACACATCTGTGACCTTAGTGCTTCCTGGTGGAGGGTGATGGTAGTGGATAGTGGATAGCCAGATAGAAATGCTGAGTTGAAGGAGAGACCCCTTATCAAAAGATGAGGTAGAAAGCAATAGAAGAAGATACCTGATACTGATATCTGACCACATACACTCACACAAACACACATATACAAACATGAACACACACGTACACTATACACATCCATATACAGAGAAGAGGGGACTATCAAAACTACCACCAAATGAATGCAAACTAGAATTTGCAACAATAAACCTCAATCTGATTCTTTAATTAGCAGCAATGGATATAAACCTCAGCTCAGGTAGACCAGTGTTGGGACTTGGAATTCAGATGAAAATATAAGCAATGATAGTAGTTATGGAGCGTGTCCAGTGCTCGCTACAGTGTCCAAGTGCCTTGTATGTAAGTCTTTGGTCCTCACAGTGCCCAGAGATCCAGTAACTATTATTATTCCTGTTTACAAACAATGGTTTAGAGGCGTGGAGGAACTGAGGCCTCACAGCAAAGTTTATATATCTCCTAGCTATGAGGCTGGATGAGCCTCAGTACTCCAGGGTTCTCCTGGCATTCTGAAGAGGCAGCTCCACCTAGCTTTGAGTGCACAGGACAGTTGGATGTCTGTGAGGTGGAGGGGGTGTTGGTTGACTCCTGAGAAGCCCAGCTTTCCTTTATAAAATGCTTCTTACAGTTAGGAAGGGTCATAATTAGAGCTGGAAGTGGTAGCTCATTTGTGTGATTCCCGCAATCCTGAGGCAGAGGAAGGGATTCACATTCCAGGTCTGCCTAGGCTACACAGCGAGACCCACATCTCAAACAAAAGAAGAGTTAAAGTTCAGCGTTCTCATCAGTTCTGAATCAGTTCTTTACACTTAAATTCCCATATGCCTTTCATACTGCGGGGCTCCATGAGTTTCTTACCAAGACTCTAGACACACCACTCATTTTTCTCTCGTCACTACCATCTCTCTTAACAAGAGGCGAGCACGCTTCTTCCACAGAGCTATCCTTTGTCACATATGAGAAAGTTTTGCAGAGTAGTTCATTGGCCGTCGAGATTGGGTGGGGGAACCAAGCGGGAAGAACATGCAAACAGTAGCATATGAAACAAAGATGTGATAGCTGGCCTCTGTCTCAAACACTGAGGAGCAGCTGGGGTTTCCCTAGTTTGAGAGCACTTCAATTTAGTTGTCTTTCTCCAGGATTACCCTACCCACTCACAATACAAGCTCCCATGCACCCCAATACTTCTGAACTCCCATTCTCTGGCCTTCACTGTTGGAGGCATTTCCTTAGTTGGAGATTGAAGTCTGTATTTGCGTCCGATACATGACCTTCAGTAAATTTTCCCTTGATGGGTTGCAAATGTGGCCTTGTTACATGCATGCGGCCCACTGAGTGGAGGATAAAGCCTTCTATGTGCTGTTGCCATTTGGAGAACTTCCTTTTAGTGTTCACCAAAGAAACTTATTGTTAAACAGACGTCAAGTTAGTGTGTCCCTGAGTTTTCCATAAGTAGAACAAGAAAAACCTTGCGTTCCAGTTAATCATTCTTTCATTTTGACATTGACCAGCAGGCAGTTGTCAAAATTTATGGTTGTGCGAACCTAGAAGTGTAAATGAAAAGGGAGCAGAAAGGTGGAGATCATTTAGAACATGTAAAAAGGTGACCAGAGGACCTGAAAGACATCATGGGATCCGATTGTACATTACCCTGCAATAGAAGGAGGCTGACATCTATTTTTGGTTCTCTTGTCTTTCAACACACACACACACTCCAAGAAATAAATGAAAGGCTAGTTTCCTAATTATAATAACGTGTATTTAAAGTTTTGCCTGTGGGTAAAGTCAATGCATTTCGTATAACATGATGTAGCCAAAGCCTTGCTGGAGGATTTATTGCATCCTGGTTGGTTTTCCTAGATTTCCTGATTTAAGAGTGAACTCTAAAGAGGAACATTTTGTCTGATGGTCCAGGGCTCAGTATTTCCAGGTGATAATTTTACGTTTGTGTTTGGTCTCATGGGTATAAAAGTTGCAAACATGATTCATAAATTCATGCTTTACATTTTGTAGGGGTGTTCTGTTTCTGTCCTGGGAGCAGTTGGCGAGTCTGGAGCACAGCCCTGCAGAGCAGTAATAATTGCATGGCTTTCCTTCATTTCTAGATCTGTTCTTGATTAGAGCTGAAGGTATTATGGATTGGCGAAGAAGAGATAAATATCCCCACTCTCCCAGTTTTGTTTTCATCAGTCCCACCCATAAGCTTTTCTTAGTAGCCCTCTGTCTTTTGGAACATTTAATAAGTTAAAAGCTAGAAAGCATCACACATGTACTAAGTCTTAGATGTATTTGCATAATAAAGACTTGTCTTATTTGTCAGCAATGAGGACTTGAAACAAAAGTGCCTCAGTATCCCCTCTTCTGAAGTTGTTGATTTCCATTCAGAAGAAAGCTTCCCTTCCTTGTTCCTCTTCCATATTGAAGTCATGGACGGATATGTTATTGAATCTTCATACAAAGTACAGCTAATGGTGGACATGGTAGAATGAATGGCTGATAAAAACAAATTTGTGAAAAAAATATTGTATTGTTTCTGCAAAGGTATTGCTGCTATTCATAAATTTTCAAGAGAGAGGATTCAAATAATGTAGAAAAAACAAAAATCAACTCTTCATAAGTAACCATTGTATCTGTTAATTTAGTTTAGAACACTACCAAGACCAATGGAAAGCCAAGCAAATAGTTTACAAAAGTGGAACTATTCTATAACAATTAAATGTAAAGAAATATGTTGAATAAAATCGAGTATTATGACTCTTTAAAACAAAAACAATAGAAATTAAAAGAGTCACTGAAGGATAGATGTTTCTTTATAACAAAAGCAATTAAATACCACTAAAGTTATGATAATCATTGTTACGAATCAATTAAAAATTAGACATAGATTTGTATAATCAACTAGATTATATGTTTGAAGAAAAATCAGTGTACTATGTAATAATAGTTATTTCACTTAACTTATTTGTAACTTTTAATGCTTTTTTTTACATTGTCAAATATTGCAAGACTTGCCTTTTCATCATGAGCAAAAATTTTCTACTGTAAATATTAATTCTTAAGATAGTTTCTAAGGATCACTATGAGTTCCTTACTGTACTTTCTACATCCTTCCTTGGCTGTTTGCTTGACTGGAATTAACTGAAAAGTAGATTATTCAAGTAGAGTTCTGAGTGCTGTCTCATGAATTCATTTATTTTTTTTAATTTTTTTGTTAGATATACATTATTTTTTATTAATTCATATTTTACATTCCAATCCCAGTTCCCCCTCCCTCCTCTCCTCCCTATTTCCCCTACTCCTCCACATCTTCCTCCTCAGAGAGGGTAAGGCCTCCCCTAGAAAGTATACTAAATCTGTCCCATCTTAATGAGTCAGTAACCCTCTACTCCCCACTTAACCTGTTTCTAGGCTGAGCAAGGTATCTCTCCATATAGAATGGGCTCCACTAAGTCAGTTTGCACATTAGTGTTAGATCTTGGATCCACTGCCTCATATATTTTCCCAGTTGTACCATTGTTACATATATTAAGGGAGTCTGGTTAGATCTTATGCAGGTTCCCCATTTGTCAGATCTGAGTCAGTGATCTCTCACTAGCTTGGGTCAGCTGATTCTGTGGGTTTCCCCATCATGGTCTTGACTCCTTTGTTCATATTATCCTTCCTCCCTCACTTCTATTGTACTGCAGGATCTTGGCCCATTGGTTAGTTATGGATTTCTGCATCTGCTTCCATCTGTTACTGGAAGAGGGTTCAAGCTTCTCTGGTATTGTAAGCTGGATATCTTTTGTTTTATGTCTGGTATCCACTTATAACTGAGTACACATTATATTTGTCTCTCTGGTTTTGGGTTACCTCACTCAGAATGTTTTTGGTTTTTTTCTAGTTCTTTTCATTTTCCTGCGAATTTTAAGATGTCATTATTTCTTACCTCTGAGTAATGCTCCATTTTCTTTATCCATTCTTCACTTGAAGGGCATCTAGGTTGTTTCCAAGTTTTGACTATTACAAATAATGTTGCAGTGCACGTAGGTGAGCAAATATCCTTGTGGTGTGAATGTGCCTCCTTTGGGTACATGCCCAACAGTGGTATTGCAGGGTCTTGAGATAGGTTAATCCACAATTTCTGAGAAATCTTCATACTGATTTCCACAGTGGCTGTGCAAGTCTGTATTCCCATCAGCAATGGAGGAGTGTTCCCATTTCTCTCACATTCTCTCCAGCATAAGCTGTCATTGGTGTTTCTTATCTTAGCCATGAATTCATTTCTAAATAAATGCTTTTCTGCTATCTTTATAATTGAGGATTAAACTGGGATGATATGAAACACTTAAGCCCCTTTTTCTCTGGATGGAGTATTTCAAGGTTGACTACCTGTGGACTTGAGAATTTCTATGAACAAGTCTCGGACAACTGCAGTTCCCTCTTCAGAGAATGTGTCTGGTTTTTTATTTTATTTTATTTTATATTTTATTATTATTATTATTGTGTGTGTGTGTGTGTGTGTGTGTGTGTGTGTGTGTGTGTGTAATTATAAACTTTTTCACACACATATTTTGGTCATTCTTTCCCCTCCTTCCCAAGTCATCCAGACCCACCCTCCATACCCACCTCTTCTCACATTCTTTCTCTCTCTTACAAAAAAAACTACCATCAAGCCAAAATACAAAAAGTATAGAAAGTGCATACTTGTGCGTGTGCACACATACACACTCCCTAAAAAATGAGAAAACAAACACGAAGTATGTTTTGTATTGGTCAAATAATCCTGAGAATGTAGCCTGCCCTGGGGTGTGACTAATATTCCCAGTGACAGAGAATATGTCTTTCTACTGCAGAGCTTACCATTATTATTCACTGGTAACTTGGCCATTCATTAATAACACTGTTTATTGATTTCTCTATGAACATGATTTGCCTTGTGGAATTGTAAGCTCATTGTATTTTTCTCCTTTAAAAAACTACCTTTTAAATAATTATTTATTATTTTGTGGGCATGAGTATTTTGCCTGGATGCACATGCCTGATGCCAATAGAGGTCAGAAGAGGGCATTGGATCCCGGAGACTCAAATTGCCACCATTTAGGTCCTCTGCAAGAGCAACAAGTGCTTTCAACCATATAGCCAACTTTCCAGCTCCATAATTTTTCTTATATTTTTCCCTTCCACATTTTTAAATTTTCAAGGGACACCAATGATGTGTTGCAATTCTTATTTGTCCAGTATCTCAGTATTTGAGTCTTGAATGTGTTTTTATTCTTTATCCCTTTTCTCCTTGTGATTTGATTTATATCATCACAACATTTATTTCTTATTTCATTTTCCTTCTGATTTTTACCAGATTCCCTTTTACATTCTTTATATTTCTTTGGCTTCCTTTTATACAAGAGGTTATTTCTAAAATTTCTTCAAGGCCACAGTACTTGAGCATTTCTTCTGTCTTCTTCTGATGCACATTCTTTATCTCTCCTGGACTTTGACACTTTGCTTCATAGATATATTGAAGTGGAGTGTGGGGAAACGTGTGAGGAACCACAGGGGGAGAGGGACAAGCTAACAATCCTCATCTGATTTGGAGATTGTTGCTTTGCTCATTTTCTCTGGGGGCGTTCTTGTTCTCCTCAGAGAGGGGTCTCTCTGATGGTGGGGGGGGCAGTGGTATCAGTGGAGTCTGGGGCAGAATTCTCTGGAACTTCTATGGAGAGCTTGTGTATGCAGCCCCAATATTCTTCACTTCACTTCGAAAGGTCACCTGACCTGTTCAGGTTCTAAGGTTTATGTTGCTCAGCTTCATAATACTCAGCTTCATAGTTTTTTGACAGTTTGAGATTAGAGTTATTTTTAAATGATAACTGTAGTTCTCTTATTCCTTTTCCAGACTCTGTTACTGTTTATGAGGAACTTAGTAGTATGAGGTATAAAAATTAATTACAATCTGAGAACACTGGAAGGAGAAAAACATTTTTGTTCCTTTGCAATTTTTTTTTTTAAATTATTATGCACTGTTGTATGCATGTTACACGGGCTGGTGACCTAGACTTCAGAGTGGAGGAGGGAGTTGGGAGTCATGAAGGGCTGAGCAGGAAGGGTGCCTGGGCTACCCAGTGTCAGGTGGAGATGTAGGAGTTTGGGAACATACAGCATCATCTCACTGATGCATATGGGAAAGCCTGGGATAGCCGTAACTCTCTGGGATTTGGTGTTTATTTCTTGTGGTCATAAATAAAATGCTGGAGCTATCTTCTTATGTGTATGTAGAAGCTGACAACATCGGTTTGTAAGAAATAGGAAAGGACAGTAGTGGTCACTGGAGGGAAAAAGAAGGAAAGGAGGGGGAAAGACAAAAGCAGGTTGGATAACAGGCACAAAAAAATACAAGTCCCGAGGAGTCTGCACAGAGAGTGTCTTCTGAAGAACCAGTAGAGCAGATTTCAGAGGTCCCTGCACAAAGGAACCATAACTGTGAAGGGAGATGGAAATTCAGATTACCCCGATTTTGATCACTGCACATTTTAACAAGATTAGCACATTGTGCCTCTTAGAGAGCGCAATTATACGTCAATTAAAAAAAAATAAACATAAAATTTAGAGTTACTTTTCAGTTTCCCAAACAATCTGCTTTGAAAAGATGAGCAATGTGAAATTTCTTTCTAGTTAAGAGTTATTGAAATGATCAGGCATGAGGCACAGAAAAAGGGGGAGAGAACCCTCATTATGCTGTTTTCAATCATTCTTTCTGATTTTGGATTGCCGTTTTGAGTGGGTGTTTAAATTATTAGCCATTTCAGAAATGTCTCTGGTTTTAGATATTATTAATCATCAGGAAGGCTGTTAAGTGCCATCACAAGGCCTTAGGATTTAAGAAAATTATGCATATAAGTAGAGCAATTTAAAATACTGATCTGACCCTCTGATTACGCATTTAAAAACACTCCTAGAATAAGCCTCTTCAAAATTATTGGATGTTCTACATACTCAGACTGTAACGTATTGTCTGATGAAAAAGTGACAATCCAGTCTGAGCAAAGGGCTGCAGACATGGGACGGTGCAAGTAATGGCCTCTTGGTGTGGCAGCCTTGGTTTCCTGTGGACAAACTGGTGTTGTCATCCAGGCATTTCACCTTCCACTATAGACATCAATGGCTCTCAACCTTCCTAATGCTGAGAATCTTTAATACAGTTGTGGTGGCCCCCTCCCCAACCGTACAATTATTTCAGTACTACTTCATAACTAGTTCTGCTACTGTTATGAATTGTAATGTAAATATCTGCTATACTGGGTATCTGGTATGTGACCCCCAAAGGGGTCATGACCCGCAGGTGGAGTACTGCTACTCTGTATAAGCATATATGCCAATACAGTGAGTGACATGGAAGGGAGTGAGGAATGCCAACTGATATTATGAATTCCAGAAGTATATTTTTAAATGTCCAGCATAATGACTGAGATCAATATTTTCTAGGCATGTTAATTTTGGTGACTAAAAGATGTTTTTCCCCTTTTACATCAAATATGTTTATAGATTCTTCCAGTGAAAGTAAAGGCTATTATGACATGCTTTAAATATTGTTTTAATTATATGTGTGTGGGTATTTTGCCTGTATGTATGTCTGTGCACCACGTGCATGCCTGATACCTGCAAAGGCCAGAAGAGGGCATTGGGTCCCTTGGACCCGGAGTTATAGATTGTGAGCTCCCATGGGTGCTGGGAACCTGATCTAGGTCCTCTGGAAGAAGAGCCCGGGCTCTTAATCACCGAGCCAGCACTCTATCCCTGAAAAACAAAGTTTTATTGTCACATCCTTTTGAGGTCTTTGAGAACTATTTCATGCATTTATAACATTGCTGAAGGGCTTTGGAGTTAAGTAAACTTTGATTTTCTGTCCCGTTAGCTCTCCTAGCACACGAGTTAACCATCTAGATGGTACGATAATGTGGTTCAGACCTTGTCTGTCCTGGTGTGTGGTGGCATTTCTGAACCTCTCTCTTCTGTGCTTTGCTCTCTCACAATAACTTTCTTTCCCTTCCCAACATTCCCTCTTCAATCAGAAATGGATTCTTATATGCACACTAGAGTCTGAAAGGGGCCTGATCTTCTTCATGCAGTTTTAAGCAGGACATGTTTCTTCTGGCCGGGGGACCCCTGCACAGGCTTAAATACCCTTGACCTAACCAACCCCAGTGAGCCATGTGGACCCTGCAGATAGGCTACTCTAATGCGGAAGCAGACAGGCTGAACAGACTTAACCAATTAAGGGCTTGTTTACCCAGAGAGCCTTTATCAGTGGGAAGGTGTAAGGCGGAAGCCAGCACCACTTTAAGGCGTGGCACTACCCGGCTCTCTACACTTTAGTTTCCTTTCTTTGGCCTTAATACTGACAGCTTTCTGATTCCAAATACTTTTGCTATGGTCTCTTTCTGGCTCAAATTGTCTCATACCCTGCATTTTTAATGTCAGAATTAGATTAAGCTTTTCTGTTTCAGTTAACCGTGGACATTTTGGATTCCTTTTCCTCATCAGTGGATAGAGAACTTGTTTGGCATTCATAAGGCCTAGGGTTTGACTGCCAGCACCACATGGACATGGTGGTGAATATCGTCAAGCAGACCACTCTGGAGGTAGAGGCAGGAAGATCTGAAGTTCAAGGTCATCCTTGGCTCCATAGCAAGTTTGAGGCCTGCCTGGGATGGTAGATCTTGCCTCAAAAAACAACAGCAGCAATAATAAATGCTGTTGTTATTAACAATAATAGTAAGACGTTCCTCTATATTCATCACTCTGGGTGACAAGCAGGGCATTGTCAGCATCTTAGAAACCCTCTGTGTATCCCTCATTGCAGATGCCCTCCAACACTCTCTTCTACCAGTGACTAACTACTTCTCATCCTGAAGTTTAGGTGTAAATTTGGGAATTTTTACCTCAAACCAAACAAACCCCACAAAACAAACAAACAACTCTCTCACAAAATGTGGTGACACTAGGAGTCTGGAGTCGCTCAGGCTCACATCCAGCTATGTGGTGGGTAACAATCATCCCTAACTCCAGTTCTAGGGGATCTGACACCCCTTTTCTGACTTCTGTAGGCACCAGGCACATGCATAGTATACATGTATGCATTCAGATAAAATACTTATACACATAAAATAAACTAAATCTAGAAAAATGTTAAAAGTGGTAACAATAGAATTTTCAGTAGGAATGGTAGAGTAGATTCATGCTGATTTTTAATATTTTATAAGAAATGTTGTCTAGAATTAAAAGGAGGCTTATTTAGTCTGCTTGGTTTCATGCTGATAAAGTATAAAAACCCAAGCATTTAGCTACCTGGCAGACTTATTTGCTGGCAAAGGCCTCTTCTTGGCTAGCATGTGAATGTCTTGCTGGGTCCTCAGATTGCGTTGAGAAAAAAGCAAGTATGCCCTCTGGTATCTTTCTCTCCTCCTGCCTCCTTCTTCCTTTTTTTCTTCTTTGTGCTGGACAGAAGGCTTAGGCCTTTATTCTTGATCCATGCTATACTGGTTTCTTCTTAAAAGAGTGTTGTGAAATATTAGTTTAAGATGTCTTACATTCATTTGTGCTGTGAAATATGTGTTTAATAATGCAAAGATGTGTTTCATTTTTTAATGTTACATGTGTTTAGCTCTGTAAAGCTGCATGACTTTGCCTGTCTAAAATACCTGATTGGTCCAATAAAGAGCAGAATGGCCAAGAGCTAGGTGGGAGAGGGATAGGTGGGGATGCCAGGCAGAGAAATTAAATAGGAGGAAATCTAGGCTCAAGAGAGAAGAAGGGGGAGGAGCAAGAAAAGGGGAAGGAGAGGAGGATGCCAAGAGCCAGCCACTCCTCCACACAGCCAGCCACAGAATACGAAGGAAAGAAAGGAATATAGAATAGAGAAAGGTAAAAAAAAAAAAAAAAAAAGCCCAAAGGCAGAAGGTAGATGGAATAATTTCAATTAAGAAATCTGGCTAGAAATAAGCCAAGCTTATTTGGGAACTGTGTGGTGGGTCCTTGAAGGGGTAAAAACCAAAACCAAAACCCAAACCAAACAACCTACAAAAGAGCATCAGTCCCATCATGAGAGCTCTACCCTCGACTTTATCTAGGGGCACTGTGGCAGGCACACTTGCAATGAGATGATGGGTTGGGGAAGCCTACATGCTTTTCTCATGGGCACTATTTGGAATGTCTACAGCCTCTGCAGGCATTTCAAACCTTGGCTATTGTCTGGGTCCAGAATTTTGAGTCTATTAGATTTCTGATTTTTTTTTTCTCTCAAAGTTAACCCATGTTGCTTTCTGCTCTGTCATGAATTGTCCTTTTGATGTGGCTGCCTTGGTAGTGAGAGAGGTAGTTTAGAGCCCATCTCTTTCTCTCTATTTCTAACCTCTTATAGGCCTGAAACCTGTATTAATAGTTAGTAAATTCATTACTGTGGATCATATACTGTTAATGCTAGAATTTCTACCAGGGCACTAACCAGAGCATCTGGTTTAAGATTAAACTATAAGTAGGTCCCCTGGAAGACCCAAATAGAAGAGTTTCTTCCTCTTCTTCTTCTTTTTTTTTTTTTTCTGTGTCAGTCTCTCTGGGATTTGTCAGCTCTGGAATCTTACAAAGCTTTTGCTTTTGATCCAAATATTGAGGGTCACTTTGAGAATGTAAGATTGTTGACCTGGACCTGAATTTTAGGAGCATGTGATGAAAGTTGTCTGGCTGTAGGAAAAGCCAATTCACAGAGATTGTTTTCAAACTCTGATCTATAGATCTCTTCTGCATCTTTAAGACCCTGATGATTTCACTATGCCGCCGGCAGGCCACATATACATCAATATAGAAGGAATATGTTTACCTCTAAAGCACTGAAAACTATCTTACGACACATTTTTAGAATGCCTTGCACAAACAGTGCTCTAAATAGCTTTTAAAAGATAAAAATCCACTTTTAATAGTATGCAAAATGTCTAGACTCTATAATTAGACTGGAATAGATTAAATTACTCACCTCTAATCACTATTTTATACATGTCTCTCAAAGTGACATTAATTGCTCTCCAATTTGCTAATTATAAGATAGTTGTAGGATGGGCACTAATTTCTCCCAGTTACCCCCTGGTTTTTTAGCATTTTTATGATAAAGCATGTGAATGTGGTCGTGAGGTTTTGGGTTTATTTTAGTCACAGTGAAGTAATGGTTTTGCAGACCATTTAGATTGGTTAACTCAAATATAGATTTGACAGCTCTTGATCCTTGGCCTTCATATTAGTTTCTGTATAAGAGGGTGTTTTGCTAATTATTAACAGATCTAGAAAGAGTATCAGATAATATCTTGAAAATGGAGGCGTTCTCTTTTGGTTGAGGTATGTAGAAATATGTAGAGTTAGGGAAAGTGTAAGCAGTTTCCTGCAGTGTGAGGTAAGGTGAATGGAGCTCTTTCCAGAACTGTATGGAAAAGACTGGCTTGTACAGGCCTCTCAGTTTTCCCACAGCAGATTATCTGACAAGGGACTGTGTGCGCTACAGGATTAGCGTTCTTTGATTTTAAGGGGTTTAATAGCTACTCCTGTGTCACTGACAGAAGAGTCTTAAAGGAAGGGAGATTTGTTTTGGTTCATGGTTTCAAAAGGTTTCATTTTATCATGGTGAGGAAAGCGTCATGGAGCAGCTCTGTTCATGGTGGGAGGAGTGTGTGGCAAGGGGTCTTACCTTAACCAAAAAAGGGAACATGGTATCATGTATATGGAACAAACAAACTGTCTTCCTCAATTCTCCAGGGATTTAGTAACCAAACCTTAGATTCAATTTCTTGTTATCTGGCCTTCAGGGTCAAGAGTAACCACACCTCATACCAAGTCTATTATTATTTAGATAAGACACCCAAGGCCAAGATCAAACATCCTAGCCATGCCTTAGACCTTCAGGTCTTAGGACTCACTAGGGACAGCTTTGAACTCTCTGACCTTGAGCCAAGATGAAACAGAGCCGCCTTTATGGGCCCTGGCAGCTTAGGTAGGAAGAAAGCACCTAAAAGACAACTGTGGATGTTCTAAAACAAAAACCTTACTTTGTAACTATTAAAACAATACAAAGCTGCAAAGTAGAGGTCGAACAGATGGCTTAGACTGCACAGTTCTTGCTGTGTAAGCATGGGGAGGGATTCCCAGCACCCCTGTATGAAGGCCAGGGGTAAGAGTGTACCTGTAATCCCAGTGCTGGGGAGATGAAAACAGGTGGATCCCTTGGGCTTGCTGGCCAGCCAGTCTAACCAATCAGAGGGTTAGGGAGCAACTGAGGAAGACACTCAGTGTTGACTCTACATGTATGCACACACACACACACACACACACACACACACACACACGTACATACACACCACATACTCATACACACACATGCGCACACACAACACCACACACACCACACACATAACACTGCACATCCCCATACATATACATACACACACTGCACACATACACATGCACATACACACGTACAAAGTATTGGATATATATCCAATAAAATTTGAAGAAGTGGAAATATTTTGTCAAAAAATTAACCTTTAATTTCTCTTAATTGTGGAATTCTCTTCTTCCCTATGTACCATTCACTCTTCAGCAATTAATCAAATGAGTGGAGGAGAGTTAGAGCTCCAGGGTCTCATATGTGGATAGAACTCTTCCTAGTGTGTGTGCTTGTTTCTTGCAGCTCTGTCCTGCTGCTAACATTAATTACTTTGCTGATGGCACTAATTGACCTGGTAAAAGAGCCTCTCTATGTTCAGCCTGCCCCAGGTCCTAAAGACCTTGGATTCTCTTTGAACACAGGATGTAATTCTTGCTTTGAGCTTTTATACATAGGTTTCCAAATCCAAATTCTGATTTGTTCCTTTAAAAGGTCCAAGTCCTTGCTTAAGCCTGTGTATTGTCCCAAACCTGCCTTTTTAATCACCCCACCTTCTCCTCCTGCATGCTCAGGAGTGTTTTTTTTTTTTTTTTTTTTTTGGTTTGTATGTGTATGTGTGTGAGCTTTGTTTTTGTTTTTCAAGAGAGGGAAAGAATATGACATTGGGTAGGTAGGTAGGGATCTGGGAAGAGCTGGGGGAGAGGAAAGAATATGACCAAAATAAATTGTATAAAAAAATTTAAAACTAAATTTAAAACTTTTATTTGCTAATGTTTAAACTACATGTATACAAAATAACTTTTTTTTTTTTTTGGTAAGGTGTTTTTTACCTTGTAGTTTTAATAAGCTTAACACAGTTGGGGGCTTGGGCAGTCTGTAGGGCTGCTGGCAGTGGAACCAGTATTTATCCCTAATGCATGAACTGGCTTTTTGGAGCCCATTTCCTGTGGAGGGATATCTTGTTCAGCCTAGACAAGTGGGGAGGGCCTCAGTCTTGCCCCAAATGATGTGACAGACTTTGACAATCCCCCATGATAGGCCTCACTCTTTCTGAGGAGTGGATGGGGAGATGGTGGGTATTAGTATTCAGGCATCTGTAATGGCCTATCCTTGGGATTCTGACAGGGTACACACCCTCAGCTGCAGCCACTAAGAGCACCACCTGTGCATAGATTGAGTCAGGGTGAGAGAATTATTGGTTTGAAGAGAAAACTGAACCTAAAGAAAGGTCTAGAGAACTACAAGACCGACTCTAACTAACAATTCCAGCAACAGTGGAAAGGCTACCATAAATGCCCTTCCCTGATAGTGAGATCATCAACTAAATTATCTACCATCACGGAACCCTCATCTAGTACCTGTTGGAAACAGAAGCAAACACCCATAACCAAACACTGAATCGAACTAGAATCCAGATGTGGAAAGGACAAGACCAGGTTGTAGAAACACACAAAGACAGCTGACCTGAACAAGGAGGAGCTAATGCCCCCCCCCCCCAGTCTGATAGCTGAGAATCCAGCATGGGACTGACTCAGACTCCCTGAATAAGGGTCTCAGCTAGAAGGACTGAGCAGTCTAAGGGACCTCAGACAGTAGAAACAGAATCTATTCCTGGTGCACAAAAGGACCTTGCTGACACATCCCCCATGGAGGGATAATCCCTTAACCTAGAGACAGGAGAGAAGTCCTCGTCCCCACTAAGTTCCCTTTTAAAAGGGCCCTTTCCACTTCCCATCTTTCTTTCTCTCTTTCTCTCCCTCTCTGTCTGTCCCCCCCTATCCCTCTTTCCTTTCTCCTCTCTCCTGCTTCTTTTTGTCTCCAGAGGCTGGTCTCTCTCCTTTTTATGATCCCTTTCCCCAATAATAATAATAATAATAATAATAATAATAATAATAATAATAATAATAATAATAAACCCTCTGTTTGGACCCTGTCACGTGGCATCTTTCTCTTGTGTGCAACTTTTCTTAAATTACAACAGTGGGGAGAGTGAGAGGACAGGAGGGATAGGGAACTAGGATTGGTATGTAAAATAAGATTGTTTTTAACTTAAATAAAAAAAAGTTGAATTTGTAAATACAGGAAAAAATAAGCTTAACACAATTATATATATATATATGTGTGTGATATATATATACATATATATATGTATATATATATATATATTTACAATGAAATAGAATGCATTATACTTGTTGGCCTAAAATATGAAGTTTTGCTATGGTGTCTCATTAGGTAGGTAGTCTATACCAGGTGTGGTGGTGCACAACTTTAATTTCAGCTCCCAAGAGGCAGAAACACACAGAT
This sequence comes from Cricetiscus sungorus, assembly GCA_030556225.1. Lineage (NCBI taxonomy): Eukaryota > Metazoa > Chordata > Mammalia > Rodentia > Cricetidae > Cricetiscus > Cricetiscus sungorus. The sequence continues at coordinate 41,372,737 of JANBXA010000328.1, read as the reverse complement.
CTCTGTGAATTCCTCTGTGAGGGCTACAGAGTGAAATTTGTCTCAGAAGAAGAAAAAGGAAGGTAAGCAAAAGAAAGAAAGGACAGTTATGGGAATTTCTGCAGGAAGTAATATCTGGTGATGACATTTTGGTGCATGTCTTTTTGGAAGCTTTCCCACCTGAGCATGGACATGTATAAACATCCTGAGGAGGTACAACATTTCTCCAAGTGACTATAAAGTAGCACACACTAAACCCCCTCACATCTGTGTGTGTGTGTGTGTGTGTGTGTGTGTGTGTGTGTGTTATGGATAGATGAATCTAAGTATGAGTGTGGACGGGAGTGTGGATGAATGCAAATCTATCATGAGTATAGGTGTGAGTATGGATGGGAGTGGATGCATGTGAACGTGCATAAATATTGAGTGTGTGTATGAGTGTGAGTATGGGTGTGAATGTAAGAGCGGATGTGTGTGACTGTAGATGTTTGTGAGTGTGTATATATGATGTATGAGTATGTGTGTGTGTGTGTGTCAGAGAGAGAGAGAGAGAGAGAGAGAGAGAGAGAGAGAGAGAGAGAGAGCATTGCCTTCGTTGTTTTCTTTCCTCATCAAAGCATTCTAGGCAGAACTGGATTAAAGAGTGAACACACTGCAGGCTTTTGATACCCTTTGCCAAATTGGCCTCTGGAGTGTTGGCTTTCCTACAACCTTGCCAGCATTCCCTACTATCATTCACTTTTATTTTCTAAATGGGTCTAGTAAATGTCCTCTTATGGTATTTTAATTTTCAAGTCTTTTATTGCTATTGCAATTGTGCATTGCATATGACCGATCACCCTTAGCATTTCTTGTTTGGTTTTTTTCATGAGTTGTCCCTTGGATATTCAACTTGGTAGATGCCTTTTGTCCACTTTTCTTTTGAAATGTTCTTGGGTTTTAGAAGACCCTTACATTACTGGTAGTAAGCCTTTGTTTTTAACTGTTTTGCAAGTACTTTTTTTTTATTAGTTTGTTTTGAAATTTTGGTTGTTTTAACACATTATTTCTATGTATTTTATTTTTTATAGTTTTTTTCTCTTCTTTGGGGTTTATATTCAAAGACCTCCCCTCAGTGTTCACCTGGATTTGTGTAGTTAACTTATGGATTTACTTTAAAATGCACACAACTTTAATACACAGAGTCTTGCTTTGGTTTAAGCTGTGGGATGGGGTCTGTTTTCCTCAAATATTTAGTCCTGTGTCTGTAATATATGGAAAATTTTGTATTTTTTCCTTTCCTGACTCATTTCCTGTTTTATGTATGACCTTCTGATTCTTTTCAGTTTTGCACTCTGTAGGTTTAAATGCCACTCTTAGCACTGTGAAGCTTTTCACGTGGACCGGAGACATTTCTGGATGGATGATCAGGCCAGTGCTCATCTTAGTGCCTGTAATACGGATACAGAGTCCTTGGTTTCATTATTTTCTTTGAAAAATTACATACAATTTTTGTTAAGATGAACTTAAGAGTCATTTTGTCATGTTAAGAAAAAACATCACAACTCTTGAGATTTTGTTTAGATGTGCACTAAAATTCAAGTAAGCTGAGAGTGATGGGTGATATAGTAGTCACATGGACTGTTGCCTTGGGGAATCAAGGAAATGCTTCATTAGGTCATGACTTCTTTTATGGTTTTCGTCTTTTTAACTAAGGATTTGCTGTTAATTTCGTGTGCATTTACACTTGTCTATTCCTAGGGAATTTAAGAATTTAAGTATTATCATGTGACTGTTGGTATTATGTATATGTACAATTTATATTATTCTGGAAACTCTCTCCCCATATTATCTCAGTATTGTTTTTTGGTGGTTTACATAGAAATGTGTGCTTCATATTTATCTTGTAACCACCCAGCTTACTGTTTCTGATAGTTTTTTGCCTTGGCCAGCAGGGCAGCAATGAAGGCCTGAACCCCAAAGGACCCGGAATGAGGGGTAAGAGACACGAGAAACGGGCAGCAAGGAAGGCTTTCTGATCAAGATGCAAAATTTTAGTTTTCTCAAGAATGCTATGTAGTGCTTAGGGCAGGAAGCTAGGTAAGGTGGGGATTTTAGAGAGGGGAGGCCGTTGCCTGGTAACCGGACTGTAGGATGTTCTTAGTCATAGGTCACTGAAGGTGAGTAAGATATTGGCTAAGAGGAAATGCAGGTAGAGATAAGCAGGTTGTTAGCAGGGGAAGAGGTCTCAGGAGTTGCTAAATACCCTAACAGCATAAGGAGGGGTTACCAAGTAACCTAACTGCATTCCTGTAAGCCCTAAATTCTACTTGTCAGGAAGTTGGGGAGGGGGAGAAGGTAGATTGGGACTGAAGATACCAATCTTCTAACTCAATGAGCTATTCTAAAAAAAAAAAAAAAAGGCTGGCAATCTCTAAGGCATACATATGTCACCATCGCTCCCGGCAGTTTTTAATTTTTTTTTTTAAATTTATGTGCATTGGTGTTTTGCCTGCATGCATGTCTAAATGAGGGTGTCTGGAACCCTAGTGCTGGAGTTACCGACAGTTGTGAGCTGTCTTGTAGGTACTGGGAATCCAACCTGGGTCCTCTGGAAAAGCAGTCAGTGTTCTTAACCACTGAACCCCGTTTCTGATAGTTTTCTGGTTTTCCAGCCTTATTTCTGATAGTTTTTTCCATTGATTTCCTTTTATTCTTCCCATTTCCCTCATGCCTGGGAAGGCTGGAATATGGCATGAATGGAGTGTAGGTGTTTCCTTTAGTTTGTTATTTTTTTTTTTTTTCTAGTAGGCTAAAAAATTAAAAGAAGAGGGAGTCCTCATTTCCTTGGGACTGGTAAGGACTAGACTTGGAGTAGCTGTTTCTTCTGGACAAAATGCCACCAGTCAGGTTGATGACAGATCCTGGCTGACACTCATGGACACACAACTGCTTCTTGTGCTCTGAAGCCACCTCCTCAGAAAGGAGTTGGATCATTGGGATTGATTAATCCCTTTCAGTGTGGATTCTTGACCTTTACACTATACACCCAAAGCTCGTGTCATGTTTTCACCTAACTCCTCTTCCTTTCTTCCCTCCACTCTAAACTCACAGCCTGTATTTCTTGTTCTTATACTAGGGTTTCTAAACTATATTGTGACACATGGGCTCAACACTGAAGACATGGGGAGCACCTATGCTGTAAAATTTCTGATATAACCTCCCATGTCATTGAAGAAGTCATCAAATCCCTCTTGTAACCCTTCAGTGGCCTAAACTCTTGCTCCCTTCCACCCTACTCTTACTAGGATTGTTCTCTGCTCTCAGCTCTGTTCCTATGAACTATGCCCACACTGTGCCTTTGCCTAGCATGTCATCTTTGTCTAACTTAACACAAAGCCTCTATTCAACCTGTAATTATTCTCACCCACCTGGAGTATCATTGCTACACTCTTAAATCCCAGCCTCTCCATGTCTCTATCTTTTAACCCAGTTTAAACTCTTATTTTATTGTTTACACTCAAAAGAGTACACTTCGCCCCTATAGTTGAGAAACATAGCAATTGACAGACCATTTTACTTTTAAATCTATTGTTTAAAAAAAAAAACAAATAAAAGCAATATAAGGGCAGAAGAAGCATTGTAGGTAATAAGCTTATGCTTTTGTGAATGTATTAACCTAAATTCCTGTGATTGTCTTTATTACCAGTTAAGGAAGTAATCATTTGGCGAATTAAAAATATCCCAAGTGGGGAGTGGGAGACATCTGGGTGAAATTCTTGCCTCACAAACTCCAGGACCTGAGTTCAATCCCTAGCATCTTCATAGAAAAAGCTCCGAACGGGGCACATGCTGGAGGAGATGGCTTTCCTGGGGCTTGCTGGCTAGGAAGCCTAGCTGAGTTAATGAGCCTAGATCCCTGTGAGAGACCTTGGTGGGCAGTTCCTGAGGAATGAATGAATAACCTTTTTACACACACACACACACACACACACACACACACACACACACACACACACACAGAGAGAGAGAGAGAGAGAGAGAGAGAGAGAGAGAGGAGAGACTAGACCTACATCTAGGACATATAAGTGGCTTGAGAAGAGTTCATAGTTCCTACATGCAGTAAGTGGCTGGTGAGTGTGAGTGACACTCCTGTCATTACTGCTGGTGGCAAGTCTGGACAGACACCTGGAGGGACCCTGGCCAGTTTGGTCATGGTGAGCGCGGCTCTGGCAGTCTTGCCCCTCTCCCCCATCCCCTCTGCCTTGCTAAGAACCATTAGATTACGTTCCTGAAGCTGGCCCCCAACGTCTGCTCCCTTAATTGGCCCCTCCCTCCTGCTGAGGCTGACTACCAAAGTCAAGCAGAAGCCTCCTTTGGGTCACCTAATTGATATGCTCAGTCAAAACTAAATGCTGCATCCTAACACAGGCTTTCTCCCTTTACCCTTATAAACCACCATTTGCCTATGTGCGGTGTCGCTCTCCCTGTATTCAGTGCTGCATCCTAACACAGGCTTTCTCCCTTTACCCTTATAAACCACCATTTGCTTATGTGCCATGTCACTCTCCCTGTATTCAGAGACAGTCCTTTGTCCCTCCAGGACAAACACCTCTTCCCCCTTTCCTTTGTCCCTTTCCTCTTCTCCCTTGTCCCTTATCTCCTTATCACCACATCTTAGCCCTTTCTAACACAGACCTCCCCTTTTTCTCTTCTTAAAAATCACGCCAGTATGGTCTTTTGCTGCTGTTTTCTGCCTTTAGTTCTGGAAACCTGACTAGAGCCATGAAAGAATGAAGAAAGGACAGACACACAGATGCATAGCAAAGCTGGAGTCAGGTGCACCGTGCTTGCTCTGATGGCTGGGCACCAGCTACTCAGCAACCTGGGACCTCATCATGCCTGTCATGCACAGCGCAGAGGGAAGGAGTCAGTCTCAGTGGGAAGCCTCCGTTAGGGGAGGCATCTCCGGCTGTAAACAACCTGAAGGAGGAAGCGGCTGGACACTTTTTATACACACTGTCATTTCCAAGCAGACCAAAAGAAAGCTTTGCCCATTCCCATGAATCTGAGTCATTAGTCTTTATCAATAATACGCATGCATTCAAGTCTTCCTCCACTACCCATGACAAAGCACTGATTTCCCACATTTATAGGGGGAGAATACATTTTAAAAACGAGTTAAAGTTGCAGTAGTGACAATCACAGTGCCCAACACTGAGTACCCAGTCCTGATTTCTAGGCTAAGTTCTGCATATTTATGGCTTAATGTAATCAATTTAGTCTTCACAATTCCCTAATGACTTTCATATTTTTTGACAATCTCATTCTACACAAGTTAGTGAAACTTGCCCGTGATGATACCTCTATCTGTGAACTGTGCTGGGCCTGAACCGTGCTCCGACTTCCAAGTTTGTGTTCTTAAATTTGTAAATTAAAATGTATTTTTTATTGTGTGTGTGTGTGTGTGTGTGTGTGTGTGTGTGTGTGTGTGTGTGTGTGTGTGTTCATGTAAGTGCATGTGTGCCAGGGCACACACAGAGGTCAGAGGGCAACTTTCAGTAGTCAGTTCTCTCCTTCCATTGTGGCATCTGGGGACGGAACTCGGGTTGTTAGCTTTGTGTGGCAAGTGTTTTTATCCATTGAGCCATCTTGATGGCCATATGCATTTTTATATGGATGTAAAAATTCAAAATAATACTATTTCCTATTACATTACAATTGTATGCGATCCAAATATCATTCTCCATAAATGAAGCGTTACTGGGACACAGCCATGCTCATTTGTCTATATCTTGTTGATAGGATGGCAGGATCGTTGTCGCCGCCGCAGGGACCACAGCTGGCAGAGCCGTAGTGTTTACTATCTGGTCTTTATGGGGAATGCTTGCCAGTTCTTTTCTGTATTCCTCCCCGATGATCCACGCTTAAAAAAAAAAAAAAATCCATTAGAGCATAATCATGTGTGTTTAATAGGACTTGTCTTCCACATACAGCTTCATAGTTTTGACTGACATGCCTACTAGGTGCCGAATCTAAAGGTTTCCCTAGAATTACCTGTTTTATCCCTTTCAGTAGACTGAGGGCTTCCTTCTTCCTTCCTTCCTTCCTTCCTTCCTTCCTTCCTTCCTTCCTTCCTTCCTCTCCCTTCCTCCCTCCCTCCCCCCTCCTCCCTCCCTCCCTCCCTCCCTCCCTCCCTCCCTCCCTCCCTCCCTCCTTCCTTCCTTCCTTCCTTCCTTCCTTCCTTTTCTTCCTCTTTTTCTAGATGTTGCTTTGAGACTTGACCACAGCCTCCTTTGCCCTGACTTCAGGTCTGTGGTTTCCATGTTCCTCTCATCCATTTGTTGAACATTTAGATGCAGAAATCACTTTGTCTCCTTTTTTATTTTTTTTGCAGTGGTTTGCTGTCTTCTGACTACGTGGAGATTCACTATGAAAATGGGAAACAGATGTACTCTAAGGTATAGTAAAGTGTTCAGACATCCTGCAACATAATGTATATCCATCCTAGAACTACCAACACATGCTGCATTATTCTGAGGTTTGTCAATAAGATCACCCAGCCTGTATGCAAGAGACCTAACTGAGGAAGAATTCACGAGAACTTAAAATGTGAGGCAACATTAGATTCTCTATACTCAGGACCATAAGGGAATTTTATTGTTTGGATTTTACTCCCATTACCTTACTGCATGATCAGTGAGGATCACTGTTCCATGTCAGCCCCGTAAATACCATCGGGTATTCCTTCTTAAAAATACTTGGGACCAGAAGTCTTTTGGCTTTAATTTTTTTAAAGAAAGTATTCGCATATACAAAGTGATATTTGAGGATAGGGTTCTAATTTAAACACAAAATTCATTTATGTTTCACCTGTCCCATATACATACAGCTTGAAGGTAATTCAGTACGTTTTAGATAATTTTGTTCAGTAAACAGTTGTGATGTGGAATTTTCCACTCCTGCTGCAATGCTGGCACTCCGAGTTTTGGAGACTTTTGATTAGGGATGCTCAGTCAGGCTTTCAGGGCCATGGAATCAGAATTATTATAAGACTGTGTTGACAGTGTAGTGCAAGCGCCTGATGCCCAAGGGTAAAAGATGGGAAAATGAGATCAGATTTTAGGGGAAAGTCTTCTTTTTCCCTTGTTTTTGAAGCTGTGTAATCCAGGTTGACCTCAAACTTGAGGTTCACTTGCCTTAGTCTTGTGAATGCAAAGATTACAGGTATGCATTTTATTACCCAGCTTTATTTCATTATTTTATTTATTTATTTATTTATTTATTCATTCATTCATTCATTCATTCATTCATTCATTTTCTTGCTGGGGACCAAACTCAGGACCTTGGGCATGCTAGGCAATGCCCTGCCCCTGAGCTGTAACCCAGGCCTGCCCCCACTTAATCATCACAACAGGTCCATGAGGTGAGTATTTTTGTTCCTGCAGTAAAACAAAAGACACAGAGGCATAGAAAAGGCAGCAACCCTGCTCAGGGCCACCACAGGCTATAACCTAAAGGTAACTGGGTGTGAGAAATTCTTCAGGTGGAGGTGTTTTTTCCTTCTGACCATGAAGGACCAATAAAGAAAAAGTGGGGTTAAATGAAAGCAAGAAAGATATTGCCAAAAAGTGATTGCCATCAGTCAGGCAGAAAACCGATGGAATGGGTAAAGAAAAGAAATTATGACTTTTAGTGGCTGTCCCTGTGCCACTGAAACTCAGTAGTGCCCATGTAAATCACAGGAATGGGCGAGCAAGCCGGAGACAAGCAATGGGGGGGAAACAATTTGTATTTTGCAGATGGCTAATGAACATCAGCACAGCAGCAGCGCCTTTCACGGGAGGTCTGCAGAGCTGTGGGGCAGGGAGACCTGGGATTCCCAGGTCGTATTGTCTCAGCGCATGCTTATGGCTGAAACTAGAAATACTGCTCACGGTCACGGCGCGTGTCTAAGTAACAGTGGGCACATCTGCAGCATCCATTGGCATTTGAGTTGTTTGCACAGTCCAGGGGCTTCCAAGTGTGTGGCTCTTCCCACTGTCAGCTCTCTCCTTCAGCTGCATCTGGGAGTTCCAAGTCCCCGGGGGACTGAGGCCATGGAAGGGGACCAGCGTTGCCCACTGAAGCTCAGGAACGGTGCTTGCTGGTGTTTGTGCAAAACCATGCTGTTGTCAGCTGCACCAGCGCTCTGAGTATTGCGCATGCTGACTCATGAACCTGGAGGAGATCACACAAGGACTTTTCGGACTCAGCAAATGGGACACCTTTGCAGCCTCAGTAACCTGACCCAAACTTCTCTCTAAGAAGCTCACTTTTTTTTTTTTTTTTTTTTTTTTAGAAGTACAATAGCTAATTGGTGTACAGAGTTCATTTGAGGTACTGCAAATGAGGACTTTTTATTAATAAGATATTCCAAACCTCTTGTGGTTGCAACATATTTAAAGCAAAAGCTGCATCAACTCTGACAAGAGAAGCTATGGTCACTATAGTTTGGTTTTGTGTCCATCCTTTTTCTTTGGTTTATGATGTTTCCTTTAACATCTCATATACCCAGATTTCCTTGTCCATGGATAATGGATTAATGGTAACAAACTAATGATGATATGCTGGCTTTTATATATATATATATATATATATATATATATATATATATACACACACACACACACACACACACACACACACACACACACACACACACATCTTTAAGCCCCAAGACACATATCTTTAAGCACACTATCTGTGCAGGATTTATAAACTGTAATGATAGTGTAAATGCTTTAGCATGCGTGAAACCTATATTTTTGTTGGATCATTATTTAAAAAAAATGTACAATGTTCTCCAGCTTGTTTGTTATTATTTATTTAAAAATATTAAGCCATAGACATTTAGTTTGCTTCCAGCCTTCCCTCATAAACATCCTAAGGAAAAAATTCCCAGATGCAAGTCTAAACACACTGTAATTGCTGAAGAACTCATCTTAAGAATAATACTCTCTGGATCAAAGACTTGTATATATTTTATGACTTTTGGTCATAATGACAATTTTTGCTTCTGAAATTATGTGTAATTTTGCATAAAATCACCTTCCCATTATACACATAAATTTAAAAGCATCTAAAAAGTGAACTTTGTGAAGATTGGCTTCTCTGATATTTAAGAGAGCTTTTGTGAGGAATACCAGCAAAGGAAGTTAATGTGTAGGAGTGGGAAGGTTTCTACCTGTTACATAAGCTGATCTTACTGCGGGCTGGAGAGATGGCTCAGTGGTTAAGAATATGTACAGCTCTTGCAGAGGACCCGAGTTTGGCTCTTAGCACCCATGCTGGATGCTTCACTACTGCTTGTAATGCTAATTCCAGGGAATCCAATACCCTTTTTTGGATTTTACATTCATATGCATGTTCCCACCCCACTTCTCATATAAATGCCCTTCCCTGATAGTGAGATCATCAACTAAATTATCCACCATCATGGAGCCCTCGTCTAGTACCTGTTGGAAACAGAAGCAAACACCCATAACTAAACACTGAGTCGAACTAGAATCCAGATTCAGAGAGAGAGGACAAGACCAGGTTGCAGAAACACACAAAGACAGCTGACCTGAACAAGGAGCTAATGCCCCTCCTCCCCCAGTCTGATAGCTGGGAATCCAGCATGGAACTGACTCACACCCCCTGAATAAGGGTCTCAGCTAGAAGGACTGAGCAGCCTAAGGGACCTCAGACAGTAGAACCAGGATGTATTCCTGTTGAACAAAAGGATCTTGTGGACACATCCCCCATGGAGGGATACTCCCTTAACCTAGAGACAGGAGAGAAGTCCTAGTCCCTACTTCAAATGACTTGACAGATTTACATGACCCCACTTGGATAGCATAGCCCTACATGTAGAATGGGGGTAGGGGGATGAGGGGGGAGGGTGGTCAGGGTACATGTGAGGGGGGAAAGAGGTTAAGAGGGAGGGAGGGAAAGGAAACTGGGATTTACATGTAAAAAATTTAAATTATATTATTAATAAAATATTTAAAAAAAAGAAAAAAAGAAAAAAATACATCTTATATATACCGTAAAATACAAAAGATACCGTACTGTTATACAAAGGAGGGTATATACACGAGCACTCCCTTCACCCATTTGTGCTGTTATTTGACTAGAAAAGCTTGGAATCATAAACAGCCTATGAGGGCCTTGAGGTAAAGTGTAGATGTGGTTACTTAAAATGCTCTGGGACATTAAATGAAAATCCTAATGCATGGATACTCTGAGAGCACTGTTACAGTCTTTCTATCTCCCTGTACCAAATAGTCTCTCATTCCCATTCCTAGATGAGGCTAATACATTTTACTTCTGATGAATGAAAGTGGGCTGAAAAGAGAATAAATGTAGGAATTAGAGAGACAAAAAAAAAAAATCAGGTTCATGGTCTGGGTACCAGGTAGATGTTTGCTAATGCACACAGAGCATCTTCTTTTGTGTGCCCAGCCTAGCAGATTTTACTGCAATTTTCTCCACTGCTCCTTGCACGAAGTGCAATACACTATGCAATAGAGCTACTTTGTGGATTTTATTTTACTCACTTAAAAGACAACTTATTTATGTTTTCTTTGGTTTAAACACGTTTATTGGGGCATAATTTATATACTGTAAAGTACACAATTAAATTGTTTTTACTATATTTGCAAAATTATGCATTCATTAACATAATCTAATTTTAAAACATTTTTCATCGCCCCACAAAGAAACATCTTATCTATTAGCAGTCATTCCCTAGTGGCTCTCCTTCCCATCATAGGTAACTGCTAATCTACTTTTCTGTCTCTATAAATTGCCTATTTGGAACATAAATGAAATCCTATAATATGTAGTCCTTTGTGAGTGGCTTCTTTTTTTCCCAGCTTTATTGAAGTATAATTGAAAAATGCAAATTGTGTATTTAAGATGTGCAACTCAGATTTTATACATAAGAATATTATATAGTTGGATTGTGCCAAGTGTCATGCTTTGACTTGTGTACACTGGGGGAATTATCAGCATTTTGAAGCTGATGGACACATCCTCTACGTCCTGTACTTATTTTTGTTAGGGAGACCATGTAAAATCTACTTCACAGCAGCTTTTAAGTATGTAATGTAGTAGCTGTAGTCACTATGTGGCATTTTCTGTCTTCAAAATCTGTTCCACTTACACAATTAAAGCTTTGTACACTTTGACCAACATCTCTTCGTTTGCCCAATCACTCCTTGCCCTGACAACCACTGTTATACCGTCTGCTTTCAAGAGCCTGACTCTCATGCTACCTATGAGGGTCAGAGCAGCCTTTTTCTTTCTAAGATAAGTGGCCACTTAGCACAGTGTTCCACCATATTGCACAGGGGCAGGATTTCCCTCCTTCCAAGGCTGGGTGATACTCCATTGTGGACACATTTCTTCATTCACTCATCCCCCAGTTACTCCAGCTTGGCAATGTAAATGAAGCTGAGATGAGCGTGCAGTGCAGTTGTCTCTTTGCGATTTAGAGGTCCTTTCTATTTTTTCTTTTGATGGATCTCCCTTCTTGAATTGACCATGTCAATCTGTAGCTCTACCAATAGTTTACAAATGTTTCTTTTTCCTACAAGCCACTCCAATATATATTCCTTGCCTTTTTTCCCCTAATAGCCATTCTAGTAAGTGTGAGGTATAGACGCTGTGTTTAATTTTGCATTTCTCTGACGATCTTAGGAGTGTTTTCAAATGAGTAAGGTGTATGTCCATGGTACCATGGGGCTGGTTTGGTGGAGAAAGGGCATTTGTCTACAAATATAGAGATTGAGTGTTTACCCCCAATGCTCATGTAAAACACCAAGCATGTCTGTGTATTTGTAACTCTGACACTGGGGAATGGAATCAGGAAGATCCTGAGGATTCCCTGGCCAGCCAGCCTAGCTAAATCAACAAACTCCTGGTTTGGTGAGAGATCTTGACTCAAGGCAATAAGGTGAAGAGCCATAGGAGAAAGCACCTGATGTCCTACTGTAGCTTCAATGTACATGTGTATAGACCCCTCACATCCCCCCTTCTCCCCTTCTCTCTCTCACACACAGCCAGACAAAAGCATGTCAACAGAGAAACAGACTCATGCATAGTTGTAGAAGCATTATTTACAATAGTCCAGAAATGCGAGTAACTACATGGGGCATCAGTGGATGAATGAATAAGGAAAATGTGGTGTATTCACACACATTTAGGACAAGATTCCCGTGTTAAATATGAATTTATCCAGTGGTTCAACATGTACTCCAGGTTCGTCCATGTTGTTGCAAATGGTGGCATCTCCATTTAAAGGATGAATACTATTCCACTGCGTTTATATACAATGGAATAGTGTAGACACAGGAAGAAAAAGACTCCATTGGTGATAGTATATGGGTTCTAAAGAAGTCAAAACATTGAAAAGAGTAGAACAGTGGTTTCTAGGATCAGGGGTCAGGCATCAGGGCTGAAGATGGAGAGATGTAGGTCAAAATTACCGATTATGTAGGACATAGGTATAGAATGTAGTGTGCAGTATGGGGACTGTTGTCAATGACAGTCACATGATGGAGATTTGCTGAGAGTAGATTTTTGATGCTCTTCCCTAGGTACTCACAAGAGCAGCTATGTGGGGGTGAAAAGACACGCCAATGTGCTTGACCAACAATGATTTCATTATACAAGACAAAGCATCTCATTCTATAACACATGTGCATGCACACACACACACACACACATACACGTGCGCACGCTCAACAAAAATGTTAGTTCAAGTCTTACTCTGACCTAGTTTCTGTTTTAGGTAGAGCACATGCTTCAGAGAGCCAGAGATACACCCAGCCCATGGGGAAAAGGTTTTGTTCTCACCTTATTCTTTTCCTCATTGTTCTTTGTGCTTTCCCTCTCACATATAAACTTGGTTTGCCTGAAGCTCACCGTGTCTATGAGGGCTGTGGCAGCAGGATCAGGCATGACACCTGGATGAGTGGGTCCTTGATAGACACGACCCCTGGCTGGAAGGGGAATTGGTGTAGAGCAGAAGGATTTGGAGAGCGCATGTCCTGAGCACCCGACTGTAGTCATCCCTTGATATCCTGGAGGGATTTGGAGACTGAATGTCCTAAGGAACCTGGGTATAGTCATCTGTTGCTCTCTTGGAGAGATTTGTTCCAGGATCCCACAGAGGGACATTCCAGTCCATGGATGCTCAAGTTCCCTATATAAAATATGGTTGGATTTGTGTACTTCACACATCCTCTTGGATCATTTAAGTCATCTCTAGCTTATAATACCCCATGCAATATAAATGCATGCAAATAGCTGTTTAGACTGTAAACAGTGATTTTCAATCTTTGGAGGGGGGATCAATAACCTTTCTTTCATAGAAAGGTTGCATATCATATATTCTGCATATCATATATTTACATTATGATTCATAACAAAATTACAGTTATGAAGCGGCAATAAAAATAGTTTTATGGTTGGGAGTCACCACAACATAAGGAGCTGTATTCAAGTGTCACAGCATTAGGAATGTTGAGAACTACTGGTTTTGAGATTAATGGCAAGGAAGGTGGTTTGTATATGTTCAGCTTAGATATAGTTGTTTTTGCTAAGTTTCTTCATCATGCTAGTGTTGAATCTGCAGATGTTGATCTTGAGAGTGCTGTAGGTTAAGTGTTCCTGATAGGGGTGGCCTGGCACTGCCATCAGCTATCAGAGCTGAGTTGGGCACCTACACTAGGCAAGATGATTTCAGTCCTGTGTTTTCTCTGGTTTCTTCCCCCCCCTCCCTTCTCCATATTCCCTTTTCTCTTCCCCATTATCTCTTCCTTGATTATCATTTAATGAATTTTCTCAGACTATATTTCTTCATCTATTTCTTACCCTCAGTCACATTTGGAATGGAAAGTTCTCATTTTTATGTTTTGTTCCTAATCAGAGAGTTTGGATTTTTACACTTACAATAAATTTAAATGAGTCTTTTATTACTTGTATACTCATTATAATATTTTTGAAGTCTTTGAATTAGTAGCTAGCATAAAAGTTTCATACTATTAGGTAAATAATAAACAATTTAAGTAATACCAGGAAAAGATTACACGTGCTAGAACATTTATATTAGGTGTAAAATTAAAGTCATTAAAATTTCCAGTTTAAACTTAAGTTTATTATTGTTGATCATTCAAAATATTGAGCTTTTGATGGAAGGGAGGGAGGGAGGGAGAGGGAACTGAGATCGATATGTAAAATAAGAAAAAAAAACATATCTAGGTTTAGTTTTGCATGCAAAAAATTGTTAACCTTTTGGGCAATATTCTGAAAACTTTTTAGAATATGAAAGGAAAATGGAGTTAAAAATCACCCTATGAAATTGAGCTAGCAGACAACATTGGTTCCTGAAATTACAGTTAGGTGGTGTTGGTAGAGCTGAGGTTGCCCAACAGTTTTATCAATATCCTACTGGAAAAACTCTTTTCCCTGTTGGATTTAATGAAGGTAAATTATTAAATTCGTGTTTAATAATTCTCTGAATGTAGAGGCAAATTTTTAAAACAAAAGCAAAACCCATACCTGGAATAATCATTTGAGGGTAGACCCTTCATTTCAGTATGTTCCAAGTCTCCTAGTCCACACAGCTCTTCACGATGGACTGTGGCACTTGTCTGTAAATACTACAGGACCTTCAGTACCAAGTGGAGGGCCTCAGTGCTCAGTCACTGTCAGTGTCCAGGTTTACCTGAGTTTCTCATGCTGTGACACTCATAAGCACTGACAGACTGAATGTTGCTGAAGCAGTTGAGATAATTAAACAGACACAAAGGTTGTAAAAATCTTAAAAATGAATTGATGGTTTTTCTTCCATCACTCCCACCAACATGCTGTCCATCCCCTGCACCTTCACAGGAACTCCTCTCTTCCAGCTCTTTTTCCTGTCCTCTGTCCTTGTGAGCTTATGTGGCTTTTTATGTCACTGTTATTTAAGTGGATTATTGGGAGAGTAGATATGTTTCTTTTTATTAAAATGAATGAAATTAAATAATGCTATTATTAGCAATTAAGTCATAGAATAGACTTACTTTTTTTTTCACTTTCAAGCTGTTATTGTTTGAATCATTAAGATGCTTTCTCCACCCATTTCTTATTAGGAAATGCTTCCTTCCTTCCTTCCTTCCTTCCTTCCTTCCTTCCTTTCTTTCTTTCTTTCTTTCTTTCTTTCTTTCTTTCTTTCTTTCTTTCTTTCTTTCTTTCTTTCTTTCTCTAGGCAGGCTGTCCTGGCATTGCTTTGCAGACCAGGCTGGCCTTGAACTCACTGAGATCCATCTGCCTCTGTCTCTGGAGTGCTGAGATTAAAGGTGTGTGCCACCACCCCTCAGCAAGTGTATGTTTTAAAAGATGAGAATCACATGGGTTGGGGGGTGTAGCTCAGTGAAAGAGTGCTTGCTCAGCTTGCACAAGGTCCTGGCTTCAGTCCCTAGCAACACACACACACACACACACACACACACACACACACACACACACACACAATGAAGAACAGACAGACTAACAAGTCATCAAGCAAACACAACTAAAAATAACCAACCACCCCTAGACTAGTAGACAATAACAAAACAGTTAAGGATGCACCAGTGGTTTCCAGTGGACTTCTGGCTTGTTATCCTTCTGCAGAAGATGTTCTAATGTGAACATGACTTAGCTCCTGGGGGTCCCTGTCTGTGAGGAATACATGGCTGAGAAAGTTGAGTGTGTACTTCCTAGGGATTTTCGTTTCCTCTGACTACCAATAAGTTCTACATATCAGAGGATTGATTTTTGTTGAATCTAATTGACAGACTAACAATTTTTTTTTTATCTGAAAATGTTGGTATCAGTGGAGACACACATTGACTTAGCTCCTGTTGTTGCTTGCTTAATTCCAAGTCAGTGCCCAGTCTTGGGTCAGCGCTGACTAGCCCTGTTGAGTGGTCTGAGACTTTCTTACCTGGAAGAAGAGATTTGATCAGGAGGTCCTGAAGATGTGACATCAGCTGGGTGTTTATGCTACTTTTGACAGCCTTTAATATATCTATATCTATATCTATATCTATCTATCTATCTATACACACACACACACACACATATATATATATGTATATATATATATATATATATATCATGTGAAGTGTTTAAAATGTAATTGCTGTATATTGACCTGTATTTTCAAGTTGCTGAGATGTGTGAACTCCTTTGTCTTTATAAGTTGCAGTGTTATGTACAGAAATAGAACTTGATATACTATATATAAGTCAATATTTATAAGCAACTTCACTATTTGAGAACAGAGGAACAGCCCACATATAAAGCACTTATAATATGTGATACATCTATGCCTTACCAATAACCCACTCAAAAGGGAAGTAAATTTGCTAGGGCAAAATCAAGAGGGATAGCAGGGGATGTCCATGCAGTTTCAGGGGATAGGCCGAAGGTAGGTCAAGAACCACCCTCTTAATCTTTAATTTTAACCTGCTCTGTTAAATTCTTTTGTGAGGAGGCCAAAAGCAGCAACTCATGTTATTAACACCAGAAAGACTCAGGAGTCAGTGGCATCTGGAAAGGGATTAATGGGTTTAAATGTGTACTTGGAGAAGAACTATCCCTCCATTCACTCCTTACCCACCCAGCCACGTGACTACCCTATCTCCAGTTGGTTGAAGTAGCTCAGTTTATGAAAGAGCTTAGAGAGGGAATAGGCAAAGAAATAATAAACACTGCTTCCCGGATGGAAGCAAGTGAGCTGTTTTCAGTGACTAGGTGTCCTGGGATACCTCCTGTGATGGAGACAAAAGTCCATACGAAGGCATATCACAGACTGCATGGGCATGGAGCTGGATTCGAGTCCCTGAAGTCCTCTTAACAAAGAAACAATAGAGTTCATAGACAATGCCCAATGCTGGAATTGTCTCTGAATCAGCAACATCAGAAAACTAGAAGACCGTGTAGGTCTCTAAAGTGCCAGGATGAAGTAATGTCCAGTTTGGCGTTTGCTACCCAACATGCAGCTCTACTGTGAAAGCTGAAAGTGAAAGGTTTACCCTCGTGAGATGTCGTAAATACTTTTCAATAAAGTAGCAAACACTGTGTGCCTCTAAAAGGAGGGTGGCGGTGGTGACTATAATTGAGGAAGACATGGAATAGAGGGTCCAATGCAGAAGGCAGATGAAGAAAGAGTCCATAGCAGTGTCCCAGAGAAGTTCTGAACGGAACCTTGTAGCGCGACTCAGAAGACAATAGTCTGGACTGACACATGGAGACAACAGAGTGTCCCCAGGAACAAAATGAGCACACTGCACTGACTCCTTACATCAACCACAGTAGGAAGAGTTTTAGATTACTCTTAGAGGATAGAGGATGCTAATTACATATTCAATAAAGATGCAAATAATGAAACTGTGGAGCAGCTCTGAGCAGGTTTCCAGAGTTATAACATGAACACTAACTAGCAGCTTAACCCAAGGCCAGCAGTGTTTATGAAATATAATAGGATGAGAGGAGGTTTTGCGAGTCTGAAGTAGGGAGGTACTTTCTTATTCATTTTTATTTGAACGTTAATTTTATTGATAGATAATACAAATACAATGACTATCCCTTTTTGTTTATTATTTCTTTTTTATTATTTAAAACAATTTTAAATTGAAATATATGTGGTCATATTCTTCCTCCCCCTCAAGTCCTTCCAGATCCTCTCCCTTCCCTGCCCACTCTTTAAGGCCTTTCTCAAATACTAAACAAAACCAAAATACAACAAGAAAGCAGAGTAGAGCACCTCTCAAAAAGAAAACAGCAAATTGTGGCCAAATGGAAACATACAAAACACTGTGGAGTCCATTATATGTTGGTCAACTACTCTTGAACATGAGGCCTGCCCTGGAGTAGTTGATATACCAAGTGTCCCTCCATTGGAGGAACATGATTTTCTGCCTCTCAGCAAGTATAAATTACAATTTAGTTGTTAACCTTTATCCCAGTGGCTACATATTCATTCATTCCTTCTTTTTTAAGAAACTAAACCAGAATAATACATAATAAGATAAAGCAAAAACGACCACATCCAAGTCAGACAAGGCAAATCAACAGAAGGAAAAGAGCGCAAGAGAAGGCACAAAAATCAGAGACCCACTCCTTCACACGGTCAGGATTCCCATAAAATCCGCTAAACGGGAAGTCATGATGCAAGTGCAGAGGACCTGGTGCAGACCCGTGCAGGCCCTATGCACAATGCTTTAGTCTCTGTGAGTTCCATCACATGAGCTCTGCGCATGGAGATTTAAAGGGCCTGGTTTTCTTGGTGTCCCACCCTGCCTGGCTCTTACGAGTCTTTGTCGGCCTCTTTAGCAGTGTCTCCTGAGCTCTGAGAGGAGGGATTGGATGGAGAAAGCCCTTTTAGGGCTGAGTGCTTCAAGGTCTCTCACTCTTGGCAAAATGTCTGGCTGTGGGTCTCTACATTTGTTCCCATCTGCTGCAGGATAATGGCCGAACACTGCACTGATCTATGAGTATAGCAGAATAAATACCATTAAGAGTTGTTTTATCATTACACTTTTTCTTTCTTTAGACAAGTATTGTTTTGGTTTTGTCCTAGGTCCCCGGGCTATCTAGTTGTAGATTGTTGATCACCCAAGCAGTGTTTGTGCAGTGGGCTTTAAGTAAAATCAGTCACTGGTTGGTTACTTCCACATGGATTGTGCCGTTATTGCGCTAGCCTGTCTTGGAGGTAGTACACCATTGTAGGTAATGGTTTGTGGTTGGCTTGGTGTTTCTGTTTCTGTTTTGATAATGTGGAGACTGCCTTAGGAAGATAATTTCTCAAGTGGGGTGAATCAGATTTTAGCAGTATAAAGGTTCCATTTAAAATGCTTATAAACACAAGAAGAAACATCTGGAAGAATTGTGGTGTGAAAGGGAGAGAGGAAACTGCTGTGTAACCACATCTGCTTGTAACTACTTCTATGATGCATGCCTAAGAAATGCAAGTGAACCCTATCACGTACATTGGTTTTATTCCCTATAAAGCCCCTTCCTCCTCCATTTAAATACATGAAAATTGCTATGTTTAATGCTTGTCCAGACCTATTTCTGACTTTGAAGAGTAGGAGTTTCTCTTGCAGTTTAATTCTCATCCTTGATGGCCATTCTCTAAGAAACTATCAGAAACGGGGTGATCAGTGTATAAGATACAATCAATCAATAAGGCATTCTTTGTTTTGTAGGGTGGAGAGCACTGTTACTACCATGGAAGCATCAGAGGCGTCAAAGATTCCAGGGTGGCTCTGTCAACATGCAACGGACTCCAGTATGTGGGGATCTACTTGGGTCCTCCTGCCCTCCAGGCTTGCTTATACCCACTCATTCTTTCTAGATTTTATTTTTCAGATATTTTATCTCAGTGACTTTTCGATGTCAGTGATGTGCTGGGGATTAGATAGATACAGAGTAGTTCCAGGGAGCTAAAGTTCCCCTTTCTCTAACACCTGACTTTGCACGAAACTCGGAAATTAAACACATGATTACATAGGTCAGTAATTCCCATTTTGGTTGATGCTATGAAGGGGATAGGCAGGGATGTATTAATTAGCTTTCTGTTACTGGAAGGAAATTCCTGAGATAATCACCTTATAAAGAGAAAAAGACAATGTTAGCTCAAATTTTTATTTGAATCCATGATGGGCTGGCCTCGTTACTTGGGGCCACTTGTGATGAACCACATTACTGGGGATTGAATGTATGTAGAAGACCAAAGCTGTTCAATGTATGACTAGGAGAGAGGAGTGAGGAGGAGACTATAGTCCTACAATATCCCCTGCAAGGCATTCCTCTCTACCTCTGCCATGAGCTAAAGACTTCTTACAAGGCTCGTGGTGGTTATCTCATGAGGATACCATCACCTAATGGCACCACTCTGGTAGTCTTATTGGGGCATTTAAGACCCAAACTCTAGCAGGGAACTAACAGAGACTCAAGGTAGTTGATGTATCACATACAGATCTATGTCAAAGGGTGTATAAGTAGGATTTGATATATGTCTAACTAGACATCAGCCATGGAAGGATGGGATGCTAAGTGGAACTCATGCATCCTCCCAAGACAGACACTTTGAAACCATGCATAAACACATTTTAAATACAAATCAAGTGCTACCTCAGATGAGGACTTACCTTTAGCCATGAGACAAAATGGTCTTAAAACCCTTTTCAAACTTAATTAAAAAAAAATCTTGTCTCCCTAAGTTAAGTGTGTTTTCTATGACATACTACTTAATAGGCAAGTGTAGAGATACTTCTACCAGCCTCTTCAGAATCAGAGATGGTTTTAGAATATTCTTAGATGACGGAGTAGTTAGCTTTCTCGTAGGTGGTACAACACAAGGAATTTGTACTAGTTTCATATGGTTCTGGAATAAGAGGTTCCTCCTGCCCCCATGATGTGAGGAATCTTATTCCAGATCGGTGTTTTTCTTGGTTTATTTTTGAAAATAAGTTATGTCACGTAGAGTTTGCATGCTCCGGGGAAATGCTTTATGCTTTTGTAGCTTATGTGTTACCTGGTAGAGCCTTTGGAGTGCTGACCCCAGGACAGGGTTCCACAAAGGTACTTGGAGTTCATCAGGGATTGTATGAAGACATTTGCCCACAGGCATGCTTTAGTGACATTGTTGAGATGCCCACTTGCCAGTCCTTACTGTTTGCCACGCTTGCTGACTCTCCTTCCGGTGTCTTGTGTTACAGTGGCATGTTTGAGGACAGCACCTTCGTGTATATGATAGAGCCGTTGGAGCTGATTCATGATGAGGTGGGTCTGTGACATAAGTTTCCTTATGGTGTTTGATTTTTCCAGCATGTGAAGACAAAACACATCAAACACCATTTATCCATGTCATGTGATTTCAGACTTAGAATGGTATAATGCCAGGCCCTTGTGCCAGTAGTGGCAGATCAGAGTTATCATACCTAGGTATTCTGAAGCAAGCCCATTTTTTCTGGTTTTGCATAGAATAGGGAGGGCCTTTGTTTTGCATTGAGCAGCTGGGACTGCATTAGACAAGCTTTCATTTCCAGTATCTTCTTTAGATAATTGTGCAAGAACATACTTTTTTGTTACTAGAAATATTTAGTGGAGAAATCTGTGGTTTAAACAATGGCTATACCCTACAACATACAGTTTCAAGGTGGAAAAGAAAACTGTTTCATCTTGTACAGGCCAACAGCCATAATTAGAAACCCTGTGTTCCTGCCATGCTGTTGACTGACAGTGTTACCAGCTCTAAAGTCCAATGTGTAGTCATCAGTATTATTTTGTATTACTACACTTTACATTCATGATAAAACTGATGTCCTGAGATTCATGAATGGGGATGCAAAAGATGAATAAGAGACATACATGGCATTTCAGATGGTGGCAGCACTGACGAGAGCAAAAGGCCCTTGAGTTGTAGGACGGGTGGATCTTGAGGAAAGGCCTTAAGAGAATTGGGATAGTCCTAGAGCTGTGAAGTTATAAAGACTCTGCTGTCTTTAGGAGACTTGACTGTACTGGGACAGATGGAAATGGGCAGGTGAGGACGGGGTGAGGGGTGAAATGAGGAGAGGAGACTGCTAATGAGAAAAACTGTACTTTGGGAGTGAAGATCACAATAGTGCAATCATTTGATGAAAGCAGAAAACCGTTTCGGTGGGGCATGGGGTATCACTATGCAGTGTAAGCCCTCTGTCTGTTTCCTGAATATTCTCTGTGTGCCACCATATTCAGATTACATGGTAATTTTTTTAAAAGAATATAGTAGCTACTGAGGCTTTTAAAAATTTATCTATCATCTACCTACCTACTTCTCTTTTTAATATGTATGAGTGTTTCTCTCTCTCTCTCTCTCTCTCTCTCTCTCTCTCTCTCTCTCTCTCTCTCTCTCTCTCTCTCTCTCTCTCTCTCTCTGTGTGTGTGGTGTGTGCAGAGGGCAACAGAATCCTGGGACTGGAGGTTTAGGTGGGTGCTGGAAACTGAACTTGTGTCCTCTGCAGGGGCAACAAGAGTTCTTTCCTGCTGAGCAACCTCTACAGCACTGACATCTAGGTTTTTGACAGTGAAAGTCAAGATGTATTTTCTTGTGCGTGTGTGTGTGTGTGTGTGTGTGTGTGTGTGTGTGTGTGTTGTATACCTGTACAAACATACATATGCATATGTAAATATGTATACATATATATACATATACACATATATGAATATATATATACACACACACATATGACTATGGGATAACTTTTCAATTCTGAGACAGAAAATCCATTAGCTTGAATAAGGTGATATTTGAACAAGCTTTATGGGGTTGTGATTAATAATGTTAAAACTTTGCAGAGAGATATGGCAGTTTATACTAGATTAAGATGTTCTGATGAGTAAAACACTCTCCCTATTCCATGAGCAGGCAGATAACCATGCTACAGCAGGACAGTCAGACATTCAGCAAAACACCTGACATTTGATTCTGATTAACTGCTCCCTCACCTGCCTCCCTGAAGAAACCCCCAAAAGAAAACAGCAACAGGTCCAAAATAGTTCTCTAAGCTTTTGCATTTTAGGGATGTGTGAATGGAGTAATTTCCAGTGCATCCGTAATAGGACAATGTTTGCAGACTGGGTGAATTCATAAATATGTTGCAGTGTCTGTTGAACTGCTAAAAGGGTCTATAAACATGTAAACTTGTATTATCAAAATGTTTAAAGAACTTCATCCTTACAGTGTAATTATATTGCTTGGGGCTGATGGCTCCATGCTTGTTGTCTTCCGTTCCCTGCCTGCCTCCTATTGCCTCCCGTTTGTTCACAGAGTGTGGTTTGTTCTCATTTTCACTGTGGGTGGGGGTAAAAGAGCAGAACTTGAAACTTTAAGTTAGTCATAAAATTGGTGTTGAGGATTCAGAGGTGAACTTCACTACACTAGGTGTCTTCTTATGTTACTAGGATAAAGAGCTGACTGAATAGAATTTGAATTTCTAGATATTATCGTTAGTATTAATTTTTAGCATACTTTGTAGTAAGTCAGAATTATGGACAGGATAGGTCCAATGAGGATTCACATTCTGTTGCAAGTAGAAGGCAAATAGCAATATTCTTAATTATTGTTTTTTTATCAAATGTAATAAGGACCTTTTAAATAGCTATTCTTATAATACAAAACTAATGTATTAGCTGAGTGTGGTGGTGTATACCTTTAATCCCAGCTACTCAGGAGGCTGAAGCAGAAGGAACTCCAGTTCAAAGCTAGGCTGGGGAACTTAGTGAAGTCCTGTCTCAAATAAAGTTAAAACAAACAAACAAAACAACACCAAAACAAAAAACAGTCTGGGGATTGCATGAGTCTCTTGCCTCGTATGCATGGGTTCAGTTATCAACACTGCAAACGCCCCCAAATCTAGTAATATATTAGACAATTAGAAAAGCAAAAATAAACACTTCACTAAATAGTAATTATCCTTCATCATACCATCCTCAAAGATAATTTCTCATCATCTTTTAGCAAATACTCTTACAATTTTTCAATTAGACATTTACATATATATTTTAAATAAATTGATTGGATCATTTCATAGCACAACTTAACCCAATAATGTATCTTTCTGAATCTTAGTATTTTTATTTGTTAAATAGAAACGCAAGGGTTGACATACCTAAGACCAGGGAAGCAAGTTCAGCCGAGGAACTGTCCCCGTCAGAATGGCCTGTGGGCATGCCTGAGGAACATTGTCTTAATTGCTGACTTTTGTAGGATGACTGAACCCACTATAAAGTGGGTACTATCCCTAGGCAGGTGGGATGAAATAGGTGTCCCTGGGCTGTATAAAAAAGGTAGCTGATGGAGGAGAGATGGCTCAGCGGCTGTTCTTCCGGAGGACCTGGGTTCAATTTCTAGCATCCACATGGCAGCTCACAACTGCTTGCAACTCTGCCTCCAGGGGATTCAGCATCAACAGACACACATGCAGGCAAAACGCCAATGCACATACAATGTACAAATCGTTTAGGTAAAAAAGGCAGCTGAGCGAGCCAGAGGAGGCAAGCCGGTAAGCAGCACTCCTCCATGGTTTCTGCTGCTCCTTGGTTTCTGCTTCAGCTCCTGCTTCTAGGTTCTGGCTTCAGCCCCGCCCTCCCTTTCTTCCCAGATGGACTGGAACCTGCAAGCTGGAATAAACCCTTTCCTTCTCAGGTTAGTTTTGGTCAGCGTTGTATCATTGCCGCAGAAAGCAAACTAGGACAGGGACAGATTACAGACCAGACAGGCTTCTTGCTGGGAATAAATTGGACAACACACACACACACCAGTGCTGGTTGGCAGCCACTAAGCACTCACCTTTCAATGCTACTCCCACTTCTAATAATGTAGGTAGGGGTCAGTGTCACTTCTAGGCCAAAGGATAAGGTTGCTTATGGGTGTTATTAAGATCCTTATCAGGCTGTGTTACCAGCACTGTGTATATACATTCTGCAGCTGCAATTGACTATGGATGCCACAATTTTTGAATCATTTACAAGTTGGTGGGGAAACTGCTGTTTCATCTTTTCGGAAATTGCGTTTTAAAAGTGTATTAAAGCACCAACGTTTTCTCATGCTGATGGACACTCTGTTCCTTTCTTATGCATTTCCCACTTGGGCTTTGAAAGAAGCTGAGATTTAAGAGCAACCGACAAAACTGTGCTTTGATCTAAAATGGGGCAGTTGAAGGGCACTGTTTCATTTAAAATTAAAGATTCGACAAGGCATATCCTTTTCCTCCTGTTGGCTAAAGTCCCCGTGTTAGCAAGGGTATTAGAGGAAACAGCCAGCTAGCATGGATGCATAGTGTCTTCATGTCTTACTCTTCCATTTCCTACATTTTCTTTTTTTCTGTTTCAGAAAAGCACAGGTCGGCCACACATAATCCAGAGAACCTTGGCAGGACAATATTCTAAGCAGATGAAGAATCTCAGTAAGTTTTAATTAAAATAGCCGTGATATGTGGTGTGGGCTGTGACTTGACAGACCTCTGGAGTCATGCCGGCTTGTTGGGAAGGGAAATTGGTTTGAGAGCTGGGGTCAGCAGTGTGGGTGGGGAGCAGAGTCCCAGCTGAGCCTTGCGTGGGATGAGGCATGGAAAGTTGTTTCAGTGGAGATGACAAATTAATCGCTGGTGTGAAGCTAGGCTGGGAACCTGAATGTGGCCAAATGTAAATGAATGATTACTTTAGGTCCAGGAGGACTTGCGTGTTTGCTATTCCCCAGCCACTCTGCATTGCCCCACCCGTTCACTCTGCCCCTGAAGCATCTGCAGTATGCTAATGTGGGCAAAAGCTTATTTTGATTTCCTGGGGGCATGTGATACTGTTCCTATATACTAATTCCCAGAGTCTTTCATAATTTATACAAAATCTTATGCCACGCATCATTTTAAATTCTAAAATACATTGGGCAAACGTAGTAGAGTTCTTCCAATATTGTTAAACGGCTGTAGGTCGAACAACCATAGTCTAATCAACCTTGGACACCTCACATTTTTCATGATGAGAAGAAAATAGCTTTTGAACTGTCTTTGTGAGTGTGAAATGTTGAACAATCAATGCACTGTTTCACTGTAGGCTATTTTGGCTTTGTGATGACATTTATTATTAATGGCACCGTTCCTTCGTGTAATATTTGAAGACTATTCTCAGTGGAACGCTGTCCAAACTCATTTGATGTTCATTTTCTTCTTCCACAGGCACAGATGGCAGTGACCAGTGGCCTTTGCTACCTGAATTACAGTGGCTGAGAAGAAGAAGGAAGAGAACAGCGAATGTGAGTGTGCCCTTGGGCTACAGGCTTTACTCTTTACCCTTGGGAGTCTGCTCCCACACTGTCCAAACTTTCCCCTTCAAAACAGAAACAACACAAAGAAGCCTCCATCTCCTGAGCATCTCTAGCATGTTATTTTTCTTCTCTCTCTATTAATGATTCAAAATGATTCAAACTGTCCTGGGAACCCTGATGTCATGTAAAAATGTGTTGTTTTAGTTCTATCTTCAAGGTGTTTTCTTATGAAAATTAGAGTACATTTTTTTTTTTTTCCTATTGAAAAGCATAGTAGGGCTGATGAGATGGCTAAGCAGGTAAAGCTTGGTAGCTCAGAGTTCCATCCTTGGGACCAACCGGTAGAAGGAGAGAATTAATTCCAGTAGTTATCCTAGGCCTTCTGCATGTACTCACCCTCAATAAACAAACAAACAAACAAATAAGCAATAAGGAGAGAATTCACAACAGCTTTAGAGATAATGTAACTTATAAATGTCATATAAAACATTTCTGTTAAAAATTTAGAAAGAGTTAGGTTTTGAAATACTGACTAACCAAGTTTATTTGCATTTCTTCCAAATAAAAATGAAAAACTCTCTTATACAGAACTTGAAAGCTGGGCACAGGTTTTTCAGAACAGAGTTATGGAATGCCATTTCTCTACTGGTGATATGACAGTGGCTAAATGAAAGTCATGAAATGACATAACCAGTGGCTGCTGTTATGTCTTTTGTGCACTGATAAATGCATAGGAGCGTTGTGACTAAATATGCTCACAGTCTTTTTGTAGTAGATTAGAAGGCTGTAATGATTGGGACTGTTTAGTAATTACATG
Organism: Cricetiscus sungorus; assembly: GCA_030556225.1. Classification (NCBI taxonomy): domain Eukaryota; kingdom Metazoa; phylum Chordata; class Mammalia; order Rodentia; family Cricetidae; genus Cricetiscus; species Cricetiscus sungorus. The sequence goes on along the minus strand of JANBXA010000328.1, from coordinate 41,346,089 downwards.
GTGAATGCCATGTAACCAAGAATTAGTTCTACAGCTTATAAGTTACATGGTAATTCACTAGATAACTTAATGAGTAACTGTAGCACAAATTATACATTTTAGATAATACTTAGTTGAATGTATTTTTTGTATTAAATTAATTAGACCCCTCAGCGATCTAAAAGTTAGTTCAAGTTTGAATCATCTTCTTGTATAGCATGTATTGGTTTTATGATGATCGTGAATACAGTTTTTATGTTCACTTATTTAGAACTCTTTGCTTACTCAGGCTCATACAGTTTTCCTTTTACTACAGTCTACCCCAGACTGATCTGTTACTAAGCACACAGAGAAGAAGAACCACCATTATTAACTTTTCAACCATGAAAAGAAATAAGTGTGAACGAGATGTAAAATAGTCTTTATTCCTAGTGTTATCTGTCAGCCTTTATTACTGTTAGTAGCTTTATTACTGTTACTAGACTTCTTCCTCATTCAGGTAATTCTTGTTGACCACCCTGATTCTTATTTCACAGATGCCTGATGAAATGAATCTAAAGTAAATTTCCTTTGACATTTTAAGTAAATATGAATATTTTATCATTTAATGCCATAGAAAGGGAAACTTATTTATACATTTTTTTTCTAGACTAATTTTACATGGAAAAACACACACAGAAACAACACGACCTATTTCCCATTTCGGAGAAAGTGAAATTGATTTTTTATAAGTTTTTGCTTGTTCACTGACACCTTTTTAGTCATGTATGAACAGTTGTCTCACGAGGCTTCTTTTTGTATTTTTACTATAGGTGATGAAGGGTCCTGAAATTCAAGGCTTGCCTGCTACTTATTGAGAAATAGAGATGCTTTAATGAGAAATAGAGATGTCAATCACTATTCTGACCATGAATTTCTTATTTTCTTTAGCCATCACGAGGTGTGTTTGAAGAAATGAAGTATTTGGAGCTTATGATTGTTAATGATCACAAGATGGTAAGAATATAGATTTGATGCTGTCTTAGCCACCGTTCTATTGCTGTCGAGAGACACCATGACCAAGGCAAGTTATAAAAGAAAGCTTATTGTTTCAGAGGGTGAGTTCATGATCATCATAAAGGGAAGTGTGGTAGGCAGGCAGGCAGGCAGGCAGGCGCTAGAGCAGTAGCTGAGACCTTATGTTTGATCAGCAAGCAGGTGTCGGGGGTTGGCATTGGCTTTTAAAATCCACCCCCAGTGACATACCTCCTCCAACATGGCCACACCTCCTAATCCTTCTCCAAACAGTTCCACCACATATTGACCAAGCATTCAAATATTTTCATTGAAACCACCCAAAATGCCCAGTAGCTTGTTAAACAAGAACTGCATCTTATTTTTAACTATTGTTTGTATCTTGATAAAGTGCAGGTATTTAGACACAGTCTTTTGGTAATTCTAACTGATCACTATTTCTAGATGAAAAAGAGACAGTAACTAATTTTCATAGCTCCAAACTTATCTCTTTAACAGATTATAATGCTAGATTTAACAATATGATGTTTTTCACTTGTCTATGTTTAAAATGCTTAATGTCTACTTTTCACATCTGGGTATTTGATCATTGGAGAGAGAGAGGGAGAGAGAGAGAGTGAGTGAGGCTCTGGGTTTTATCCCTAGCAATGAGCAAACAAACAAACAATGAAAGATCTATTTAAAGACACTATTTTAAACCAGTGTTTTATTTCATAGAATATTGACAATATAAATAACTTTGTGTTGCACCCATGGAAGTAAAATACATTCCATTCTGGTAACACTTAAGAGAAATATAGATAGAAAGCATGACTCTCCATCTGAGTCTCTTACTTAGTCATTTCCATTGCCAGCATCCGAGCGCTTTGTGGCCTAGGCTGAGTGCTGCTGTGCCTAGTGCTGCTGGTGTACTGGTAAATTTTTCAATACACTTTTACAGTATTAGCTCATGTTCAGCGTTTAACTGTTCCCACGATAGCTGATTTTGAGCTATTGAGACTGTTAATTGAAGCTCGGTAAAGATGTGATTATTATTATTATTATTTTTGAAAGACCATGAAGATGAGAACTTTGAAAAAATACTCAAAAGTCAGATATGGGTAATACCTTATAGAAAGAATACTGGAATAAAAATTTAAGTTTCACTAGGTCCTTGTTTTATTTTAAGAAATCCAAAGTTAGTGAACTATACGATAAAATTATACTTTGTACTAAACTGGCCACATGAAATTCTATTCAACAGAGTCCCCTCAGAGAAACCCTTGAAAATGTACATCACAAAAGGTTTATTGTATCTTTAATTTTTTATTTGAGTCTTTTACTTTGATGGGCATTTAAATTAATTACCATTAATTACTAAGTACTAATTTATTTGTGTTGAAAACTACTTTTCCTCATGGAATTCTTTTCATTTTTACAGACAATTTTCTGTCAGTCTCTAAATAAATTTCTTGAGATATACCGGTAAAAAGGAAAATTTGTTAGAACTGCATATCACTTACTTAGGAGAAGGCATTTCTGGAAGGAAAACCAAATGTTCTGGTGGTGACTTGCTAAAAGAAAGGTGTAAATATGAGCTTCTGAAGCTTGCTGGTAGGGCCATCTTCATCTGAACCACTTTTGCTGACTCAGATTTTTCCCAATTACTTTTCAAACCTCACAGTTGCAGAATGCTGTGAAATTATATCTTCATAAGGTTGAGCTTTCCCTAGCATCCACTATACAAGTCTTGTAAGATAGAGGTACAACAGTCAAGATGTATACCACACTGTTGAGCATGCAAAGTGTGTGTGTGCATTCCTTCCAAATGAGTAATTGAGAATATCAATTCTTTAAAGATTTACTTCCTATTATTAGTGTGTGTGTGTGTGTGTGTGTGTGTGTGTGTGTGTATGTATGTGTGTGTATGAGTGTGTGTGTGTGTGTGTGTGTGTGTGTGTGTGTGTGTGTGAGAGAGAGAGAGAGAGAGAGAGAGAGAGAGAGAGAGAGAAAGAGCTCACGAGACTACCACAATGTCCCCAGTTGTACATAGAATGCAGTAGCTCCTTTCTCAAAAATACTATTTTCCTGCAGAGAAAACTTAGCTTATACCACATATTTTGTTATAAAAATGATCATCTTATTTGGGGTACTGTATCTCTTAATTGATTTTAAACATTCATTATCATGTATGTGTGTATGATGTGCATGGTTGTAGGTACGCATGGTGCAGGCCAGAAGTCAGTTTTTAGGGACCAGTGTTTTCCTTCCAGCTTGTCTCTGGTATGCTGTGCTCCAGGCTAGGCAGCAACTCTGTCTGTACTCCCCGCCTTACCATAGGGGAGCTGGAATTACAGATGCCTGCCATCAATTCTGGCTCTTTTTTTAAAATGTGTGTTCAGAGGATTGAACTGTAGTCAGGCTTGCCAGGCAAGCGCTCTTACCCACTGAGTCATTTTCACCAGCCCACATCTTTTAATTAAAAAGGAAATCCAAGCTTTTAAATCAACAAAGTTTGGGTTTTCATTGCATTACAAAAATTTATATTGCATGAGAACTGGGCATGATAGTTTAATGATGAATTTGGGTGGAATGCATTTTAAAAATGAAAACAAACAAACAATTTCATTTTTGAATGGTTTATTACTTTGGACTAATAGCACTGAATATTTCCTTCGCCTTAAGACCAAGTTGCATTCTGTTCTGTCATTGTCCCAAATGAGTATTTATGTTTAAGAACCCTCATAAGAGCTGAGAAAAGCCCCCCTTTGAGCTAATCTTCCTATCAAATGAAGTTTTAAGATGTAATTACTGCAAAGACCCAAAAACCGAGCAGAGAACAGAGCACGGTGTTGCTGTGCTGTAAGCCAGAGTGAGCCAGGGTAAGTGAACACGCCAATTTCTTACACCTGGAGATTTGCTGTTGGGATTTAGCATAATCGTCCCACCGAGAAGCCCCATCTCGCCGTGTTTGTACTGTACGAGCCAGCGGGATTTTATAATTCTTACCTTTGGGTTGAAAATAAGGTTCAGCTTTAATTGTTTTCAAAAGGGCACATTTCTTAAGGGACTCATTTATTCAGGAAGTGAAAGCCAATTTGCTGGTTTAAATGGAAATGGTTTGCAGTGATCAGAAAATGTGAAGGTAAGTTTTATCATAAATGGAGCTCGCACATTTTTCTTTATTTGCCAAATTAGTTCTCATTCATGCAGGAAATGGAAACATTTTGCCTACATTTGCATTAAAGCTTCCCCCTCTAATATTGGCTGCCTGAAGAATTGCACCTATCGTATTTTGAACAAGCAGCCCAATTATCAGTGGCTTTCAATTAGGAAGGAAAAAAAAAATCTCTCAAATTTGTAGAAAGCATCTTGGTACCTAGCTGGCGGAACCTAATTTGTGAGCAATTATAGCTTGATAACAGTCTGCAAACATTTCTTTGAGTTGCTTAAGCTAAAAATACATATTAAAAACTGCCTAATAAAAAATTGGTTGAGATATTTCAAAGCACGAGCAAAGCAAGTGTTTTGCTTCCATTACTGCCGCGTTATTTAATATGAACCAATAAGTGCAAATCGATGATGACTCAAATATTTTTTCAATTAAAACCTCATTTGGTTTTCCTTACTTAAAAACCACTGTATTTTTAATGCACCAAGCAAATTATAAATTTTCATCAGTAATCCTGACTTGTTGGGGCTATATAATAAACAATAGTTTATAACTCTTTCACAAGAATTATTAACTGAAGATGTTAATCTCATCTTCTAGCCCAGAATAAGACAATTTTTTTTTATCCCCATGATCCCAGATAAGTTATTGGAGGATAATAAATCTCACTTCATAGAGTTGTAAGGAATGAATATTTGTTGTAGGAGAAACGCAGTTTCTCATAGACCTTCAGTGCCTAGTAAATGGAGTTTCAAGTTAGTAAAAGTAATGTTGTTTTTCTCTGTGGGGCTGGGAGTCCAGCAAGACCACTGCCCTTGAGTCACCTCCTCCCCAACCTTGTTCTGCCTTCCTTCCTTCCTCTTTTGAACAGCTTTATTCTTGTCTGGTTTCTAAGACAGTAATTCTCTCTCTGTTGTTTACTCTATGTAATGTCCGACCCCTCAGATTTTGTATGTACCTACTCCCCATCCCCAGCCTCTAAGTTGGCTCAGGGATTTGTTGCATGCTCTCTCCTTGACAGCTTCCAGTGTCAAGTATTTAAATAGCATCTTTTCATCTTCTCTAAGGCTCCCTGAGCCATACGTTAGAACTCTAGACCTCCGAGTTCAATACTCAGGGAAATGACTGTGAACTTGGCGTCTTTGCTTTGGTACTGAATAGGCAGCTCACATTTGGTACCGCCAAATCACAGTTCAGAATTCCTGGACTGGTCCCAAATGTGCCTTTTTAAATTCATGTGTTAGGAACAGTTCCCAATTTCACATGGCTATGGTATTCAGAGGTAGGAGCTTTGGGAAGGATCTAAGATTATCTGAGGAGGAAATAAAATGATTCTAATTATGTATTAAGTATTCTTAATCTTTCTGAAAGGTACAATTGATTTAATAACTATAATTGAAGACAAATTTCAAAGACTGATTTTAAAGCATGTTTTTCTTTTTTTCTCATGGCTGTAAAAATGGCAATAGCCTCATGGAGCAGTTGAGGGCATAGTGCTCGTGCACTCGATTTGAGCTTTCAAATATCCTCCTCTTCAACTTATGCTGAGTAAAACGCCTGACTCCTTGATAAAAATATAGCCCTTTAGTGGGGAGGTGGAGTACAATGGCAGAACGTTTGCTCTAAACGGTAGAGTACGACTCTTGGGCTGTGTCTCCTGTACCACAGACCATACTCAAACAAATGTCCCTAGGCGTTTCGCTCTGCTCTTGAGACAGGGCCTTGATATAGTGTGCAGGCAGGTTCTTGCACTCCCGTTCTCAAGGGACCTTCCTCCCTCAGCCTCACAGGTGCTGGAATTCCAGGTGTGCACCACTATTCCAGGCCCCCATATTGACACATAAAGTCATTGTTCTTTGGCGTACTTCCTTTGACTTTCTGGCTCCTCGTGGGCTTTGATCATCCAGAGTAAAGTCTTGCTCTAGGAGTGCCATCCGAGGGAGGAAATTTACTAAAAGCAAGACAAATACTTCCCTGTCATGGACAGTATCTGAAGCGCTATCCAAAAAGAAGCGGCCTTGAGTTTAAAGTGAGGAAGTTGCCCAGCTGAGACTGGGTTTGCGTCTAAGCCCTCTGTAAATGGTAAAGATTCATTTTTATGGAAACAAAAGAATAGGTAGCTGTTACGACTGAATTCAAAGTCGCCTCTAGGGACAGAATTTCCATGCATACTTCTGTAGGCTCCTTCAGGCCCTGGGGTATCTTGAGTGGTTCACAGTTTTGCTGCCTGGGTTTGGACTGTAGGAAAAGACAGAAAAAATTGCAGCACTGTTTCCAGTGTGGCACAATGCGATTTCTGACCTTTTGAACCACATTTCTAGCATCCCTCAGGTTTCTGCTCATATAAAAATTTAACATTTGACATTGAATGTCAGTTAGGACTCGACGGTGACTAGTCATCTTCTCTCCCTCCAGTATAAGAAGCACCGCTCTTCACACGCGCACACCAACAACTTCGCAAAGTCTGTAGTCAACCTTGTAGATTCGGTAAGTAGCCCGGGTTTCTTGAAATCCAAAAAAAAAAACATGGCTTATGTCTCCTCCTCTCTATTCGCTGGTCATGTTAGCTGTTTCTTGGGTGAAATAAATTTATTCACATACATATCCGTACATATTCATATCATGGTGAAGAAACTGTTGGATGGTGAGCTTTGTAGAAATGTATTCTGGGCTTTAGAATTCTCAGAATTCCCAAGACACTTTAGCAATTGTTTCTTTCTCTTAAGCTTATTGACTTTCATTAATTATCATTTTAATTCTTCATATCTGTGGGGTGCAGTGTGATAATTCGATACATGTGTATGGTATCTAATGAGCAAATCAGAGTAACCAGCATTGCCACCTCCTTAAACAGTAAGAAATTTTTATTAACCCACAATAATTGTATAGCATTGCCTCCGTTATTACCAGAGTCCATGGGGGATAAAGAGTGATGGAGGAAGACTGTAAAGCTGGAAATTATCCTCTGCAAATGAGACTTTATTAATAACTACTTGAGCTTTTCCTAAATATTTTGCCTAAGTCGAGAAGTCCTAATGGATTGAGGCAGCGTGTGTTTAGAGGATTTAGATAGATGGAAATTTCAAGGCCATGTATTTATTATTTTAGTTCTCCCGCAGTGGAATGTTTCAGACTGAATTTCTAGTATTCTAAGTGTTAGAATCGGGTGCCATTGCCACATAGAATGATTTGAAACAATGAAATGTCCACTTGCTTCGAAGGGGGGTCTCACCCTCCATATCTTCCAGTATTGGCCTCTCCCCTCCTGTCACTTCCTAAATTCCAAAGAATGATTGTTTAGATTTTCTTCCTGCCTTTGGTAGTAACCCTACAGAGCTGGATTTCTTACATTATGTTCCAATAAATAATTCAATTTGACTCACATAAATTAGTTTATGTATTCTTCTGTGAAGTGCTACTTTGTTAGGCTAAATGTATTTTTATCTTGTATTTATTGTATGGTCCCTCTTAACTGTGAAAAAAAAAATCCTTTTTATAAATTGCCAAGCATCTAAATGCTACTCACTCTGAGGATCTGCCTTTTAAACAGCCCCAAACCACCCGTCATGTAAATATTCATAACATATTTTGTGCACCTAGCATATGTTATGTGCCTCATAGGCACAGCTGACAAAATTGTAATATGAGTTGATGTGCATAGAATATGTAATATAAAATTAAGGTTGAACCCCTGAGAGCCAGTTTACATCTGCCTTATTACTTTTCTTTAATTTCAGCTCTTGTCAATCTGCTCAGAGGAAAGCCATAGACGGATATGGAAAAGAGAATCTTAAACACATCTTTTCCCATGCAAACGCTATTTATTAGGCAGCATCTCTGCGTTAGTCATTTTTGCATGATTGAATAGACTCATACTCTGCAAAATTTAATTTTTAGTTTGTGTTATGTTTACAAAGTTCTGGAGCTGATTGTTCATTGCAAAAATATATTACATTTAACTCATCTTTGTGTAAGCCATTATAGCATCAATTTGATGATAATTTCCTTATCCCAAGTCTCCAAAGACTGTTCATTTGTTTTCTTAGGTGGTTTAAAAGTAAAACAACATGGCAGCTCTCATTGAAGTTGCTTAATTCTGAGAGTTATTTATTTGGCCCAAAGTAGAGGGAACAGAATAATAACAAGCCGAGTGATGCCACTCTGCAGCGAGGGTGAAATTGGTGACGCAAATCTGTTTTTTTTCTCCTGTCTTGGCCTCAGACCTGTGACTCACTCTGAGAGTTATTATGTTATATGGAAGGCAGCTGTACTGCTTGATGAGCTGTCCTAAACCTGCAGGTTATATTGCCCTTAGAGTCACTATGTCAGGCTCTGGCTTGTTGCCTCCTATGGGGTTTGGAAAGGTTATTTGCTGAACCCCATTGTTAGAGCAGGTCTTGACCTGAGAATCTTGTCATCACTACATCCCCCTCCTAAGATGCCAGGCAACTGAAGATGTTGAGGCGCAGGTGTAATTGATCTTTAGGAGAGTAGAGAATACTGACTTGTGTGATTTTTCTTCTTTGTTTGGCTCTTGGAGAAAAGAAAGGAAAAGTGTATTGTGTATGAATAGCTAATTCTGACCCCGTGTTTTCTCACCTCCCTCTTCTTCCCTTCCGCTGACTGACTCACTGATTGTGCATGTTTGACCCAGTGTTTTCCTCCTGCACCTGTCCTGTTGTATACCCTTAGATTTACAAGGAACAGCTCAATACCAGGGTTGTCCTGGTGGCCGTAGAGACCTGGACTGAGAAGGATCAAATTGACATCACCATCAACCCAGTGCAGATGTTGTATGAATTCTCCAAGTACCGACAGCGTATCAAGCAGCATGCCGATGCGGTCCATCTCATCTCGTATGTGCCCTTTCTGGCTATTATTGTAGTTAAATTACATATCAGGGAGCAGTGACATCTACACGTTGGTTCCCGTCTCTGTTCATAAAGGTAGAATGCCAGGGCTGGGATGCTGTAGTTCTTTAGCCATCAGCTCTACTGTCGGAGTGCAGAGCTTCCATCCTTAAGTTCAAATCACAATCGAAGATGCTGCTGGCACTGTTGCCATCATTGCAGGCGTTGGGGATGCCAGGCTGGGAGAAGGGCAAGAGGGTGTGCCTTCTGTAAAGTCAATGTTTATAAATCAGGCTTCCTGAGCCTGTATGCATCCAGTTCACAGTGTGTGCTAGGTCATAGTCACATGACCACATCTCGCTGCAGGAAGTCTAGAAAATGTTTTTTCAGGTGGACCATTGAATATAGTTCTGTTTCTGTCACTAACAAAGAGGGCTGTGCTTCTCTTCCCTCTCCCTCTTTCCCTCTCATGGCAAAGCTGTTTTCACACATGCCTCCATGGTTCTACCCTGCCATCAAACCAAGCAGCACATTCCTTCCTTCCTTCTCACCTTTACCTTTGACTTCTCTCTTGGCCTTTTTTGAAACATATTTAAAAAGAATTTACTTCCAGTTCTGAGGATGGCTTGCAGGCTGTAAGGTGTGGGAGGATGCTTACGTTTGTGAAGTGTTTATGTGCTCTTTTCTAACAGTCCTTTGTTTTCCTAAGGCGTGTGACATTCCATTATAAGAGAAGCAGTCTGAGTTACTTTGGAGGTGTGTGTTCTCGCATCAGAGGGGTTGGTGTAAATGAGGTAAATTTCATGCTTTTCTTTAACTAGAGTTCTGTCTTTGCAACTGATCTCTTCCTTTATTGTGGCCTAGTATATAACAGTGAATTTTTTAAATGATGGCATTGAGGATGTAGCATGAATTACAGATCAGTAAACAGGGACCAAAGCCCTCTTTTAAATTCATAATGAAAGCTTTGGATATCATCATGATAGTTTTGCAAAGTGTAAACATTACCTGAAAATTGGCTCAGAGATTTCTTTAGGCCTATATAGCTTTTATAAATTCAGTCAAACTTTTTCCTATGACTTTTTATTTTTAGTTTTTAGTGTTTTCCTGTATATATTAGAATCAACTCATTTAAATCAAAAGCTTACAGATTATAGTTTGTCTCTCTATGTAAATTTTCAACTTTACCTTTTCTACTTAAATTTGATATGAATTAAAACAAATGTTTTCATAGAATTATTGTTATTGTTGGGATATCTTTATTATGAAAATTCTTATTTGAATGAAGCACCCCAAAGCCTAGCCAAATATATCAAAATCCTGGCCAGCACTGGAGTATGTCTTACCAGGTAACCCTGCTTGTTCAGCGGGACACCTTTCTTGACATGTTAGCATTATGCTGAGTTTATCCTCAGTCCACACTGAGTTGGGGCACAGGCTTGGTGACTTGTATTTTCTGTTTCCACGTGCAAACTTCATGTTCTCCAGACTACTGGTGGCATGGTCTCAAGGAGAAGCGATGAAATAGCGTATGCCACCTGCAGATGTTGTAGAGCTCTACTTAGGGACTTGAGATAACAGTGGCAACTATGGAGGAATAATAACTGTCTCTGTGCATGCTCTTGAATGTTTCCCACCCACTCTCAACCCTGAAAACCAGTATGGCCTCCCAATGGCAGTGGCACAAGTGTTATCTCAGAGCCTGGCTCAGAACCTTGGAATCCAGTGGGAACCTTCTAGTAGGAAGCCAAGTATGTACACTGACCTTCTTACTCCAGTACATGTATTGTTCTGCCTGTGTAATGCATGTCCAGTCATTAAGAATGTTTTATTCTAAGTCACTGTAACTTTATTATAGTGCTGTCTCATTCCTTTAAAAAAAATCTTGAGCAACTTGAGATAATTATTAGGCTATTTAGGTGGGAGACATTTCTCTTTCAAAGTGCATACATTGAGACTGTTAAGACAAGGTGGGGCAGAGGTGATTGATACTCTCCTCCGAGTTCTAAGCATCTGAGTATAAATACAAACGCCAGCTATAGCTCCACAGAAGGGTTTCTCAAAGATACAGTAGACTAGGAAGGCGCCGAGGCCTAGAGCAGACAAGGAGCTCATATTTAAGTGCTCGTGATTCTTATTTACACAGTCCCATCCCTTCCTGGAAAATCTGCCATTGGCCTTTTAAACTTGGGATAGGTAGGAGAGGGACAGAGTCGTCCTCTGGTGCAGAGCTTGGTCCAAGAGGGAATTCATTCCTGGCCCCTGACCTGTGCAGCAACCAAAGTAAGACAAGTGACTGTTGATGTCACTTCATTCCATCAATGTTTTCACTGACCACATGAGAGAAAGAAGGAAGGAAAGAATCAACTTTTCCAGTGGTCTGAGTACTAAGGGACCAGCAGAGATGTAGAAGCTCATGGAAGTATCTAATTTCTTTTAAAATCAGGCTAATGTCTGTATCTCATTTCTTTTAAAAGCAGGATAAGGTCCAACCTGAATTACAGTCCCCTTTGTGCTAGCATGGTAGTCAAATGTAATTTTGATACATTTTTTTTTTTTTTTGCGGCAGAAAGCAAAACATCACAATAGGACCTTGTAGAGAAAGAGAACGGCATGTTCACCCATTGTTCATTTAATGAGAAAATAAGCTAAAGTCCCCATCTCCTTATTATAATCATGAGAGCTAGGAGTAAAAAGCTCTTTTCCCACTGAGCTCTTCCCAGAGAAGAAAAGTAAAATGCATTATCTTGCATGCTGCCCTCTGTGTGATTAATATGTAGTACTGTGGGGAAGCAGAATAGCATCTGTGTCCACAGTCTTGATTCCCTTTATGGGTACACTAATGAGCAGTCGACACCTGCAACACTTTGCAAGTCTCTACAAACTTTCTTTACTTGCTCAGAGAGTTTGCTTTCTCACAGAAGTGTCTACTCCACATAAAAGTTTCCCATAGCTCAGAATCAGGAAGGAGACTCACCAGGTTCAATGGGTTAGCTGAAAATCCTGGAGGCCGGTGCTGGGGTCAGTTGAGAGATGTTAATGGATTGGATGGTATAGTAGCACCGGGCGAGATTGTTCCGCAAGTGTCTGGCTGATCCCGGCGGTGACTCCAGCAAATTGAATTCCTTTCTTTAACTGCTCTGTGTCTGAAGGACTTTGGTGACATTGTGCTGTATTCTTACAGATCATTCAGGGATGCCATCCGTGTCAACCCTAGAACCTCTCTGGAAGATAGGTAGAGAGACACAACTTTCATTTTAGAAGCAGATTCCACCCCGTCCCCACCTCCCCAACACACACGAAAGAAAAAGAGCGCGGCGCGGCTTCTCTATTCCTTAGTGGTAGACTAGAATTCTGGTCCATGGTACTTCTAATACTGGATTTTATGATTCTAATTGAGGTGTCTGAGTTACAAAAATGAAGAGAGGCCTATTTTTTCCCCCTTAGGAAGCAACCTATACTCCAGGCATAAGGAACCATTGATTTAAAGGAAATAGAGGGGACTTGACACTGTATTTCTTTGACATAAAGTGGTTTTGAGGAATTTTTACAGGAGCTGGTGCAAATTGAAGCTGTGACTTTGTTTTTCTCCCTCCCTTTGTTTCTCTTGTTGGTTCATTGGGCTAGAATGCGAATGCATAGAATCCTGGGGTGGCTGCATCATGGAGGAAACAGGGTGAGTCTGCATTACTCTGGAATTTGATGTATGCCCATTGCAAAAATTGCTGCATATATAATAATTAGAGACACAGTCTCTCAGGTACTGGTCTTTTATGCTAAGCACTTAGTATAAATTCAATAATTAATTGTCTGATATTTTAAAATTGACAGTGCTAATTCACTTTATATTTTAATTTTTAATTTAAGGTTGGGGAGAAAAGTGAAATGTATTAGCTACTTCTATTTATTAACCCTTACAGGAGTCACATAACTAAAAGCATCTGCATTTAGGAGAGGCATTAATCTTTTAATATACTTAGAATAAAAGCAGATGGTCTAGCTGAAGCAGTCAGTAAAAATCAATTCGGTCATCCATTACATTTTTAGGAACTTATAAATACATGTTTATGGTAATAAATTTGTAGCATACTGTTTATAGAGTCAACAGAGCTTTTTTTTTTTTAAAAATTCAGAGTTATAATGCCTAAACAAGAGAGTTGTCAAGTGATAGACAGTCAACATTAATTCACCTATCTTTCCTTGATGGGCACTTACATAATGAAACCAGCTGTTAGCATCAGTCTACTTAGCCCTGGAACCACTGCTGTTTCCACATGACACCTCTCCTATACAGGCGACTGACATTAGGCCTTCTAAACTGCAGCCCACTTGAAGTGGTAGGGAGAGGTGTCTCTTACTATCTTTGTTCAGGCCAGATACTTGTATGTTCCAGTTTCTGGTCCTGCTTTATTCTGCATTGGTTAGCAAAGGTGCATATCCTTCTATGGGGCTCCTTCCTTCTTCTCTAGCAGACTCTGGAAAGGAGAAGGATTGTGCAGCTAGCTGTTATCTCCGTGACTTCAGAACATATTCCTAGACATGCAGTTGAAATGCTTGCCCTCCCCAGCCACAATACTTGTGCTTCATAGTTGAGTTCTGTATGATGACACAGGCTTAATAGCTGCCACAGAGAACAGTACCACTTATAATGTTGGCTCTGTATGGCAATACTGTTTTCTTTTAAATTGTCAATTTCTAAATGAGTTTTGGATTGAGTACTCATAAGATGTAATAAGCTATTTGAAGTTAATGTATATTTTCTCAAAAAGGAGTATGTTTGATATACTTCTTGTAAGACACCACTGTCAATAGAGGTGAGTTTTAATCCTACAAGTACCCTCATATATCAGAATACATAAACTATTTTATTATATCCTAGGATGGCCTCTCACATCAGGCACTATTGCTGACAGTCCCAAGGAACCATCGTGTATGATTTAGCTTAACCTTGATGTGTGTGTGTGTGTATGTGCTATTCCCCTGTGTACTGACATAGGGGTCTTAATTTGATTGAATAAATCACAGAGAGGTTCATTTTTTATTCATGCTAAATCATGAATATTGCTCAATAATTGTATTTGAAATGAAGAATAAAGAGCCATTGCTCATGGGAGCATGCCTTAATTCTTCTTTGCTGTGGGCACACACACTGATAACATATGCATGTATGATCCAGCACATTCTTCAGGGTTTATTCATTTACTTAAAATTTGGATTGTTGAAGCCTGAGTAACATTGTCTTTAATAAATCGACCTTCCTGACTCCCTCTTCCAAAAAACAAGGTCTAGTGGGTTAATGAAACCCTTGTATTCAGAACAGAATAAAAAAAATATATTGCCATTATGGAAACATAGTGAATAAAAAATAATCAAACTTTAAAACCTAGCTTAGATTTAAGGTTTTGTAGCAATCCTTTCAAGTTGTGTTTCAAGATAGATTTCAGGAGGGTTGGTATCTGGGGAGTAACCAAGCCCCTAGTTCTGTGATGATTTTTCTTTTTCTTTCTTTTACATACTCTACCCCATAAACATAGCTACTTGGGTCCACAATCCTGTCAATGTTTGTATAGATTCATCTACACCCAGAGTGAACATCTGGTGGTTTTTAATCCTCTTCTCTTATGGTTGCTTTGGTCAAACTGTTTTCATACTTGCTTCTTTGTTTCTCAAGGGTATCACACTCCCGAAAGTTCTCAAAGTGCAGCATCTCAGAGTACAAGGATTTTTTACAGAGGGGCGGTGGGGCCTGCCTTTTTAACAGGCCAACAAAGGTGAGTCATTTAGGAAGTAACATTATTTTCCCCAAAGCTTTGCAATAAGAATGTGCCAAATGTCAGAAGGTTCTCTCGGAGAGTGGGCCTCTTGTCATGCACTATATTGTTACAAGCAATTTAATAATTGTTGCAAGCAATCTACCTTCCTCCGCTTCCCAAATGCTAGAATGACAAGCAAGGGCCATTATACCCACCACGAAAAGATGTACAGTGATAGAAAGCCTCTGCATGCTGGACTGAGTGAAAGATGAAATTGGAGATCAGTGTTCAGTGCTTGCTTGTAGAACCCCCTTACCCCCCTCCATGGGTGAAAATTCCCCCCAATTTTTATGCTAGTGCTTTCATCTTTCTGCTAAGAGATAGGAGATTAGAATGAAAAGAACTATATTACTTGAATCTATCTATCTCTGTCAACATTGTTGACGGAAGTTTTTGTCCCACCCGACCCCACAGTCATATTAGTCCCAAATAAACACAAGGGCTTATATTAATGTAAACTGTTTGGCCTGTTGCTCAGGCTTCTTATTGGCTAGCTTTCTCTTAATTATTAACCCATTTCTATTAATCTGTGTGTCTCCATGTGGTCTTGGTTTACTGGAGAATGCTCAGGCGTCCTTCCTTCCCAGCAGCTACATGGTATCTCTGTGACTTCTCCCACTACCTTTCTCTATCCTTGTTTGGATCTCCCACCTGGCTCATGGGAGCATGCCTTAATTCTTTATTGCTGTGGACATAGACACTGATAACACATGCCTGTCCATTGGCTGAAACAGCTTTATTCATCAACCGATTAGAGAAATATATATATTCACAGCATACAGAAGGACATCCTCCATCACAAAGGTATCATTTAACCCTGACCTTTTTGGAGATTTAATTTCCCTCTCCCCTGAGAGCCTCATATACCCTCCAACCCTGACTCCTACATTTTCCAGGGTGATCTGATCCCAGGAAGGAAGCATTGTTGATGTCATCCAAGCAAAAAAAAAAAAAAAAAAGATCTTGGCCTAATATTTACAGATTCCATACACCACAAGTATTTCTACTTCATTGTCTCCTTCTCCTGGCAACCCAAGCTGTCATTGGCATTTCATAGGAGTATAGGAGTATGCATAAACAACATAGCAACTCCTTAGCCATGATTTTAAAAAGGAAAACAACAACAACAACAACAACAAAACAAACAAACAAAAAAACCAAAACCCTACACATTTGTAGAAGAGGATTTTAGGAGTTCTTAGAAAACATATTTGACAGTAAATCTCCCAAATTTTGAAAATCTTCACTCAGCCCTCATGTTGTAAATATTTATGTCTTACTATGGAAGCATGAAATTGTTTGATTGTAAGATATGCTCCAGTCCCCTTGACATTGCCCACGGCCAGTCATCATACTTTGCCAAAGTTCAGCAAAGACAGAATTCTCAAACTGACAGGCTAAAGCCCTTGCACAAGGCCCCATGTTTTTAACGGAGCATGTTTGGAAATGAAGCCGACCAGCAGTTGAAAAACCAGTATTGACACTATTAGCTGATGGTATTGAAATGTGAACACAGAAAGAATTCACTTTTCCTTTAGGATATGTCTCATGAGTCAGATAGAGTTCATTTGTATAGAAAATGTTCAATACTCTACAAATTTAAAGAGTAGCAGTATCATGTTGACCTTTTCTTTAAAAAAAAAAAACTAAACAAAAAACTGGTGACTAAGGCAAATAACAGACAGACTAATTTATTCCATACCCACAGCTGAGTGCTAAAGCTGGGGTCAGAATGAAAACCTGGGATCTGACATCCCTGTAAAATCACAGTTAAAAAAAAAGCTCTATAAATCCCAGAAAAAGAATTGAGACTTTTAAAGTGACTTTGTACCATTAAAAAAGGCCAATGGCCTTTCCTGGCAGTGACCTCCGGGCACAGAAACCAGAAGGCTTCAAGGCATTTGAAACGAGTGAGATCTGTAATAAAGAACTAATGTGAAATGCTGGCGGCTTTGGATCACACAGTGCATGGTTAGTGTTACCTTGCCTTGCAGCTGCCAGCTAATTGTAAGCACCACGCTTGAGGAAACAACACTGGCTTATCTGGGGAGGTTAAGGTTTCTAGGATATACACACAGATCCTTCGTTGCATTTCTCAGGTTACCTGTGAGCAGGAAGAAAATTATCCTGGTAGCTTGGGAATTTCACAAAAAAAAAAAAAAAAAAAAGAACCGTGTTTACATATTCAATTTCAGAAGGATAATTTCTCTTTTTAAACTATAAGTTACAATGATTAAAAAAGAAGGCCCTGTGGCTTCCAGTGGAATAGTTTATATGTATATGTCAAAGAACTATTTTTTTTTCCTCCCTAGTGTTCTTAGTCAGTGAATATATGCATAGGCATGTGTTGCTTGTTATTTTCAGTTTATATGCATATTTTCTCTGCGTTAGGAATTTTCCCAATGGCTGTGATTTTCATCGGATTTGAGATGGGGACCCATCTCAGGAAGGGGAAAGAACCCAGTAACGAAAGGATGGGAAGCCTGGTACCAAGTGTTGGTTATGTTTCAGCTGCCCCAGCTCTTTCTGTTTTCTCCTGCCTGCTAATCAAAGTAGCATGGAGAGTAGCATCATTGACTCCCATCCAGCTTGGCAGGAAAACTTCCTTGCTTTTTATAGTAGTTCCTTCCTGGAACTGGTAGAACTGGGTCTTTCTTAGGTAGACTCAGTAGAAGGCAACTGTTGCTCACAATGTGTATGGCTGCTGGGAGCAGTCTCTTCCTTTCTTGTTTATGGATTTGGGCACTTGCGTTGGGATGTGCTGTCCCAGCTCCCACAACACACACCCAGAAGTGGTAATCATACCCAGAGACATCCTGTTGCAATGGGAAATAGACACACTTGCCACAAGGAATCAACTTTCTCAACAATTGCTGTACAATATTTTTATCCAGAAACAAGTTCTTGGCATGGTGGAGGGGGGGCAGGTATTCTAGAAACTTCCCTCTGTTATGACCACAGCAATGACTGAAAGATGTCTGTTTTCACATCTATGCATTCAATTTTTTTCTTTATGAAACTAAATTGGGCATTAAGAGATTGAGTATTTGAACAGTTAATTTATTGAAATCCCCAAGTTACTGGATTAATTTTCTTTCTGGTCACAGGTAATCCAAGAAATGGCATGGCGGGAACTCTGTGCCAGGCAATGCTAATTTCTTTCCAATGAGATCAATGGATGTGAATATCTGGCAGCATTGTTCTAAGATTATTGGCATTTCCTTGGCTGTATAGCTCACATTTGGGTTTGACTAAACATATTTATCTTTCTGACAACTTTGATGTCTTTTCAGCTGCCTTCAGTCAAGTTAGTAAATTAGATATCTATGACTCTTATTAGTAAGACATTTTAGTTCCATTAGAAAACACAAAAAGAGATCTATTTTTCTTGATGGCTTATCTCCATAAAAAGTCACTCTAGTGCTTAAGGTTGTCTCTCGGGACCACACTAAGGAAATCTCCAGAGAATCCACCCCCCTTTTCTAACATGTTTTTAAGAGTGTTATTAATAAGTGAATAGTATTTCCCATGCAGACACAATATATAAGATGTCGTGGTAATAAATCAGGGGGCTGGAAGGATGGCTCAGCTGTTAAGAGGACTTGCTGCCCTTTCAGAAGGCTGGAGTTTGGTTCTCTGGACAATGCTGTATAGCTACACCCGTTTCTAACTGCAGCTTCAGGGGATCCACACACGTGCTTGTGTGCATACATTTACATAGCCACACATGCATACACATAAGTAAAAGGAAATATAAAATAATAGTAAGTCACAGAAGAATCGTATAACAACAGGTGACATAACTGTGTATGTAGCCAGATTGGTGTGTGAATTTTCTGTGATAAACTCAAATGCTTCTCTTGACATTCTCCAATCTCTTTCAGCTGTTTGAGCCCACAGAATGTGGAAATGGATATGTAGAGGCCGGGGAGGAATGTGATTGTGGTTTCCACGTGGTAGGTATAAGAGACTGTCTTTACGTTGAATGTAGTTCATCCTCCAAGTTAACAAGAACAACAGTAGTGAGCAGCCATGCTATCATTCATCATAGGGTCACTGCCTTATTTCTTTCTTTGTCTCCTGATTGCTGTGATCAATGCTTAGTGATCCCAGCTCAGACACGTAAGAATTAGTCATGTTGTCATTACGGCCTTGTCTGAAAAGCCTAATGGATTGTTCTAATCAAATTCCTGACCTTTAAGAAGTTAATTCAGAGCTCATATTCATCTCAGGCATCTTCTACAGAATCATGAACATTTTCCCATGCTAGTTCTTGGTATTAAGAACATGGTAGAGTTACAGAGGTGTGTGTGTGTGTGTGTGTGTGTGTGTGTGTGTGTGTGTGTGTGTGTGAGGGGTGGAGGGTGCCTGCTAATGAATAATCATGCTCATAGGAGATCGGTCTGTTGAGAAATGTATCTGGAGTCTGTCAACATTTAAAGTGATTGATTTCTTCCCAAAATGTTAGTGTACTGTTTATAGAAGTCTTGTTATCTGATGCATAAGCTACACGTGGAGGGAATACTGAATGAACAGTGCCATGTTCCTGTTTTACTCACAGGAGTTTCTCTCTCTCTCTCTCTCTCTCTCTCTCTCTCTCTCTCTCTCTCTCTCTCTCTCTCTCTCCCTCCCTCCCTCCCTCCCCTCCCTCCCTCCCTCCCTCCCTCCCTCCCTCCCTCCCTCCCTCCCTCTCTCTCTCTCTCTCTCTCTCTCTCTCTCTCTCTCTCTCTCTCTCTCTCTCTCTCTCTTTCTCTAGGAATGCTATGGAGTTTGCTGTAAGAAATGCTCACTCTCCAATGGGGCCCACTGCAGTGATGGCCCCTGCTGTAACAACACTTCATGTCTTGTGAGTCCCCTGGAAGTTTCGTCTTTCTCATTCATTGACAAATTAGCCACACATCTCAGTATGTCTTTTGAGCTTTTGAATGACTTGATACAAATGTATGCACATTAACTCAGTGATATCGTAGAGTCAGTGATTCTACCGGACTTCTGTGTGTCAGAGCAGGCATCTGTTCTGTTACTCACTCTCCACTCGCCTACCCTCTCATGCTTCCTCTAAAGGGTATATCTGTACATCTTCCAAACTAAACAAGTTGCCCTATTAACACAGACGAATGGATTAAATCTTCAGACTGAGGAACAATTCAGTTAGTTTTGTAAATAATATGACCTACTTCCAACATTTGTTTTTAAAAACTTACTCCAATTTGTTTTAGACCTACAGTATGGACAATAGTGCTTACATCTCCCATTTGGCCTTTTGAAGTCAAGAAAGCCAGATGAGGAAGCACTTAAACATGTTCACAACTCTCTCTCTCTCTCTCTCTCTCTCTCTCTCTCTCTCTCTCTCTCTCTCTCTCTCTCTCTGTGTGTGTGTGTCTGTGTGTGTGTGTAGTCTTCCATCTACAGTGGCTGCCAGTTACTTTTGAAAAGCCATTTTTTGTATCCCTTTTTCTCATGTATCAGATCCATGACATTTCTGATAAGTATAAAAATTATGTGATTTTACTATTTTTTTTTAATACCAAAGGAGGTTCTACATCATGGTGTTCTAGAAGATTTCAGCTTAGTTTATGCTTGCTTCACATTGCCTACCAAATGATAAATTGCTTAAGGCTAATTGTGACTTCATATCTACCTGTCCTTTGCCAGACAAAGAAAATGCTTTGTTTATTGTAGGCAGTCACGGACACCACTGAAGGTGATTTATATGAATTCATTGTGATTTTATTGTGTGTGTTTATCTAAAGCAAGATTAATACTCACGTTAATGGACAAACTAGTGATGGTTTGGTGTATGAAACAATCCTTCAGAGAAATCTTAAATGTTTGATGACAGTATTTTGTTCCTTTGTGTTAAGCTAAACCAGTGTTTCTTTACATAATTTCCATCGCATTGCTTCCTCACCTTAATACGTGGAGACAGTGTGTTTTGCAGTCTCCACACAGTGCCCATTTGATAGTCGTCTTCCCTGTAGGGTGAGCGTTGGAGTCCCATTCCTAATGTGCAGTGATTTTTACCAAATTGTGAGGTGGGTGGGTGTTGATTACAAGAGAGCACGGGACTGTTGGCGAATGTTAGGATGGCAACGTTTTGGGAACCCAGTTACCACTAGCTCTTAATGCTGGATTTTGATCTGTAGTTTCAGTCACGAGGATATGAATGTCGGGATGCTGTAAACAGCTGTGATATCACTGAATATTGCACTGGAGACTCCGGCCAGGTATGGGAAACCACATTTCAGCCCCCGTATTGCGCAACACATGTTTTAATTCCTTCGATAAAGACCACATGTATGGACCTGTTTGGCTCTCTTTATTTAGCTTTGTTTTTTAGGTATCTCTAGCTCTCTACTACTCCATTACTTCAGGAAGTCTGGTACAGTATTTTGGGACTTTCATCTCTCCTTCTTTTTTCCTAAATGTCCCCTTCATAAATATATTTATGAGTGGAGATCTATACTCACCTGATACACCTCTTCCCTTAGGCTCCCACATCTTACATGCTGTTTTCAAACATATTTATTATTTTTTTTAAAGAGAAAATTTTAGAAGGGAGCTGATGTAGGAGATCAGAAGCAAACAGAGCTTGTAATCCCCTGTTACTGACACTGTCCCCATGCATCAGCCCCGCTTCTCCAGCCTCTGTGCTTTGGCATGATTTTGGTCCATTAAGATGATTATAACACTTTAATTAATATTGACTTCTTGAATCCTTCTTTGTATAATTTTTGTGCTTTTTACTTATAACATGTTATTTCACATCCTCATTTGCCATTCAAATGAACATCTGTTGAGTTACTTGCCACGAAGTACTGCTGTAAATGCCAGGATATGGAAGGGAACATGGTCGTCCAGCTCTTGCTCTAGTGAAACTTAGGTTCTGTTGTGTGTAGAGAGGCAAGTAAGTTGTATGTATGTATGTATGTATGTATGTATGTATATATATATGTACACTCGTATTTATGTATATTATAAAATACGGTGCTGTGTAAAGAAGAATGTGATGGGATATTAGGTTGGGACAATCAGGTGGGTCTTCCTGGAGGAGGTGGTCTTGAAGTAGTTGTGGAAGGAGTTAGTTTATAAACAGCAACTGTGGGGGTGTGGCTTCTTCAGGAATAGAAACAGGTAGAGCTGGGGGGGTAGTATACACTGTTTCCAAAGGATGTCAGGGTTTTGGCTGGTGGAACCTGTGTCACTGAAAGGATTGGGAATTTCATTTTCCTTTTTTTTTTGTTTTTTTTTTTTTGTTTTGTTTTGTTTTGTTTTTTTGATGTGCCTTCAGAAGGTTTTCCTCTGCTAGTGTGTTGTGTTTTGATTGCATGATGCAAATTTATCAGTCATTTTTTTACCTACAGGTTACCCATTAGATTTTTCTAGTTTTTTTTTTTCTTTCTGCCATTGTTTTGTCAGTATGGAAGTAAAGAGCTTTGTGCATTTGTAGGGCTGTTTCTTTGGTAGGGTTATCTCTCTAGGTTAAGTTCCCAGGGCTGGAGTTAGCAGCTGCAAGGTACAGTAGCTTCCACTGGGATCACAATGAATATAGTACAGCTTGTAGTCAAAAGATCACGCCATAAAAATGAAAACGATCAACTTGAGTTATAGCCATAGCTTAATGCAAGGGCCACATGTGTCTTTTAATAGATCACACTGTAGCAACAGGTCTGTGACACAGTTGGTTCCCCTATGACATCTGTGGAGAGGCAGGCCCTTCCTCAGTGCATAGCCTGGCAAAGCAGTGGAGTGTACATGCTTCCCATCTACATTTCACTTCCTGGCTCAGAGTGTCTAATCATCCTTCACCAGCTTCTCCGTCAACCACTCCAGTGGTGGGAGAGCAGAGTGGGTGGCCCTGTGCTGAGTTCTAGAGAGAAAGAAAATATGACAATTAGCCTCTAGAAATCTCTTCATATTATTACCCATGACTCTGTTAATAATATGTGTGTCCTTCTTGCTATAGATTTCACTGGAATTAAGGCTTTTAAAATGAGGCTATTGGGAGTGGGGAGAGGTTTGGTACATTATGTGCATCCTGTGGAAGCCTGAGGGCTTGAGGGCCTGTTTGGATTTCCAACATCCCCATGAAAGGCAGATGTAGTGGCACATACCTGCAGTCTCAACATGGGAGGCAGAGGCAGGAGAATCCCCAGCAGCTTAGTCTAGTTAATTGATGAGTTCCAGATCCAATGAGAGACCCTGTCTCAAAACACATAGGTGTGGAGAGTGATGAGAGGATACCCAGTATCAACCTCTGATCTCCACAGGTACACATGGAGCTGGGTGTGCACATATTCACAAACACACATACATACACCACACATATATGCACACACACCACATACTCACACACTCTCACACTTACACACCACACACACACAAACACACACACACCACATACTCACATACTCTCACACTTACACACCACACACACATACACACACACACACACACATACATACACCACACATATATGCACACACACCACATACTCACATACTCTCACACTTACACACCACATATACACACACACATACATCACACATATATGCACACACAACACATACTCACATACTCTCACACTTACACACCACACACACATACACACACACACCACATACTCACATATGCTCACACTTATGCACCACACACACACAAACACACACACACACACACACACACATATATCACATACACCACAATAACACATGTGCTCATACATGATACACATACAAAAGTAAAATAAAATAGGGCCTCTTTGCTCAGCCTATTTTATTGCCTAAGAAATGCAATTGCTTTTCTTTTTACCTCATGTATCTTTGGTAGAAAATCATACTGTTAAAATAAACTTTTAGTGGTACATTATATAGAATGCTGTTTTGTTAGTAATTTTAAAATCTGGCCATCAGAATAAACCAAAGTAGGTAGCTGAAGTAGAAGGACATAAAACCCATAATTTTTTTTTCTATTTTGTAAGAATTTTGAATTTATTGATGTTCAGAGATTTTATAAAAATAGAATCTCTGTGCCCAGTGTCTACATGGCTGTATTATGACCTCATCTTTTTGACTTCTTGTTTTTAGTTAATTCTTATATTAGCATTTACTGATATCTCTGAACTCTTCTCTATTTTAAAACATAACAAAACAAAATACAATAAGATAAAACAAAAACCATCATATCAAAGTTGGACAAGCCAAGCAACAGAAAAAAAGACCCCCCCAAGAGAAGGCACACGTGTCAGAGACCTGCTCCGTCACACGTTTAGCAGTCCTGTAACAGCGCCAGAGTGAAAGCAGTGATATACACATAGGGGGCCTAGTGCAGACCCTTGAAGGCCTGTGCTTGCTGCTCGAGCTGAGTGCATATGAGCTTTGCTCGGTTGTTTTAGAGGGCCTTGTTCTCCCGACCTTCTCTATCCCCTCTCTCCCCCACTCCTCTGCCTTCGCTTCTGTTGAGTTCACTGAGCTCTGAGGGGAGGGATTAGATGGAGACACCTCGTTTAGAGCTGTGTTAAACTCTTTTTTTTTTTTTTTTTCTTTTTCTTGTTGCACAGTTTATGACAGAATAATCAATACTTGAGCAGCTGAAAGAAATCCTTGGCAAACAATACAGCGATATAACAAAGATATTGGAAAGCTGTGGAAATGGTCTCTGCATGTGCTAGTAATTAGTGGGGATATTCCACAATTTAAAATAAGCACTAGGGGTGTTCAGACTCAGGGCTTTACTCTGAGAGCAAAGTATACAGATTTATTCCTGTTCTGAACACTCTTAGAGGATGTAAGAAGGCCCAGAGTTCCCTGTTGCACATTTCAGAGATGAGCAACTAGCTTTAGCGATTTACTGAATCAATTAGTTTTTTTGGGGGCATGGTCTTATTTTGCAGCCCGGGCTAGCCATGATGCTTCCATCACCGCCCCCTGACTGTCGAGATTCCAAGTGTCTCCCTTACTTTTCTATTGCTGTGACAAATGCCTTGACTAAAACAACTTATAAAAGAGCCAAACAGTTTTACCCACCAGGGACCAAGTATTCAAATATATGTACCCATGAGGCCATTCTCATTCAGATCACCTGTCTAACAACTGGCTTTTCTTAGCCTAAACGAAAACCAGATTGATTAGGAGTCGTCTCACTTGTAGCTGTGACAGTTTATAATGAGGGCCATTTTTTTGTCAGGAAAGCAATCTTCCCGTTTTTTTTTTTTTTTTTTTTTTTTTCCTTTTTTCCCTTTCCTTCTCAAGACATCACAAAAATGACATGCCTATTCTAGGAATGCCTTGTTTTCCTTCCCCATTTCTATTTACCGCGATCGTACTGGATTTAGGGTAAGTGAATAATTTATGATAGTTGATTAATGAGATAATGGTTGTATTCTGAGGGAACACAGAGAGATGGAAGAGGCCGCAGGGATCTCTGCTTTTGTAAAGTTTGTTTTAGTGTCAATCAATGCATCCCTGAGATGCTCAGCACCAGGCGGAGTGAAAAGCTAAGGCGAATGAAACTGTAGGGAGCTCCGGCCTTTAGGAAGACGTAGAACTGACATGTTATTGTAAGGTGTCCTGTAGTGTGACAATGCTCCTGAAGAATGATGCATGACTCCTTCATGTTTCTGTGACGAGCTTAATGCACAGCCCTGTGTGTGCAGGGTAAAAGAACTCCATTTTTTACCAGTATGGGGGATCCATTCACTTTCTTAGTCAGCTAATAGTAATTGAGCACCCACCACATCCCAGCATTGCTTTGTGCGTTGGGGAACCAAACAGCAAATCCTGCCCGCATGGAGCCCATGTAATTGTGGGAACAAAAGTGAGCAAACAGGGGGAATATATGGATTGTCAGTTGGTGGTAGGTCTGGTGGAGAAGAAAAATGTAGGAAATGGGAAACTGAGAAAGCCAGCATGGGAGGGCAGTGCTGCTTTAAAGAACATGGTTAGAGAAGGTTCTTTGGGAGGGTGGGGGTTGAGCAAAACCCCTGAAGAGAGTGAGCCCTGCAGTAGTCAGGCTGTGGGCTGGCAGCATGCCTGGCAGGCATATCGTATGGAGTCACAATGGCTATTGAGAGAGTTGGGAATGAGGTCAGGGAGATAATGGGCTGTGGATGGGAGGAGCAGATCACATGGAACTTGGAAGCTATTCAGAACTTTTGAGCAGGGGACCAGCATGATTTGGTGTTTATGTCTCGAGAGATCTCTCTGGGAACAGTACAAGGAAACCAGGGTTCAAGCAGGAAGGAATGGGCTGTAGGTTAGAGCCCAGGTTCGAATGGTGGCAGCCCAGACCTGGAGTTACGTGGTAGAAGCTGAGGAAGAGTTGATGTTTGAAGTGGGTCTGCAGCTACATGGGATGGTGCGTGTAAGACAAAAAAGACAAATGGGGGTGCGGATGAAGAAGGATGGAGGCTCTGGTTTGCAGCCTGAGCCACTGTTAGGGAGAAGAGCCATTTGCTGAAAAAACAGGGACTGAGGAAGGACCTTAGTGCAACATACTATGTTTCTTACTCCTTGTCCTATATACTCTCTTTCAACATTGTGGCACCTGACCTTTCCCCTGCTCTCTTAACTCTGTAAAAAGTGCAACCTTACTTATTCTGGATAACTGCTGGGGAAAATGAAGTTCATTTAAAAATGAAGTGAGAGACAGTTTGTCTAAAACAAAAACAAGAATCCCCCTTTTCCCTATATTTTATTCTAGTACAAGTCTGTGGTTTAAGAGGCCACAGATGTCACAGTGGTACAGCACTTACATTGATTGCATTGTGGTTCATGCCTGTGTCTTCTGCTTCTGCAAATTGTCCCATAGGCACATGTCACCATGTCACATGCAGATTTGACGTTTACAAGGAGCTTCGAAAGGTCTTGCAAATTAGTTCTTAATGTGTCCACTCCTACACAGCAAGCTGATTCATTTCCTCACTGCCAATATTAGCCCCTTCTGCTTGTAGCTTCTTGACAAGTGAACATTATTTTTCATATAGTTCATCTCCTGGTAAACAGAGAAACATAAAAAGAATTAACTGCATGAACTTTATTCATGTTAGTAATGATAGAATTAAATTAAATAACCTATTAATGGAGTTATGTGTGCTTTTCTAAATGTTCCTAATTATATATTTACTTTCCCTCTAATTTTTCTATTAAGCACATTTTCTGAAGGTATTTTATATGTTGTACATCAACTAAAAAGATAATATTTTTTTTTCAGTGCCCACCAAATCTCCATAAACAAGATGGCTATGCCTGCAATCAAAATCAGGTATGCTGGGCTACAAGTGAAATTTAGAATGGATTAGTGTTATTTCTTTCCCCCCTTTTGATAAGTGTAACTTTAGAAGGAAGTTTACTGAAGTAAATTGCAGCAGGGTGCTAGTTTATATCAGTCTATTTCATTCCAAATATTACATATGTTTAATCAGTGACAAATTGTCCAGATTGAAGGAAAAGAAATGTAATAGCTCCTGAAGCTAGGCCTCTAATTGGCTGAGTTGTGACCATCCTTAAGCAGTTTTACCTGTCTATTTAGCAAAAAAAGATGACCATCATTTATAAGACTTCCCTCAAGTCAGTATTATAGCCCCAAGCATTCACATATAAGAGAGGCTAAAAGTCAGTTTGGTATCATTTGAAGAATACTACAAATTTTTGTTCCCCATAGAAATTTAAGTTTCAATAATCATTTTACATTTAAAGAGCTTTGCTGTTAAGTGTGTCCTGAGCTTCTAAATTTTAATGTGGTAGATCTCACACTTCTTTAAAAATGTTGCTGTTTCTTATTGGTGACTGTGAAAATACTTGAGAACAGAATGAAGAGAACTTTCTGTGCTTTACCTAAAGGGAGCCTTGTAGTTAGGATATTTTGGAAAGTGGCCCTGGTGTCCTGTGGCTCACAACATATATGTGCTCTTTCTCTCAGGGTCGCTGCTACAATGGGGAATGCAAGACACGGGACAACCAGTGTCAGTACATCTGGGGAACAAGTAGGTTGCATCTTTCGCCTGATGGCCATACAGTTCCTTTTCATGGTTCCTCTCTTCCAGTCTGTGACTGGGATACACAGCATGGAGTGACATGAAAGAAACGTCTAGGAAAGGATGAAAATGAAGAGATATTATGAAAACTATGCACAGGCCTGGAAGTATAACTCAGTGGTAGGGGTGAAAGAGGGGCTTTGGGTTCGATTCCCAGTACATCTCAAATACTCATGATGACCATAAAGACAAAAACGTTGGAAAACAGATATCCAAGGGAGATCCTGTCATGGAAACCAAAGTGTTCTTCCTTGACCTTGGGTGTTATGTATGGGATGTTGTGACAACAGGGTCAAGTGCCTTGGTCATAGTCACTGTCTGACCACTTACATAATTGCTTGACTGACTTTGTACCTTGCTGGTTTACCTTGGAAGAGGAGCAGCTTGGTTTTTTGTTTTGTTTTGTTTTGTTTTGTTTTGTTTTGTTTTGTTTCCCTCCTCTTTTTGTCATTCACTCTCTCAGTTAAAGTAATGACATGCAGGAATTTCCCTGGGTGTAGACAGGACCATGGTAACAAATCTCCCACACATTGCCTAAATGTCAATGCACACGTCTCCTGGCTGACTCACAACTTGTTCATGAGGGCCACATAGGAATTGTCCCATTTTGCTTTCTGATTAAAAAAAAAAAAAAAAAAAAAAAAACCACCGAGAAAACTGACTTAGGGGAGGAGAAGATTTATTTGGATTATACTTCCATCATACTTCATCACTGAGGGAAATTGGGGCAGGATTCAAGGCAGGGACCTGGAGGCAGGAACTGAAGCAGAGTCCAGGGAGGATGCTGCTTACTGACTTGTTCCTTAAGACTGGCTCAGGCTGCTTCCCTTTGCAACCCAGAAACTACCTACCCAGGAGTAGCACTACCCACAGTGGGCTGGGCCTTCCCACATCAAACGTTAATGAAGAAAATGCTCCCACTCCAGACTTGCTCACGTGCTAGTCTGATGAAGACAAATTTTCAGTTGAACTTCCCTCTTCTGAGGTGACTCCAGTTTGTGTTAAGTTGATAAAAACTAACCAGGACAGGAAGGCTGAGAAAAGACACTCCCTAGCTGGCCGAGGCTGGGTCTTCCAATACAGAATAAAATACACAAAAGAGGTCATGTAAGGGATTTCAGTATTTGATGGGCATCATTTCCACTCATTGCTTATTCAGATAATAAGGACATAGTGTCTTTCTTAAAATCTAGATATCAAAATTCAAGTGTTGACATAAAATTTCAGCAGTCAATCATGGTGGTTCATGCCTGTTATCCAGCACTTGGGAAGTTGAGGCAGGAGAATTCCCAGTAGTTAAAGGCCAGCTTGGACTAAGTAATGAGTTTCAGATCAGCTGGGTCAAAAGAGTAAGACTCTGTCATAAAACAAAACAAAACAAACAAACAAACAAAAAACAAAAGAGTAAGACTCTGTCTTTAAAAAACAAAAAGCAAGGAAACAAAAAGAACCTAACAACCTCAGTGGGCTGAGGCTTTTAAATTAATCCCTGGATATTAACATAAAACAGAATTAAGAAGGTTGGAGAAATGGCTCAGTGTTTAAGAGCACTTCTTGCTCTTACAGACATTCCGGGTTTCATTCTCAACACTAACATGGTAGCTAACAATTGTCAGTAATTCCATTTCCAGGGCATCTGATGCCCTCTTCTGGCCTCATGTGACACTGTTTGCATACGGTAAGCAGCTGTGCATCTAGGCATAACAGGATTAAGGGTAGCTATTTGTTTACTCTGTGGTGGTGGTGTGCTTATTGCTGCTAGTGATTCTTCTTGATGGTCTCCTTCAAGCTCGCCAGCAAGATCTGGCTAGAGTTCTCATATCCCAGACAGTGCTGTGCCGGAGCGTTTTTTTGCACTAGCTTACAAAAGCAGCTGAACTTTAGAGGTTTTGATAAGCCAGTGAACGACACATCCCATAGCTTGAAATCAGCCCTTGCAAGTTTCCACCACAGGAATTGGCAAGCAAGGGCCCCTTTTGATCCTGTTTCAGAGAAGCAGTTGATGGACACTTTGTGGCACCCCACTGAGTGTGAGTAGCCCAGAGAAGTGAAATGTGTTTTCCTCTCTCGTCCATCTCTGATAGAAGCCGCGGGGTCAGACAAGTTCTGCTATGAAAAGCTGAACACGGAAGGCACTGAGAAGGGCAACTGTGGCAAAGATGGAGACCGATGGATCCAGTGCAGCAAACAGTGAGTGGGCACCCTGGGGGCAGAGCAATTGCATGCCCAGGCGGATACAAACACCCAGTGAACCAAAAACAGGGGGCTTGTGGATGCAGTGTACACCTGTATAAAACTGTCACAAGGCCAATCAAATATATTCTATTAAAAACGTAGATACATATGAAAAGAAAAAAAAAGTATACAATAAGCTGTAGTGCCATGGACATTCTTGCTTATGTGACCTAGTGTATAGTGTGTCCATCTCTCTAAGGCATGTACTTAGCAAAACAATTGCAGGTCACAGGGATGCATATTTTCATTGTCACTAGATGACATCTAATTGTTTCCTAAAAGTTTTTGTGCTCCCATAATATAATATATGCTAGTCTCACCAACACTGGATCTCGCCATAATTTCTCCTCCTCCTCCTCCTCCTTCTTTTTACTTTTATCAGTTCTGGTGTGTGTGGACTGTTATCTTGGCATGGTTTTAATTTGCATTTTTCTAGTTACAAGTGGAATTTAGCTCATTTCCATGCAGATTTCCTTTTTAGTGATGTGACACTTCACTTCTTTGCCGTCATCTTGTATGAGTCATTGTTTATTTACTCCAGCTAGGCTGGAGGTAGAGATGTCCTCATGAGAGGTGAGTCATTTAATAAAGCCACCAAAGATCCAGATGATTTCTGCCCTTCTGCTGTGTGGTCCTTATTGTGTTGACTTTTAAACTTTTACACTTGTGAACTCATGGTTGCAAGTGGATGCAAACACCACACATTCAAAGGCAGATCATCTCTCTTTCTGTTGTCTGGGAGTGTAACCCTTCCAGCAAGTGTGATCTGGCCTTTCCTCCCATCTATTTTTTAAGAGGGCCGTGCTGTTCTCAGTCCTAGAGTGGAGGGGAGGGATGCATAGGACAGTGGATGTAGGGGACATGAGTGCTGCTACTGGCTGAGACTATTGCAGGCCTTCTTTTCAAGAGTGCGCACTTCATGAGTGAAGCTGCAGTCTCTCAGGCAAAGAGTGTCATAGCTAAGCCATAGTGTCTGAGTGCTTTTATTCTGCACCGAAGAGAATATTGAGAAATTTTAGGATGGGAGATAAGGCTCCATAGTAGATTGCTAGCCTAGTATCTGCAAGGCTCTGGGTTTGGTTTCCAGGGCCAGGCTATTTAAAAACTAATGTATGTGCAGTGAGAGTTGTGGGTTGTTGAGCTGGATTCTCCCTTTCTTCTGCCTTCTGAAACCCATGCAGTGACGTGTTCTGTGGATTTTTACTGTGCACCAATCTTACTCGAGCGCCGAGGATTGGTCAACTTCAAGGAGAGATCATCCCGACATCTTTCTATCATCAAGGCCGAGTCATTGACTGCAGGTAACATAGGTGTCAGGAGACTGAGAGTTTGATGATCACAGATTTCAACCAAGCAAAATCTGAAAACGCCAACGATCTAAGATTTTTTCATCTTTTCTTTTTATATGGAAAACTACTTTTAAAAAGTAGTGTATTGATTTGCAAATCATACTTGCCCAAAATTGAAGTAGTTATCAGTAGTAAGACCTATTTCCAAAACACAGTCTTGGGAATAGAGTTATGTTACAAGTTATGTACCATACCTCCAAAGCTTGAGATTAGAAGTCTTCAGGTTTTAAAATGTTTGGATATACCCTATGATGCAGCATGGGGATAGGACCCAAGTTAAGTATGGAATTTACTTATGTTTCATTTATACCCTATACACACAGACTGAAGGGAATTTAAAAACATTTGTGTGTTATTTTTATTTGTATAGTGACCCTTATATTAACAGAGTTTACTGAAATGCCTCCACACAAGGGTATAGCATGAATTAATTACGTACACCCCACACTGCATACTCTCAACCCACTAGTCTTCACTATTCTACTGTTCAGCCAACTTTCAAAAGTGTATACCTATGTGAGTTGGTGTGTTGTGCCTGCCTTTCTGTGTGCAACTTAGTTGACAAGTGTTCCAAAAATGACAGGATTTCATTATTCTTTGTGGCTAAGTGGCATTCTGTGATGCACACCCGTATCTCCTATACCCATTCCTGTTGGTGAGTTGATTGATTCAAAGCTCTGGCCATTGTGATAATGCTACAGTAAACACATGGTAGTACTATCTAGTATTTAAAGGAAACACCCACATTGTTCTCTTGAAGACTGTACTAATTTACACGCCCACTCAGTGTATTACAGTTCTTTTTTCTCTTTACTCTAGTTTGTAATTTTTTTTTAAATGATAGTTACTCTAAATAAATTGAGATGGCATCTCATTGTGGGTTTGGATTGCAGTTCCCTGAATCATACTGAGCTTTCCTGTATTGATTGGCCATTTGTATTTCTTCCTTTGTGCAGTGATTCTTTTACCTAGTACTTCCAGTGTGGCTGCATTTTAAGTGTGACTATATTTTAATTGGATATTTCCACTCATGGCGTCCTGTCAATACTCATAAATTTTCAGATTTTGGAACATTTCAGAGTTCAGTGTTTTGGACTAGGAATACTTAACCGTTACTCATTTTATCCCCAGTTAAAATTTTGGAGCATTGGAATGTATAACCATATTTTATTTTTTATTGTAAGTCAAGTTCAAGCAGTATTTTATGTTGCATGTGTTTGGTTTAGATGTTGACCTAACAAACACCAAATCACATACAGAAAATAGTTATTAAAATATAGCTTATTGATGTCAGCCAAAAATACCTTTTATTCTTCTCTCCTGGTATACAGCATCATCTGCCCTTTATTTCCACTGTCCCAGAATTACAAACCATTTTTTTAGGGGGTCTGGGAGTGAATAAATGTTGGAAATTATCTAAGAGTAATTCTACACAATTGGATAATGTCTTTGTCAGATAACTGCTATTTTTCCATCTTGTTAAATGACTTTAAGGTAATTCTAACGAGGCCTTAGGCAGAAAGCTCTTCCATGGAACACATCTGTCATGTTGTTATCCAGTACCTTCTACCTACACAAGTGTTGTTTCAGTGTACACATTCTCACATGTCTTTAAGAGCCTTGTTATATTATGTTGTTATATTACAGACTGCCATATTTGTAAAACATTCAGCAAATTTTCTCTGTTAGTAATTACATCATTACCATTCAGATTCTAAGTGCCTCTAACTTTAGAATATAAGAAGTATACATTAGTAAAGGAGACCTGGCCTAATTTTATCTTTTTAATGGTGATAGCTAAATCCTTTGGGGGTAATAATTATTTACAAATACCCCATTATTGCCCTACCAGTCTGTCTTTCCTCCACAATGCCTTGGAGAACCAAGGACACACTTTCTTCTTCTCTTTTTACACAAACACCTTTCACTTAGTCTTAATATCAGAAACAACAGAAGAGTTAGAATGTTCCCTGGCAACAATAGTTCCTGATGACGTGTGCTATAATGATGATGAAGGGTAGTGTCTTTCTGGCACACTTATTAAAGATAGATGGGAAGGAGAAGTAGTCGTGGGAAACCCTTGTTAGCTGTACAAGTCTCTTCTGCTTCATGAATGGCAAGTCTTGTTTGTCTGGCTCAGTGTTGTAGGTGTGGTACTTATACTCATGTTGATCCCTCTCTTTCAGTGGTGCTCACGTAGTTTTAGATGATGACACGGATGTGGGCTACGTAGAAGATGGGACTCCATGTGGCCCATCCATGATGTGCTTAGATCGGAAGTGCCTACAGATTCAAGCCCTAAATATGAGCAGCTGCCCACTTGACTCCAAGGGTAAAGTCTGTTCAGGCCATGGGGTAAGTAGACAGCAGTGTTACAGCTTGACTCTTTAATCTGGGATCCCGAGTTCACAGTGACAAGGCAGCCAAATACAGCCATTTCTTATTGATGCTGTGGACAGTTTCTATGACCCAATTATCGTCATTTTCTCAGTACCTTTATCTGCTAAAATAATTGTTTATAAATTAACTTGATTTTATTTTGTTATTTCTCATATCATTATTGGTTATTTGTATTGAGTACATTCTCCAGATATAACTTGACATCTATGTTAGTCGGTAGACTGTAGAAAAAAGGGACAAATCTTCTATCTATCCACCTATCTATGCACCTAGCCTTTCTATCTAAGGATATTTACTATGAATAATCAGCTCCCACAATTATGGAAGCAATGACACCCCCACTGTTTTGCTGTTTATAAAATGGAGAGCTTTGTAAGCCATTGGTGTGATTCTGAGTCTGTTGACATGAGAATCAACAGAGCTGTGTTGTGTTGAGTGTCGCAGCTCGAACTCTGAAGGGAGAAAAGAGGTTGAGTTCCCCTTTCTCCTCCTTTTATGCTCTACCTAGGCCCCGTTGAGAGTGCAATCAGCTCTGTAGAGTTCACACATTCAGATGTTTCTCTCATCTGGAAATGCTTTCACAGACACATCCAGAAATGAGGTTCAATTGGGCACCCCACTGCCCAGTTAACTTGGCACATGAAATTAACCATCATGACATCTTAAAAATTGAAAAAAAAAAAATGACATGGTTCCTAAGGAACTGTAGATTATGTGTCTGTGTTTTTTTTTAATAGCACAAAACAGTGTAAGTCATATTAGTGATTGACTTTCATCTGAGATCACACTGATAGCAGAGTGGATCGCAGATGATTGGCATTCTTCTAAAGATGTTCAGATATGCTTGGGCTGTTCTCATCCCCCCACTCCCCGCCTACCCCCAGAAAAAGATGCTGCCCGGATTCAAACCTGCATGTGTCTTTAATTCTGTGGCCAAAGTATCTGAGACTGTTTCCTTTCCTGGATAACCCCAGTTTAACAACAACAACAACAACAACAATACCCAAATTGTAACAGTGATTTTAGTTTGGACTTAGCAAAATAAAGGCATTTCAAAATTTATACAGACTTCAGAAATTTGAAAAGTGGGTACAAAAAACAGAGCACTAGTAAAACTGGGAGATTCTGGAATGAAGGTGAGAGGAACCCAGCATGGAGAGATAGGCAGGTGAGGCCCAGGAAGCCTCTCTAGTGATGACATTTGGCTGAACAGGCTCACAGGGAGGCCGTGGGGCCTCTAACTAATCAGAAGCCTGAACCATCAGCCAAACAGTTATAATTAGTGTAAGCCTCTGTGTGTTTATTTGGGACTTAAGGGCAGCAGGACAGAAACTTGTGTCTACAAATGGGGAACACAGGTACTTAGCTTTCTTCTCCTTTTTTATTCAGTCAAGGACCCCAGCCCATGGGATGGTACAGTGGCCCACACTCAAGTTTGGCCTTTCCCCCACAGCTAACCCTTCTAGAAACACACCTAGAGACACCCCAAAGGTGTGCCTCACCCATGCTATAGGTGTTAACGATGACACTGAAATTAGCCACCCAATCTGGCAACTTAAGAACCTGAGTTCAGGGGCTGGAGAGGGTTGTGGATTTTAAGTCCTGGTTCTACTTCTTGACATCTCAGTGACTCTGAGTAGGTACTTACCCTCTCTCAATCCTTAGGTGCTGGCGTGAGGAGTAAATGAGAAGCTTTTCATCAAATTCTTAGCAGAGGAACTTGACACATAATGAGTGTTCAGCAAAATTGCTATGTAAAGTGAAATCACCAGGCAGACTTTTTAAGCATTTTAGTTATTGCTCTAAAAATATGAGACATAAAAAGCTCTTTTCTGCTTTCTTTTTTTTTTCTCCTCTCATTTTCACCATTTTTTAAAAAAGCAAAGTTCAGTCTTATTAATCATAATCATATACCACGGCATCTCAGATTTAAAAGCTTTGGCATTTGATGTTATTATTTCTAATGATAAAAGGGTCTCGGCACCTTCCTTTCTAGTTGCAGAGGGTTTTACTTGGTTCATGTAAATTGGAAGTCCTTGCCATTTGCTGCTTGATGGAGGGCTTCAGCCTGCTGACAGGGAAAGGATAACTTCATAGATGGCAGGGAGGGTGGGGCAGTGCTTATTGGGCAGGCGAAGTGCCACCGAATGAGTTAGGCATGGCAAGGGCACGCAGTGTGCTTGTAATCTCCTCTCTTGGTCTTTTATCTTGAGGTTTGCCCCTTGGAAGTGTTAACTTACTGAATTAAACAAGCAGTTTTTTTTTCATGAGTGTTCCTAGAAACTTTTGCTTTGGAAAAAAAAAAGCTACCTTATTGGACATTATATATATATATATATATATATATATATATATATTCATAAATAATACAAGTTTTCTTTATCTTAATAATTATTTTTTCTATAATTATCAGAAAAACGTGTTCAGTAATTTGACCAATGAGCCCAGTCCCCAAAGCCGTGGGAAAGGTTAGAAGCCTTCTAAACGGCTTTGAAAGATTACTTGTGCACCCTGCCCCTTAGATTATGTTTACCATGGATGGTCCATAATGTTGCATCTCTCTTCTTTTTCCTGCACAGGTGTGTAGTAACGAAGCCACCTGCATCTGTGACTTCACTTGGGCGGGCACGGACTGCAGCATCCGGGATCCAGTGCGGAACCCCAACCCCCCAAAGGACGAAGGACCTAAGGGTTTGTGTGATTTCAGTTTTACACCTTTGCAGACCCGTTTATCTGCACTCTCCCGCTACAACCATGCCACGCTTCCATGGCTTTGGAAGGAGACACATCAGAATATGTCATTTTGCTGGGAAGGTGCACAGTTCTGCATGTATCACCTTTTCCAGAGCGTATTTAAATTACCTCTTATCCTAGAACTGAATTAAGAAAAGAAAAACATACTGACT
Organism: Cricetiscus sungorus; assembly: GCA_030556225.1. NCBI lineage: Eukaryota > Metazoa > Chordata > Mammalia > Rodentia > Cricetidae > Cricetiscus > Cricetiscus sungorus. The sequence goes on along the minus strand of JANBXA010000328.1, from coordinate 41,309,359 downwards.
TCCTTTAACCCAGTTTCTTCTCTGTCCTTTAGACCTTATACTTTCCCAAAAGCTAATTATTTCATATGCTGTTCCATTTTTGAATAAATGCAGTCTTTAGGGCTGCATTGAGACTTATTTTTTAAAAATCATTCCTCAATGTTGCATTCTCTCCTGAGGAAAGTTGTAGTCCTTTATGCCCCATTAAAAAAAAAATTCTTTTGATTTGGCCAAAGAATGGGTTCTTCAGATAGCTTTAATTTTTCAAAGGGAACATAAAACGTCTGCAGCTTTGTCCTAGGCAGCCACCAAGAGAAGAGGGAGACCAGAATTTAGCATAATGAGTCTGTGGCAGTTCATAGTCACCATGTGATATCGAAGATGAGAATGCTCTGGCCCCGAGGTCAGGTGACATACCCGTTGCCCAGGCAACCAGAGGCCAAACTGGCAGATGCTTGCTTCTGCTACATTATTTTATAGCATTGCCTATGTAAAAATGAATATGACAGTCATTTTCTCATTATTCTCCCCACTCTCACCCCGCCGCTGATTCTCAAGGATCTTGAAAAGCTGTCAGTTACAATGGACTTCATGTAGCATCTCGGTCTCTAGTACCGGAGAATACAAACAATTGCTAGTACCAGTTTTGACATTTGACCACGGCGCTGTATCTCAGCATCTTTTTTTGATGGTGCTGCTAATAGTATTCTATAAATCGGCTGCCATGCCTTCCCCGCCTCCACCTCCTGCAAGCAGGAAATTGCACATGGGACTATCATTGAATTGATCACCTTTGTTTTTATGGAAGTTCATTTCAACTCTGTGAACCTCTGTGTGGTCTGTGTGGGGAAACATGCCCCTCAGAGCAGAAAAAGCTCCCTAGATTACAGTTCCTGAAGAGATGTAGACTGGTTTGGATGTATGTGAGTTGTTCCATAGTAGTGGGTGTGTTAAAACACCCTCCATTCCCTTTGCTTAATATGCCCAGGATATTAAAATTCTATAAGAATAATTACCACACCCGCACAGCCTATTTCTGTTTTCCCTCTGTTCCTAAAAAACGAGCTTACTCCGCTTTCACATTCAGTCTTTTGTTACTTTAAAACTAGAACAAAACATTTTTGGATCCACCCTCAGAAGTTAGATTCGGAGGTTTAGGCCCTGACAATAGAAGCTAGCTTCTGTCTCCAAACCCGCTGCACAGCGCAGTTATCACTTTCAAAGATGCCCCCTGCTCCTTCCGCCTGTGACACTTAGGCATGCTTGTATGATGACAGAGCTTTTTTAGATTCTGTCTGCGTGTTAGGTGCGATGGGGCTTTGTTAACTGTTTCTGTTTGCTCTTTCTTCACCCGCTCTCCCACTAAGGAAAGTCAATCGGAGCCATGAGCAAATGCAAACAGTCACTCCCTAGAGAGGAGAGTGTTTGCAGGTGTCTTTTGCTTTTTGTTTGTTTGTTTGGTTTGGTTTTTCGAGACAGGGTTTCTCTGGTAGCTTTGGAGCCTGTCCTGGCACTTGTTTTTGTTTGACTTTCTCCCATCTTATGAGGTGGCAGTCTTTACTATATTTAAGGAAATAGCATCCCCCACCACCCCCCCTTTTTGGTAATTCAAATCATACATGTTTGTTATAGAAAATAAGTGTTCATTTTAGGAAATACAAGAAAGGAATGAAAAAGAGAGTCAAAATTATCCATAGCTCCGCAGCTCAGAGGTGATTAGCATGCTCACTCAGGCTGGTCCCTATCTGGTCATGTTTTCCTTTTTGTCCTCTCACTGAAGGCAGCAAGGAGCAGGCTGCGGCAAGTTGTCTATAAAATGGTCAAAATCAGTGTGAGTTTCTAATAATTTTGGTTAAGCAAAAATGTCATTATTTAACATAAATGAAAGCCAGCTATTTTGTAGACAAATGTCCAGGTAAAGTAGGCAATTTTAGCACAATTAAATGGTAGCTCTGTGTTGGGGCTGGAGAGACACTTGTTCTTGCAGAAGACCTGAGCTCAGTTCCCAACACCCCACTGCAGCTCTGGTTCCAGGGGATCAGCACCCTGTTCTGATCTCCAGGGGCGTCGGGCATGCGTGTGATATACATATATGCATGAAGGCTAAACACACCCATCCAATAAAGTAAATAAAGATATAAAAATTTAAGCAGCAGCTGTTTAGCTATTTGTATTTCTTCATATTCTATATGAATATGGGTCTAGGGAATATGCTAATACAACGAGAAACAAAAGAAATCAGACAACTTTGTTGTCAATTTTTATAATTTTAGTCATTATAATCTGTGAAAAGAAAGTGAAAGAGAGAAGTATGCCCTTGACCTTGGTCTCCACCCATTTAGTGAATATTTATTATCCATCCAGTATTTTAAGGGAACATGTGCTCTTCGCCTGGTAGACATTCAGTAAATATTTCATCCCCTCCCATTGGGCACATGTGAAAGAGGTGGAATGGTCACATAATCCCAAGTCAGGGGGCTGAGGCAGGAGGATCATCTCAAATTTGAAGATATCCTGCTCTACTACATACTAACTTCCAGAGCAGCCAGGAAACAACAAAGCACACTGCCACCCATAAAAAGGAATGTGGCGTTTAGTGCTGATTTTCCATTCATACGTATTCATTTGTATGAAGTCAATGTGTGCGTGCCATGCACCATACTTTCTCAACTGCTGGTTCTGCACCGGTGCCAGGCTTCCCTCGATAGCTGCATACTGTGTCATACTTTTCAGCATCCAGTGGGTTTGGCCGCACTTGCTCTACCTTCCCCAGATACTTGTTGTACATAATGAGCAGCAGCCATATGGTCTGGCCAGTCATGTCTTCAGATAAAGTCTCCTGCGAAGATGTGGCAAGAACATGCTATGCATTATAGCAGACATGGAGGTAATCTCAACACTTGGAAGGCTGAAGCAGGAGGATCTTAAATTGAAGGCCAGCCTGGGATGCATAAGCATTCCAGAACAGGCTAGCTAGTCAGACTGTCCATAAAACCCAAAGAAAAGGAAACAAATTCAGAACCTACCTATCTATGTCTAATTGTATTCCCCTGAAGTGGAGAAAAAACTCTAAGAAGCATCATGAAAATATTGCCTTTTTAACCATGTACTTGGCATAAAAGACTGATTAAACTCCACTGTAGCTCTATGGGTCAAGACCACATTAGAACAGGCAGATTCTACAGCTCCCTTTCTACCGAGCTGAGAATGTCAGAAATGAACTTACTTATTTTGGATATCTTGAAAATTAATTTCCAGAAGATCATCTAGATCTGGGCAGAGTCTTAACATGAACATTGTTTAGTCATTGACTTGCTAAGGCTGTCCACGATGGACCCACGGCACTGTGGTCAGGTTATTCCTATCTCACAGACAGTGAGCAAAAGCTCTATGCCTAGAATGCATGTGGGCTAGGATTTCCTTCCTTCCTCCCTGCTTTCCTCCTTTCTGCCCCCTTTCTCTCTCCTCTCCTTTCTCTTCTCTCTCAGTGGAACTCGGGGCCTCATGCATTCTTGTCAAGTTTTACCACTGAGCTTTATTTCCAGTCCTCTGGGGAAGGGTTTTAGAAAACTATTTAGTATTACACATCATCCATCCCTATAGTGCCATTGATTCTATATGCAAAAGCCTTTGGAGCTACTCCTTCACCTTGTTTCTCTAGAGATCACTGAAAGGAATTATTTCTCTTTATGATACAAGGGTAGAATGTCCTTCAGTTCTGCCTAAAAGAATTTCCAGGGGCTGAGGAGATGGCTCTGCAGGAAAAGTGCTAGCCTGAAGACCTGAGCTCTGCTCCAGAACACCTATGGCGAATTCCAGGTTCAATGAGAGACCCTGTCTCAGAAACTAAGGGAGGGGGGAGTGACTGAGGAAGACCCCGATGCAAACTTCTGGGCTCTACATGCATGTACTCACTTTTCATGCACGCCCTATTTGCATGCACACATAAGCGCACACACACACACACACACACACACACACACACACACACACACACACACACGGGGGGTGTGGTGGGAGACGGAGAGGGAGACAGAGAGAGGGAGAGAGGAGAGAAGGAGTTTGTTTCTACATTCTGGAAGGAGAGCCATGCCCATTCATTTTTATTCATTTGTATCCATTTTGCTAAGTGCATATTGTGGACTATGTTAGATTTTTCTCACTTGATGGCTATCACACCAAACCTATGACGAGAGAAAAGAGGAGAACGTGAGTTATATCACTTTCATTGACTTTTATGGGCAGGGATAGTATTCCTAGGAAGGAAGGTTGGGCCAGACCCTTAAATGGAGACCGTAGTCTTCATTAAGAGATAGAGATAGAAAATTAAAATTAGAGATAGAAAGGACCGTAAAGGCAATTTATCCAGACCTGCTGCTTCACAAACGGGAAAACTAATTATCAGTGTTAACAGATAATTAAATAAAATGTGATCACATGAGCTTAACCCCAGTACCTTTTCTGCTACTGCTGCATTTAAGGCAGAATGCCGAGCCCTTCTGCTAGTTCTCTGTGCATTATAAGAAGGAACAACGATAGCCTAGCAGCGATTAAGCCCATTAGGGGATCCATTACTTACCAGCAGTGCTTATTATGGCTCTGAAAAACCGAGGTCTATCATTAGAGTTTAGAATTTCAAAAACAGTGACATCGAAATGTTTACAACACACTAGGTATTATTTATTGTAGCTTTTGCATATAGCCATTAGGTGACTTTCATATGACAAACCTTTGATTTTGTAGTTCAGATCATTAAAGGATTCACATATATGAGTATGAAGTGTTATGTACAATTTTATGTCAGGTATTTTCTTATTAACCACAGGCTCACCAAAGCTTAAGGTTTTACCATATTTTAAAATGTTTTAGTTAACTATGAGTTTATCTTATATAAATCCAGAAAAGCCTCTATATTTTTGTTGATAGCATGAATTGCAATATTTGTTCCTTTTTTCCTTCTTCTTTCTTTGTTTTTAGACAGGATTTTAGACAGGATTTTGCTATTTAGTTCTGGCTGCCTTCAAACCCACACCCCCCCACACACACCCTCTGCAGCTGATATTGCAAGTGTATGTCATTATATTCAGCTGAAATAATATTTGCCATGAAATAACTTATTCCATGTCCTTCCAGACATGTCTCCCAGTAGACTAAAATTGAGCCTTTTTTTATCTCATGGAAAAGAGGAGATCTGATTTTGTGTCTAATACATTGGAATTTCCAGCAAGATAAAATATTTTTCTAATATCAGTATTATGTGCTGCAAAATAAAGGGGTTTATTTAGTGTTTATTTCTAACCTTCAATTTAGTAAAGTAAATCCCGCAGGAAGGACTGTAGTCTAGAGGGCATCGGTGATGGCTTTGCTGCCGACGGCTTTGCTACCTGCAGCCGTTGAAGTGTCAGGGGTAAAGGCTCTTAGCCCCTGCTGGCCCACTGGAATCGCATAGATGAAACACTGCATCTTCCTACGTTGGAAACTCTAAGACAGGGACATGTGGTTTCATAAAGAGCAGCATTCCATATGTGACTTATATGTGCAGGAATTCTGCTTGTAGTTTTACAGTTTTCTTTTTCTTTCAAAAAAGGAGAAAATTTATAGTTTGCATTTTAATATTACACACTTACTTTTTAAGGACCAGTCAACCTAGAGGACAGGAAGCAAGACTGAAAATAATAATAAGCCGACAGCACAATCATGCAAAGGTACTGAGGTAATAAGCGTGATCGAACTGCACACAGGAAAGAAGAACAAGTGTGTCAGAAAGCAAGGGGACAAAGCCAGACTCACCAAACCCAGGACTGTGTTATCAGCTGGGAGCCTTGAGAGTGCCATGGTCAGGGTCATTGGAGAAAATTAAGGCATGGCATTGTGCATACAACACAAAGCCTAGAGTGAAAGAGGCATTTGTAGATAATGAAGGAATATCAATGAGAGAATTACTGAACAAAAGCAGCCACAAAACAAACCAATGACTATGGAAGAAAAGCTTCATTGTGAACTTCCAAAGGTTCAAGAGGAAAAAAAAAATCCCAATTTTCCCCTGTAAAACACTGCCCACCTAAGAGTCACTCCATCAGTCCCTGCTGAACAGATTTGCAAACAGGTTGATTTTGAATTTAAAGAGATAAAACCCCGTTCAGGCTCATTACAAGGGGCCAGGTGCATCTTTACACATCTTTCCAGTGTGTCAGGGCTCAGAGCATCAGAAGCCGGCAAGAGCGGAGTTCTGAGAAAACCACTTCCCCATCCTCCTCTCGTTTGCTTTGTGTTAAGAGTGCTTGTCTGTTAAGAATCTGCAGATAATTATTCTTTCTCAGTGCTGATTAAGGCCCATCATCTGCCTGCCTGGAATGCGTGCTTGAAGCATTTGCAGGATTTTTTTTTGTTCCCCTGCTAATATGTGCACAGTGGGTCACCTAATTCTCTCCCTTCTACAGAGAGGAATTATACCACAACAAACGTAGGAGAGTTTCCAAATTGTTATTCCTCTTTCATGTGGTAGTTATAATTTTAAAAATTAACAAATACTGATCTAGCATCACGTTATATGGAAGAGGAAGGAAATGTTTTCCTATAATTTATTGTAGCTACCTTATGCGAAGGGAAAGTAGGGTTGACCGGTGTGTTTCAGTTCTGAGAGCCAGTATTTAAAATTTAAGTACACCATTTCCCCCCAAAGTTATGAACTAATGTATTTGTTAATTTAGTGTTCTGAAAGTAAAGATTTTCTTTAAAAAAAAAAATCAAGTTTTATGTTTGAAACACCTTCCCTTCCCAGGGTTTGTCTTGGAAATCTGAGCAGTAGTTGGGTCTTTCCGAATGGACATGTGTGGTCATGCCATGGGCTACCATCTAACTCATCTTTCCCTTTAGCTTTCACTAAACTTTCTCTGTTTCCTGTTGTGTTTCCATCTTTTTACTTTTTAAGTAATATCTCTGGTTGTGTTTAGTTAATAATCCTTAGGATTTCATTGATATTACTTACCTGGTGATAAAATGAAGGAATTATGAAATCGCTAAGCAGGCTTAGAGATCCAAGATTCTCTTCCTTTGGGACAATCCCTTACTAAAAGTTCCTGGAACCCCGTAGGAAGCCTTACACAATTGTGACTGTGAGTCTCAGTTGTTGGTTCTGTTCCCCTGTGTTCATAGCAGTCAATCTGTGTAATACAGTCCTGTTGAAGTAAAACTGTTTTCATTGGTAAGGTCATTTGCATTCATTACCTTTCATTTATGTAGAAACAAGAGGTAAGTGTCTATGAGCCAGATTTCTTGTACACTTGCAGACATAACCAGCCCTAGATAATATTACCTCCTACTTCAATATCTGCCTTCATGTAACTCTAGTAGAGAAAATGCTGGGAGTCTACCTGTTCCAGGGCTATTTTCCAACATATGAAAGCCTTCCACAGAAGTGATGGTGCTTGGATATTGAACATTCCACTCTGCACTGATAACTACATGGTGGTCTACAGCAACCTCTACAGTTTTCAGAGTCCTTAACTTCCTCTCAGCACAGAGATACACACTGGATTCTATAGCCAAAGAACTAAACGTCCGTTTCCTATGAGTGAAATCCAAAGCTTATAGTTATCCAAAATATACTTTCCAATAACTTCCCAGGTAAATTACACCTAATTTTAAAGATACTCTTTTGAATGTCTTTTCAAAAAACTGAATGATATATTCTTCATTTAAATGATGTTAAGTATATTTTGAAGTTTGAAAAATTTATAAATTATGCATTAATGTTTAGTTTATAATTAAAATATAGATTTGCTGTAACAATTAAAATTTAATTCATACTGCTAGGAGCTGTAACTCAAATTGGATTACTTATGAGCTTAACAGTATTTATAAGGGATCATGTCTTAAAGTAGGGTTTGTAGAGTTTGAAGATAAAAATTGTTTTCATATGTTCTTCACTACATGTCCATCTTAGTTTCAAACTTTTTACGCAAAGATATCCATATTTTATTAACTTTCAAAGCATTTTATGGAGAGATTGTTTTGTATAATAGTGAAATCAGTGTGTGATTTCCTCTGTTTTAAAAAAAAAAAATCTTCGTTTTCCCTCCACACAGTGAGCATGGCCACCAGCAGGCTCATAGGGGCAGTGGCTGGCACCATTCTGGCCCTGGGGGTGATTTTTGGAGGCACAGGGTGGGGAATAGAGTAAGCATCCTCATGAGTTTCCTACTGTCTTTCTTTGGTGCTTGGTGTGTGAGGTGATGCTTGAACCCTGACCCTTCCATGTTCTGTCTTGTCATTTGTTTCCTGTGCTGGTGTAATCCGTGGTGTGCTTTGTATGTATTTGTGTCTTGTGATTTTTCTCATGCACTATAGAACCTTCTCCTGTCTGGAACAATGTGGGGCATAAAACAATGTTTGGGTGCTTATTCACAATTAAGGCAAGAGCTCAAAACTTCATTTGCTCTCCCACTTGTAAGCATTTTAAAGTACAGATCTTAATTTTTTCCTATTAATTGGCAAAAATGATTTTTATGTGAATTTTCATTGAAATGTAATGAATTTGCTTTTAACACTCAAATCAATCTGTATATACAGTTAAATACCAACAGCTATCACACTCTTTAAAGCTAGTGAGAATGACAGCCACTGAATGCTTTTCTATTTATTTAGAATGATACAGAAGACTTCAACTCATTTTTTTTTCAAGAGAAGACATTAATAACACTGTTTTCTTTCTTTGTTTTCCTATTTTTCTTTTTTTTGTTATAACATTGGTTCACAGTCCAACTTGAAAGTTTTCATAAACATTGGAGCAAGGAGCATGACAAATGAAAATATATTAAGCTCAAACCTCACAGCCTTAGCGAGCAGCTGCAATTCATATGGTTGGTTTGCCTTTCAAATATGCAGTGTCCACACCAGTATGTTGTGTGTCACCTGCCCATTAGACTCTCCGGACACTTGAGTTTACCTCTCCCTGCACTTGATCCACACTGTCCAGATGGCTGAGGTTGCTAGGCACAGACTAGCTTATCAGGAAGCCAGGCTCTCTTCATTAACCAGAGTGTATTTACACACACATGGCAGGAGTCACCCTTCACACCTGTGTTTCCTATTTACCAGGATTCTGCTGACATTCTGCAGTAGCCCCCCCCAAAAAAGAAAGAATCAGAGTCTCTCAAGAAGACACCAGCTATCATTGACTTATCCCAAAGAATGAGTGTGTCCCCTGTCAGCACAGCTCTCAGTTTTCACTAGTTGGGGGGGGGCACACACATGTGCTTTCCTTACACACCAAAGTCAGGCAATTTGGGCACCAGGATAGCAGTAGGAGGGGAGCAGGTGTGTAGGTCACACATGAAGCCATTCTACTGTAGTTAGAAGGCCTGGACAGCCTTGGATCTTTTTTAAAAAATTTTGAGACAGAGTCTCATCGTACTTTACTGCTTATACTCATTTGGAACTTAACTGTGTAGCCCAATGTTAGCCTTGAGTTTGCAGCAATCCTTCTGCCTCAGATTCTTAAGTGCTGGATTACAAGTATGAGCTCTCATGCCCAGCTTAGCCTAATGCATGGTCCATTATATGGTCTGTGAAGCTAGTTAGATCAGGAGAGAGGTTGAGAGGACACTAAAAAATGGCTTGTATTTCTTTAGCACCTTTTAACAGTGCTAAAATGTTTGACTAAATAACTTGGTCCTGTAAATTGGCCAGATGTTCCTAACCCAGGGCCAAATTCTAGACATATGTTTAAGTGAAAGTCTTGTTAGAAGAAAGGCAGTTTTCAAAAGATCGCCCCAAATGTGTTTTTTGTATTACTTAGTAGCCATAGTTTAATCCCTTCAGATATAGCAGAAAACGATAAATTCTGGTCATCCGAGTCAGAGATGGCCAGGATCCAAAAAAAAAAAAAAAAAAAAGAAATCTTTGTTATAAACAGTCCTGTCGCCAGCATCCATTCCCATCCATTCTTTCCAGTGTGGCTGCTTTGTTGGTATTTATGCTTGTGACAGGTAAGTGTGAAAGCGTGCATTCTTTTCCCTAAAAATAAGTTTTCTGTTCTTGTTTCATGGACATTTTCTCTAGTGGATTACTGACTTTTTAAGTTCCATTTACGTGTGCTTGATAATTAATGAGTTTTTAGAAAACAGAACCATATAGTACAGCATTGTTTTAATACTTGCTGGCTCAATTGATAATGCAATGTTCACTTAATCAATAAGGTTTCCAGGAACAGAGTTAACTTCTAAATTTCTACTCCTTAGTTTAGAATTGTACTCCAGGAATCACTTCTCGTCGATTCTGTACTGAGTCTGATTCTATCCTGTTTTTCTGAGCCAACAAAGTGCAAACTGTCAATACTTTAAAAAAAAAAAATGATTTCTTGAAATTTCGCCATGGGGAAGTGGGGAGGAAATGTGTGGGGCAGAATGAAGTTTCATCAGGGCAGTCGTTCATGAACTTTCTGTGAAGAACCTGATGTAAATAGCTTTGTCTTCCAAGCTACAGGATATCCATCACAACCATTCAACATTGCTGCTGACAGCAGCATAGTCAGTGTATGGGTTAAAAAGCATGGCTTTGCTACAACAGAATGTCTTTTCCCAAAGAGATAGTAGGGAGAGATTTGTTCTGTGGGCCCCAGTCCACTGAGCCTTGAAGTGGGGATGGGCTCATTCCTGCCTTACATGTTCCTATGTGAGGATTCAATGGGATAACATCAAATGTTCAGAAGTGAATGGAGTCGGTGCTCACCATGCAGTCTCTGGAAGGCACTTACCATTCTCACTGCTGGTATTTATCATCCTTGATGTATCTCCAAAGGCCACTCAGAATCACATTCTCTAGACCCTCCATGATTTAAGAGCATGTCAAAACCCAGGAACCAGAGATGACCCCCATCCTGGAATTCTGTTGTACCTGCTTATGCCTTTGGTACTCAGTGGCTTCTGGGCAGAACCAACACCCGTATTGTTGTGGTGATGTCAGCAACAGTGTCCTCTTATGTGTAGATAGAAGAGACCCTCCTGCTTGGGAATGAGTGTCTGAAAACCAGCAAAAGTGGCTACTTTGTGACTTACGGGCAGGCATGTGTAGCTAGCACTTGGAGGTGTGTGGTTGTTAGGGGGCACTGTTGTGCACATGCATGGTAGACCCTGGAAGATGTGAAACCTCATCGTAGTTTAAATGTTTAAACTACATATAACTTTGTTTTGATCTTTGAAGGCAGAATGAAGAAGAATGGAGTTACTGTAATGTGGACCAACTTCTCAATGCTGGTCTCTTCACTTCATACTGTCATCTTCGATGTCTTCTCCACTTTTTATGTATATTGCCAAGTTTCAGATTTCACAGTGGGAAAGGGGAATTTAAAAGATATTCTCAAATGGAATGTAAAGGATTCTCCCCCCACCCTGCCCCCATTTCCTATACATTACTCATATAAGTTTTAGGTCTCCTACACCTGCCAGCCCGTTGTGGGGGTTTAAACAACTAAAGAATCAGGAAGAATATCCGAGATTGAAATTTCAAAGCCAGATCTTCATTGGTCGATTTCCTCGGACTAAGTTCTCACTGTCTCCCAGGGCAGAACAGAAAGGCATTGAGAATGTGCTGTGTTGACTGGAAAAGGCTGTCATGGGATTATTTATCTCCTGTGTTTGGCAACCGGGTGACACCTGTGCTAATGGAGCCTGGTTCCTTATTTGCACAAACCTGTTTGATTTGTGATATGGGTGGAGGGGAGACAGAGGCAGCACACATGCAAGCAAGCGGGGCTGATTTGTTTATTTTTTTCAGGAGGATGAACTCAGTAGAGTTTAACATCAGTGTCAAAGAATTAGTAGATTCTAAGACAAGTAGCCCAACCAATCGCTGATGGGGGCATCTGACACTGGATTAAAGCAAACACAGGAAAGCGATGAAAACATTTAGGGACCGTACACATCAGGGTTTTACCTCCTGAAGCTGCTCACCTGCCTTTCCGTTATAGTAATGAAAGTAGTTGCCTCACATGACTTTCTTCCCATGATCCTTTGTCACAGGTCCTAGTGCCACCAATCTCATAATAGGCTCGATCGCTGGTGCCATCCTGGTAGCAGCTATTGTCCTTGGGGGCACAGGCTGGGGATTTAAGTAAGCAATGCCGCATGTCTTTTTCTCTGTGGCTCGGGCACCTCTCTTTCTGCTTACATAACCTGGTTTTGAGTTCCTGCTACCAGACTTTGGTGTTAACAGCACAACCACAAAAAAATATGTGCTTTTACTCAGAAGTGGGTTAGAAACAAAGGGCATTGAGCATCGAATGCCATCTTCAGGCAGACAGGGAAGTGCGGGCAATGGAAGGAATTCACTTGAATTTGAAGCCAGAGCACTTTAATAACTTATAGCTACAAGTCTCCGAGGGAGCTTTCATGTACACTGCTTAGGTGACTAAGGAGATGTGTTGGGCACAAATACACATAAATTCCTAATCATTTCTGCAATACTGATTCATAGTCCATAGGGGTTTTCTACAACCTCAGTCACCATGTAATCCTTGTTTTTTTTTACATGTAACACTGTAATTTGGAAACCTTTTTGTTTGCTTAACAATATTTAAACAATACTTTTATTATTTCTCTAACTAAATTTGGAAGCAATGGCTTCGTGGCATTTACTCTAACATTTACATAGCTATGCTTTCATAATGACTTTTAATTTGCATTACATATTGATAACCAAGATTGCTAAAGTAGACCATACCGGATAATCACAGACAAACCCTATTGTGTTTAACATTTTCAAAACAGTTTTATGATTTATCTAGTTTGGATATTTTGTATCTCAGATCCATTAGAGAATAACTTTCATATATCTTGAGCTATGGTGACTTGATTTTTATTATTTGTATGTAAGCCTTCCTCTACCATGTAGTTTCTTTCATAAATCAAGTTTCATCCACATCTTCTGGGATGAATTTAAATGGGAAATGAAACCTCCTGTCAAATAAAAGCCTCCCCACTTTGCTTCCATCCAGCCACTCAACGGAGGAGGCTTTGCTCAGAAAGACCATGGAGTGGCCTTTTTAACATCAGTTAAAATGCTATTGTTAGAAGCTGATTATGAAAGAAAAGATACCAAGATGTGATTTAAATAAATAAGCTTTTTCTGCTAATTTGTTACAGTATTATGATTTAGTGAGTATGCTTGGAAATGTGTATCAAATGGTGCTTGTTTTCTACACAGGTGTCTATAAAGTTGAACTTACTTAGTGAAGTAGTAATTTTGACATCAGCATGCTTGCAGAAACACACAAACTGAATCGGCATCTGAAATTTGGATTTCTCCTCATTTGAATGAGATGTTGTCCAGCACAAGCCACATAAGGGGACATCTCAGAAGCGGTGTGTTTTTATTTGGATTTTCCTCATTGCAGAGGAAAACGTTTTTTAAAGCCCCACTACTGTGAAAAAGTCATCATATATTATAGAAATCGTGTATTCTATTTATAATGCTTCCTTCAAAAAAGTTACATGTGCCTCCAAAACAAGAAATTTGGCTCATTCTGTGGCGCATACCTCATTAGCATTAAGAAACATTCATTTCAAAGGCCCGAGAAACCATCTCCTGTGCGTTATTGCCATGCAATGCCAGATGTACCATTTCTTTATTCACTACCAGCACACCTTGTTCTGTAGCAGGACCTCAAAACAGCAGCCTGGCTAGCTCTCAGCTTGAACTGCATGTTCTGGGGGAGAAAGAAACCTTTATCACTTTGCCAATTAGTGGGTTAGGCTCTGTGCAGATGATTCCCATCTAGGAAAGGTAGATGTCCAGTCATCTGAAGAGCAGCACACAAGGTGACGGGTTGGTGCGGTCAACCAAGCAAGGTTCAAATCCGACTCTGCTCACTTTGCTTGGGGATTGTGATACAGGTACATTTCCTGATGAGCTCACTTACACCCCCTTCTTATTTCCTGCTACTGATAAAGTGTGGAGAGGTGCAATTCTAAACAATAGCGTGCTATCAATATTTTCATGCCTCGAGGATGACAGGCCAAGGATGTCTCTCAAATGTTTAACTTCTCCTTTGTTTAACTCCTGGAGCTGGAACTTGGAGACACTCTTGTACTCCATGCTGCTAGTGGCCATGTCATTTGCTTTGGTTCTTATTGGTAGCTGGTGGTTTGTGTGAAGCTGTGAATTGTTACTCATACCTCACAATGGAAGGCTGCCTGTGCTTGGTACCAGTGCTCAAGTTTTCCTACCACCTGGGCAGTTCTGAAGATGATTAGGGATAATGTGGAAGTACTGAATTGGAAGCCTTTCAGAGTGTCACCGAGTTCAGTGTAAATAAAACCAGGTTTCTTTAGAAGCAGAAATTGGAAATAGCTGTAGAGAAGATTGTTCTAGATAGTGCTGTTGGAAAACTTTCCTGAAATGGGAGCATTATTTCCAGAAGAGGAGTGAGCAAAGTGAAGCCTTTGAGGGTGTGTAAACTTTGAGATAAAAAGAACAGATGCAATTGATCAGGAGATAGCACTCTTTCCTAGTGCCTCATTCCTTTAGATGTGATTTGCTGAGTAATTTAGGTGTGGAAGAGTCACAACCATGCTCTACCAGCACAGGCATACAGACAAGAAGAAGAAGAAAAAGAAAAAAAAAAAAAAAAAAACCCACAGCAGTGCTGTCACCTGCTGTCTTACTGATTCTTTCCTTACAGTATATTCTTCTGGCTTAGGTGTTGAAAGATGACTTTGGGAGGATTTGGATATGTGTAAGTGGGTATACTTTATGTATATAAGGTCATGCAAATTTATCAGAATTATTGTGATCTGAAATGAACAGAAATTTGGGCTTTTTTTGCAAGAAGATAGAGTCTGAAATATTTGGTTAATGTGCACAATCCACATGCAAAGTTGTAGAATTCCCCCAAAAGAAAAAAACAAAAAGTACTCTTTGTTAGGCTTCTTGTTATTCTGTTCATGCATTTGGATGTATTTAATGTAAAATTGGAATGTAGTGATGTTGGTTAAATCCACGCTCCGTGTTCTAGAGGTCTTGAGGCTGCTAAGGCATGACTGAGTGGGTAAGTTTCCAGGTGTTGAGAATCTTGTGGTTAATTTTGAGGTATTGGTGGATTTGTGAATATAGGCCAAAGCACACCAACCTGTCACCCTTCTTCCTGCATCTGTGTTTATTTTTCTTGGCCCATACTTTTTCTCTTCACCTACAGAATGAAGCTGTAAGCTGTGCGGGGGGGGGTCATTAAGCTCGTGGTTGACCCATGGGCCCCTGATTCATAATTCATGATGAATAATGGTGATACTCAATTAGACTAGTAGAGTTCCTGGTTTTTACTGGACATTGAAACAAATGAAATAGGTGATAGGTTATTTTAGTAGCATCTTTCCCAAAGCTTAGAGAAAATGGAATGTAGATTTTGCATATACATTAAAAATTAACAGGGTTGTTAATTATTACTTTGAAGAGAAGTATTTATGCAACACCCATGTCTTAGTTAGAGTTACAACTGCTGGGATAAAACACCATGACAAAAAAACAACTTGGGGAGGAAGAGGCTTATTTGTTTTACACTTCTGTATTGTAGTCCATCATTGAAGGAAGCCAGAGCAGGAACTCAAACAGGGAAGGAACCTGGAGGTGAGAGCTAATAAAGAGGCCATGGAGGATGCTATTTACTGCCTTACTCTTCATGGCTTACTCCGCCTGCTTTGTTATAGAACCCAGAACCACCAGCTCAGGGGAGGCCCCACCTACAATGGGCTGGGCCTTCCCCCATCAAGCATTAATTAAGATGTCCTATAGACATGCCTACAGCCTGATCTAATGAAAGCATTTTCTCAATTAAGTCTCCCTCCTCTCTGATTCTTTATGTCAAGTTGACATAAAATTAGCCAGCACTACTCCCTACATTTGAATACAAGAATTCAGGTGTGAGTTTGTGTGCACAATATTTATTAATATTACAAGTGATAGCAATAGGGAAAAATAAGTTCTTGGTGGGACAAGAAAAGGACATGAAGGTGACAGTGACATATTTTACTGGGATTGATTCCAGAGTAAGTGTCAGCCCTTCCACCATGTTACAACGTCTTCATCTTTGGATCCACCAGATCTCCAAAAGCTGTAGTGGCAAAGTGGGTTTCCACCATTGCCAGCAGAGACTTATTTACCTCTTAGGGCAGTCCCTGATGAGATGCTCCTTTAACAAGTCTGTAGTTATCACAGGTGGGTCTCTCCCTGAGAAAGCACTTTCTCTCTTAGCTCTAAGCCATTTGCTGTTAGCCTGGGCTACATTCTGTTCCATTTCATCTACAAAGAATAGATTATCACAGTTGTTCCTCCTCTAAAATGACAGGTGAAGGGCTGTAGCCAGAAAAATGATTGAATCTTGATGGGAAGGGGAAGTATTTTAATTTTCTTGAAGTTAGGAAGTAAAATAAATTTGAGTCAGTTTCTCTATGAGCATCACAACTAAATTGTTGTTTTCCCTTCTAAATCCCATGTCATTTTCCAGTGCAGAATACAGAGCCACATTCCCGTATTGTCCAAGACCCTTGAGTTAAGCACTTTATTCTTCATGCATCACCATGATGTCATGTGTCAACCAAGAACACATGTGTTTCTTTGACTCAAATCCCTAAGGATGTGAGCTCAATCTAAGGTTGTCTAGAGGTGTGTGTGTGGGGGGGCTCTTTTGTGATGGGCATGGGGACTAAGATAAAGAATGTGACAATAGGTAGCTAGGGATGGCTCTTGGCATTCTTACAAAGGACTGGGGTTTGGTCCTTAGCACCCACATGGTTGCTTGCAACAATGTAAAACTCTAGTTCTGGCAGATCTGGTGCTTTCTTCCTGAATCCCAGGGCATTGGGCATGAATGAATGCACTTGCATACTTGCAGGCATAACATTCATACACATGATTCTTTTAAAGGTGATAATAGTAGGTAACTCTTCATCCTGGTCAGAAGACCCATGGTAGCTATTGTTACCTAGAGATTTTTTTATGTTGTGTGTATATATATATGCATATAATTATAAGTATTATAGATAAAAACTTAGATTTTCTACAAGTACAAAAAAATTGATAAAAATGGTGTCATAAGACCTAGGGATTGAGTTGATGTTTTACAATAGTCCAGAAATACCTTTCTGGTTGTGATAACAAAGTTGCCTTCAAAATCCAGTGAGCAGAGGGCATTCAGACAAAACTATTTGGGAGGGGATCCAGCAAGGATCTGTCTACTATAGTTTTCACTTTCAACATTAGAACTGAACAAACAGAAACTTCAGGACAGGCAGTGCTCAGTGGATGGATGGCTTACCTATGAGGGAATCTCACAGAGGGCTTGCTGGCTTATCCTTCTCTGCTCATCTCTAGTTTCCCAATCCCCTGCACTTCAGCTTGATTTCTCCACTGCTACGACTTCAGTGGAAGAGAAAATGGCCTCCAGTCTGTTGTCAGTACTGTTCAGTGAAATCATGGGGTTCTATAGGGTTTGTTCTGTCCTCAGTGTTTACATTTAGTTGAGCTAGTTTGATGTTTCTCCTGAGTTCCAGTAACACACAGCTGGCTTGGGTAGGGTCGCTGGTCCTCTGGAGTAATTTCTCAAGGATAGGCAGTTGATGATGCAGTTAATGTGTCTCTCCCCCAAAGTCCTTAGTAGGAAATACCTCTCTTACATATCTCCTCAAAAAGCATGGGCCTTAATGGCAGATGCAGGTACTGAGCCCCACATCAAGTTCATTTGGTGACGGACAGATTGTGGAGATATCGCATACGTTCTTACCTATTGTTCCCCTACAGTCAGCAATGCCTGCGCTCAAGATTGTTGACTTGACAGAGGACTGGGTGGGAAGAAGTCAGTAGCTCTAATGCAAAGAGTATCTGCTACAACAACTTACATTGTTAAGCCGAAGTACCACATGTCCAAGCTTCTGTGAACATGTTTCAATGGCAGTTTAAGAAAAACAGAACAGGGAGATTTTTGTTGAAGATGGCAGTGCTTGATATTTCAAAAGGGAAGCATCAAAGTGGGCCTTCTGGGAGAGATAGGTAGAAAGCAGGACACTTTCTACCTGTATTAAGCGTTGGTAGTGTTTCTGTTTTGAAGGACATGTGGGTGAGGAGGAGTCTGTTGTAATATTTTGGTGCTTAGTGCCTGAGAAGGCATCCAGTTGGCCCTGAGTAAGTGGGCAGGGGAATGAGGGAGCAGAGGGCTCCTCAGCCTCCAGTTTTGCATGATGTCTTGGTGGCAGCAGTGTTGAGCCCGCCAGTATGCAGACTAATGCATGAGCCCCTTGCTTGATGCCCCACATGAAGCCAGACCATGGGGAAGTTACAGCCAACTCATGTTATTGCCTTGTTGTGTCTTGCTGGGTTTTTTCTCTTTCTCCAAGCACAGGAGCCACTTTTTAGGAGACTGGACATTGTGAGCAAGGCATTTGAACTTGCTTCTCCCAACAGAGCTAAACTGCTGCCTTTGCTTGGCTAACCTGGGCCTGTGTCCATTCTCCTGAGTGTACTGCCTCCCTGTGCATTCTGTCTGCAAACTTTCCACCACAAAAAGGGCTTGTTCCATAGTGGAATATGACCTCACACACCCAAGGCAGAACTAACCAGGCACAGCAAGGCTTTTTTTTTTTGTCACCTTGTTGAGAATCTGCCTGTTGCTACAGAACTCTGGAGGCTTGGAGGAAGCAACTACAAGACCTTCCGAGTTTTTCTTAGTTCACTTGGGTGGAAACACTGAAGAGGCTATCCATTTAATGAACTAGCAATGACATTTACTTCTAAAATTAGGTCAATTTGTGATTAAAAATGAACAATTTGAAGTTTCTTTTTATCTTCCCCAAAGTGCATCATCTGGTGGGGAAGTGTGAAGACAATCCAAAGCATTCTCTTCTGTGTTTCTGGTCACTGTGTGAGCTGATTACTCTGCTCTGGAATTAGCACCATTGTTGTTGTCACCAGTTATCTCTCACCATCATCTGATTAATATTGTGGCTTTTCTTTCCCTCTTCCTGCGTCTGGAAGAAACGTCAAGAAGAGAAGGTTCGATCCTACACAGCAGGGCCCCATCTGAATCAGCTGCACTTCGAGCATGCCACCTTGAACTGTTGGGTTCTGGGTATGACATGTTGCAGCCGTGCTGCCGGAACTCTTAAGTCTATAAACAAGATCATTGGGTGGTAATGACTATGGAGCTCAAATGTGGGAATGGGGATGGGGTACAAGACAACCGCCCCTTTAGAAATAACGTCGTGTAAACCCTCCTGTCACCTGCCAACAAAGGGGAGGGGGTTAAAGACCATGTCATTAAAAAAAACTGTTCGGAATCCTTTATTATTATTATTTTGTTTGTTTTTAACTAACGGAGAAAGGAACTATGGCAAAGTGCAATAAAAGAACACATGGCAAATAATTTCCCCTTTAGCCTGCTGACACTTAATATCTTCTAAGTGATTTGGCATGATTTCTTTCCCCTTTACTATCAAAGACAAACTCCAGTGGCATGAAGATCCAACTTTGGAAAGGGTAAAAACTGCATGGCCTATATAACACCAAGCTAGCAAGCCGATCTTCAGCAGAACTTACAGTGGAAGTCCTAAGGGAAAGGTGACAACCAACACACAGAAGCTGCCTGGACCTGGATAAAGCCTCCCCCCCCCTCCATTATCCCTGCATCTTTCCTCCATCCCCCTGACCCCTCCCCCTTACTTCCATGTCCCTGCCCACTCTAGACCAGCCCATGGCAGCACTCATCCGGACTGCGCGCTTGTTGATTCGCTTTTCCCTATCATTTTCTTCCCTGGACCAAGCATCCTTTGGAAATAGGAGCTGGCATTTGAACAATACTATTGTATAGTTCTTTTATAAATGTAAATATGGAAAGAAGAGATTTTGACATGCCGTTTTCACTTGTCTGTACTGAAATGTTTTCCTTGCGAAGATCCTCTCTACATGAGTGTGTTGCTTGCTCCATGTCCTCTTCTTTTTTCTTCTTTTCTCTCCTTCTTTTTCTCTGTCCTCTCTCATAACATGTCCAGTGATTGTTGGGCTTGCTTAACAAGGTAGATGTAGCCCCAGATGTGGGAAGTTTGGGCATAAAAACAAAGCTAGTATACTTGGAGCCAAAAATAAAAGAAATGGGAGGACACAAAACAACCCTTATCAAGAACACAAAAATTATGTAAATGTGAGTATATATACATATATATATATGTACATATATATATATATGTACTGATGAGTCTAAAATTTTTGATGTCATCCTAAGCACATGTATATAATGTAAGAAAACAGAGACCCTTCTCGAATTAATCACAAAAGTGCCAAGCTCACAATTTTAGTTTTTGGTTTAGCCAGTTCTCTTTCCCTGTCTTAAATGTGAAAGGAGGAGAAACTTAAAGCCTTAAATAAAAATCAGTAATTTTTAAATGTTGGAAGTTTGGAGAAAAGTTAAGCTTTTCATTCTGTTCCTTTGTAATTTTGTCAACTTTCATTTGTGCTTCATCTTTCTGCCTCCGAATCTGTGTGACAGAACGCTGGTGTGGTGGGGCAGAGTAGCAGGTAACCTGTGAATTTCGGCCTGTCGTTTGGCATGGTGATTTTGGGAGCTTGCTTGGCCCTCGGTGTTTTTCTGCCCATGGACTCTGGTAGACTACAGTGGGATTCCACTATGTATGAACCCACACTTTTCTTTCCCCCAGAAGCTGGGGAGAGAATCTTGGCATTCCCAAGACTCTGAGTTTCTCTCATCTTCGCCCATTTCTCTTTCTCCCTTAACACATTGCTAGGATAGCTTCCTAGCAATTTAACTAGCAATAGTTAAAGTGTTAGGGGAACAAATTACTGAGGAATTCCTGGCCAGCTTTGTTTTAGATGTTCGGACTTGTACATGGTGGCTTCACCTAGAACTCAGATCCCCCAAGAGGCCCTACTTTTTACTGTCCCTCTTTCAGGAAGAAGATATCCAGTTGAACTATGCATTTCTTCCTGGCATTGAGTTACTTTCTACATTTGACTCTAAACCCCTTTCTAGGAAGACTCATGCAGTAAGATTTACTTTTTTTTTTTTTTTTTTTTTGACTAGAAGGGAGGATTTTTTTTTTGAAAATGGACTGCTTAAAACTGGAGTTTCCCCTCCTGCTCCCCCAAGATATCTTTAGTTATTGAAGTTTTACATGCATAGAACAGACATCTTGATTGCTATATACTACCCCAGATCATAACCTAACATCTTAATCCTCGGATGGCTTTCTGAGAAACAGGTGCTATGCAGGTATGCAGTCTTTTGCTTGAACTTGCTGTTTGCTTATATAGTGATAACAGGGCTATCTATAAGGTTTATTGGCCTTATTCCTGGTTTTATAAGACACAGGTTGTACCCCTTTACTGAATGGCAGTGGTTTAGCTTGGAGGAAGTTTGGAGGAAACTCAGATGACTTGGTATCTCTCCCTGTTGTTGCATTGCTTAGGAGTCCACTTCACTATGAGATACCAAGCAGCTGCCAACAACACCATACTCATTTCGCTACTATTTTCAAGGCACCGTGGTGACTTTATTCGACACAAAACCATGCCAATTACAAAATAGATCTCTATTGTTAACTGTTGAGCATTTCACAAACAACATTGTAAATGTGCGATGTTATGTTTTAAATCAGACCACAGTGGTCCCCAAATATTATGTACATATGACAAATGTCAGTGTAACTTTTTGTTACACTGTTCAGTTTCATAGGTAACCAAACCTATGCTCCAATGTTAAATTATCTTTGTGTATGTGTAAAGTGCTCAAGCTTTTAGCTATGTGTGTATGGACATGAAGGGTAGTGCAATCGTACTGTACACATTGGGTTAGAATCATTTTCAGTGGCGTTAGGTTATGTGGCTTCAAACCCTTTGCTACATTTCCTCTTGCACATGCCATTCCTTTGCTTGTTTTGTGGTGTGAATACTCCTTCTTATTAATTTGAATTCAAAGCACAAGCCTACCATTGTTTGATGTCACCCACTAAGAGTGTTAAGTGATGACCAAGTTCCCGTTTCACTTGCTATCCTTTTGCTGCGATAACTAATGATGCTTGGATGAGGAGGCGTGTGCTCACGTTGTTGCTCACCTGGGGTAGTGCATGAGCCCACCGAATTAGAGCTACTCCTCCCAGCTAAGTGAGCAGTACCCATAGGTGCATGTTTGAAACATGAATCACATTAGAGCTGTGAAGTATTGCCAAGTGATGTGCTTTCTTTTGTTTTTCCTCTGCAAAGACGAGAAATGCACAAACTTTTTGAAGATATTTCGGAAGAAATTTACAATACTTGAATTCTTTCTTTAATCATCCCATTCCATTTTAGAGTCATTGATGATGCTTCCATTGTTAATATTTTTCCCCTTCAACTTTAATGGTTTGTAAAATGTACAACCTGAACTTTTGTTTGATAAATTCCAATCCAGTTGGCTGCCTGTGAATGGAGATTCCGTCATCCTTATATGCATCTTTTAGTTGAGTGTGCATTAAAACTTTTATTAATGTAGGATGTTGTAGCTTTGTGCATTGATTGGGTTTTCTTAACTCTTGTTTCTGTGTGTTCTCGCATCACTGGTTAAATGGCCACATGCCTGCTATCATCTGGGATTCAGCAGTCTGAATTAAAGGCTAACTAAAAATCAAACCAGTCAATGGAGCAAAATAAAATCTCCAGTTAATGGTAAACATGTTCTGTATTAGGACTCAGTTTTATTTTGTTTTGTTTTTTTGAGTCACTGGAAGCCCTTTGCCTTATACAAATAGGAAAGCAAAAGGAACACAATGAGAATCATACCATTGTTGATTTTTTGTGTGTGTGTTTTAGTGACTGCCATCTGAGTTTAAAGAGTCGATGGCTAGCAGTAACATTCACACTTTGGCTTGGTACCAAATTAACAGTGAAGGTGTGTGAGCATATGCATGCATATATGCACAAAAACAGTGCGTTCGCATTCATGCTTGTATGTGCACAGGCGAGTGCACACATACTCACGGGGTGGGGGGAGAAAGGAGAAGGTGGAGAGAGGAGATAAAAGGAGGAGAAGGAGGCAGCAACACGATCTAATTATGTACATTACATCATCAAAAAACATTTAAAGTAAGGTACCCTGCAGCTCATATAAGATTAGCCACCCATTTACATCCTCTCTGGTGAACATCTTCAATATCTCTTCCCTGTACCCAGCTGGTGTGCCTCATTTATCTGTGTGATACATCACAGACACACACATAGATGCTGACTATACTGCTTTCATCATGAAAGTCTTGCAGCTTTCTTCATTTCCTACAGGATACTTTACAGACTCAATAATGAGACTATATGCTGCTGATCTCATGACCTCACCCGTGTGTTTTTCGAGTCTAACTGACTCTCATCTTCCCTTAGTCATTTTATAGTTCCCTTGTGCTACCGAGTCTGAATAATCTTCTAAAAATTTTGTGTCCATTATCTGTTATTCTTTTGTTTCTGTGTAATTTTGTATAATAAAGGAAATGCAGAAACACTTAAATAGCACCAATACCATACTTGAGGAAGTAAGAATGGTGCCATGTATAGTTGACTTTAAAGGAATTATCTGAATATTTGATATGCAGTCTTTAAGGTTGTATCGTTTTTGAGGCTGACATTGAAATGAGTTGCTCATTCTCAATAACCAGCAACAACAACAAAAAGTAACCCAGAAATGGGACTCAGAAAACTCCCTAAGTAAGAGGTCAATTAAATAGATGATCCATTTGCTTAAGATGGAATTCCTGAATAATTTAAAATTTAAGGTAGGTGTCTTGCAGATTAACATGAAAGGGTTGGGAATTAATTTCTTATTATTTATTTATCCATCCAAAAGTCTATGCTTTATGCTGGAAGTTTGGAAGATGAAGGAACACAAGAAAACTCTTGCCTCCCAGTAGCTCAATTAATCACCATGAAAAAACATTTAAAGCAGAAGTCCCTGAGCCCAAAGTAAGAAGTTAATTATTTATGAGTGTAAATAAGAACTAAAAGGAAGAGAGTGGTGGTCAGAGAAGAGGTGAATGAATACCTGAGGCTTCCTGAAAAAAGTGAGTTTTGATGTATTTTGAAAGATACTAAGGATTCATCACTAATAAAATGAAAATCATACTCAAGACACAGAAGCGATGTGTACAAAAACCTCGTAGAAGGATCCAACCTTTTCCGGTAAGTAGACCTAAGTGTCTGATGCATCCAGTTTGAGTTTCCTTTCCTCCATTTGTTCACTTTCCTTCTTACCTTTGACAAACACTGGTTGAATATGAAGCTAGTGCTCTTCCAAATCCTAAGCACACAGAGATGAGATCTCAATTTTGTGAGCAAAATGCATTCTTTAAGAATGGCATGACTCATTCCTAATAGACGTCAGAAGTACTTGAGAAGAGAGAGAGAGGCTTTTTCCTGCTCTTGGGATTAGGATAGCTTCAAAGAGGAGGTGCCTATGCCACTGGACCTAATGTTGTATTATAGCCAACGATAGCTGATTTACTTTGATAGGAAAATTTGCTCTAATTTCTTGGAGGTAGGATAGCTTCTAAGGTCCAGATCTTATTGCCTAATCCAAATTTCTGGGTGTCTTGTTTTTGTCAAGGTTAAGATGTCTATTGGAACTTTATATTTTTTAATGTTTCCCCACTAAGGTGTTCATTATGACTCAGTCTTCTATGTTTGGGATGATCAGTAATGAATGACAAGAGAATTTCTTCTCCTGAACTGTGAACCTTGTAGTATTTTTCCTGACCATAAAGATTCTGGCTAAGCTCAGTCAGGAGTGAGAGGCTGGAGAAGAGTCATCAATGGTTAAAGCATAATTTAGTGAGTTTTTGAATTAATGAAGGGTCAACATCATTTTCTAAGGGCAGCCATACTTCCCAGCCAACCAAAATTAGGGTTCGCTTCTCTGCTATGCCTTGAAGGGAAGATTGCTCTTCTTCAACCCTTTCAGAATTGCATTAGCAGGTCTGGCTCCTTGCAGAAAGGAAATACCATGGTCCCTTGTTATATGGAATAACTGTCCTCTTGGGATCTTGGGGAGTTCCTTTGCCAGCTGATTGTATGTGTACATATGTGCCCTGGTGTGGCTGTAAAGACTAATCATGTCACCACAGTCCTCTCATAGAGGAATTTCTTAAGTGTGATCACTGAAAGCCCAATTGGCATGATAATACAGTCCTTCAAAAATGGCAAGGCAAAACAAAACAAAACAAAACAAAAATTGCTGCGTCTTGAACGATTACAAGTGCATCAAGAGCCCTTCAGGGTTCTCTGATGCTTTAAATAGCTCTGGCCTTCAGGGGGTAAATGAGCCTGAAGCAGAGCTGCCTCTTCAGTTCCTGGTCTTTAGATGAAGACAGAAAAAAAGTGACATGGATGGTAGATTACAGCACGGAGGCCTCTGTTTCCACAAGGGGAAACTATATAGTCTTATAAGATCACATGGAAGCAGCGAATGATGCGGCCATCTCACATAACAGCTTTACTTGCTCTTTCTATGTAGGCGAAGTGGTTGTGATGCAAGGGTCACAAAGCGTAAGTTCTTATCAAATTCCTTATCAAACTGAACAGGAGAGCCAAAGGGTGGTTGAGATGAGCTGGAGAGCACACTCAGTGGAAAATGGACCTGCCTTGTTCATTCCACCAATTTTCTTCACACAGCCAGAACCCAGATTTTTCCATCACTCACTCTAGTATCGAAGTTCATTTATGTTATAAAAATGTCTATGTGGATCAAGATGGTGCAGGCCTGCTGCTCCTCAGAAGGCAAGTAAGCTCGAACTCACAGGACATATTAAAAAAAACTTGTTCATGTGTGGCCTCTCGTAGTTAGTTGTCCTATGAGTATGCAAATGTGTTTCCAGTCTGGGTGGCAGGCTACCAAATGAAGAGACCTGAGACACAGCTACTATCAGAGAGTGCTGCGGTTGATTACAAATATCTGTTGTGCAGCATTCACCAGGACCTGGCTGGGTCCACTTTCATAAGGCCTTTCTTTCTACCGTTGACTTTCAAGGCCTGTTACATACAGGGATGAGTCTATTGATCTGGTTAGCCTCTGGGTTGTCATGTTGCTTTCTATGCCAGTGAAACAAAGATTCTTAACTTAAGAGATGCAAAATCTCAAAAACACAGCAGGAAAGGACAATTGCCAGTTGTTTAAAGCAATTTATTTTCTTATTAATTATAAAAGCCTACATGTAGAAATCATTAGATTTGGAAAACAAAAGGATAAAGTCAAAGTCACTATAATTGAATCATACTTTAATCTCCTTAATGTTTCCAACTCATCCTTTCTTGTTGTTCCCCACCCCAACCCCATTCTACAAAGATAGACAAATGGGGGTTAACTTTCCATCCATTTGCATGTGTGTGTGCATGTATGTGCATACACATGCATGTTCACTTCTAAGTGCATTTTTCACATGGTGGTGGGTCCAGAAAAGGGTAGACAAGTATTTTGGGAACAAGATAGCTTTCCATCCATCAAACACATCATCAGAATGTCACATAGCCCAAGTGTCACTTCATCAAACAGCATGATAACACTCCTCATCCTTCCAGAACATCATAGTACATACAATGAAGTTGGTAGCAGGACTAAGATGAGAGCCCAGGCATTCATGCCTCTGATCCCATACTCAGATTCGTTTGTAGTAGATTAAGCTTAAAGTCTTAGATTTCAAGCACCTTCCTTGAAATGACCATTTTAACAAGTGCCAGGGCCAGAATTACGGCATGGGGGAGTCTATTCTAATCCCATCCTGGGCCCAGGTAACTATACACCACAGCACATATGACACAAATAAGTGGACAAGCAGGGTGACATGAGCCCTCTGAGATTGAAGACCCCACTTAGAATCACGTTTGGCTTACCTGGGTGCAGCTGGTACCATTGCCAACCACGAGGACAAGGAGAGAGTATTCACACGGAGGGGATTTGTTTTTGAAATACTTCACTCTTCAAATAGGAAACCAACCTTTTCTGAAAAGCTGAAGCCAGCAGTTGTGGAGCCAGGGTGGATAGCAAGGCCTTTGCGAGGGAAGGTTGCAGGTGCATTCCCAGAGCACTCACTTGAAGAGGATGGAGGTTTTCAGAAAGGAGATAAGAAGAAATGGCACTTTGGATTGTGTGTGAAAAGTTAAACAGTTTCCTGTTGCAAAGCTTATGAAGGAAAAATACATATAAGAATACCAATTATTGTTAGGAACATTATTGAGTTAACATATAATACAACTATCTACTCAGTAAAGGTATTCCACTTAGACATGGTGGGTTAGAATTAGGCTCAGAGTCACCCCTATAGGATAGTATAGTTTGGTAGAAAAGTTAAAAAGTGTGGAAAGAATTTCATTCATAATGAAAAAATTCTACTCGGTGAGGAGAATTCATATAAATAACCATGGGCAGTCATCAAAGAAGAATACAGTTTCCTGCTAGAGGAAACCTGGGTGTATATTAGTATACTCCCACAAGGAGAGCACATTTCAGCTGAATCTGAATGCCTGGTGGAACTGAGGATATGTAGGAGTGGGGATAGACTGTTACAGAATTTAATATCTCCTGCTGGGTATTCAAGGCACATATAAGCTCAGCGGAAGTAACCATGACTTCAGGGACTTAAACACAACAGACATTTTCCTTTCTTGTTTAATACTCTAGAGGTGGGATGATGCCCCATGGTTCTTCCATTTTCTTGCTGTTCAGTCATGAACACCAGTTCTCCTCTCAACGAATTATCTAGAGTTCCCAGGTTCTGCCAGTAATGGTGTTCTAGAATGCAGGAGGGAAAGAAAGAGATGTGGAAGGCAGGCCTCTAGCATCCAACTTGATAGTTACACATGCCACTTAGTTATCCTTTACATTGCATATAGTTGCCAAGAAAGCCTGAAGATGTAATATGGACATAATACTATAGAAGATTAGGAAAGAACACCGAGAGAGACTCACCATTTTCTAAAGCTATAACAACATACATAACCCTGAATTGTAATGAAGAGGTGTCTATTTTCCACGTGGTTTTGGAGACTGGGAAGTCAAAGATTAGGTGACCACATTTGCTTCAGCTGCTGCAACACATTAGCAGAGAGAGGCATGCATTACAAAGGTAAGACATGAGTGTGGGACATACTTTATAACAATGCACTCTGTTAGCACTAATCCAGTATTGCAAGACTGGGAACTCAGCTTCCAAAGGAGACGTTAATGAGCAGTCACTCTCCATACCCAAAGAAACCCTCAGTAATCCCTACCTCCCAGCATGAACACATGAAGAACTAAGATTCTCAATACATGGACCTCTGGAGAGCCACATGCAAATTGTGGCACAATCTGCAACATAACTCAAAGCATACTGCCTCTGAGAAACTATAGAAGTATGACCAATCAGTTGGCATCACGAAATACTTTGCTTCTGGGGCCTGTTTATTTATTCATCTTCTAGGAAGGCCATGGGAAGATGGACATCAGTTGCTTGGCCATGTTGATGGCTGTCTTTGTTAAAGGAAACTGAAAGTGAACTGCATCTGATGATGGATCCAAGTGGGACCATCAATTTTCTCTCTCATAACCAGGACAGCTCTGAAAAGGCATTCCAGTTTCAAAAGTTATTTTGAGGGGGAATTCATCCCCACCCCTGTATAATCCTATTTCATCTCCCTGCTTTCTCTGCCATGAAAAATCCCTGTCTGAGAAGTTTCTGATCTGTAAGCCACTCCCAAAGACTATTTCTTAAAGGTCTCCTCTAAGATAATCACTGAACCATCTCCTTGGCAAAGGAATCTAGGCAAACACCTGCAAGCTACTGCAATGGGGGTATGGAGTTTACTAGTGAGATTCAATGGGAAATTCATGCTTGGGAACCATGTATAGACTTCTTGAGTCAGTTCAAGATACAACTTAAGCTATAAAGACATGAGGCAGTTCGTATGGAAGGGTATCATCCAAAAAGGAAATAGAAAAAGCTGGAGAGAGGAGGATGAAGCATCTGAGATAAAATAAGGAATAATATACAGAAAGAAGTCATTAATTCCAGGAGGTGCTTGTTGTGTGCTGAAAGAACTGTATGCTATTGTTCACAAGAACAAAATGTATTCAGAGATGGCGAATTAGATCCTCCTTCTTAACATGCTACAGAGTGAATAGTGGGTTTTCATAGAGGATAACACAAACCAGTTACTAAGGAAAATGAGGTATATGAAAAGAAAAGTTTAGAATGAAAGAACTTTTGATAATATCTCAGCTATCAAGACCAATTTTTAAAAAGAAATGTTTACTTCTACTACTACAGCTATAATTGAATTTTCTAGAGGCCAAAGCTGAAATAGCAGCATTTTGGCATTCTAAAATGCAATGCAGTGACACACTCCAGTGCTTATTAGAAGCCAATTTTGATTTATCAGCAGACAGGTTGTTTATCAATAAAATTACAATAGCTCTTAGCAGAAAAATATTATTCCGGGTCACTATGACATAAAAGGAGGAGAAGAGGGCAGAAGATGGGACACAAAGAAAGTTGTTATCAAGCTCAAGTCTTCAAATTATATCCTCAGAACCATTCACAGAGGAGGTGAGATGCTTAAGCTGTCTCATTGGGCACTTAGTGTTTTGAAAGATGTGAATTGAAAATAAGAAGTAAAAGGAGAATGTAGAAAGGGGTTCACACAAGGTCATGGCTCTGATTGAATGGCACTGAATTCTCAGAAAGTTTCATAGCCTTTCTTTTCAATGCTTTGTGGGAAGCCATAAAATAAGCCATATTCAATTTGCCATGGTTAGAGACGGAGACATTATTTTTTTGTTCATTGAAGTTGGAAAATAACAGCAAGCCTTGTATTTATATGAGACCATACACTCAGATGAAAGGAAGGAAATATAATCAATTCAGTTCATTTGTGCTTTGTTCTCGGGATCTATATTGAGTGGACTGCTGCCATATGGAGTAAAAAGCCTCCAGCGTTTTAGAGATGGATGAATTGTGGACAAGTGTCCCTGGAAGTTCTTAGGCTTCCTGTATCTGTATAATTTCATTCCCCAGAAAACCAAACAACTGGTGCATCAATCAATTGCACATCATTTTTATTAGTATACTATCACAAATATTTGCAATACAGGTTATCTCTCTGGCTGACTTGCCTGCAATAAATTACATTCCTTTCCAATGCTGGGAAAGGAAACCAAGGCTTTGTCTGTGCCAGGCAAGTGCTCTACTGTTGAGCTACATGTCCACTCCTCTTGCAGTATGAAGGCAGTTTGCCAAGTAGCTTTACAATTTGTTTGATTAACACACACACACACACACACACACACACACACACTTTTATTACACCTTTTCATTTAAAAGGACAAGCAAATACATTTAATTCTTTTTATAAAATATTGTAATTGTCTGTATTATTTATTTTCTCAACACTGTAATTAACTACCCTATAGAAAGCAACTTAAGGGTGGAAGGGTTCATTTTAGTTCACAACTGAAAAAGGGTTGCCGTCTATCATGGCAGGGTAGACATGGTAACAGGAATGAGAGGTAGCCAGTCATATTGCTTCCTTAGCCAGAAAGGGGAGGGTGGGCAGGAAGTAGGGCTAGGCTCCCAAACCTCAATACTCACCCTCTCCCAGTTTGCTTACTTCTTGTGGTGAGGTGTCACCTACAAAAGCTTTTCCAATCTTCCAAAACAGCATCACCAACTGGGAACCAAGTGTTTCCCACATGAGGCTGTGGGAAACACTTCACATTCAAACCCCAGCAGTATCTAGAATCAAACTCTTTGCACAAAAAAGTGACTGGCGGCTAAAAATACTAGTGAGATTTTGCTTTTGAAAGGAATGTACTCCCTCCCCCACCACAGAAAGAATGAAGCCTTGGAACCACCCCTGGTAGAACAATCCCACCCCTGCATGACTCTCTATGCCTTGGAAATCATGCCTTTAACTAGCCCTTCACTATTCAGTGTGCAGGAGGCTGCTGGCTGAAGAGAGCATTAGATGGCCTTCTCCTTGTCCTGGCACTATTTTAGAGTCAGAGAGAAGTGTAATATCTGGAAAAGTGTAAAGTATAGAATTTTAAGTAAGTCAGACATTGAAATGTGATTTTTTAAAAAAAGTATTTAAGGCTGACAGTGTTTGCTTAGCATGTTTGAAATCTGGGGACCACCCTTAGCACTATGTAAAATTAGGTGTGGTACACACCTTTAATCCTAGCATTCAGGAAGTAGAGGCAGAAGGATCAGAAGTTCAAAGTTATCCTCTGCTACAGAGCTGAGTTCAGGGTCTGGGTTACACAAGACCCTGTCTTGAATGAATAAATAGATAGACAAACAAACAAACATCAAATAAAATAAATAAGTTGATGAAAATTTAAGGTAGCCAGGCTAGGTGGGCTTGGGTCTGCTATCAGATGGGCAATGGTTTTAACTTTATTTCTGTTCTTCTGATTGGCTTTCTTACAGTTGTAGGTATAAGATCTTTTCAATTGGGAAAGTGAAGGAAGAAATTCTATATTCTTCCCCAGCCGGTATCTTTTCTAAGCCAGCTAGGCATTTGATGAAATATCTAACACAAATGTGCATTAATGAGTGCTAGTCTGGCATCTTTCTGATCCTGAAATAGATCAACCCAGTGATCCATCAAAGAGTAGAACATTCTACACTCTTTACTTGTGGCAGCCAAGCTAATGAGGAACAGATATCAAACTAGAAACACAAGAAACATTGTAAATCATTATTATCCTCCTGGCTGGTAAGGAAACTATTGTTCCCAGAGGAAGTCAATTTTTTAATTGCAATGTTGGATCAGGTTTATAGCTCAAAACAAAACACAACACTACAACAAAATAAAACCCAAAACCTCAGATGTAGGAAATAGTAAATTTTCATTTGCATTTAATTGTCATCTCAGCTGTTGTAACTCTGACTAGAAGCCTTTCGCATTGCTGTTTAATCAAAACCATAGATGAATGAAGCAATGGTAAGCCAGTTTAAATATGAGTCTTCTACATGGGCCAGAGAAACTAATATTTTATAAATAACATATTATTTATTTATCATATTAATACTTATTATGTATACTTTTGAGTAAGTAATTTGATTTAGGTTATTGTGGCAATGATGTTGTCAACTTAACAGAATCTAGAATCACACAAGAAATGAGCCTTTGGGCATGCCTGTAGGGGGCTATTTTGACATGGAAAGACCGGTGTTAACTGCAGATAGTCGCACTCTCCCTGAACAGGGAATCCTGGACTGTGTAATATGGATAAGGCAAGCTGACCACTAACATGTTTTGTTTTGGGTGCCTAACCATGGATGAATTGTGAGCAGCTCCCTCAAGGTCTTGCCACTGTAAGAGAGTGGAATGCTGAATTGTATGCCAAAAT
The DNA here is from genome assembly GCA_030556225.1 of Cricetiscus sungorus. Taxonomy (NCBI): domain Eukaryota; kingdom Metazoa; phylum Chordata; class Mammalia; order Rodentia; family Cricetidae; genus Cricetiscus; species Cricetiscus sungorus. Next base: position 41,276,982 of record JANBXA010000328.1, on the reverse strand, counting down.
AAACACTTTCCTTCTTAGGTAGCCTCTGACAACATAGAGAAACTAAGAGAAATGTGAAGGGCAGATATATCGGGAGCAGGAGCCCAAGAGGAGCAACAGACTCTTTCTTGGGAGCTTCTGGCTTTCAGATGAGGTAGATCACCTGACGTGTGGCCGAGTTTTACGTGAGTGTGTGTGTGTGTGTGTGTGTGTGTGTGTGTGTGTGTGTGTGTGTGTAGGGGGATATAGGACAGGGGCTGGGCTGTGGAGAGGCAGATGGTCAAGAGGTCTGTGTTGTCACATACATTTCAATGGTTTCAGATTTGTATGTCTAATGACACTTGGCATCTGGATGACAAAGTCAATTTGATAAGAACAAGGGGCTGAGATTGTGTTCAAATGAATCTTGATGCAGTTTCAAAGCTTGAAGATCTAAAAAAGTTGGAAGGACTGAAGTTGGTTTTACTTTCATTGCTACATTTTCCTCCTTGATCTCCATCATAATGGTAGCCATGATTTTACTGCCTTCATTTCTCCCTCTCCCCTTTGCATGTTCTTATTGCTTGTTTACTTAAGTAATGTTAGTTTCCTCTACAAGAACAAAGTCTTTGCCTCTCTTGACTATTGATTCATCCTTTTACGTCTGTGATGGTGAATACCACCATCACTCTTTGCATGCAGATAAAATATTGAACAAATAAATTACTTTGGTATGGGTATGTGTCACTCCAATTTGTGGCCTTGTTCTTTGCTTTTTTTTTTTTTTTTTTTTTTTTTTAAGCTGAATTCTCTACTAGCTTGTGGATCCATGAGTAATTTAAGACTTATCTTGATGCCCTTTGTTGTCACTCAGCAGAAGACACATCTGGAAGAAGTGATTGAGTATTGAGTCATATCAATAGGCTCTTTCTTACAAAGGCATGTGAATGAACTACGTTGCTCACTGTCCTAACCACTCCAGATAAGCAGCCATGGCTTGGATGACTACAGGGAATGAATAGTGATTGCTGTAATCCCAAGAGGGACAGAGGCTTGGGGCATGGTGTAATATATTTCTGTCCTCACCCCCATTTTATTATAATACTAGTTAGATGGCTATATGTTCTAATGGAGGCCGTCCTAAATAACAAAATTCTATTTTCAATAAGTGAGTTTTTCCAGCAATTGTTTTATGTGGGAAATAAAGGTCATAATCTAAGGAACCTTCTGTATATGGTATTGCTTTTCTCCTTCCCCTCTTCATTTATTTATTTTTACTTGAAATTTAAATGACAGTCTGAGCCTGGAATGCTGAAACTCAGGGGGTCAAAGCAGGAGGATTTCAAGAATAAGAAAAGCACCACCTTTAGGATCAAAGAGATGGTTATCTAAGAACTAGATAAGGAACAAAGAAGTTGTCCTAACTTAGACTTAAACTTGAGCTTGTTGGCTGCATAGTTTCTAGTTAGCTCACACTGCCTTGTGAGGTTAACCTTGTGGAGTTAAAAACAATCGTTGCCAAGTCCCTAAACAACATGCTTTACTCTTGCTCTTTTGGAGCTCTTTTCCTCCTGATATGCATGTGTTTATAAATGACATGTGATATAGATGTACCACACAGATTGGAAGCCAAAGTCTATTGATGAAGTTATGAAAACACTTTTACTATCTTTCTTTAAACTGGATAGGAAAATTGAGAGAATCACAGAAATGCAGAGCCTGGCATCCTCGGGCCACTAGACTAACATCAGCAGCCACATGCTTCCAGGGTTAGTAAGAAAACAAACTCTCTTTAGGCACAGTATCCAGATTGCCTATGATTTAAGGCATTCCTGGATTATACAGCATGTCACAAAAATTATCCTAAACTAGATGTAAAATTCTTCTTATGTTTCAGTGACTTAACTTTAAAATCTCTCTATAGGCTATAAAATGTTTTTATCATAGAGAGAAATAATTTCGTGTGTTCATACCTGCCATCTACTTTAGCATTAATTCATTTCAATTCTACTCCATTTCTGAAGATATGCCTATAACTGCATCAAAGGAATGTCCCTATTCAGAAAAAGTATAATTAAAACTTGAGTACTGAATGAAGAAAAAACAAAATTAAAAGTGACTGACACTTTGGTTCTTTTGTCAAGACACATGAAGGAAAATTCTCCAAAAGTGACCGGCTACTCTCACTATTCCAAGCTCAGTTTCAAAATGTTGCTACTTGCATAACTGAATTTAATCAGCATCATTTAAAAATTATTATCTGTGCTGAGATTACTCAGTTTGTAATATGTTTATCATGCAAGCATGAGGACCTGAGTTCTATCCCAGAATCCACACAAAAAACTGACACGGAACTACCTATCTATAATAGGCAGAGACATGTGGATCCCCATAGCTTTTTGGAAACCCAGTCTAGCTGAATCAGTGAGCTCTGAGATAAATGAGACAGTGTGTCTCAAAAAAGTAAGGTGGAGAGTGATTAAAGGAAATATCGAACATGGACTCCATATGTGTGTGTAATGCATAAACCCATACTCACTCACATTCAGCAATATCCCCTCTACACACACACATTCACATACACAGATACACTCATGAGCATGTGTGTACTCAGGCACACATACCATTATTATCTTGGTGTTTGGCACCAAGACTGACGGCAAATTGACACAATCCCCACTCAAAGGCATTCACATGGGTCAGGAAGGGGGATAGACATACTTGTGTAGGTAGAAGAAGTAGGACTAAAACTACATAGACTCTTGAGCAGAGTAGAACTAAGTCCCTTAGACACACAGGCATTAAGGAAGAGGTTCCCAGCCTGGGAGTTCTGCTCAGGCTGTGAGATGTCTCCTACATCATCACATAGATGTGTCCTCAATGCTCCTTTCACTGGTGTTTCTTCTGCACAACAATCTATGCTTATTCTTGGCTCCTGGCTTTTTTGAGGCCATGAATCCTATGTGGTGTGGAGGTAGAGATTTTATATTTTGTTTTATTAATTTACCCTTGGGAAAAAGAATCTTACTGTTGATGAAACCTTAGCCCCTTGTCGTGTAGCCTTGTTATTTAAACCAAAATTTAAAAAAACAAAACACCCTTAAGGGATAGGTGTGAAGGTGCATACCTTTAACCACAGCACTCAGAAGTCAGAGACAGGTGCACCTTTGTGAGTTCAAGGCCAACAGCTTCTACATGAAGAGTTCTGGGTCATCCAGAGCTACACAGCGAGACCCACCCTAAACAATGAAATCATTTAAGTTGTGGTCTCCTTTGAAAGTGAGGAGGCCAAAAGACAGGACCAATTCAAAAGTCAATACCTGTAATAACTACTCTTGAATTGCTAAACTCATTGTAATTGATAAAATTAAGGATGGACAAAGCTGCCAGTGTCCCTATGACTTTGTGAGCATCTGGAAAGAATAGACAAAAGTTTAAGTTCTCATGGAAGTGCATATAAAAGAAACCACTACAAAACCTATTGCCACAGTTGTGGCATCTCAACTCTCATTAGCCATTGAGGCATCTTTACCTGGTCAGTGAGGAAGCTATGAATGAACTATTTATGTACCCCTGGGTAACTTGCCTCTTTCATGCCTTTTGGAACTGATGTCCAGTATCATCTGACTACTGCCCTGGAACTTGTCCTTGTGAATTGGATGACACTTAAGGAGTGACTCATCCACTTAACCCAATGGGCCTTCCAGGAAATTGTTCCTGTTTATTACCATTTTCAAATGATAGAGAAGCACAAAATAATGAGGGAGAAATAATTTTTTTTTTACTATCTGATCCCAAGTGTTAAAGAAGCATCCCATTCTTAGAGACTGCCCCATCATTTGCAAATTTAATGCACTGCTGAAGATGCAAACTGTCCACATAACTGCTCTTGAATTTCATTAAAATTAATCGGAAGTCCCTTTTAATGTCTTTGAAAATTGCTTCAAGTGGCAAAAATCAGAAAATCTACCCATGGGGCACATTCAGCTAATTGCAATTTGCTTCTCAACTAGTCATTCTTCTGCTGTATGCTGCAACTTCATAAGACTCAAGCAACCCTGGGTGATGAGAGCCAGACAAACCAGTCATTCTTCACTTAAGTGCAAATGACCCTTCATTTCTCCAATACTTCTCAAAAATTATGCATATGAGTATTTTGCCTGCATGTATAGCTTATGTATCACTTGCATGTGATATCCATGGAAGCCAGAAGAGGGCATCGGGGCCTTGTGGAACAGCAGCTACAGACTGTGAGCCTCCAATGTGGGTGCTGGGAATTAAACCCAAGTCCTCTGGAAGAGCAGCCAGTGTTTTTAACTGAAGACCCTTATCTCAAGTTCCACAATCCAGAATGGTGCTGTGGTGAACTGAGCTCTGATGTATGTTTATCTGTACATTGACCCACTTTGTGTTCCCTTGCAGGGATTGGGGAACAAACGGGGACATAAGGATAAAGACAGAAAAGAAGAGGAGTGGGTGATGGGTCTATACATACACAGCACTTAGGACAAATAAACTACAGTGAATAAAGTTAGATGGAGACAGCCCATACCCTGACATTTACCAGTTAAATAACCCAAGAGAAACTGTAACATAATAAAACAGGGGAAAAAGAAGATCAAAATGATGTCTTCCTTGGGATTACACAGGGCCACATACAGAAAATGATATTTTGTAATTGGTTAAGTGCCAACCACATGTGAGCCGAGAGATTCTAGTAAAAATGAAACCATTAGGATAAGGCATTATGAAGATGACAACCTATGTGTTTAATGGAAGATAAAGTTTTTACTCACATGGTTTGATGGCACTTTCCCCTAATCTAACTACATAAATTGGGATGCCATTTTCATCTTGTACTTAGGATGATGATGATGATAGTCACATTTGAGAGTAAAAAGCCATACATTAAAAAAAAAAGTCATACATTTTTCCCATCCAAAAAAATCACCCCAAATTTTCCTGATACATTTGGAAATACAAAATATTTGTTATAGGCTGGACGATGGTGGCATACAACTTTAATCCCAGAACTTGGAAATCAGAGGTAGATAGATCTCTGAGTTTGATGCCAACCTGGTCTACAGAGTAAGTTCCAGGACAGCCATGGCTACAAATACAGAGAAACCCTGTCTCGAAAAACAAGCAAACAAAAACAAAGAACCACAAACACAAATATACTTATCATAATAGGTATGTGGTAGATATGATTTTTGTTTAAATAAAAACATTAAAATGATTGTTTAAATGTTTAAGTACAAATTGTTTAGTTGTATTTATGGGAAGTGTTAAATTAGGAATTCTCTCTTAGGGCAGATGTATAAAAGTTTTACTGAAACTCACAAGTTCCAGTGTCTAGTAATAATCTTGAAAAAAAAAAAAAAAAAAAAGAAAGTATATGAGCAGCCACTACTCGGTCTCAGAATTTTTACTTTTGAGGGTCTTTACTTCATTGGGAACAGCTGCTTAGGGCCACGTTGGGAGAGCAATGTCTTATAACTTCAGTGTCTTTGAAGCAGGGATGGCCATTCGACATTCGACTATCTCCATACTTGCATGCAAGTGGAATGCCACAGTAGCAGCCTTTGTCGACATTCACTCCTTAGACCTCGGCTTTGGTAAAGGCAGAGTGGTCACTCCGTCTCTACAACCAGAGTCTCTAATAGCTCTACCCCTGACCACAAAATCCCCAATTGTCAACATCTTCTATTTTGATACCCTCTTGCCTCACTTCAGTGAAACTGCCAGATGTCTTCAATTCCTGCCTCTTTGTTTCTAACCTACTTGCATCCCTGAGCTCCTTGTATTTTCATTACTCCTCAGTGTTTTACCCTGAATTTTAAGACCTATTTCATGTTCTAATGGGCATAGTTTTTGTTCCAGTCAGTTGAACGCCTTAGGGGAACAAGAAAAACCCTAATATTTGTCACATTTTTACCACATATAGCATCTTTCCAGCTGTTTTCTGTGTATGGTTTCATTCTATCCTCAGGAAACCACAAAGGAGATTTTTGTCCATTTGTAAGTAAAAGGATGGTCTCATCATAGGGGTTAATCACATCTCTTACAGGATTGCATCGGCTCAAAAACACTACCAATTATAGACACCTTGTTATTTTTTAAAGTTAAAAAAAGTGCTGCAAATCTAATTGCCAGAGTGCTGTCAGTTGATAGACACATTCTGATCTCAGGCATGTTAAGTGTACAAAAAAGTTTTTCTGAAAATCAGTGAGCTATGACAAGCAAAAGACACACAGATCAAACCCAGGCAATTGGGACCCAGAGAATAATTGCCATAATTATGTTATTCTGCCTCATAAGAGCTATTCAGGCATACGATGTAGTATACTATAAATTCACGGTCTTATGCACTAGCTGAGTCTTTACTTTTGAGTATTAATCTCTGTCTTCTCTCCCAGTCCTTCTTCCTGTTCTGGCCTACAATGGCTACTCCAAAGCTTTTTTACTCTATCTGACCTCTCTACCTAGCACTTACCTTCTTTACTTTGACCTTCAGAAGGAAAACTGAGACTGTCAGTTATTCCTCTCAGCTGCTTCTCCTGACCTCCATATTAATCATGATACCCATGTCCATAGGCACCCTTTCTCCTTTCCTGTTTCGAAAAACAAGCTGTCTACCTTTCTCATAGGTGTGGGCTCCTTTTCTTTCTCTTAACCTTCTGCTTCTTGCTTCTAACATTTTAAAATTACCCTTTCCTGATGTTCAACCCTGCTTCTTCTATTGGGCTCTCTACCCCAGTTGTGAATATGACCAAGATCCAACCCCTTAATCTCTACTCCCTACCCTGTGTCAACATTCTATAGGGAGGGGTTCAGGTACTATCACCATTTCCTAACTTTCCATTCCTGTCTCTGCCTACCACAACTCCACTGACCATAAGATGAAATTGCTCTTAATATTCTCATCAGTGACCTTCTATTTTCTTAGATTCACTGGAAACTTCTTTCCCTTCATTTTTGGCATCCTTTACTAAATCTGTGTGATTCAACTGGCTTCTTCCTACTTGGTGAAAATTTCTCTTATCAGCTCCTAAGTATTCTACACACAGCCCTGATTCTCCTAAGCTCTTTGTTCCTCTGTCACTTTAACCATTGAAATTACGCAAGATTTTTCCTAAGGCTACTACTGTTCACCTACTTTCCATTATTTTTGATGGTTTAAACAAATGCCTCCATTTGATGAAATCCAAAATCCAGGCTTCTCAGCTATCTCACTTGCTTTTCTGTTGTTGCTACATCTCTACCTATATAGGATCAACATTGGATGCCAGTCAACTCATCCTTAATATGTGCAAGACCCAACCCCATGCTTTCCCAAATCTGTTCTTCAAAAATGTTTTCTCTAGAAGCCAATGGTAATTCTAAACCTCAATTATTCAGTCCCCAACTTGGTGTTAACTTTAACCTCTGTCTTTTACTTGATTTCCTATGCAGCCCACCAAAACATCTTGTGCCTTCTACAATAAAAATAGCAGGAGTCTTAGCTCTCTGATAGATTCCATAGGACCTCTCTATGTCTGTTCACAGGCTGAGCTACAGTGCTTACTTTTCTGGTAAGGTTGTCTAAAAGGTAGTGGGTTCCTTGAAATCCAGAAAGCAAGGCCACAGTCGCGTCCCCACACCCGCTTGGAGGCAAACAGCAGCAGGCATTATCTGCCCAATTTAGAGACAGAAACAGAAACACACTTGGTCCAGTTGAGAGAAGGGAAAACTCAGAACCTCTCTGGACTTCTTCATAGCTCTTCCTAGTTTTACCTTCGGAGGAGGTTGGTTTTCTGAGGCTAGGCTTCAATAAACCTCACCGTAAGGCTCCCAGGTAACCATGGATACTGTCAAGATAGCACAAAGGCCTTTAGGTAATAGAGTACAGGAGTGTTTTAGGATGCCAGGGAACTTTTAGGAAAGATGTGGTAAGGAAGGCCATCCATCTGAGAGCCCTTAGCTGGGAATATTTCTGTTGAAGTGGACACCAACGCCCAGCAAAGCCCTTGAGAAGTGATGGGCTTTGTTTTGGATTAAGGTCTTGAGTAATTGAAGGACAAAGCAGAAGGAAATCTATCCAAGCTGCTCTTTCTTTTTGAAGAGCGGGGATTCTGGGGAGAAATTAGAGGGGAAAAATAAGGATGACCTCAACAGTCCAGTATAACATCAAGGACTCTCTAGCTTGGGTCAGGAAGAGAAATGCATAACCTCCCATTCTTCTTCTCCAATCCATCTACTCCACGACCTCAGTGGGATAGGAGAAATCCAGTCTGGCTGGAATTTGTACTTGTTTCTTCTCCTGACCCTAAGATCTCATGCATTCTTCTCCTTCCCTCACATCCTTTGAAACTCAGTTGAGGCACTAGTGAGAAGCTGGGTTGGGGCCTTCCCTATCTCCCAGATAGGCGTCAAGCTGAGCCCCAACTTTTCCAGGTATGTGGGTCCTGGGAGCCTGGACACAAAAAAGGTGGGCGTGTGCGTAGCCTCGGGTTATAGAGGGGGCCTGCAGCCAGCTCCCTGGCTTCCAACTCCAAACCTCTGCTGGGGGAGGAGCAAAGAGAGTTCTGGAAACTGGAACCGGGACTTGGGGGCGAGAGGCAGTGGCAGTTTGCAGGTCCTTTGACGTAGCCAAACACTCCCACTGCTTAAGAAGAGGCACGCTGGCATCCAGGGCGCAGAAGCTGGGGACAATCACCTGCTTAGAGAGCAGCCTGACTGCGTCCTCTCTGCGCACTCGAGGGATCGCGGGCAGCGCAGGTGAGCGCAGAGCGGCGCCCTCCACACCCACAGCACAGGCGCGGAACAAGGAGGTGAGTGGGGGCAGAGACCCTGACCCTGAGGCTCTTCCAGGGAGGATGAAGCAGCGAGAGCAGATGCTGGCCCAAACTCGCCAGCACTGGGGCTCTCAGCGGAGTTCACAAGAGGACTCCTGCGTTAGGGAGCCCACCTCTCTGAAGCTCCGAAACGGAGACCCCCTTCTGAAGAGTCTTTATCAGCTAGGTTAGCACAAGCCTCCAGAGTCACAGAACATGCTAACATCAGCACCCCGGACAGCACCCCTCCCCCTTCCAAAAACTTCACCTGGATATCAAAGCTGCAACACTTGAACAATGAAAACCTTTGGGTGAGACTTTGATATTTCAGTTTGGTAAATACAGTCTTTTCAAGAAAAGATAATCTGGAAATGATATAAAATTAATTTTTTTTGAGTGATCTACTATTTCAAACAGACCCTTCAAGACTAGGTATGTTCAAACACAGGTTCTGAAATATTTCTTCAGCAGTGTCTCCCTATGCTGAGCAGAAAAAAAAGTCTGCCCACTGGTATTATAGTTACTAATTGGGAAATGGAAGTAAGCTGTGTGCATGTCTCTCCTGTATTGCTTTCTTTATGATGAATTGCTTAACATTTTGTATAGTTGGGGGAATCATCAGGTAAACTTTTAGTTTGGGAGAAATTATAATTTCTCATTACACTTGTCTGAAGTGGCAACACATGATAGAACCAGTTAGAGGTGACACATGGCTGTTCAAATGATTTTATTGCAATAGACATTGAGAACTAGAAAAGTTGAGGGAGAGGCAAACCATTTTCCTTTAAATCCTTGAGATTCATTGCAGGCAGAGAGAAATCAGAAAGCATTTTGCTTATCAAGGTCATATCAGGATTGCATAGCATCTCGGCTTACAATGTGTCTATCAGTTTTACTTTTTTCCTCCAGTTTCAAAATACATTTCTCCACAAGTTAAGCATCAATTGTGAATTTATTTCTATTATAATGTTTTATAAGTCTAATACCTTTTTAAAAATTAAAAGCTACTATGAACATGAAAGCACACAATGACAAAAGATATAAAATTCTTAACTGTAGTATCATTTTGTGTTTAAAAGGCTAGTCTTAAGATATGAAAACAGTAAAGTCATGTGGCAGAATTTTAATTTTCATGTAGTAATCTTTTAAGCTACATTCCAGGGTAAACAGTTTCATTTAACCATCTCACAAGGAGCACAGCTTGGGAATTCTTAGCCTAGCTGTCTTGGTTGTGCACAACCTGAATTGGGAATGGGGCATCTGGGAAGAACAAGGCTTGTGACATGGGAAGGAGGGTAAATCTCTTCCTAATTAGTAATGGTGGCGTGCTTCTTCTCCTGGGACTGAGACTCTCAAGGGAATACTCATTTCTCTTATGGAGTAGAAAACAAGCCTGGACTGATGTGTTTGCATGTGTACAGTTGCAGGACCATGGCTGATCCTGGGATCAGAAGAGGGATCCACTGCCCTTTGAGTCTCATCTGCTCCCTGCTCATTGTGGGAATGTGCTGTGTGTCTCCTTTGCTCTGTCACAGCCAGACAGACCTGCTGGCTCTTAACCAAGCTGATCCTCAGTGCTGGGAGTCCTCCTCAATTCTCCTCTTGGAAATGCAGAAGCCTCGTGTTTCTAACACTGTTTCTGGCTTTTGGGATTTTATGATCTACCTGAAGTCATCTGAGAACTTGAAGCATGGGGCACTGTTTTGGGATCTGGCCCAACTCTTCTGGGACATCTATGTAGACTGTGTCCTTTCCAGGAATCATGGCTTAGGAAGGAGGGAATTGGCTGGAGAGGGGAAAAAAGAAGAGAAAAGCTCAACAGTGATGCATTCTGGGATTACACAAGGTGCACGGCTCTGGCCTGTTGAATTTGTCTATCAAGTGTGATGTGCTAATTTGTGAGGAAGAGATAAGTGGACCTGGAGGAAGCCTTTATCATATACATTTCTTTAAAGGGGTGGATGTCAAGAGAATTCAAATGACAGACTAGCTGTTTATGTCATTATAGTGTGTTCACTCTAGTACTTCATGTGAAAAGTTATTAGGAAGAGGGGAGGGGGCAATGTATAAGTTGCAATGTAAAGGCTTGCCCCCAAATGAAGACTGTTATTTATTATTTGTTGCTAACTTAAATATAACTAGGTGTTTCCTAGTTTATAGTTAGATATGAGTAGGAACTGGGGATGGGGAAATATTTATATTCTAGGAATCCTTGCCTGCTTTAAAGTGAAAACAAAAACATAACTTTCATGCAAATGAAGGAGCATCTGGAGAGATACTTAATTGATGATGTCAAGAGCAAAAATATCAACAAATCTATATTTATTCATTGTTGCTGTTTGAATGACTCACAAATAAGTAATCAACTTCCACTAAGTAATTAAATTTTAATAAGGTAGTTTCTTGAAAGTTGGGGGACATTTTCCACTGCAGTGAATACCGTATACTAATTCAAATATAGTCTTCTCAGAGGTCTAGAAGAAATGCTACATATAAAAATTAGAGTGTGAGGGAGTGAGCCCCTGTAAGTTAAGAGATGCCTGAACCCCAACCATACAGTTTTCCTTCCTTCTTGAGTATTCTTTATATCAGTAAATTTCCAAATCTAGTAGTAAGGGCTGTTTAGGTGTAGTTAGAATCACTTGTGCATTGGTGGAAAATCAAGACTTTATTAGCGAATGTTTAATTATGAGCATTGTTTCATGTCTCTAAAATGGCTCTGTTGAAGAAATATCTGTCAATAACAGTTCCACAGCTACCATCTCCTAAGATTGTACAGGGTGCTTCTAAATCGCATAGTTTGTTTTAACCTCGGCAACTAAAAATCCTTCGTGATTCAGTGAGCCAAGAAACCAGACAATTCTCTACTGCTATTTTATAAGTAGTTGTCACAACAATGTCCCCCTAGTTTTACTTTTCAGATGAAATATTCTCTCAGAAGATTTGCTACTGAAGTAGAAATACCTGATAGCCATCTTTAAAGGTTGATTACCAGTATTTTAAAAACACCTTGAGCCAAAACTGCCCAGGCATCAGCATTAATTAGTAAGGGCCATCTATTTTCTTTGTGTGAAGCCCCCTGATGGTGGTATGTATGGCTCCAACTATTCCTATCAGAGTTAGCTGTTCCATTTGTCACCACTATGTTTTCAAATCCCACCTTCATCTTTTGTAATTATGACAAATGTCTACAGAATAAATGAAGGAAACATTATTGTGTTCAGCTGAGCATGGAAAAAACAAGGCCTCTAAAACTTTGGCTCTGGAAGTCACTTTCTGCTCTTTGCCAGAGAGTTGAGATGGACTCAGCTGCAAACTTTAGGAAAAGTTGGTCTGCAAATAGCTCCATAGCAGAAGCTAACATTTCCTTTCAATAAAGTTATTTTAATGTTTTGCACAAGCAATTGTTTGAAGATCAGGAAATGAGATTTTCCATTTGGTTGGTCTAATCGCAGTAGGATGGGGTCTCAGGTCAAGGGGATACATGTTGAAAGTTAAATAGTCACAGGAACACTGTGATTTCATTTCAAGAAGCTTCATTCAGTCTCTAGTGGTTCAAACTGGCTCTGGATGTACTAGGGTGGATCCTCTAATGAATTTTGCTTTTGTTCCTGGGGATGGAGTGCTATGAAGCTGGATTGGAGGTGGGGGTGGAGAGGTGTTTGTTCCCATAGTTCTTATGGAAATCACATTAGGGTAAAAGGATATAGCTAAAATTACTGCATATGTAATATGCAAAAGGATTTTTGCTCTTATGTCTTTACAATAATTTACTTTACAGCCATTTATAAAATCTTCCTATGAATTGTGTTTTGCTAAAATATGTGATCCGTGAGACACTGTTTGTGGTATATCACCTTTGTTAAAATTGCATCAACAAATCCAAAACCAAGAGACATGAGATAGGTATTTAGTTCTTACACTTTTCATCAGAAAAAAAAGTGGATATGGCAAGAATTAGATGGATCACAAAGTCTCTCTGTGTTCTCCGTTTTTGAATGTTCTGTGAGTTCATGAAAAGCCCTTACTAATTCTGGAGGCATGGGAAAAGCTTTACCCCAAGAACAGGTGACCGAGTTGAATAATGACCAGGACACTATGGCTGTTCCTAACAATGATAAGCAGGGACAGAAGAAGCCAGAAACAAGAGCTATGAAAGTTCTGAGTACTGCAGATGATGTTACAAATAAAGATGCAAAGATCCAAAGAATACTTTAAATCTAAAAAGACACTAACTAATAATAGCTGGATACTGACTAATACATTTTAAGGAAGCCCTAAATAGGGTGTGTGTGTGTGTGTGTGTGTGTGTGTGTGTGTGTGTGTGTGTGTGTGTCCAGGTTTAACTTCTAAATTCTGATGGGGTTACCACTCTGGAAAGAGGAGGTCAAAAGGGAGAGAAGAGATGGAAAGAGAGGAGAAGAGGGGAGGGAGGAGAAAAGGAAGAAAGGGAAGAGGAGAAGGGAAGAGGGAGTGGGGGATTCAGGATGAGGGGGGAGCAAGAGGGAGGACATGAGAAGGATGGCATGAGAGAGGAAGAGTGAGAGGAAGAGTGAGACTGGATTGATTTAGGATAGGATACTGATAATTCTCAAAGATGAAATATCAGAGCTCAGGGTCACTCACAAGGATGGGAAGATTTCTCTGGAAATAAAAAGGTTTTGAGGCACAATAGTATCTGTGTAAAAATTATACCCTTTTCCTTTAGCAGACTGAGCTTTGGCAAGAAGAAAGATGGGGGCAGGGGATAATCTGCATTCCTGGGGATGACAGTTTATATGTTCTGGAACAATTATGACTTTTTGCGGGGAGGGTTGTGTGATGAGAAAAGTTAAAATTTAGACTTATAATCTGATGATGTTTGTGATAGGTGTCTAGCAAATGTTCATAGTTCTTATTTTAAAACACTAAACACAACAGACAACAGCTTCAGAGACATGAACAGATCCATAAATATTCATTTCTCTGCTTTGCTCGTGGAAGTTTCCTCAGCCACACACTCAGAAAGCATCCATCTGCACCTTGATTGTCAGGAAGTGTCTCGAGGTGCAGCCAATGGTGTGGCACAAGGTTCTTCATTCCAATATCCTTTACCAGAAAACATGGAGATAATCCAAATGTCCACAATAGGGTAATAGTTAAACAGATCACAAAGTAAGAGTGGAATGAACACAACACCATCTCTGGAAGGTTGTGTTATTGAAGGTTTGAAGTGTTTGCTTTGTGTTTCTATATTAAACATGATATAATGACTAACCTTTAAAAATCACATACCATTTTAAATTGAGTAATATTAGAAATGATAGCAATTTAACTTATGCTATGTAAGTAAAATGCACAGGACAGAAAACACTGCAAGTACGAGTTTACATACACGCTCTAACCATATAGAGCATTGCGAAGTTGGAATAGCAAAACGCCAATTCTTCCTTTTAATAACAACTAACCTAAGTGTAACTTAGCGACCTTATAAAGTTCCTTTGCTCTGCTTTCAGGTGCATACACTCAGCTCCTAAGAACCTCTTTCTTAAAGAAGAAAGAGTTGATTGAAGATTTGATAAGCTTGCACATGCACAGGCGGGGCTCTAGGTTTGCTGGAAAAGTGAAGCTGCAAGCAAAGAGAAAATAAAGCTACCTTCAGAGCTGACTCGACTCCAGCCTCGGAATTAAAGAATATTTTCCTATCAATTGTTTATGTATTTGAAGCGAAATAAATTTCCACAGGTGAATATCATGGCAGTTCTCTCAGAGTGCTTGTTTTCAGCTTCCTGATTGTTCACCAGTCTCTTCATACCGTGATTACTACCTGACCACCCCACTGTCTACAGTAACTAGAGAACTTCCAAAGATGACTTGGAGATGAGGGCTTTGGCTCTTTCGTGTTATTTGATAATTTGCCTTGGGAGGCCTGGCATTGCTGATGAACTAGAGGGCAACACATTTAGCTTGCATAAGCTACATGCAGCACAAGCCATTAACCACACATTGCTTATGAAATTGGTGTGGAAGGAAGGACTATACGCATGAATGGTATCACTGACGGTCTATGATTCTCAACCTTGTTGGAGAGAATAGTTTTGAATATGGAATGAAGGAGAAACCATGGGGAATAAAACATTCATCTAATGAAAGCAAAATTAATAAAAGCTTTGGCTCCCAACTGGTGTTATTGGATTCTCTTTATTTAAATCTTTAATATTAGCACAAACCGTGTCCAAACTCTAATAAGATAGCATAATTATCTTTCAATTATGTATTTGCTGTTTGATTAAATATTAAAGCACTATAAGTGGTTATACTTTGCACTGAAAAACAAAATAAAATGAAAGTGAATGTGATACGAGGAACCTGTCAGTATTTTTTTTTCCCTGAAAAATGATCATTCTGAATGAGGTCCGTCACAGAGAATCCCCATTAACAACTGCATGTGATCTAGACATGACACTATATTTGCCTCAAATTATTCCCATATTTGTAATCTTTCTCTTAAAACACATGTTTGACAAAGAGTTTGAATTTCAGATTAGCCTCAGGGAAAGTGTCAGAGATGTTTGGGGCCCTCCTCAAACTAGAGAAGTTGTCCAAAGGTTATCAGCAGTTGCAGTTGGAGGATTAGCTGGGTCCTAACAACATGGGATGGAAGCAGCTGGTGGTGGCTGGTTGGGAGATGCCTTGGTGGTGGGTGGCAGGGGAGATGCAGGCAGCCTTAGGAGAATGGCAACATTAAAAAGCTAGCACTCTCTGACTACTTTTATGCACAGGCTCATTCTTTGCATCTATCCTGTTTTCTCTAAGTCGTTTCATCAAACTCGTTAAAACGTTTTGAAAAGATCGTTGCATCTTAAAAACTACCGAAGGAACATGACTCTGGGAGAAGGGCCCTGCCTTCGGTTCCTCCCCCATCATGGTACTCCACACAGGGGCTAGCAGTTGCTTGATTGTTGTAGTTTGAATGTCACTGACTCCGATAATCCCAATGGGAGCACTTTGAGTAGGTGTGGTCTTGTGGAATAGGTATGGTCTTGTTGGAGAAAGCGTGTCACTGTGGAGTCAGGCTTTGAGGTCTCATACATACTCGAGTTACCTACCCCTCAGTGCCATAGACCATTTCCTGTTGCCTGCAGGTGTAGGACTCTCAGATACTTCTCCAGAACCATGTCTGCCTGAATACTGCCATGCTCTCCACCAGGATGATATTGAACTGAACCTCTGAAACTATAAGCCAGCTCATATAAATGTTTTCCTGTACAAGAGTTGCTAAAGTGATGGTGTCTCTTCATAGCAACAGAAACCCTAAGTAAGACTGATTCCTTTTTCATTAAGGGTCAGAACATGAGTGTTACTGTGGTTCTGTGGGCTGCCCCATGTCTCTTGCTATAATGGTGTATGTCTCAGAAGAACAGGAGGAAACAAAGCAGCTGATGTTCAAAACAGCAGGGTTGCAGCCCAGTGTTCAAAACAGTGGAGTTGCTAATGTGGACACTGACATATGAATCCATACAACTTCCAGGTGTCACAAAATAGTCTTTTCTTTTGTCCATTTCAGTCATTAAAATAAGAGCCCACCTTTAGCTCACAGCCTGTACAAAACAGGTAGTGGCAGCTATAAACTGTGGACCTAAGCTGTGGTGTGTGCTTATCAAGCTTGTGAGGAAGACTGTAGGATGATAGTGAAGGAAAGTGATTATGGTTTTTTAATTTTTAATTAATTTTTATTTAAATTAAAATCAATCTTATTTTACATACCAATCCCTGTTCCCTCTCCCTCCTGCCCTCCCATCCCCTCCCTATCTCCCCATCCCACCCCCATCCTCAGGTAAGGTGAAGCCTCCTATGGGGAATCATCAAAGTCTGTCACATAATTTGGGGCAGGACCTAGGCCCTCCCCTGTGTATTTAGGCAGAGAGTAACCCTCCATATGGAATGGGCTCCCAAAGCCAGTTCATATACAAGGGATAACCATTGGCTGCACTGCCAGTGGCCCCATAGTCTGCCCAGGACCTCAACTGACACCCATGTTCAGGGGGCCTGGTTCTGTCTTATGCCAGTTCCCCAGATGTCAGTGTCCTCCCACTTGCTCAGGCCAGCTGTCTCTGTAGGTTTCTCCCCTATGGTCTTGACCCCTTTGCTCCTTCTCTACAACTGGATTCCAGGAGTTTTGTTCAATGCTTAGCTGTGAATCTCTGCTTCTGCTTCCATCAGCTACAGGATGAAGGCTCTATGATGGCATTAAAGGTAGCCTCTCCACTATTCCTTAGGTTCTTATTTGGGGTCATCCTTGTGGATCCCTGGAGATTTCCCTAGTGTCAGATTTCTCATTAAGCTCATAGTGGCTCCCTCTATTAAGGTATCTCTTTCCTTGTTCTCCCCTCAACTCTGATGGGAGATGCCATTCTGTGTATATATATTTCTTTTATTGGTTAATGAATAAACCAATAACACTTAGCTGCCAAAAGAAATATATATATATATTTCTTTTATTGGTTAATGAATAAAGCCCTGATGGCCAATAGGAAAGCAAGATAGCAAGATAGGCAGGACTAAGGGACAAGCAAGGCTTCTTTGTAGCAGAATTTTTCTCTGGCAGGCTATGTTTTGCTAGAGATAAGCAGAGACCTGCACAACTTCTAACTCAGCATAAGTGAAAAAAAAAACCCACAGGGCTCTTTTAGGAAACCATGCTAATAATTCAGTGGTGTGTGCGAGCAACTGGCACTGGCAGTGACCACATCTTCAAGCCGGCAGGCAGCATGTTGCTTGATGGCAGCATAGACCAAGGCAGTGAGCACAGCTCTCAGTGCTGGTGGTAAATGTACCCCTGCCATATTGGAAAGCAATGTTGTTGTTTAGCAGATAAAAGACTCGTGACCAGAAAAAGATAAAGATTTATAAAGACATTAAGATAAAGAAAACCTCTAAAAGTTTACAGTGTGTTAAAAAACATACATAGGATTGAGAGAGAAAAAGAAACAGGATAAAATGGTTTAAAAAATAGAAAAGAAGAGAGTAGCTGGGTGTGGTGGTGCATGCCTTTAATTCTAGCACTTGGGAAGCAGAGACAAGCAAATCTCTCTGATTTGAAAGCAAACCTGGTGTACAGAATGAATTTCAGGGCAGCCAAAGTTACAAAGAGAAACCCGTCTCAAAAAATTAAAAAATAAAAAGAAAAGAAATAGAGTAATAAAAAAACCACCTAAAGATGGGAAATACACAGAGAGTCTGGATACTGTAAGCTATTGTGTTATCTTTGAATTGCTCAATAGCTAAGGAAGGAACGACAACTGCTAAAACACACTTGATTATCAATGCTGCTAAATTAATCCAATTTATATGTTTTAAAAACGTTTGAACTTCAAAATTTAAGTCTAAGTGCAGGTAACTGGGGAAAAGAATTTCTATTTTTGTTTCCACAGAAAATGAAAAGCCACGGATTCCTTCCAGACTAACTGGGTTTGATCAAGCAAGGCCCCCTGAAGCAGTGTCCCAGGTGATCCAGTGTAGTGAGATATTCACCTTGTCTGCACCTGTGGCTTAGACCACGCCTATTGGGGGTAGAGACAGGGCCGGACGTGACCTGGGGGTAAAGGCTGAGGAGGGGGCTCGAAGAGCTCTCTTGCTTGCAGCACGGGGACAGGAGGACATCCAGAGGCATCCTTGGGACCAGGAACCTGCTGGCATTCATCTGTCTATGTTGTGAGTTATTTCTCCCTGAATAAACATCTTTTCGGCCTATTTGTTTATCCTGATCCTTATTAAACGGCAATAATCCAACATTCAAAACAGCTTGGACAAGGCAGCGTTGCAGACTACAGCCAGGATTTCTGTGTCTTCTTAGGATCCTCAAGACAGTACTCCCTAACAGCAGGAAGCAGTTTGGAAAGAACAAAGCCCAAATTCCCAAATATTGTCTATAAACATTTGTTTTTATTTAAATGGGGTTGGTTATAAGTGGTTAATGATCACAGCCAATTTCTTTTTAAAGGTAAAAAGGGGATTATGATCTAGAAATAAATATTTTGTTTTGGAATGGATTTTAATTTATTGATACAAATTTAAGATTAATTTTGTGCTATGTATATTTCTCCTCTTGTCTAAGTATTGTGTTTATATAGCTCATTTAAATATGTAATGTATAATTAAGTACAGATTGCAGATAGTTACCTATATTAGTCAAAGCTTATAGTTAGGTTTGTTAAGTTTTTATAGCTATGTAGAGATATATTTCAAATGGATAGGCATTCTTCAAACCTTTCAAAGACCTACAGAATATGGCATCTAAAATGGTTTTGAGTTTTTCTTGACAGTGAGACATAACTGCTCCTGGCAACACCACCTGCGTCACAAAGGAAGATGGACATCAAAGAAACTTATGGAGTTTACTCCCAATATGACAAGACTAGCCATTTGGGCAAGAAACTGGTCTTGTCTGGACTGTTTGACTTTATGCTGTATAAAGGCACATGCAGGACCCACAGAAAAGTGACTGCTCATATAAGATGGACAGTGTCACAGGGTTCCTGTTTCATGGAAGAGTCTGCCAGACATTCTGCAGGACACAGAGAAAAGTGACTGACAAACTGTCAATACAGGTAGACAATTTAAAGTTTCCTGCTTTGCTGAGGAGTCTGCCAGACACACTATGGCCTATGGGCTGAAGATGGATGTGCCAATTTACAGAAGAACCTTGGATGATTGTCCAGGTACCATGATGTCTCTGTCAATTCTAGAGACATATTCTCCTTCTGTGGTCTTTGATGGAGTTAAAGACAGATAGTTATGGTTATAGTTTTCCTTGGTTAGGATTAAAGATAAGTTAATGTAAGACTTTAGACTGGCAAATATAGAATAGATGATAAAATATTTTCCTTAATTCTTGGTAATGTTAATGAACTAAATATTATTAATATAGCTCTTATTTGATAACTGTTTTGTTATATATTTTACTATGTTAAAGTTAAAACCCTTTTTATTTTAGACAGAAAAGAGAAGATGATAGGAGATGTCATTGTGTATATATGTTTCTCTTATTGGTTAATGAATTGGCCCTGTTGGCCAATAGGAAAGCAAGATAGGCAGAAATAGGAGACAAGGAGGATTCTGGGAGATGTAGTAGAGAGGCGTCAAGATGTAGGGTGTGAGAGAAGATGTCTGCACCCTCTCTCTAGTAAGATAAGACCCCACAGAAATACTTAGATTGATAGAAATGGGTTAATATTTAAGACAGAGCTAGCCAATAAGAAGCTCTAGCCATTGGCGAACAGCTTTATAATTAATACAGTGTCTCTGTGTGTTATTTGGGGCTGATGTGGCTGTGGGTTCAGGCTGGCGGGAAACTGCTTGTAACACAACCTGACCTTCCTGATCCCTCATGTTCTCTTCCCCACTCCCCTTCTCCCATCCTCTTTCTCCTCTTTCCTTCCCTCCTCCCCCCATGCTCCCAATTTACTCGGGAGATCCTGTCCCTTTCCCCTTCTCAGAGAGAGGGGGGCTCCATGTATGCCTGTTTTAGGATCCTTCTTGTTTCCTAGCTCCTCTGGGGTTGTGGATTATAGGCTGGTTATCCTTTGCTCTATGTCTAATATGAGTGAGTACATTCCACATTTTTCTTTCTGTGTCTGTGTTACCTCACTCAGGATGGTTTCTTTTAGTTCCATCCACTTGCCTAAATATTCAAAGATGTGCTGCCCCACCCCCACCCCAACTGAGTAGGACTCAACTGTGTAAATGTACTACATTTTCTTTATCAATTCTTCAGTTGAGGGGCATCCAGGTTGCTTCCAGGATCTGACTATTACAAATAATGCTGCTATGAACATAGTTGAACAGATGTCCTTTACAACCTTTGGGTATATGCCTAAGGGTGAAATTGCTGGATACTGAGATAGACTGATTCCCATTTTTCTGAGAAACTGCCGTACTGATTTCCAAAGAGGCTGAACAAGTTTATATTCCCACAAGCTATAAAGGAGTGTTTCCCTTTCTCCAAATCCTCTCCAGCGTAAGCTGTCATTGATGTTTTTGATTTTAGCCATTCTGACAGATGTGAGATGGTATTTCAGAGCTGTTTTGATCTGTATTTCCCTGATGGCTAAGGATATTGAGCAATTTCTTAAATGCCTTTTGGCCATTTGAAATTCCTCTATTCAGAATTCTCTAGAACTGTACCCCATTTTAAAATTGGGTTATTTGGTGTTTTGGTGACTAGTTTTTTGAATTCTTTTTATATTTTGGAGATCAGCCCTCAGTCAGATGTGGGGTTGGTAAAGGTCTTTTCCCATTCTTTGGGCTGCCATTTTGTCTTGTTGACTGTGTTCTTTGCTTTACAGATGCTTCTCAGTTTCAGGAGGTCCCATTCATTAATTGTTGATCTCAGTGTCTGTGCTACTGGTGTTATGTTCAGGAAGTGGTCTCCAGTGCTTATTTGTTCAAGGGCACTTCCCATAAGGAAAGTAATTATAGTAAGTGACACAACCTAACTAAATTATGATTGATTTAAAAGAAAAAAATAATATTGGGATTATATTTAAATACAGTTTAAATGTTGGGATTATTGATTGGGAGAAAACATAGTCTTAAACCTGCTTGGGCCTTATTTCACTTTGTAGGATTCAATCCTGGGACTGATTGATCACTTTTTCTATAATAGGGATTGAAGGGCATTGAAATCACAGCAATATTTATTGAGAGAAATAAGAGACTAGTGAGAAATATAGAGTCAAGCACATGATTCAGATCTGACACAAAGTGCTGCCTGAATGACTTTGGAAGTTGTTTGATAGCTTGGTGCCTTAACTTTTCCTATAATAGAAGCTGAAGATTCCTTCATTTTGTTCTGAGAATTAAGTACGTTAATGCAATAACATACTTAGAAACTTAGTGTTTCTAATGCTTAGAAACTATGTATTCTATTGGTCAAAGGATGTTAGATATTATTCTAGATATCAATATAAACATCAACTGTAACAATGCAACACAAGGAGAAAGAACCCATATAAGGACTTTAGTAAAACCCATAAGATGTCTCCTCCTCCTCCTTAGAAAGAAACAATTTTTTAAAAATGAGCTTTTTGTTGATTTATATATGATTGTAAGGAGTGGTACAGAGACACTGATGTATCTTTTGCTGAATTTCTCAAAATATGAACATTTTGTGACTACACTAGTACATCCCAACTAGAAAATTGACAATGGTGCAATCCAGATTTTAAATGGATTTCACCAGTTTCATATGCACTCAAGTGTGTGTGTGTGTGTGTGAGTGTGCGTTCGTTTTCAGTTCAGATAGAAAATTGGACCATTAATTCAGTGACTCTTGAAGGCTTTTTTTTTTTTTTTTTTTTTGCATTCATGTAGATTACACAATTGAGCGTTACTACTAAAATATATAGAGTGGCCCTCTAATGGAAATATCAGCTACACAAATTTGATAAGCTGCTGCTGTGTGTGATCTCTTGTCCCTCCTCTCCACTTCTTCACCCTTAGAGTTTATCTCTACATTGAAGAATTAAGATGCATGAGTAAGGAGGTTAAACAAAATAACCCAAAACACAAGTTCACACCCTCATATAAAACATGTAGAGAGATGCTGGAAGTTAAATTCTTTTAAATTCGGATTTTGAATAAAGGTTTTGTCATCACACCAAGTGGCCTTTTAACCTGAATTCCTTTTCACTCCAAGCTGGGTGAGGTGATTTGATCCACAAGGGCAGAGAAAGCCCTGCACACCTGTTCAGCTCTACCATACAGCTCCATGTCCTCTGAAGGCTTTGGACCTGAAGTCAGTAACCAAAACAAAAACAAACAAAAAAACTTTTAGAAAAATACATCTGGATTCTGAAGATCTGTGTGGCGACAGCTCTCAGCCACAGAGAAGAATGAGCTCCCATCTTCTCTCCATTCTTTTTCCCTCAGAAGTGGTATCTATGAAATTTCAACAATATGACTGCCTTGTTTATGACCTAAACAGTGACAACATCAGTTAAAATGTCAACGTGGATGGGAGAAAGTTTCATGGGGGTTCATGCCTACATGAAAAGCTACAAGCAACTAATGGCTATGGAGGGAGGGAGGATTAGTCTTTACCAGGGATGAGCCCTCTAACTAGTTATCTAATACCAAGTAGACAATCCTAAAAGCATATACATACAGCAACACTATGTGGACTTAGTGGGTTGTATTTATATATTTATTTGTGTTATATATGATAATATTAATAATTAAAGAAAAAGAAGCCAGCCATGAATTTGAGAGAGAGCAGGGGCTGGAGGTAGATAGGGAAGGAGTCAGAGGGATTAGAGGGAGCAGGGAAGAATAAGTGATGTAAATACTGTACATATATTAGACTAAAGATAATTTAATTAAAAAAATTTTGAGTGTTCCCCATAGTCTGTTGTAATAAGGATTGTGTTGTAGAACCAACAGAGTTTGGCACTGTTGTTAAAAACCTTGATGTGTTTTTAGTTTTTACATTTAATCATCCCCTAACATGTAGATATTTTTTTTTAAGAAATGAAACATCCTAAACTGCTAAGAAGAATATCTGTAAGAAACAGTGAAGGACATGCAAATAAACTAACATTTGCAAAAGTTGTATACTTTGGCATTTTAGTTCACAGTCAACACATATTATTATATAATTGAGGAGAAACAAGATCATAAAGTGACGAATCAGAAGATCTTTGGATAGTGGTAGAGTTGTAGTGTAACTATATCTGCACTATTTTCTGTGGGATTCAAGATGAGTACAAACCATCATTACTCTTTGAACCCTTTCATGTTGCTCCAGGGATACAGGGCCTTGGATAAACCATATTTCATTACCTGACTAAAACACTTATTTTCCAGCAGACAAGCAATTTAAGATATTATTTTCTTTCCAAAGTAATACAAATTTTAAATTACACTTATTAATTATTTTTTTATTTATTTGTTTGCCTGTGTATGTGTGAGCTCACACATGTGTGAGTGTAGAACAGAGAACCACTTGCAGGGTTCAGGTTCAAGTCTCTTTCCACCGTGTAGGTTCCAGAGATGGAATACAGAATGTCAGTTTAGGTAGCAAGCTCCTTGACCTGACGAGCCATCTCTACTGCTCTCCAATAAAAAACATTAAATATAGTGATGCAGGAGAGCAGTAATCAACTTCATATGTGAGTTTTTCTTCTTGCTCTTCTTAGCTCCATTCTTTCAAAACTATGTTTTAAAAATATTGAAAGACATGACCCACCATCTAGCCCACTACTTGATCTATGCTTGTAACACCCCCCAAGTAATAGGTTATGTACAAATGTGTACTTGTGTGTGTGTATTGAAGTAATATACCACATATTACACACTGCATAGATGTAGCATCTATGAAACTGATGGTCCAGAGAGAATCACAATAGCAAAATTATTTGCTTAATTATAATATAAATCAGAATGTGCTAGAAAGCTATCAGCAGTATATTAAGAGACTAGGAACTATTGAACCACCTGGTCTATGTTTACTCCTCAGAGTAACTGAAACACTGAGCCCGTCATGTCCTTCTGAGAGCAATCAAGCCAGCCAAGTGTATGTACGCCTCATTTTAGTATTGTGGTGCCCTGTATTACTCTCTAATATATTTACTTTAACCAAATGGCTTTGGAGTTAGAATACTTTTGGCGGGTAGTGCTCTTTTTCTTTTAGTATTTTTAATACAACAGATGATGCCTCCTTAGCCTGAGAAATATATTTATTGTGTTATGAGGGTCACTTTCTTTTGTATTTGACAATTTGATTATAATGTGTCTTGTTTTGCGATGGAATTCTTTGAGTTCATCTAATTTGGGGTCTCTTGGGCTTCACTGCTTGGCACCCTGTTGTCTGTCTCTCCAGTAATTGATGTTTTGGGTCCTTGTTTCTTTGGCTCTGTTTTCTGTCCCACTCTCTGTAACCTAGAACTCGTGTAATAGGTACACGAGAATATGGTGGCTCTACAGCATCGCTTATCTCCATGGCTTGGCATATCTCCACATCATCGCATACCTCCATGGCATTGCATACCTCCACGGCATCTCATATCTTCCACGGCATCACGTATCTATCTCCTCGGCATCGTGTACCTCCACAGCATCATGTCTCTCCACCTCTTGGGCTTTCTTCAGTCTTCATTTTTATCATCCGGCTAACTTCAGATGCTCTTTCTTCAGCTTGATTCGATTTCCCATTGAATGCTTTCACTGAAGTTTTTATCTTCTTTTTGAATTTCTGTTTAATTCCACACATTTTGCCCTTTGTTAAAATTCTCATTTTTCATTCATTTATTGCCTGAGTTCATTGATCATCTTTCTGGCAGTTTATAAACACTCTAAGATGTAGGTTAGCACACAAAGAAATGGGTTTCATTATGGAATTTTCATAGACATGACATTAAACTTTGTTCCTGTTCACCCCTCTTCTCCACTACCTTTCCTCTGCCCCCTCCCCCCCTACTGGTTGCCTTTCTTCCCTCAGATGATTCCATTTCCTGTGTCCTTATTACATGTGTTCTGTTTTGAATTCTCTGTCAGGAGACCCATATGTTTCTCCTTCATTAAGGTCTATTTCTGGAGCTCCGCCTTGTTGCTTTGACTGGACCAAGTTTCTCATCTTCTCCCTCTATCCCTGCCCGTTTGTGTTTAAAAAAAAAATCACTCAGCTGGAAAAAAAGTCACAACGTCTCCCACTCTTTATTCAGTCTCATAACTCTTCATGGGTTCTCATGGAAAAAGCCCCAGCAACAGGTCTCATAAGCTGTGTTAGGAACATTTCCAATCTTGCCTTCTGTTTTTGTTGTTAAAAGCCTTCAGGATGTAAAACGTAAAGATAGTTCCTTTCACTACTGCAAAACAGATTTTTTTCCTTTTACCAAAGTCCCTGCCACTGTCACCACCACCACCAACAACAACACCAGAGCCCATACCTCATATAAAAAGCATCTTAATGATTCTACTGAGACTGTAATCGGAGGTGGATGGGATCTTGGGACTGCCCTGGAACTCACTCTGTAGACAAGGCTATCCTCAAACTCAGAGAGATTTGCTTTCTTTTGCCTCCAGAGCACCGGGATTAAAGGCATGCACAACTACCCCACTTAGCTTCATGTTTTGTGCTGAGTGTGAGCCAGGAGCCTTGGCCAAGTGCTGTCATGTTGGCCCACCCGGTGCTTGCTTTTAAGCCATGCCCTCCTGCTTCTGCTGCACAACTCTTGTCTTCCTGGCATACAACTGAAACAAACAGTGGCAAATGGAGGGTAATGCAGCTGAGTGACATTAAAACGAATTGACCAGATGTGCATGGGAAAATTCACCTCAAGTAGAAAGAAATAATAAAATGAGTTAAGGAAACCAGAGATTAGGTGGGTTTTTTTTTATCATAGGAGGAAAAAATACTAAAAATTCCTTCAAATCTAATTTTTTTCTGAAAGTTTTACCTTAATTCATTTGCTACTAACTTTTACCATTCAGAATTTAAAGAGATTTGCAGACCTCCTTATATAGTCTCTTCTCATTCTCTCATTCTCTCTCTGTCTCTCTCTGTCTCTGTCTCTGTCTCTGTCTCTGTCTCTGTCTCTGTCTCTCTCTCTCCCTCTAAATTATAACTCCCATGGTCTCTGGAAACCTCATTATCTTGTATCTTAATATGGAATCATTCTATTCAGTTTATGTAAATGGTTGCCTCAAAATGATCATCAGGGTTTTTTCTGTTTCATTCCCCCCTAAGCTTTTAAGTAATATAGTTCATCTTCATTTACAAAATGTGGTTTCTTAATAAAACTGTCATCTACAAAGGCAATCACCTACTATATAGGGCCCTGCATGGACCCCCGAGGCACCTTGAGCAAGCCTGAAGCTGTTGGCTTCAGGAACTTCAGAACTTCTTTGCCTCAGAGCTGCTATTGGTACTCTTCCTGCCCCATGGAGTTGTCATTGGTACTCTTCCTGTTTTACTAACACACACCTGGTGAGGAGGAGCTCAGCCTGAAAAGCCCATTATTATCCAATGTGCTGTAAGTCAGTATATAAGCACACTCCATACCCTCAATAAACAGCATTCGGCATTTGGTATCCCGACATTGCCATTGAACGAATGACCCTCTGTCTTGTCTCTTATTTCAGTCTCCAGGCCTTTGCCCGATTCATGAAACAGATTGTAGAGCAGGTACTACATTTCTAGGTTATTTGTCATACTAGATCAATACAGTGACTCTCTGGGTAAATTTTGGACTATTATATGCCAATAATAGGCATTTCTAACATTTTAAAAGCAATTCTTTATATAAAAGTGGGCAGTAAAGTGACAAGAAATGTTTTGCTGTAAACTGGTGCTTCTACTAAAAGCCTAGAAGTAAACACAAGTATTTAGCTGTATTTTCCACATGTTCATGGGTGTGACTCTCGAACGTCTGGCTCTAATTAACTTTAGTGTAATGATAAGTCTGCATAGATAGTATATAGGTTATGGAGGATATTTTTTATGTAATCTATACTACTAAGGGTGAAGTGCAGTTTGAAAAAAAGATTATACTCACACCAGATTGAAATGAAAATAAAAAATTAAATATAGGATTGGGGATATGGGCGCAGCTCTCGCTTAGCATATGCAGGGCTGTGAGTTGATCCCACACACTATATCGATTGGGAATAAAAACACACATTTGTAACCTTCACACTGGGAAAGTAGAGAATGAAGAACCAGCAGTTCAAGATCATTTTTCGATACACAGCAAGTTTTAGGCCAGTCTGGGCTACATAAGACCATGTCTCAAAATAAACAAGCAGAAGATACACAATGAGAAATACTATCCAGAGGTTAACAATATCCTCATGCCTTACTCTTGAGCCATGAAAAGAAAGGTGACTAGCACAGAAGAAGATAATAAATTTAAACCTTAAAAAAATAACGTTTTCTGAGGGTTTGAGGAGACTGATCAGTGAGTAAGGGTATTTGCTGCAGAAGTACGAAGACCTGAGTTCAAATCCCTCATGCTCACATGAAAATCTGGTCACGGCTGCACACATGTGTCATTCCAGCACAGTGAGAGGTGGAGATAGAAGCATCATTAACACATGTTGGATGCCAGTTCATCTCCAGATTCAGTGAGAAACCCTGTCTTGAAGGGAAAACAGTAAAGTGTGGTACAGCAGGAGCCATGATGTTCTTTTCTGGCCTCCCTGGGTGTCTGCAGTACACTGACCATCACACACACCACATGTGTATATTTCACACACATAAAAGAAAAATAGTATTTTTGAATCATAAGAATATTTGTATAATAATAATAATGCATGCTTCCCATAATAACATTCCTGTGGTGAAGACTGTGAGTGGAAGAAAACAGGTGTAAATTTGACATCTGAAAGGTATCTAACATTCCAAAATGTTAGATAATTCTCATTACATAGCACACATTATCACATCATTGCGACTTAGAAATGCACTTACGCTTTTATAATTTTCTTATAATGATGATAAATACATATAGATATATTTTTATATATAGACCTTGATAAAGTCACATTAATATGCATTCATTTCCTATCCTTAGGTATGAAATTGGACAAACGTTAAGATATTCCAATACAGACCTAGCTGAATGGTAGTAGCTCAAGCCTTTAATTTCAGCACTCAGGAGGCAGAGGCAGGTGAGTCTCTGTGAGTTTAAGACTAATCTGGTCTACAAGAGCTAGTTCCAGGCCAGCCTCCAAAGCCACAGGGAAACCCTGTCTCAAAAAAAAATAATAATAATAAAATAAAATAGACCTAATCTATGAAGAATCTAAAGTACACACTGCAGCAACTGCATTTGTGAGGGCTGACCCAATAAAAAAAAGTTTAAGGGTCCAGAAGCTTTCATCAGCTCACCTGGAAAACATAAACAAAACAAAAAAATCAAGGTAAAGATATAAAAAACTACAATCTTTTCAATAAAGTCCAATTGACCAGTGACATTTCCCTGAAAAGGTGAAGTGGATATTGACTTTGTTTTGAATACTCATCATGAACCCAAGGATGCTTAGGCAGAACTACAGGGCATGGTATTTTGTGTTGGTCTAAGAATACGGCATAAAGAGTTTCATCCTGTCTTTGTCCTATGCCCTAGACATCTCTGAGAATCCATTACCTTTTATACTATGACTGTGACTTCAACTCCATTTACAATACTTTCTGTTTCATTGACCAGACTCTACTAAGTTCAATATAAAGTTGACATTATTAGGTTATAGCTCTATAGCTCTACAGCCTAGGCTTTAGCTCTCTGTCATGGGCTGAATTGTGACCTTCATAACCCCAAGTTTATATTTTAAAGGGTTAATCCCAGGGCCTCAGAATATGACTATATTTAGAGATAGGGTCTTTAGAGAGATAATTACAACATTAAATGAACTCAGGGGTTTTTCATTTGTTTGTTTGTATGGTGTGTGTGTGTGTGTGTGTGTGTGTGTGTGTGTGTGTGTGTGCGTGTGTGTGTGTAAAAGATAATTAAGCTAAAATGAAGTCATTGTGATGGCCTTATTCAGACATGACTGGTATCTCCAAAAGGAGAGAAGGATGTAAACATATACAGACTAAAGGCTATGAAGACATGGATAGAAGATGACAACGAACAAATGGAGAAAGGAAGCCTCACAAGCCAGTGTCTCTGACACCTTTGCTTAGACTTGTAGCCTCCGGGACAGAGAGAAAATCACCCCTCTCTTCTCCTCTTTTCACCCTGCCTTGCCCACCATCCAAAACCCTCCTCTCTCTTCTTTCCTTTCTCTTTTTCCTTTTGCACTTTTCAAATATTTCTTCTTTTCTCATTTCTTTTTGGTTGCTTCTCGAGTCCCCTCCTCTATATTGCTGTATGGTATTTGTAGAAAACTAGTATATCAAAGTGTTACTCTGTTGAGAAGGCATTTCCAGCACAGAAAAGACACACAAATGCCATTGAAAAGACACAAGTGCCATTTTACTCTCCTACAAGTCTCTAGATTTCCTGCTAAGAAACTGTTACCCACAGTAAATATAAATCTATATATGTTCTAAACAGAAAGAAGACAGCGTGACTACAAAACATAGTTTTAGTAGAGGACTGAAAGCCTTCATAACTTAGCAGTGAATTACAGCTGACGATGGTGATAATGATGGTACAACTTAGAACAGAGAAACCTCACTCAGCCATTCCAAAACAGGAGCATCTTTGATCTCATTTTCAAATGGTGACTTGGGGTTGCTCAGCTATGCGTGATTTAAGGTTACTAACAATGATTTCACTCGTAGACTAATATATAATGCTATGATGCTAGTGCTAGATGTTATAGTAAAGTCTCACATGTTTGACAACATTTAGTGCTCATGGTGATCTTATGAGTTAACCAATGGCAGGAACTGAGTTCCAAAGCTGAGTAATGTCATGAAGTTCAGTGTTTTAACAGGCAGCCTGAGTTCCTGGCAATCCTTGCCTTTTGGCTGTGAAAACCTTACCTGATCAGCACCACTCAAGGCAGAGGCATACCTCTATGAATTCAAGGCCAGCTTGGTCTACATAGACAGACCAACCAGGCTACCCAGGCCAACCAGGGCTATATCCTGAGGCCCTGTCTCAAACAGACAAACAGACAAACAACAAACACAACTCAGCAACTCAAATGACAAAACCCAAAGTGTACCTCACCTGATGGCGTGTCTTGGTCGAAGGCGTTCAGGAGTCTGGGCAACAGTATTTGTAGTTCCTCCTCTTGTAGGTCAATCAGCCTTTCACTGATGTGGTCTACCTCTTCCCCTGCTGAAGATGCCAGAGCAGGGCTGCTCACTTCAGCAGGAGGAATCTGGGGATTGTTTTGCAATCCCTCCTGGTAAGCAGATGGGGAGGTATGGACTTCCCTTAGCATCTTTTGTGGGTGGCTTTGTGTCCTGGTGCTCTGCAAGATGACCTCTGGGGGCTCACAGTCTGGCAGATCTTTCTCTGATCTTGCTTGACATTTGTGATTTCTGTCAGTTTTGGTAGAGTAAGGGAGAAGTTCCCATTCAGGACCATCCCTAGTGACACTCATGATGTGGCATGAGTCCCCTCCTCTCGGCAGCTCATCATCAGGTAAAGAATGGTTAGTCTTGGATGCTGTGTTCTGAAGTGAAAGTGAAGGATGGAGTGGTTGCAACATAGCCTGGATAAAGAAAAACACCTTTAGGAAGAAATAACTCTTACTTTTTGCATTACACTTCAATACAATGCATTACATTTCCCAACACATTACATTTCAATGCATTACACAAATGCATTATATTTCAACATTCCAACAACATTGGAGGCATGCTTCCTGCTTCACTCATGATATTTCAGTAATTTTCAGTATTCTGTTCAATATGAATGTAAAGCTCTGTAAGACTGGCATAGCTCAGGTTGTAAAATGTCGCAGGAATAATGCCAGAAATTTGGGAAAAATATCTAGTCCTGAACATGTCTGGCTCTAAAGGTATCATAAGGAATTTCTGAAAACATACACCCATGGTGATTGACAGGCACAGATTACTACACTAAAACATTCTCCTAATGATAGGCCTCAGAGGTGTGTTTTTGAGGGACTTCATGAGAAGCTGGAGGTATAAAAATTTAGGTATGTGTTCCACTGTTTTCAAGGTTGGGCTCAGGGTCCTTAGGATCCTAGCGATTCTTATAGGAGTCTGTGGAGTAAAATTATTTCTATAATCATTCTTTGAGTTGACTCTCTATTGCACTGACTTAAGCATGGATGGTTCATAATCATCAATAAATGTAGCCATCACTGCTTCAGCAGGAGTCCGGGGAACAATAATATACAAAACTCATATACTACCAGTTAAAAAGTAGACAGCTTCACTTAATATCTTGTGGAACAGCATAAGTTCCAGATATTCTTAATAATCTGTCTTTTCAATATTGTGTGTAGTGAAACGGAAAGCCCCCATATAGTATTTCAGATGTGTCCTGAAACACAGGTTTCCTCTTGTGCAAAGGGAAAACTGACAGATTATTACAGTCAGACCAGGGTATTAGGCAACGATTTCCTGGGCAGAGGGGAGGAAGCAAGTGAACATGACACTGCAAAGAAAATTATTAACTTTATTTGCTATCATTTATAATAGTCAAGTTCAAGCAATAATTAAAATTTTAGAAAGCTTGTATCTGTCACGGGTGAGTGGAATAGCTGTTCAATTCTTGAATGTTTTTTTCTGACAACATCATTGGGGAAACTGAATATGAGAATTTTTCTTCTTATGCTTCTTTCTTTAAAAAGAACAATGAAATTGGCAAGTTTTAGGAAGCTCAGCGTAGCTCAGTGAGTCAATATTCCACACCACGTGGCCAATATATGTTACAAAATGAAACACGGATAGTTCCACTCAGAGAGCAGCTGTAACACCAGGATTTTAATAAAGTCGAATATGAAACATCTGGTTTTAGGTTTCATAATGCACCTATCCTTTAAGAAAACAATTGCTTTTTATGTTTGATGTTGTGTCAGTGGATAATACCTTAGCTATGTGAAAGGGTACGGAAAGATATTTTTCTCTCTTCTAACTGCACCACTACGTGAGACTGGATTTCTTCACATGCCTTAAATAAACCCGGTATAATAGATTTCTTGAAGTGAGGAAAAATTGTCTGTCTTTCATTAAGTCAGACATCATAGAGGTTTAACAAAGCAAACAAACCACTGATACTCTTCCGGGCTCTGAAAACAGTACACATACAGTAGTTTATCAATTTTGTATCTCAGTTAGTTAATGACTATGTTTTTGAAACACTTCTTAAGGTTTTTTTTTTGTTTCTTGATGGGACAAAAATAGCAGTACATATAACCCACAGAGATAAAGGCTCCAAAAAGAGCTCAAAATAATTTTAACAATGTACGAAGAGATCCTGATACCAAATGCTAGAGGGGAGTACTTGTTCCCCTTGTTTCCTCTTTATGGAGGGTAGGAGCAGGAGAAGATTGGGGGAGAGGGAAGAGGGTGGAGGAGAAGATGCTAATCCAAGTGATGTGTGAAGCTTTGTGAAGCCACCATCCCCCCTCCACCTGGGGCAGAGCATACTTGAGATTCGACTTCTAGGCAGTCCAGGTAGCCAGCGGCTCTCACATTTGTACCTGTAGGTCTTGTCTCATCTGCTGTAGCTTGGTCCATAGGTTATCCTGGTTGGTTGCAAGCTCCCGAATCTTTGTTTCAAGTCTGCAATTTTGTTCCTTCTGTAAGGCGTATGTGCCTTGCAATTTGTGTTTGTATCTATTTAACTGGTTTCTAAGGAGCCTGGAAAGGAAACAGGTTTGAGTAAGAATGGAAACTCACTCACACCTACAGCCTAGTAGGAGCTTCGCAGATCTTCCTGTGTGTGTGTGTGGTGGTGGTGGTGGGGTGCATGGGAGGGTAGTCTGTGCCCTGGCTATCATTGAACTCCATCCAAATACCTAACTAGATACTCACCGGGCCTGCTAGGATTACTTTTGACAGCATGTTTTTTTTGGGTTTTGTTTGTTTTTTTATTTTTTAACCAGAAACTTACATTTACAAATTGACCTTATTCATTATTGTGTCTAGAAATACCCCATTTGGGAAGGCAATGTCCTTAGCATGAAGACTACAGAGGAGGCACATAGTTCATGAATCACAGATCTGTTCGTCTACACTCTTCCCTCCTGTCTCTGCTTTCTGCTTTCTGCAGAAAGGGACCCTTTTGTCCCTTGGGTTTATTGCTTGGGTCACCTCTTTGCTTCCTGCAATCTCTGATAACACATTACACATCCAACAAGGCTTTCCTTATCTTCTCTATTACTTCTCTACAAAGCAGAACTCCAGGCTCATCCTTGGCACTGCCTAGACTCTTCCCTACTTTGTTTTTCTGTATAGTTTTTCTCTGTATCTAATTGCTATCAAGCTTGGTGAGAGCTCATGGTTTTATCTAGTCTCTGACCTTAATTTCCGAGCTTATACACTCGTATACTTCCTGTTTTATTGATCAATTACTAAATTATTTCATTGCATATTATTTTACCATCCTGGAAACTCCCTTACCATTGTTTATCACCACATTTCCTGGTTCTGTCATATAGTAGATATACAATTAATATGGTTTTGCTCTTTGATCAGTGCTGTGGACATGTTAACAATATTTACGGGAGTAAACTCTCTGACAGTGAACAGCAGCTTTCTTCCATATCAGAGCCTTTGAAATTCCTAAGTGTTGTAATGCCTGGAAAAGGTTTTGGAATATAACTTGAGTTCCCACCCAAAGCAGGTGTCTCTGAGCAAGAACCTTTAAACTTCCACGTACACAGGAAGCCTGGTTCTAAAATCTAATTATAGCTGGAATGCCAAGCCTTTTATATGGTAGATTTTTTAAGAATGGAGTCTGTCTAGGGGATTATATAATTTACAAAGCAGCATCCCCAGAGATGTGTGGAGAGGGCTGCCAACACCACAGTGTTATGCTTGTTTTTGACCACTAATCTCTCTCCCATGTGGACCACACCATACATCCTTTTCCCTCTCTGGCCTTTCCACCATGCTTAGACAGCTGGAGTTCCTCATTCTTCAACAACCCAGGGAAAGCAAGCAAAGTCCTATCTGTGAGTAGCATCCTAGAACTCCTTATTTAGACCGAGCTGGCCTTGAACTCACAGAGATTCATTTGCCTCTGCCTCCCAAGTGCTGGGACTAAAGGTGCCACACCTCATTGTCTATGCTTTTTATTTTAAAAGGAGGATTCTCATAAACTGTTCTAACTGAAATCTACCTACTACAACTATTGAAGCCTGCTGCTTTTCAAGCAAATGTCTGTTAACAGCTTCATCGTATCTGAGAAATAACTCCTTCCAAATGACCTGAAATCTGCCCTTTTAAGGTTTCATATCTCTCTTATTAAGCACACTGAATTCTGTGAGCATGAGGCCATCAGAGGGAGTCCAGATCTTCCCAGAAAGGTTAAACACAGTGCAGTGAACAGGGTTTCATGGAGTGAAGGGGGATCACCAATGATCTAGCAATGCTCTTTCAGGATATGATCAGAGACTGGGGCCTTGCTACACAGCCAGGGACATTGCAAAGCTGACTGTTACACAGCTCGTAGTGAACTGCTCATCTTGGGAAATTTTCACTGTTTCCTGGGAACCTGGGTCTCCAGCTGTAGTGCTTCTCTTCAGTCCCTTGAACTTAGGTCTTTATTGATTGTTCCAGGAATTAAATGTTAGTGATCCCGTATTGCTTATTCAACTAGTGCCTTTGATGTTTTGCCACACACACGGGAGAGGTATGCTGTCAACGGTTTCATATAAACATCAATAAAAATGGTGATGTGCACAGCAAAGATGTAGCCTCCAGTTTTCATTTCTTAAATTAAATCCTGATGCTTTTGTATGCTTTTCAGTGATAAATACTTTATTAGGCTACCAATGATGTACACAGTAGATATGAATTTCATAACAGAGAATAACATAGCTTCAAATTATTTTCAAACAATTATCTTAAGACATTTTTTGTTTTTATTTTGAGACAGGGTCTCAGTACATAGCCCTGACTGTACTGGAACCCACTGCAAACCAGTCTAGTCTTGAACCCAGAGAGATCCACCTACGTCTGCTGATGTGCCCCACAATGCCTGGCAAGAGTTTTCATTTTATATCACTTTATTTATTTATTTATTTATTTATTTATTTATTTATTTATTTATTTATTATGTGGTGTGTGTGTGTGTGTTTGTGTGTGTGTGTCTGTGTGTGGTCATGTGTTTAGATGGGCACATATGCCATGGTGAGCATGTGGAAATCAGAGGACAATTTGCAGCTGTCAGTTCTTTCTTTGCAACATGTGATTCCTAGGGATCAAACTCCGGCCATCATGTGGCAAGTACTTTGTCAACGCAGCCATATACACAGCCCCTCTTACTCTTCTTTCAAGAAATAACCTCAAGTGATCAAAGGTAAAATCATACTGAAGCTCCTGCCTGATATTCATTATGGGTAACTACGCATACCAAATTAAGTTCCTTTTTTATCTTCAAACTGAAATGTAAGATTTCTTTGCTAAAATTATTTCTCCCAATTTTTTTTTTTAAAAAAGGAGTTTCTGGGTTCCCCCCCCCAGTAGAAAATGTCTCTATAAAAGCTTAGGGTAGAGCTCCTGGCTTGTCTCAGCTGCTGTTCATGTGTCCACATGTGGCTCCTCACTCCTCACTCCTCACGTGTCCACATGTGGCTCCTCCCTCCTCACGTGTCCACATGTGGCTCCTCCCTCCTCACGTGTCCACATGTGGCTTCTTCCTCCTCACGTGTCCACATGTGGCTTCTTCCTCCTCACGTGTCCACATGCAGCTCCTCCCTCCTCACATGTCTCCCTCCTCACATGTCTCCCTCCTCACATGTCTCCCTCCTCACATGTCTCCCTCCTCACATGTCCACATTTGGCTCCTCCCTCCTCATGTGTCCACATGCGGTCCTCCCTCCTCATGTGTCCACATGCGGTCCTCCCTCCTCATGTGTCTACATGTGGGTCCTCCCTCCTCATGTGTCCACATGTGGCTCCTCCCTCCTCATGTGTCCACATGCGGCTCCTCCCTCCTCATGTGTCCACATGTGGCTCCCCCTCCTCATGTGTCCACATGTGGCTCCGCCCTCCTCATGTGTCCACATGCAGCTCCTCCCTCCTCATGTGTCCACATGTGGCTCCTCCTCATGTGTCCACATGTGGCTCCTCCCTCCTCATGTGTCCACATGCGGCTCCTCCCTCCTCATGTGTCCACATGTGGCTCCTCCCTCCTCATGTGTCAACATGCGGCTCCTCCCTCCTCACATGGCCACATGTGGCTCCTACCTTCTTTCCCTGTGCAGAGTATTGATGAAGTCATGGGTTTTCCACAGTTCCTTCTTAATGTTGAAAATGGTCTAGGAAAGCAAGAAATTGGGAACATTAGTTTTTAGTTTGAACTGAAGCACATTTTAAAAAGTTGTCATAAGAGCATGATAATAACATGTTTTTTTTTTTTTTTCCAAAATAAACTGCAGGTTTTTTTTCCCATAAACTAGTTGATGTTTGGACTTATGTGTAAGGACAATGAAGCAAATGTTTACTTATAAATAGGCATACAACCTAATTTACAGAACTAATTATATATTAATATTAACACAATATATTAACACTATATATTTAATACTAAAGTATAAATGGTAAGCTACAATAGCCTTCTTCCCACGTTGGCTGCTTCTCTGAACAGCTGCTTGCAAAGTCGTTCATGGAACACAGTTGGGTCACATGCTACCATTGGCTGAAGTTCCTCATGTCTTCCTTCACCTTCTACTTCAATTTCCCCATCGTCTCTTACGTGGATGTACCCTGACGGGCAAGACCTCCCTTTGAATTCACCAAGTCTTTTGAACAAACCATGGTGGCTTGACTCTTCTCTGGGTTTTCCCCCACTGAACTTTGTCACATCACACTCTGCTTCCTGAACTGGCCCCCCGGAGACTTCTGTGGACCTGACCCAGCCTGGCTCAAGCTCTGGAGAACACAGTCTCAGCCCATGACTCCCACTCAAGTGGGTAGAATATGGACTACCCAACTCCACATTTCTAGACAACTATGACTTTATTCTGAAGCCTTTCTCCTGCTGCAAATGGACCCAGTGGAACACTGTTCAGATGAACACCATGGAGAAGACAAACAAACACAGGAGAGGAGAGTGGCCAGATACACAGTCACCGTTTCCTGTTGGTGTTCACTCAGGCTCCCAAGTGACAGCCCCCGCTTTTGTCATCCAAATATTCAAGCATAGCCTTTGAAGTAATGGCCTTTACATTATTAACATGAAAAGGCTAAACTTTTTTTTCACATCCATGTTATCATATGATATATATTTTTCTGTAATTGAGAAACATTTTAGGTTTATGTATGTGGATATATAATGATATCCATAGGCTAGACATCATAGTTTATTGAGCCATTTCCATTAAATTTTTTTAACTTTCATTGTTAATTAATTGTTCTATTTATTTATTGTGGGGGCAGTGTGTACCATGGTGCCTTTGTGGAGGTCATAGGACAACTTCTCGGAGTCAGTACCTTTTCCTCCTTTACAAGGCCCTGGTGTGGAACTCAGGTTGTCTGGCTTATTTGGTAAGCACCTTGACCCACTGAGCCAATTTACTGGCACTTAAGGTTGCTTTCAATTATTTCAAATTAGATGTAGTAAACACAACTGTGCGGTTTTCTTGTACAGGTGTGCAAGGTTCTTGGGCTGTCAGTAGTGTTACACCTACACATACATGTATACACACCTCTTCACACGCAAATGCAGAGGAAAAGACCTGCATAGGTTTATCCTGCACAGGTTGCCACTGGGGAGCTAGGGGCGGACTAGATCCTATGACTGACAAAGATCACATTTTAAACACAGTGTTTTAAACTGTTAGATTCACGTCTTGCTTGTACTACTAAAAAGCATTCTAAATAAATCAGAAATGCACTATACACATTAGCTTGGATAGAGAAAGCACAAGCAAGAACAAGGTGAGGCGGGGGTATCTGAGTGTGCCACAACCAGGTGTGTATGTGTGGGGGGCTCTGCTCGCTGGAAGGGTCCCACAGAGCACCTGGCTGCACAAACAGCTTGGCAGTGGTAGCCACGGTACTTGTTCTCTAGGGCCTAGAGTCTAGGCACCGTTCTACTTACCACAGCAGCCACATGGAAACTGATTTTTGTCTTTGATTATTAAAAGTGTTACAAATGATGATCCTTTGATGGCCTCCCTGAAGATCAGGCTGCATTAACTATAATTATTCAAATATTCTTCTAGAATAATAATTATTTTATAACAACATAAAAATAAGAAAAAGTGGAAGAAATAAGAAGGTGATAGTATATGGGACAGAGTTGTATTTATGTAAAATAAACATCTCCTAGGTTTCTACCCTATAATAGTCAGAGTGTTGCATTAACGTTAAACATTTTTACTTCCTACACTAATAAAAACAATAACCCTGAAGACAAAACCAATAATAGTACTGAGAGGAAAATAGAAAACGATAGACATTTCATGGCCAGGATGGTGGTGATGGCTTCATGGACAGATGCCTGTCCTCACTCATTGTTGTACACATTCAATTTTACAATTTCTAATATGTTAGTCACACTTCAATAAAGTGGTTGAAAGATAAAAGGGGAATCTTCCTCTATATTGCACAAATAGCTATCACAAAGCTAGATGATCAAATGCTGTTCTCTTATAAAAACAAAACGAGAAGCAATTGAGCTGAGTGGGAAACAGTAAAACATCCTAAAATGGTGAACATTCTAGTGTGGATTAGCAGAATCATGATATAGACATCAATAAGGAAGGAGCTTACTGAAACAAAATAAACAAGAGTAGGAAATTATTGTCACTTATCATAAATCAAAATAAAAAGATAGATTTAAAATTATAATGTCAAGACAAAGCATGTTAATATATACAGTTAAGAATCATTTGACTTCTCACTGGAGAGCTTTTTCTAAGTCAAAAAAAAACCTGTAAGAAATTACAAAAAAATTGAGAGCATTTTTAAAGGAACTAGAAACATCCATAAACTAAGTCATGCTGTTCAAAAGACTAGAAGAAGCGGGGCTTGCTTCTGCCAAGATGAAAGATTCAAAGTTTAGATATATTGATACACCAGAAGGGACAAAATGTAGTTGCCTTCTAAAGTATTTGCGGGCAAAGTTCTATCTGTTTCACTAAATTTGAGAAAAATAAAGTGAAATTATATTTTTGCTTTATTGTAAATGGGCAGAATTAAAATGTGGTTAAGTTAATCTTAGCTGTAGCCAGGTTCACAGGGGGTGTATTATCTGGCATACCTTTCTGAAAAGCAATTTTGCCATAAGCATGAAGAACCATACACGTATTTCCATGGACCTTTTTGGTGATCCTAGTTTAGAAGTGTATTGTAGGGAAATAATGGGGTAACTGTACACAAAGAAAAATGAAAGGAAATT
Organism: Cricetiscus sungorus; assembly: GCA_030556225.1. NCBI lineage: Eukaryota > Metazoa > Chordata > Mammalia > Rodentia > Cricetidae > Cricetiscus > Cricetiscus sungorus. The sequence goes on along the minus strand of JANBXA010000328.1, from coordinate 41,237,225 downwards.
TTAATAGTAAATTTTAAATTACAGTAAAAATTGAAAACAGCTTAAATGTCAAACAGGAGTTAAATGAATAGCATTCTGTCTATTTAAATAATTATGCAGATGTTTTTGAAGGATTCTGACAATGGAAAATGTTCACAATATAATTTACATTGACAATTTGACAGTATAATCAGTACATCTCAAAGTATGATCTAAACTAAAATATTCAAAATGAGTGAAGCATATTGAAATGTTAATGATGCATACACATAGAATATTTTCATTTTTAATTTTTTTTTACTTATTTCTCCAAATTTAATATAATAACTGCATAACCCTAAGTGGGCGTGGTAGCTCACACTTGTAATCCCAGTATGCTGGAGGCAAAAGCCAGAGGACTGATTTGAGTTCCAGTCTTGCTTGGGATACAAAGAAAGACCTCACCTCAAGAAACAAACAAAAACATGTAACACTTAATGACCGAAAATATTTCTCCATCTTTTTCATTGATCACATTGACACGGTGAAAACATTTCTTGATCTGAGGGATGGTTTTCAAAGCCTTGGTACACGCTTACTCAGTGTCTTGATGCTGTGTTGCAGTGATGGTTTCTCTCCCTTTGGGACTCACCTGGTCACGTGGGTTGTCATCTGCTTGTAGAGCAGGAGGCAGTCTTTGACACGGGTATCTGGGGCATTCTCTGGTCGCTGCTCCCACCGCTCCTGTTGGCCTCACACACACTGGGACTTTAGGACCTTTAAACTCAATGCAAAACCTGTTAGAAAGCAGAGTTTTCTAAGATGCTGGGGCAATTTTTAATGATCAAGTATGACATTAAGGAAAGCTTTTTTTTAAAAAAAAATGTATTTTTAAAAGATTTGTTTTTATTTGTGTATGAGTGTGTGCACGTGTGCAGATGCACATATATGCCATTTGTATGTATCCATAGAGCCCAGAAGAGGGCATTAGATGCCCTGACGCTCAAGTTACAGGCGGTTGTGAAGCATCCAGCAAGGGTACTGGGAACCAAACTTGGCTCTTCTGTAAAAGCAAAAAAGCACTCCTAACTACTGAGCCATGTCTCCAGCTGTACCCCCTTTGTGACTGAAAATGTCAAATCGGATGTCAAGGTCAGGGTCTCCACATCAGATAGTAATAACGTCTCTCCACTTTTTCCCCGTGTTCTTTTCCAGGTAGGCTGTACGAGTGCTAGAGAGATAGATAGCTAGAAGTATAAAGTTCATGCTTCCTTCTCCATGCCAATTCAGATCTAAAAATACAAAGAAATTCAGTGATAATGACTCCCAGGTCATGTTGTCCAGACCAGGGACCAGGAATTCTAAGCACGGGTGTGTGTTTGTTGTGTCATCTCTGAAAGAGCACAGGTGACTCAAAGGGCAGGCATACTTGATTTTACAGAATTCCATTTAGTTTTCTTTAAAATTATTTTGGGAGCATTTTTTTTTACCATCTTGAGTTGTGATAGTTGAGCAAAAGAAGAAAACATGAAAAGAGCAGAGAGGTACTTGCTCACAGAGAGCTCACATTGATTGCACAAGTAGGTTAACTTCAGTTGCTTTTGACAGCTGGTGATAACGACAATAGGAAGTGAGTGATTGTTCTGTGGTTTCTCTCAAAAAGGTGGGTGTGTAGGGACAGAGAAAGCAACATGGTTTCTGACTGATGCACTCTATTCTTGTCCCATCTGCGACAATTTTAACACCTTGGGATTACCTCTGACTGCTATAACAAAATGCCATACACTACATGTATTTAAATAGCAGACATTCATGTTACATGTTTCTTTCATGTCTAGAGGATAGAAGTCTGAGATCAGGTGCAGGTAGGAGTTACTTCCTCATCACCTCGAAGTCTTTGTTCATAAAGCTCATTTCACACATGGTCTCCTGAAGAGACATCACAACTTTCCAGGAACCCTGGAAGTACTTCAACACTGCACTAGAGGGCTTTTTGCAACAGTGAGACCACTCAGTAAAGGCACGAAAGCATGAAAAATCCGGTTGTGAATAGACTGTGTGAAAGACATTTGTTTACAGCTTGAAAGCTTAAATAAAGGGACCAAACCCAGCTGCAGTTGCACCTCGGCTTGCAAATGCATGTGTGGGCAGCCTTTACGTTTGGCGTTCTGTACATATCTCTATGTACAGATGCAGTGGCACCTTGAAAATTGATTTTGGGTGACATGTAAGGTTTTGCAAGCAGGTGAATGTGTAAATACCGAATATGTGAATGATTAGGAACGGTACATTAGCTTTGCTGCATAGACATTCCTATGTTAGTGCCATCCCATCCAGCTATCCAGCATGTTTCTCTTTTGTTTAGGTCTTGTTTTCTGTGCCTAATGCCATAGCGTAATTTTGTTATAAGGGTCTCACAATTTGTTACACTTGTGTGTAGTTTCTTTGTAAAATAAGATACCTTATAAATGAGAGTTTTATAGAATTTCTAGTTGGTTATTGCTAGAAGAGTGAAGAGCTATCCATTTTTATGCTAATTTATTTTATGTTCTACCATTATCCAACGCCTTAATTGTAGTGTTTTCTTCTAAGCTCCTCAGGAGAGTATATCAGCTGCAGATGCAGGTGATTTCATCTCCCCTTTTCCAGCGCTTAAATTTTATTTTCTATTACATTTGCAAGAACTTCCCCCAAATTTTAATAATGGTGGTGATGTCCGACACCTCACTTCCAATTATGTCCTTATAAATAAAAGTGTTATTTTTGCTGATGTGAACAGTCATGTGTAAAGTAAATCTACAGCAAAAGCAGGGGGCTTCTTACCATGTAGATTGCTTGCTGAATTATTAAATAACCCCAGTATTACCACTTGGCAATAACTATTACCTTAGAAGATGGGCGTTCCTAATTTGCCAGCTTAATAGATAGCAAGGATGATTCTTTGCCTATGATCACATTTGTGAAATTAAAACATTCACATTCATTTCTCTCAGGTTGGTCATCAGTCAGAGTTTCTGAACTCAATACCCAGAGCAAGTTGAAAATTACATAATGCTATCTTGGGGATTAACCATATTTCTTATACCCGGAGTAGATTGGATATATGGAATTTAAATGAACTGTAGCGATGTACAGCCCTTTCAACTCTTTGTGTCTGTCTTATTCCCACAAATATTGTGCTGAGCTACGAAGGGCAGGCTATCCTTGTGATGAAGTGAAGAAAGTTAGTCATGGAGAAGTAAAGGGCTCATGTGCCACTGGCTGAGGACAAGGCTTCTCTGCTTCAGTTCATATGACTTCACCGCCTGTTTGTTTTTTTTCTTACGCCTCCATCCCTAACATTTAATTCTTGAGAATTATAGTGTTCTCAAGAAGGATGAGAGTAGACTCTTAAAAATGCTGGTTTGTGGGGTTGGAGAAAGGCTCAGTGTGCCAAGTGCTTTCCTTGTAAACATGAGCATCTTTGTCCGGATTCCAGAACTCTCATATAAATAGCCCACCATAGTGACATGAATCTGTAATCCCAGCACTGAGAAAGAGACTGATGTGGGGCTCCCTGGCCAGTCAGCGCTTTACTTGGCAAATTTCAGACCAGTGAGAGATGCTGCTTCAAAGGGGGAGGGGAGGGACTGGAGACATGGGTCAATGGTTAAGAGCAGGGCTCCTTAAGCAATGAGAGCAGAGGACCAGGGTTCAATTCTCAGCACCATCTGGTAGCTCACAAACATCACCAACTCCAGTTTCAAGGGCCCAATGTCCTCTTCTAGACTGCATGGGCACTAGGCGTGCATGCAGTGCACAGACATATATGTAAACAAAACACCCATACACATACAAATAAATACTTGTTTTTGAAAGAAAACTGGTAGGCAGTGTCTGGAGAATAACACTTTGAGCTTTTCTTCTGCCCTCTATGTTGACATGTGTGAATGCACCCCAAAACACACGAGCATCCATCTGCACACACACGAACATGCACACATATATGAGTATGTATGTATAGATATACAATTATAGTTTGCATCTGGAATGGAGGTATACACCTGTAATTTCAGCTTTCAACAGGTAAAAGAAAGTGGGTGGTTAGTTAAGAGGCTAGCCTGGGCTACACAATGAGTTCAAGGCCAGCATGGGATACCTATCAAGACAGGGTTTCAAAAAGCAAAACAAGACAACAAAACAGAACAAAATGTAATGGTTATTTGGAGGATAATGGTAGGGGGAACCTTTACCATTTAGTGCAGGTGAATATAAGAATGAGAAATTTCATCTACAGCCAAGCCTAGTTTTCGCCCACAGCGAAGTGGGAACAGTGTTATTCAAAGGCAATCAGCTAAGCTACCTGCGCCTTTAGTGGCAAGAGCAACTAACTCGATGGCCACTATGTGGCGCTGTTGCCTTTTAGTTCCCCATAAACCTAAAGGCTGTTTACAGAGGTGAAGTGCATTTGAATCTCTACCCTCTTCCCAACCCTTGTGGGGCCTTGTGAATGCTCCAAGCACTGAGAATAAGCAGCTTTTGAGTTCTCAGACCTAAATGGGTCCTCTGTATCTCCATCCCCAAGGATCCGGGGAAGCAGAATGGAAGGAAAAGCAAGAGAAAGAGATGGAGCATGTGGAACAGGTCTTCCGGGTTTCACAGCCCGCTGGGTTGCACCTCATCACCCGTGATTACCTACTCAAGATTGGTCCCACCAGCATCTCATCACTGGGGGGAAGACGGGCTCTTGAGGCCTCATGCCTCCCTGAAGATCTATATTCAGTTAAAAGTTTCTGGGGGTCGCATGGTGAAGAGAAAGAAAGAAGAAAGGCAGATGTGAAAGGAGGTGACAAGAAGGTAGAAGGCAGGCTCGGGAAGAGGAAGGGGTCAACAGGAGTGTAGGGAGGGAAGAAGAGAAGGCAATGGGTGAATATGGTCAAAATATATAAGTGTATGAGGATGCTGTGCTGGCGAGGACCCAGCATCCAGGCCGCATACCTGGCCTGCCCATGGCTAGCTGGGTGCCTTGGAGCCAGCTGGTTCAGCAGCCACTGTCTCCCCACGGCTCCTGTCCTGTCGCCTTTCTGCAGCAGGCTGTTTCCGAGGCTCCTGAAGAGGAGCTCTGTGTTCTCCTTTGCTGACAGCTGTGGAAATGAACATTAAAAGAGGCACCAAGGGGCAGACAAGATGGCTCAGTGGGGACGGGCACTTGCTTCCGAGCTGACCAAGTTTGGTGCTCCGGACCCAACACTGGCCTCTGGCTTCCACATGTTGGCCATTTGCACACATGCATGCCTACACACAAATAAATAAATGCCATAAAATCAAGTCCATAAAAAGAAAACTCAATGTGCACCAAGTCAATTTAAACATGGTCTTCATTCCGTTTCTTCTGTTGCTGATGCACTGGAAAAATAATCTCCCTTGCTCCTACATTTCTTCATACATTTATGTATAAACCTGCACATAGCACAAGTCTCAAGGTTGAATACCCCAAACTGTTTCTTAAAGAGACTGGGGGTTCTAAAGCTGTAGGAAGGAACTACAGTGCACTAAGTTTATGGTTGCTCACATTTGTGGATGTGGGTTCCTTTAAGAACAAGGTGATGCGTTGTGGATTCATTCCCAGGAATATCCCTCCCAGGTTTTACTACTGTATCAATTTCAGTAGGTAGTGGGTCACCTGAAACCCATCCATCTGCTCCACCCAAGGAACTCCAGGGAAAAGAAATAAACATGTTCAATTTGAAGCGTCCAGCTCTTGAAAATTAAAGTGTATTAACAAGATGACCACAGGGTGTCACTGTAACACCATGAAGTCGCAAGCTTCCAGGGCCAGAGAGGTAGACCAGAGAGGTAAGGAACCAGAACCAGCACTCGGTGCAATTTAGCAAGGTATTGGGCAAATTTAGGTGTCTGCCCTTCCTGGAAGGGTCTTGATGTCGAAGAGAGAACCAGGAGACTACCCTTGGTGAGAGCAATCCATCTGCAGCCTTCACTACAGTGGTGTTTGAGGAGCTCCATTGTATAGATTCACCTGAAATTGGTAAAGACAACGATTTCCCACTCCCAGTCACCCTAACTCCCATCCACCCCTAGGAATAGCTTATGCTTTCTATTTTCTTTCTTCTTAGAACTAAATGAACTTGGTGGTTACTAATGCATTTCTTTAAAAGAATCACAAATTATAAAGTTTTACTTTTTCAGTGAAAACCTAGATTTTTTTTTTTTTTTTTAATTCCAAAGCGGGGGTGTTACTTAGGACTCAGGGAAGGTCATAGTAAAACCTTCCAAACATACTCAACAATTAGAAGCTTTTTTTTTTTTTTTGCGTTGTTTTTTGCCAAATCAACACTCCCTTTGTTCATCCATTCCAGTTTTCAATACCTGTCTGCCCTAACTTTGGCAGGTGTTTCCTAGTGCATAGTGTGAGATCAATGACCGGGCTGTAGCCTATTAAGCCTTTTCTTGTTTCCAAAAGCATTTATAAAAACCTGTCATGTAAACAAAGCCCATTTATTTTTTAAACTCCTGGCATGTGTCAATCATAAAAAGCAATGAAAGTCATTAGAACATCTTCCTACAGTATATGCTACTCTTCCATTGTAGGAGAGCTCAGTTATAGAGAGAAGCGTGGAAGGTTGAGCCCACTTTTCCAGTCCTAACTGTTAACAGGTGGAAGGAAAATGTTTTTAATGCTATGTCTTCTAAGGACTGGGGTAGTGAAGATTTTTCCACACTGCCTTAGATGTTACCTGGACACAGTCCTCCGTCATAGTGTGTGACTTCTGGTGGGATTTTCTGTGCAGACCAGACAAGAAACACAGCTGGCAGATGTCAAAGTTGAGACACTTCAGACAGCGATATCTGCCAAAGGGATGGAAGTACAGCTTACGTCACTACCCGTAGGAGAGCAAACAAAAGAAATTCAAGGGGGAGAGTGAGCATCCTCATGTTACAAGAGGTATTTGACTGACTTGTCGGTGGTTGCAACTTGTCTCTCAACCCTGACAGTTATTAAAAACACCTGGGTGCTTGCTTATTTAAAGAAACATGAACTTTGTCTTAGTATTTTTTCGTGTGTGTGTGTGTGTGTGTGTGTGTGTGTGTGTGTGTGTGTGTGTGTATGGGTCATGGCTGGCAAATGTGTGGAGATCAGGGGATAACTTTTGGAAATTGATTCTCTCCTTCCATACCAGTTCTGGAGAATAAACTCAACTGGTTATGCTTACCTTACATCATGGAGACCTTAAGTAGCAGCGTCATCTCACCGGCCCTTGATGGGGCTTTAATAAGTCATTATATAACTGTGTCTTTATCCAATAAACTATGTTCTAGATATCTGACTTACACCCTTTCCCCACACTACCCACATCCAAGTGCCTTGCATAGGCAGTATCTAGGGACTGCAATTACAACCATCAAGAGAAACCCTCAAGTCTGCAGCCATATCTTACATAGCTGCAGGAAGTACTCAAATATTTAGGGTGTACTTTTAAATTTTAAACAAGGAGTTTGGCATTTTTGATAGAGTTGAATTAGGGATTCTCTTAGAAAATTACAAGGTTTGATAATCTTGAACCTAAATTCCTGGTGCTGGAAAAAAAATTAAACCCTAGATAAAGGATTTCAAAACAAGCCCAGGCTTTTTCTTAGAGACTGTGCGTAGGGAAGAGAAGATGGAGAGAGGAGGTTTCTCAGAGGCCCCGAGCTTCCTGAACATTCACCTGGTTCCTGACACGTTAACATGGCAGAAGTTTCTTCCTCATTTCTGGATCTTAAAGCTCCTGGTGTTCAGAAGAAGAACACTGAGGCACGCTGTTAGGGAGCGATCTCTCCTGACACTCAGGAAATACTGTGATGCTGAAGGGCCAGCAAGATGGGACAGCCCCTGGTTAATAATAACGTCGTCATTCCTAGCTGTATCAGTGACAGCCATTGCACTGGAAAGGCAGGCTCTCACTGTTTGGCCCATAGTATGTACTCAGTGAACGTGAACTGAACGAAGCAAAATGAACAGCCCAGTTTTTGCAGAAGGACAATGGAACTAATGAACACCGCCTGCTTGGCCTTGCAAAAGTTTTGCATAGTTTTGAAAATTAATCAGTGCATCTAAGTGGGAAGGCACTCGTCCTTCCAATACAGTGTACAAGATGGAAAAGCCTTGTCTTTAAAGGGGATTATTGGATGAGCTGCCCACCTGGCAGCTTTGTCTAGTCTTCTAGACAGCTTCAGTTAACTTGTCTGAACAATATGCTAACTACCCTTAAGTGTATTCCTCTGTGTTCTGAGGCCATCTTTAGATCCTCAAGAAAGGCTGCTGAGTGGATGACACAACTGGTTTCTTAATAATCTTACCAAATAGAGAGCCCAAGACATTTTCCAATCTCATCTCAGCCTTATATGATTTATTCCTTTCATAGGACATAAATGATAATCCATCTATGACTTAGTTCTTGGGGTAGGGACAATTTCTTCTCCTTATGCCCCTCCTCCCCGTGTGCATGCAGAGACACTTGTGTGCATGGGGGCTAGAGGCTGACGCTGGATGTCTTCCTCAGCAGCTCTCCCATCTTTTTGCGATAAGGTCTCTCACTGAGTCTGGCTCAGACTCTTTCCTCTAAACTGACTGGCCAGCAAGCCCCGGGAATCCTCCTGTCTCTATTTCCAGTCCTGTTTCATCCACTGGTTCTGAGCAATAGAACTTGGACCCTCACACTTACACTGTAAATGTTTACGAACCAAGCCATCTCCCAGCCCCTTTTCTTCCCATAAGAGGTCGAGCCTTGCATTCTTCCTGTGTCTTCTGAGCTCTGTGGCTGCTTCTGCTCTCTGACTGTTCTACCAGTCTCCCTGAAACTAAAGCACTGGCTTGAGCTTTGAGAGCCAAACCCACAAGGTTAAGGCTAAGGTTATAATATATCCACATAAGTTTTAAGAGACATCACTAAAGGAAGCCACAGATATCTCTAGAGCATTCCCCCTTAGCTTGCTTGGCTTTTGTTGTCTGGGAGGAAAAATAGTTCACCCAGCTGTCTTTCTAAGAAGTTTAACTTCATTTCAAACAGACAACAGCATGTCATACAAAAGTCTGACAGGTTCTGTGCTACACGCTGCTGTTTCTTGGGTAGCCTGAGCAAGTCACTTGGAATCTTTGATACTCAATGCTATAAAATGATGATTTTGAGGAAATAAAAAACTATTTCAATATAAAAGTTGTACTTAGTGTGATTTCAAGGTCATTCTGTTTCTGGCTTAGACATGCAGAAGTCATATGAGGAATGCCTTTCTGTGGTTTATTGGTTAAATATATATATATTTATACACAATGAGTGATAAGTTATATTCATGATAAATTATAGTGATAAAATATATTCATGTTCTTTCACTGTACATCATAAGAAAATACTATTTTTACTATAATTTGAAGATTTCCTTGGCCTGCTTGCTTTTTTTCCCCATTGACATGCTTTATTGTTTCAAGTTATTTTCACAGAGGTTTTTGTTGTTGTTTTTTTGTTTGTTTGTTTGTTTGTTTCCAGACAGGGTTTCTCTATAGCTTTGGAGCCTGCCCTGGAACTAGCTGGGCCTCGTACTCACAGAGATCTGCCTGCTTTTGCCTCCTGAGTGCTGGGATTAAAGGTGTGCACCACCAACGCCTGACTGCACAGAGGTTTTTATGACTCAAACTTTGATGTACTTTCAAAATACCCTGGCAACTCAACTCAGTTTCTCAACAACTCTAAACTTGACTTCCAGATTTTTAGTGGATCCAGTAGTCCTGTTTCAGGCCTGTGGGGATGTATTTAATGTCTGAACTAGTGAGGATCAGAACTACAAGACGAGAAGTGGGACACAGTGTGAAGCCCTAAGGGCTCCAACCCCCTCCCCTTCCAGGCCTCCTGTGCCTTGTTAGCTACTGAATGTCGTGGAGTTTCACCTCTCACTCAGTCACACACCTGTGCCCATAAGTCATGATACATGGCTGCCCATCCTTCTCATTTCCTTCTCTTTAAAACCCTTAACAATATCTCTGATTTTACTTTCTTATTTAATTTATGGGAAACCTACATCCTAATCTTCCTTCCTTCCTCCCTCCCTCCCTCCCTCCTCTCCCCCCCTCTTTCTTTCTTTCTTTCTTTCTTTCTTTCTTTCTTTCTTTCTTTCTTTCTTTCTTTCTTTCTTTCTTTCTTTCTTTCTTGTTTTTTAAGACTGGATTTCTCTGTGTAGCTTTGGCTGTCCTAGAACTTGCTCTGTAGACCAGGTTGGCCTCAAACTCACAGAGATCCACCTGCCTCTGTCTCCCAAGTGCTAGAATCAAAGGCTGCACCACCATTGTCTGGTGACTTAACAAACTATTCTTGTGGGTAACTCCAAAGTGTTTAATAGGTTTATTTGGAACAAAAGACAACTGTTTCATACTTTAGAGCAGGACTTTCAACCTTCCTAATGCTGGGACCCTTTAATACAGTTCCTCATGTTGTCGTGACTCCAACCATAAAATTATTTTGATGATACTTCATAACTGCAGTTTTGCTACTTTCGTGAATTGCAATATAAATCTCTGCTATGCAGGATAACGGCTATGTGACCATTGTAAAAGGGATGTTTGATTCCCCCCCCACACCCCACCAAAAGGTCATGACTGCCTTAGATAAACAAAAACATGTGCTACTTCAGGGTGTGAGTCAGAGGAAGAAGTTAATATTTCATCAATTATAGGAAATAAATTTATTTTCAGCCAGGGTGCCTCAGACAGGAAATTATTGAGCTAAAGGCCGGTGAACTCCAGATGCATAAGAAGGATCCCAGAGAGAGGTCTGGGGCTATCTATGTAGCTCCACCATTGAACCCATCTGTCAAATGATCATTGGGGATGATGTTGACTGTACCTCAGTCCCATGATTGGGAAGGTTCTGCATATGCTGCACCGAACAGGGTGAGCGAGCATTTCTGAGGCAGACAGTTGGTAGCAGGCCGGGAGCCATAGAAGGATCAGAGGCTCAGACTGTACCCAGGACAAGAATTTTTCCTCCTTGATTCCAGAGCTCAACACCTGGGAAAGAAGAGCAGGGTGAGACACAGCTTTCAAGCAGGATTTGCCCCCTCTCATTCCCTTTGGCTCTCTCTATTGGTGTGAAAGCTGGAGGCGAGGCTACTCCCAAATGCAGGTTGTCCTGGAACATGCATGAAGTCTAGTTTAAGCAAACTCTTCAAACATCTGCACCAGTTCCCAGGAATGTTCTGTATGCTACTCACCCCTCGGAAGCAGCTGTGGATAGCACTTTCCACGGGACACAAAGTGCAGCTCTCTCCCACGACCGTCAGAATCTGCAAAGGCAACCTCATGTAAGCTGTTGAATGAACTTAGTGTGCCTGAGTAACGGAGGTCATGCATGTTAGTATTCAGGCATCTGTACTGGCCTGTCCTTGGGGTTCTGACAGGACACAGCCCCAGCTGCAGCCACTAAGAGCACCACCTGTGCACATTCACTATGTTCCCTTTTAAAAGGGCCCTGCCCACCTCCCATCCATCTCTCTTTCTTTCTCTCCCTCTCTCTGTTCTGCTCTCTCTCTCTCCCTCTCTCTCACCCTCTCTTTCCCCTCTCCTGGACTCCTGTCTCCCAAGGCTGGTCTCCCAACTCCCCCTTTTATGATCCCTTTTCCTAATTAAAAAAAAACCCTCTGCTTGAATTCTGTCGCATGGCATCTTTGTCTTGCACACACTGATTTTCTTAAATTACAACAATGCAAGCAACAAATACCAGACATCTGAGAAGAAACGGAGCATCTCAATCAAGCTTCAGGTTTTGTGTCGAGTTGGAACAAGGAATAAAAAAGATGGGAGGAAGACCACAGAAGGAAGCCACTGAGGCAGCAAAGGGAAAAATGTCTGCTGTCTGACTTCTTAGGATCCAAGGCAGATTATTTTCATCTTTCTTTTCTCTGTTCCCTGATGAAGGTCACAGTGCCACTGCTTTCAAGTTCAAGGTGGCTTTAAGAAATATCTTGTTGAGTATTTTCACATCATCTCATTTGAATACATGCCAACTTCATCCCTTGTTTTGCTTCTATGTGAAAATGTTTGACTTAGAAAATGTCAAAGAGGGGTGACTGAGATTGGCTTGTAGTTTCAGTCCATGGATTCTGGGCTGTGGTGAGGTAGAGCATCAAGAGAGAAGGCTGTAGCAGGGCGTACCTCATGGTGACCAAGGAGAATAGGGACGAGAAGCCCATGGGAACAGATCTCTGTTGACCTAGCTCCTTTAACTAGGTCATAAACATGAAAGTTTCTACCAAACAATCCATTCAAAGTCTGTCTAAGCTGTCAGTTATATCAGAGCCCCCATGATCCAGCCGCTTCTCAGTGATTGGATCTACCAGTTGGGTGCCAAGCTTTCAATTCAAGAGTTTTTTTTTGGGGGGGCATTTTATTTGCAACATAACTCCAATCTTCAAAGTGGGGTGGTAGTCATCATTATTGAAAGGAGGGACTGACAAGAAGTGAAGTCACTATGTCAAGAAGAGACGTCTACACATTCACTGCAGCCTTATTCAGGACAGCCAAGATATAAGACCAATCTAGGTGTTTGTTGACATTAATGAATGCTATCCAGCATTTAAAAATAGGGACTTCTGTCATTTGATTTAGCATGGATGAGCCTGGAAAATGTGTGCTAAGTAAAATTGAAATTAGCCATATACAGAATTACTGCATAATCTCTCCTATATAGGGAATTAAAAGAGATGAATAGAAACAGAAAGTAGAATATGAGATTTTGGAGTTGGGGGTAGAGTGGGGAAATTAGGGAGATTGTTGCTCAAAGAGTATAAACTTACAATTTATGATGATTAGGTTCTGGGGATCTAACACTCAACAGTGGATTGTTAGTGACACCATCTTGTTCACTTGACATTTGATATGAGATCAGTTTTTGGGTACCCTTATCTATACTCTCATACCAATAGTGACCATGGGTATGACAGTTACTTGTGATACACTATGAAGTAACATCCCTCCTCTTCTTTCCTTTTCTTTTTTATTCCTGTTTTTATTTCTTCTTTTGAAATAGGATCTTAAAAAGTTGGTCTCAAATTCCTGAGTTCAAGTAATCCTACCACCTCACTTCCAGAGTAACTGGAACTATAGGCATGTATACACCACACCACACTTCATATATTTCATACATATAATTTTTGTTAATTAAATGTTTTTAAAACTAAATATATCAAGAGATTACTGAGAGATGATGACAATTTGCTCAAGATAAAAAAAAAGCAAGTGTGTTGCATGATTGGGGTCTCATTCTGGAAGTCCTGTCTCTTTATTGAAGGGACAAAGCTTACTAGATTTTATTTATTTTTTCCAATGGCTCAATTGTCCTTGCATTCTGTCATTCAGCCACATTTACTTGGGGAGGTGGGGTGGAGCAACTAAGGGACTGACAACTCTGTGACTTCCGAGATGATGATGAATTTGACTCTGGTTTCTCTGTGCACAGATGTGTGGACCAATCACCTTCACTTATTTCCATTCGAATAGGAGTCCCAGTTTCACATCTGATGCCTTGCTCAGCAAGGCTGTCAGACACACTGTCTGTAATTGCAACAACCCCCTGCTGAGTCCATCAACTCAAATAAACATCCTCCTAATCAGGAAAGTGGCACTTAGAACCTCTTTGCTGACAATTAGCCAGACAGAAGTCAACAAACATTTTCATACTAGTAACAAGGTGGTTTGTGCTTTAAATAATAATCCTGTCATCAATAGAATATAAGTAACTACTCCCTATGTTACTTAGTCAGCAACAACAACAACAACAAACCAACAGATCATTTCCCATCTCTGGACTTCTGAATATTGACAATCTACCTGGACCACTTATGAAGAGATTGCTGATTTAACATTCTTCTTCCTCTGGTGTGTTTACCCCTAATGAAAACAGAGATCTCAGTTCACATGTGAAATATGCTGGTAGAAGACCTGGGATCACCAGCTCTGTGATTCTAATACTAGTAAAATGAAAGTTCCCCACTGTAGTGGCGTTTAACCTGATGTTTCCCTTTTAGATATCTACATAAAGTTTTTGTGAGTTAATTGCCTATTTGGCTAATTTCTTGCAGGTGTTCTATCCAGAAGAATTAAGTGTGACTAAGTGGCATGCTGGCATGGACAGAATGGCACTTGAAATGATAATTAGCATTCCTAGGGGATGATTTGAATCACATAGTGAGGACTGGAATTTTCTATGGGAGGAATCCATGTTCGATTCTGTAATGGAAGTCAATGGGATGATAATTTGTTATGCAAATCACAGATCTTCTTCCCCACAGCCTTCTCAAAAGCTTGCTGGTACTCACAGGTCGAGAAAGAAGAGGTGGTAGGAGCCAGCATATCAGCCCACACTGACCTTGATTGAGTTTGAAATGAGTGGATTTTTAAAATCCACTGAGACTGGTATTAACTTGGAGCCATCAGGAATAGTCAGGAAGAGAATACAAAGAATTCTAGAGGAGAGGGAAAATGCCACTCTACCAGACCCTTTTTTTTTTTTTTTTTTTACCACATCCACTTTGAAATTGGCTACTGTTATCAGTCTGGTAGGATACATGGTTGAGCAGCCTATGCCTCCCCCGGCTTTCTACCTGCTTGAGTTCTGAGACATGGAGTTGTCAGGGAGGAGCATCTGTAATGGTGGTTGCCAGAGACATGCCTCAGACAGCAGAAAGCCTGCAGTAGATCTATGTGCTGTCAAAACCACTGGAACGGCAATGAAGTGTTTATACCTATATCTGGAATTCTTGAATCAGGCTGTTCAGCATAAAGTAAGAGCTTGCAACTAATAACTGGGCAGAGCTGCCTTAAACCAGGCCATCACGAAAATTGGCCTCTGCTCTCTGGATTAGTTTGCTTTTTTGATGCTGTCAAACATCAGCATGTTTGACATGTTCAAAAAGCAACTTGTGGAGGAAAAGTTTATTTGGCTTATAGGTCTCTGATAACAGTCTATCGCTGAGGGAAGTCAGGACAGGAACTCTAGCAGAACCTGAATAGGAAAGCATGGAGGAAAGCCACCTACTGGATTCTTTCCCATGACTTGACCAGCCTGCTATTGTATAGAACCCAGGACCACCTGCCCAAGTGTGGCTGCATCTGCAGTGGGCTGGACCCTCTCCTATCAATCATTAATTAAGACTATGCCTTATAGACACACCCACAAGATGGAGCCATTTCCTCAATTAAGGTTCTCCTCTCTCTAGTGAGTCTAGTTGTGTTAAGTTGACACAAAACAAACCCAGTGTGCTCTTCCTTCATAATCTTTCTGGCTGAAAGAAGTCTTTAGAGCTGCTCCTTCACTGACTGCAAGAAAACCCCATCCATTGTGTGGTTCCCAGCAGAGAAGAGGGAAGAAGGAACACCTTTGGACCATGAAGACGCTTTTCCTCCCATAAAACTATGCAAAAACCTCACTGGATAGAGTTGAGGCAGATAATTTCCTCTGCATTCCTCAGAGCTGACTAGGACCTTTCTGAAACCAGTTTGGACCATTCAAGATGTTTGCTAACTGTCCTTTGCTTATTGTGGAATTTCCATATCATTAGCCTTACATAATTACATTTTCCAACATGTATTTGATGTTATGACACATCTGAACACTCCATATAGGAACAGAAAAATATAGACCCTATTCTTAGAAAACCCAGACTAACCCTATAAACTGCCCCTTTTATCCACCTTAGTTTAGGAATTATTTTCAGTTTATTGGGCTTATCAGTAAGATGTGACTCTGTCCACATCTTGCCCCTGGAGTGTGCACTATTGCTTTGCAATTAAAACTGTTACCTAATTCCTTTGTCTCACAGCTCAATCCCATCTCTGTGAGTGACAACTTCTATGCCTCTCTATCACTCCTGAGACCCTCCTAACCTTCACTGCCAGCAACATTTTAACCTTACTGAAAAATTTAAAATCTGCTGTCAACTCTGGTCAGACAAGCTTCTTTTTGCAATAGTCAGCAGTGACTGCAGAGACCCATAATTGGCCAAAGTACAGAAAATAAATGGCCGTTGAGTACCCAGCCATAAATGAAACATCTTTATTACCTCCTCCTCAAGGTTCAGGGAGCATCACAAAAGAATCCAAGAGCCGGAGGCAATGGGAATAGATGTGTGGGATGCTAATTTCAGGGCACGGCATGGCTACAGCCCTCTCAAACTCAGAGCAGCTATGGTCTGCTACACAAAAACCTATACAAGATTGGCTCTGTCAGTCTCCTGTCATGGGCCCATTCTTCTCTGAGGATGTATACGCAGTTAATGATTGATGGAGGAAGAAGAGATATATTCTTTAGTGATGTAGCCATTGGTAATGACTCCCAAACTTCTATAATCAAACTCTTACCTACCTGCCTGTAAACAACCCTAAAGTAACTCACTGGATCACACACAGAGAAAGACATGAAAGTTGAAGGAACCTGGTTTGGAAGAGGAAGGGGATTGTCTGGAATTGGAAGGGAACAAGGGAGGGAAATTGTATATGTGTGTGAATATGATTGAAAGAAATTATGTATATGTCATGATGAAACCCATTCTTTTATATAATATTGTGCTGATAGAAGCATTAAAAACTTTAAGTCATCACTTTGCTTAGGGACTATGAACATTTTGGGATAAAGGGCATGGGTGGAGCTAGAGAGTATAAAACAGACTGAACAACTATCTGTGCAAAATAGATGCCTTCTCAAGAGTTAAGGAGAGCTGAGAGATCCTGTACATGGTTACAATATAGTAATAAGAAAGGAGTGGCCAAGCCAGGCGTTGGTGGTGCATTCCTTTATTCCCAGCACTCGGGAGGCAGAGGCAGGTGGATCTCTGTAAGTCCAAGGCAAGCCTGGTCTACACAGCTAGTACCAGGACAGGTTCCAAAGCAATCAAAGCAATACAGAGAAACCCTGTCTCAAAAAACAAAACAAAACAAACAAACAAACAAAAAACAAAAAGAAAGAAAAGGAAAGAAAGGAGTGGCCAGAGGTATTACCCGATGAGTAAGGTGCTTGCTGTACAAATCTGAGAACCAGTGCTCAGATCCCAGCACCCATGTCAAAAGCTAGGTGTGCCTCCAACCTCAACACTGTAGAGACAGGAGGATTGTGAAAGACCCTATCTCAAGGGAATAAGGCACAACGTAATAGGACAGTGCACTTCATGCCTTCCCTAGTCCTCAGTATTCTACACCCATAGGCACAGCCATGTGCACATAACACTTCTCCAGGAAACGCTGAAGAAGGCAACAAGTTGTGGTTGTGGCCTCTACCTGCACAGCACTGGAGAGCTGGCTAACAGGGACTCTACTTACATACACTGGGATTCTCCCTACCCCACTCTTTCTCCAGTGCTGAGGATGGAATTCAAGGTCCAGTGAAGAGAACCCAGCACCCAAGTCCCTCAGGGTTTTTTTTAACACTCCTCCCTGACCACACATTTTTAGAAGCTAAGCGTAGTATGCATCTGTAAGATGAGTACCAAAAACCCAAAATAACTTGTCTCCCCATGCAACATCCAATTTTGTACTCATCTATAAATGCATTTTCGTTTTCTGAACCTTTGATTTTCTTTCCATTAGTTAACCTTTGATTTTCTTTCCATTAGTTAGAACATCAGATAGTTGACGTTTTCCAATGAATGAGTAGCAGATGTTTTGCAAGAGAGTCAGAAATTTGTGGTTTGTAAAGAGAAGGATTAGGTTAAACTACGGAAGCTTTGCTTTTGCCGCTGTAGAATGTAGGCCCCATGCTGTAGATGGGAGCAGACAATGGAGGACTTTGAGATTAGGAATGAAAGACTGGATCTTAAATACCCTCCAAATATCGTGTATTAAAGTCACAGCTGCAGCTTCGTGCCATCAGGAAATAGATGAAAGGTGAAGAAGAGTGGCTTCTGAGCCTGCCGTGGGTGGTGCATGCCTTTAATCCCAGTATTGGGGAAGCAGAGTCAGGTGGATCTCTGTGAGTTCGAGGTCAGCCTGGTCTACAGAGCAAGTTCCAGGACAGGCTCCAAAGCCTCAGAGAAACACTGTTTGGAAATGCCAAAAGAAGAAGAGGAGGAGGAGGGAGAGGAAGAGGTGGAAAAAAGTGGGGGTCTCACAGTGATATTATGTGCAGGATATTATGTGATTCTAATCTCCTCCTTTCTCTTGCCCAGCATGAGAGGAGCAGCTTCCTTTTGCCCATGCTCCCATCATGATGTTTCAACTTGCTACATCCGCAAAGCAGCAAGGACAACTGACCATAGGCTGAAATTTCCAAAGCAGCAAGCCCAGATAAAGTTTCTACCTCTTAAGTTGACTATTTCAGACATTCTCTAAGAAAAAAGTGGCTCATACAGGATGACATATTTTGGGAAGTTTACCAGTTCAATGCAGAGGAAGAAACAGGGACAGGTTAGCCTTACTACATAAACATGAATTGACACTGTGGAAACAACCACAGGTTAGTATGACTGACGCCAATTGAGATTTCTTAGGTATTAAGATTTACCTGCTGTAGATCTGTTAGTAAGGCTCTCAAACCCTTCCGAGTCATGCGGGCTCGGGAGTCATTACCTCTCCTGTTGTTTTCCACATAGAGCTGAAACAAAGCTAGACATGTAAAGGGAAATAAAAATCTTCAGTTAAGTCCTTGTGTCATTGAAGAGTAGTATGTGCCATGAGGCAAGTTTCTTTGTGACTATTGGAGAAATGTGGAGTTATATTCTTGTTGTTGTCTTGTTCCTATGAAGGCCTTCAAGTATAATCCGTCAATAACTAATAACCCGTTACCCTCCCTCCCGTAATTCTAGACCTCAGTGGTGGAGGTTGGTGAATGAATGGTAAGGCGAGGATCCCAATTAATTAGTGGTTTCTGGATAATCTCTAAAAGCATAAATATCAAGGGCAACCAAGCAATGAAAACCCGGACAGAAGAGATTTTTTAAAATCCTGGGACCCTCATGACTGTAAGCATTTTTCTTAAATATAAACAAGATGAGGGCTGGTGAGATGGCCCAGCAGTTAAGGGCACTGGCTGCTTTTCCAGAGGGCCTGGGTTTGGTTCCTAGTATCCACAAGAAGATCCACAACCATCCGTAACTCCAGCTCCAGGGGATCTGACTTTCCTTTGCTGGCCATTGCAGGCACCGCACTCCTATGGTACACAGGCATGCATGCAGGCAAAAATACCCTTAAAATGAAATTAAAAGCTCAAAAACCAACATAAAACCAAGCCCAGCCAGCCATGGTGATTCATGCTGAAGAGGAAGTCATTATGATTCAGAAGCCAGCAGAGAGGATGACACACTTGGGGCTGGGGAGTCACCACACTTCAGAACACACTTAACTTCTGCAGCGTTACCTCTGTACTTGGTAAGAGGGCTGTCCCCTGAGAGAGCAAGCAGAGCAGCAGCCACAGGCCGAAGCTTGAGAACACCGGATCCTGTGCTATGGAGTCACAAACCATAGACAAGTGAGGGGAGGGCAGTGTTCTTTAGATGAACTGATTATTGGATGCTTCTCACTGTTTGCTAGTTCCTGTGAAGGCCTTCCAATCCAGGCCACCAATGGCTATTTCACAAATTGATACCACGCTGATAGCTTCTCATGGTCTCTTCATACATTTAGAACTTGGCAAAACAGGGCATGAGTGAAAATGTTTTTCCTGTTCATTCATTTATACATCAATTCATTCAGTAACTATTTACCGGATGCTTTTCTGTGATAAACACTGTGCCAGGGACTGGGAGTGCAGATGTGGAGTGGACAACCTTATTCTCGGATATTCATCTGCTTGCATTCCACACAGCAAAGATGAGGACAAGAATAAAAGGCATAGCCCAGTAGGGGTGGCACATGCCTTTAATCCCAGCATGAGGCAGCCGCGGTGCAGAGGAAGGAGGATCTTTGTGAGTTTGAGGTCAGCCTAGTCTACAGAGTGAGTTTAGAACAGCCAGGGCTACACAGAAAAACCCTGTCTCAAATGAATGAATGAATGAATGAATGAATGAATGAATGAATGGCATGTGTCCTCTCCAAAAGCACTCATGTGCTCTAGCCTAGATTCTGACTGTGGTCTGCACATTAACTGTGTAGCTTTCAATCCTGGACAGTTGTTTTATCAAAGGTAGGAAGGCTGTTATAGACAAGCACACAGTTGAAAATACACTCATTTATCTAATACTTGTGATGTTGGAAATTAAGAAAGAAACAGCTATAAGTAATTAGCAAATGATTTATGTTGTGTTTGCCTCCCAGAGGCATGTCAATGTCATCACATTGTCTCCTCCTCTCCCTCCTCCTCCTCAAAGAAACCAAGAAAGGGGATAAAAACATCCCCATCTTAGCAAAGTACACACCATACACACACTCATGTGCCCACACACTATACATATACACATGTGCCCACACACTTTATATACACATGTGCCCACACACTATACACACATGTGCTCATACACTTTATACACACATGTGCCCACACACTATATGCACACACATGTGCCCACACACATACACACATGTGCCCACACACTATCCACACACACTATCCACACACATGTGCTCATACACTCTACACACATGTGCCCACATACTCTGTACACATGTGCCCACATACACTAAAACACATGTGCTCACATACTCTACACACACATGTACCAACACACTATACACACGTGTCCATAAACTATACATACACATGTGCCCACATACTCTACATTCACACATGTGCCCACACACTCTGCACACACACACACACACACACACACACACACACACACATACACATCTGCAAAGTCAGAGCAGGACCTACCTTCTGAGAGGATGTAAACTATTCCTTGTCTATGCATTGGATATCCAGCTCTATCCCAGTCAAAAACCCAACTAAGCCAAAACTTTGAAGAAAATAAACAAGAAAAGGAAAGAAATGAACAAAAATTATGCTACCAGGAAGGAAGCAAGTATAGTATATGCACATCCATACAGTTACCCTTTCAAAGGGTGGGGACTCTGCTCTGGCATGGGAACGTGTTTGTAGAAAAGAGATTCCCTGCTTCTAACTATCTATGAGTCATTTGTGTGACTGACACGTAGGAAAACTTTTTTCCTGATTGAGTGAATAATGAGTCAGTTAATGACAAATAATCAAGCCAGCAAGGAAACATCTGACACATCCGACCTCAAGTGAACATTAGACAGAACCAATTGGCCAGTGGCCAGAGACTTTTCAGCAACCCCCACATCCTCACCTGTCATACACGGCCATGAGAAGGCTCAGAGTGAGTTCAGGAGCTCTTGGATGCACTTGAGCTGTTTTTCCCATCCCAGTTCTCTGAAACAGCTCCTGGAGCTCCCGAAAAAGCTGATGTATAGAAAGGGAGATCTCCGTGCTCTTCCCAAATCGTCCATGCAATAGAACTTGCTGAATCAAGGAGCTGTTTAACAAGTCCACTGCAGGAAGTGAATGAAAGATGGAGCCTTATTTTCTGATGAGCATAAATGCTTTCAAACACAGCAATTTTCTCCTGGTATTTAAGTGAGACTATTTTGTTTTCAGCAGTGACCATTTTTTTTTTTTTTTTAGGAAATTAAATATATTCACTGTGGACCCCAATCTTTTTTTGTGTGTGACGACTCTGCCATGAGTATTCTGGTGGTCTATTTTTGGAAAATTGTGTTCCATTAAAGCAGGAAAACACTATTGCTGGGACAGTTGCTGAAGTACAGTTTTGTAGACTAAAATTAAAAAGAGGCAGAAACTTGGCTGTGGATCTCTGTATCTGCTTCCATCAGGTGCCGGGTGGAGGCTCTATGATGTCAATTAGGGTAGTCACCAATCTTATTACAGGGGAAGGCCAGCCCAGCATCCTCTCCGCTATTGCTAGGAGTCTTAGCTGAAGTCATCCTTGTGGCTTCCTGGAGGTTTTCCCGGCACCAGGTTTCTCCTTAAAGTCATATTGGCCACCTCTATCATGATCTCTATCATTTCTCTTCCCTTTCATCCTGCTCCCAACTCGATCATCCTGATCCCTCATGTTCCCATCCTCCTTTCCCTCCCCTCTCTCCCTCTCCCACTCCCAGGTTACCCAGAGCATCTCAGGAGGGATTATAGCAAGGGGCGGGGGTGGGGTGGGGGGTCAAGACCATAATGGGGAAACACACAGAGACAGCTCACTTGAGCCTGTGGGAACTCACAGACTCTGGATAGACAGCTAGGGAGCCAGCATAGGACCTATGCATCTGGGTGACAATTGTGTAGCTTGGTCTTTTTGTGGGGCTTCTAGCAGTGGGACTAGGACTTGTCCTTAATGCAGTAGCTGGCCCTTTGGAACCTGTGGTGGGAGGTCTTATTCAGCTTGATGCAGGGGGAGGAGCTTGGTCCTGCCTCAACTAGAGATGCATGGGAGGCCTTACTCCATCTGAATGGAGACAAAGGAGAAATGGATGGGATGGGGGTGGGTAGAGGGAAGGTGGGGAGGGGAAGAGAGGAGAGGATGGAAGGGAAATGGTGGTTGGTATGCAAAATAAATTTTAAAATGATGAAAAAAGACCCTGCCTCCCAGAAGATCAAAGAAAGATCAAAATAAAATGATGTAATAGGAAAGAAAAAGAGAGGCAGAAACTTAAAGAATATAAGTCTAAAGAAGTTGAAACTCTATGGTGATGAAGTGGGAGAGATATTTTTGCATTGTGCCCTGGGAAGACTGAGCATTAGTCTTTACTGTTTGAACACAGATTTCCTGTCCACTGTCTAGCTTCAGAGGATATAGTGTATTGGAATGTTGTGTACACAATTGCCATCATAAAAAAAAAAGATAACCCCCAACATCCTAAAAACAGTGGCTGAATTACCCTACTCTGTAGGTCTGGTCTTTGACAATATCACTTTTTAAAAATCTTGTTTCCATCAATATTATTGTCTAGAGACAGCACTTCATAAAACCAAGGCTACTCACAAAAACAGTAGTTTATTTCTCACAGGCACACATCTATATTACTATCACGTAAAAAGTTTACAAGGCAAGGAATGGAGAGGAGAATGAAATCAAGCTAGCCCTCTAGTTTCTCGCCAACAGAGGGTGACAGACAGAATTAATAAACTGTCCCTGCACCTAAGAGCTGGGGATGTCAAGAGCCCCAAGAGCTGCTGGCATTTAAAACACTTGGGCTTGTGAAATGATAAAATGCTGTACCTCTCACTACTTCTCGTAAATCACCCTCACAGATAAGGGATCTACCAAGCATAATAAAACTTTTTATTTGTTTTCTGATATTGCTTTGAAGGGAAGAGTCTCAGGCAGAGGGGAGCAGGCTTTGTGAACAGGGTTTAAATACAACCTAGTCACGGTCTGTAAACTCTTTCATCATTGATCACAAGCCCCTATCACCTGGGCCTGGCATTTGGAATGCCGGGGGCTACTGTCTTTGGTGAGAGTTCTATATTATAGCAATGCAGATAAAAGTGCTGTCCATTAATCTCACAAGATTCAAATACTGATAGTCCTGGATCCTGCTATTTGTAGCTCATGTGATTCTTTATCTTGGTGTTTGGGAATTTTTATTTTGTTTTCAAAAATCCTGGCCCACCTTTCCTATTGCTGTCAGTAAAGCAACATATGGGTGGCTTGCTCACAATGGGCTCTCTCAACCCCACCCTCTTGAATATTATCATCAACCGTTTAAATGCACAGGTCTAGCCTTCCTGATCTAAGCATCTGTCTGTCTGTCTGTCTGTCTGTCTGTCTGTCTGTCTGTCTGTCTGTCTGCCTGCCTGCCTGCCTGCCGGCCTGCCTGTTTGTCTGCCTGTCTGTGAAATGAACATCACACATCATCAAGATCAGATTGTCTTGAGTGTCACCAAGAAATTGTACTTACATTGGCAAAGAGTTTGCATAGATCGTAATTTGAAAGCTGTTCTATAGACAGAATTTTCAATCCTATTAAGAGCACCTGCGGAGAAAACATGAAGCATGGTGGATAAGGTTTATTTCATTGAATATATCCCACATCCTGGGAGGGAATCATAGAGCTCCTGTAGCCTTATTTTGTATTTGAGACAATTAAGATAGATGATGTTATTCTACCTGTAAATGTTAATAAAAGATACATGACAGTTTCACAACATAGCTTTTTGTTGTCCATGACATATTTCTTGTCTGACAAGACTAGTGATTGGTCTTCACAGCTAGCAAAATTTAAAACTGTAGATGATATCCTCATGTGTTAATGCTGGTAATGCAGTTCAGGAAAGCCTTATAAAGTCTTAAACATTAATTGTTTAATTTATTTTAGGTATCTGAAATTGCCTGCTAAAGCTGGTTATTGATGGTACAAACCAGTGGTCTTCAGAGTGTCGTCTCCAGCACAGCTACATCTACATCACCTGGGGCTTGTTACAGATGCACATCCTAACTTGGCTGTAGCATGTTGTCAACACACTCCAGGAGCAGGCACAGTAATGTGCACTTGAATAAGGACTTCAAGTAGATGTGATATAATCTGAAGTTTTGAAAGCTTCTTGTACAAAATAAATTTATTGATCCTAGAACAATTGTCTAAGGTCCAGGGAACTTGCAAATGACCTTTTAGAAATTATCTATAGACAATAAGCTCATCTAAAGATCTTCGTATCAGTCACCGTATCTTCCTTTCAAATACATGAATATATCTATAGGTTAACATTCACAAATAGAAACAAAAAATAAAATTAAGTCTATTATTCTGTGCCAAATCCAGTCACTGGATACTGACTTAATTGAAGACTCTCTTGACATGGTCTGTTTGTTTGCAACAGCAGAGAAAGTCAAACAGATGTTCTAATGGCTAGTATTTTATTTACTTGATTCAGATGGGTGGTATATTATAATATGGATATAGGATATTATTGTGCTTTCTCCTCCTATTTTTTTAGCAAGTATATTATGTGGTGAGAAATTCACCCCTCCTGCACCTGTCTCACTGACCACGCCCATTGGGGGTGGGGACAGGGGCGATGTGATGTGGAAGAACTAGGTCTGGGGGTCAGAAACCCTGGCACTCTCTCTTACTTCCTGGATGGAGAACATCTGGAGGCACCCTCGGGACTGGTATCTGCTGGTGTTCATCTGTCTCTGTTGTAAGTTATTTCTCCCTGAATAAACATCTATTCAGCCTATCTGTTTTCCCCGATCCTTATTTTTCCACATTAACATTATCAAATTATTCGTGATGTATTTTATTACATGAAATTTACATCTCAGCTCACAGTAGCCATATGTCAAGTATTCAAAAGTCACATGTGGTTAGAGACTGTGTATTGACAGTTCAGCTTTAGAGAATGCTTGTGAGAGAAGCTACATGGGGTACTGACCAGGTCCCCAATTGTTGGCTATGCATCTCGCATCCGGGCTGCTAGCTAAGCTGAGACAGCTGTCATCATTGTTCGATATGAACAATATCGTGTGCCTCACTTAGGTTGCCTGAGTAGGATATAGTTGGTAAATAGAAGGTTTGGCTAAGTAACAGTGGTGAATGTGAGAAACAGAGTCAGTTAATTGACTGAAGAGGAAGCAAAATTCAAGAAGAAACGTAAGAAAGAAAGCCAACGATAGTGGCAGAAAGCAGTCACTGAAGGTCAAAGAATGACAGTTTTCATGTCCTGACCACCTGTTCCTAAAAACCCAACACAGAGGCTTGATATTGCTTATAAATGCTTGACTGATAGCACAGGCTTGTACTAGCCAACTCTTACACTCAAATTAACCTACATTTCTTATCTATCTTATCAAAGATAGATATCTATCTATCTTTGCCCTGTGGCTCATGGCTTGTTACCTCACTTTCTATGTGTAGCTGGCTGACATCTCCAGATTCCCCTGACTCTGCCCTTCCTCCTCTGTATGCATCTACCTCAGCCAGCAAGGAAACACAACCATGACTCTTCTTCAAGCAGTTTTTTCAGGAACCTTGTACATCAGCTTCTGCTTCTCCCAGCCCCAGCAAGCCCTTAAATGTGCTCTCACAGCCCAATCAGCTCATGCCACCTGGCGATCCTGGATAGGCCACAGATGGAGATCCATCAAGCACTTCCAAATAAGGCTTGTTTACAGCTAAGCTTGAACTACCTGGCATCCAGCTAGGCACCATCTTGGGGCTGTGGCTTCCCACACTCCTCCCATCATTCTCTCTGTGTCACCCAATCTCTTTTTTGCCCCACTATCAGCCAGTCCATTTGTTTTATTAACAATTAGCATAATACACAGCAGGTGAACTTCAGAAAGCAGAGACAAGCTGTGGGTTTGATACCCACATACCACAAGAATATCAGCTATGCAAAGCTAAAATATCATCTGTTTATTAATTTAACTTGACTCCTGAAGTCTTTGAAAGAGTAGGCTCAGGATAGCCATGATAGTAGACCTCAACATGCAAAGGACTGAGTGGAGAAGAAAGGACGAGAATTAACCCCTGAAGCATATGATTTTTAGATGACTTTTTCAAGATCTCTTACCCAAAGGGAAGATGAGAAATCCGGAATAACATGAAGACTGAATTACAGGGGCAGGAGAGATTCTAGAATACATATGTGTGTGTGTGTGTGTGTGTGTGTGTGTGTGTGTATACATATATACATATATACATATATACATATATACATATATAATGTGTATATATATATACACATTCATGCTAGGGAGGAGGAGCCAGAAGAGAGAGACTAGTTGTAGACTCAAAGAAATCTAGGACTAGGAAAATTTTGTCATAGCCAAATCCCTTTGGGGTAGCACATGTGACATACCTTCACTTCTCTTCTAATGAACTATTTTCCTTAATCTGAGTTCCTGAAATGCTACATTTATTAATGACAACTTTCCTCTGTCCATAGGGAAATGAAGCCCAAGTCTATACATATTAAGGTGTGTGCATCAATGTAACATCACAATTTACCCTCCAAATCTTGGTTCAAGGACTCCATATTTAAGGCATCAGGTCAACTGAGTTTTTCCCGCTTGATTTCAACTTGGAAATGTGGATCACTCTCCTGTTGGGGTTTGCACCTTGAGAATTAAACCAACACAAAGAAAAAGAGCAGAGATGTGCTGGGTGCACTCCTGCCTGCTGATGGCTTCTGGGCATAGCATAGGCTAGTCTTGTCTTTCACTTTAGCATTAGTTAACAGAAACAACCATATAGATTTATAATGTAAAATGTTTTCCTCAGTGTAGGAGATGAAACATGGACATGTATTAGGCAAGCTACTCTACCACTGGGCTATACTCCTCCCCCAAGTCCTACTTTGTATAATATGTTGCTTTAGAATATGTACACATTGTAGATCAGTTACACAGATATAACCAATATTTGCTTTACCTAAAACAATTATACCTCTTTGGTGGTGAGAACAGTTAAGATCTCGTCCCTTAGCAACCAACAAGAATGCAATGCATTGTTGTCATACCATCATCTCATTATAAAACAGTTCTCTCCATGGAGTTATCAATAACACAAGGTAAGCCTCTTTGAACAAAACTTTCTGTTGCAGCTGAATATAGCTAACACTAGTAGAGAGAGAGAGAGGCTGGATGGGAGAGGGTGCACAACTGAAGTGATTGGTTTCGCTGAGTATCCCATCCCTATTCCCCAAGAGGAAGACTAAAATAAGATCTGATGATGGTATCCGTTCTTGTCTGAGAGCTACTGTTTTCTTTATGAATGGGGATGAGTTCACTCACTTAGGTGGTGTGCTATTTCTTTTATGTCAATGTAGCATAAGCAAGAGCCATCTTCAAAGAGGGAACCTCAATTGAGAAAACACCTCTATCATACTGGCCTTTAGTCAAGTCTGTGGGACACTGATTGATGTGTGAGAGCTCAGTCCCCTGGGAAGGTGTTTCTCAGTTGTACAAAAAGGCCAGATAAGCAAGTGGGGTGTTCAATAAGCCAGTAAGCAGCTTTCCTCCATGACTTCTGCTATAGATCTCGCCTTGAAGTCCCATCATTATTGACTTTAGCTGTACCATGAAGTAAACCCTTTCCTGTCTCAAGTTGCTTTTGATCATGGTGTTTTTCACAACAATAGGAAGCAAGAGAAGAAAGGGGCTATAAAAACTTTGGGAATAATGAAATTAGGATTAATTAGAACTATGAGCAAGAGAGGAAACAATTTGTAAAATTTGGAAAGAGCTGTCCTCGTGTTTTGTATTTTGAGCAACTTCTACAACGAATATTTTTTGTGATGACAAATTCCAGCTAAATAGTTTGTAACCATAATGTTCCTTCTGGAGCAAATGTTTTGTGTACAGCTCAGCTCTGAGATCAAGACTGATATGTTAGTTATGTCCAGGAGGAGAATACTTGAAAATATAACTAATTTCAAATTTAACATCAGTTGATTTCTAAGATTGGGGGCATTGGGAATAAGTGGGCTACTGTGCAGGGGAAATTTTGTGATTAGAAACACAGCTGGCCCTTCAGTCTTTGCTGAGTGAGCCCCCAAAAGGAATGAAATAAGGAGCAGCTCAGTGGATTTCACTGACGCAGGCATATGCTGCAGGAGAGTTATAGTAACATTCTTTGATTTGCTTGTTGTCCAGGCAGCAATTGGAGAATTTAAATGGTGAAAAAGGTAATATTTCCTCAGTCAATCCTGTGTGTGTTTCCAAGACCAAGCTCTTCTAATTCGTTAGGGGAGAGCTAAGGCTTCCTTGAATTTAAGGAGCAGTCCATTAAATCCACTCTACTGAGGCCCTCACACAACAATATTTAACGAGCTTGCATCCTAGTGAGTGCAAAGCCAAAGGTAGCACTGCCAAGAAATAAAAGAATAGAGAAAGATTTATTGCTGACAGCCAGTAAAGAGAACATGGGAATTCTTTTCAAGGGTTGTTTTCCTTGAATAAAGAAAACATGAACTTTTATTTGAGAAGGGCAGAATATCTGTATCTATATCTGTACCTGTCTCTATCTACATATCTGTGCAGTTGAGGGACAGCCACATTTTTGAACATGTTAAATGGTATATTACTAACACATTTGTTTTAGAATCACCAGTCTAGAAGCAAAGGTGGCCGGGATATTTTGGGGCATGTTTAGCCTAAGACATAGAGCACATTCTTGAAAGGTTAAAAATATAGACACTTTAGGACATGCTCATCTTGTGCAATAAGGGTGACAGTCAGGACTGCCTCTAGGCATGCTCAAACATCATCAAGAAATTTTATTCCATGTTGCCAGAAGGTACTGTGTAGACTGCTGAGGAAGAATTGTCATCAACAATCTTATTCAGCTACAAACCCCAAATGCAACAATATTGCTTGGGCAATATTAACCCACTGATACAACAGAGGCACATCTGATGGGAGATGTCATTCTGTAAATATGTTTCTCTTACTCGTTAATGAAAAAAGCCCTATTGGCCAATAGAAAAGCAAGATAGGCAAGATTAGGAGACAAGGAGAATTCAGGAAGAGGTAGGAGGAGATTAAACATGTAGGACCAAGAGAGTAGAAGTCATGATCCTCTCTCCAGTAAGATAACACCACGTGGAAACACTTAGATTAATAGAAATGGGTTAATATTTAAGACAGAGCTAGCCAATAAGAAATTCTAGTAACAGGCCAACAGCTTTATATCTAATACAATGTCTCTGTGTGTTATTTGGGGCTGGCACAGCAATGGGACCAGGCTGGCGGGAAAACTACTTGTAACTCACATCTGTTATGGTAACAATTGCTTTCTGATAGGATGCCTGTTACCTGCTTTAAGGAAGAAATTCATAGTTGCTCCTTTTGTGAATCCAGCTGAAAATTCCATGTTTGGGTGGTTTAGCAAGGCACTGATTAGCCAAGCCATCCATCTTTGCAAAGTTAGAGCATACTACAAGCCATAGTCTGAATTTAACAGGTGACTGTCTATATTTGAAACTTCCACATCTGCAATTCAATAGGTGAAGGATCGAAAATGGTCATAAAATTGTACCTATAAAGAACACAGACTTTTTCTTTAAATTAATCCTCAAATAATACAAAAGAAGAACTATTTTCATGGAATTTGTATTTTATTAGGTATTATACACAATCTAGGAATGATTTTTAGTATGGGTCAGATATGCACATGTATGTGCAAGTACCATGACATTTTATATGAGCGAACTCAATCATTTGCAGATTTGAATATCTTGGGCCTTAGAATCAGTTCTTCATAAATACCAAAGAACTGCCAACTGTGTATTAATTTAATAAGCAATACGTGATCATGAGTCAATGCCCCTATATAAAGTAGATATAGGGGTCTGATCTACAAGCAAGAGATAGTTTTCTGACCTCCTTCACATCTGGTCTTTCTCAATAAGCATTATATCAGCTAAATACAGAACCCACAGTTTGCTCTAATTCTTTTGGGGTTCAGTGTTTCCTTGTGCTTTAAATATGCTTGCTTTTCAGACAACATTAGAAAGTAGGATAAGGCAGGAACATCTTAGCCTCTTTATGCAGAAGGATACACTGAGAGTAGGCATAGAAGAGCAGAAATAATTGACAAAAGTGTGATATCCTGCACTTTTGTCCCCCCTGGAAATCAGCAGATTTCTGTGCCCTGCTTTCTCTCTGATATGTCAAGCAGATACAGAGAGTCAGCAAACCCAGGGCCTTGCGGGTCCCCAGCTGCAGCTCCTACTGAAGGAGAGGCATGGAGCTGCATAGCCATCTGGCCCATCATTCCTGTCAAGTGATGCTTTGCAGCGTCATCTGACGAAGCTATGCAGCATAACGTGGCAAGCTGTGATACAATGTACTGTGGAGAATGTGTGAGTATCCCAGGTGACCTGCTTCCAGCCCCACCTCCTCAGGGCTCCATTATTACTTTTTGATGATAATGGGAGCAAACTCCAGGAAAAGAGTTATGGCTGTGTGTCTCAAGCTTCAAGCTATGAACAAGCAGTTTTAGATGATTAAAGTTAAAACAACACAAGCTGTCTATATTCTTGTCCATAGAAGCAGTTTGAGAAACAATTTTGGCTTAAAACCATTCTTTTTTGTTCCCCTCAGTCACATTATTGTGTTTATTTTCCACAGATACCAAGTTTGAATATGATAATATCTCTTTCAATTTCCCATCATCATTAGTTTGACATCCAGTAATTCACATGGTAGGCTAGTGGTCGTCAAAACATGACCCAAGAAAGGCCCATTGGTGTTGGCTGGGAATTTGCCAACAATGAACATTCCCAGATTC
Source organism: Cricetiscus sungorus (assembly GCA_030556225.1). NCBI lineage: Eukaryota > Metazoa > Chordata > Mammalia > Rodentia > Cricetidae > Cricetiscus > Cricetiscus sungorus. The sequence continues at coordinate 41,206,051 of JANBXA010000328.1, read as the reverse complement.
CACCCAAGAAACACCAAATCACAAACTTTATAGACAGAACCCAACATCTACCAAGCTCCATGGATGCATTCTGAATTGAGAAACATTGCATTCGAGACCAAAATTTGAACTGCAATGGGTTATCTGCTGCTTTGTTCTTAGCATATTGTTAAGAGGGCTCAAATTTGAAAAGGCCAAAGATAACTTGAAACATTTACATTGTTGTTTTCAACAAATAATATGCGATTATAGAATTTTGAACCAAACAACTAAGGTTAACAATCTAGATTTGCTAAGGAAATAAAGTTGTAAATACATTCAAAACTAAAAAGACCATCAAACACTCCGGGGTGTAGCCTGGCACTGAGAGATGTTAGGAGGAGGGCAATTAGTTCTCCCCATATCTATTTACCAAATATCTGTTTAGGATAGCTGGGGATCTCTCTCTCTCCCTCTCTGTCTCTCTGCCTCTCTGTCTCTCTGCCTCTCTGTCTCTCTGTCTCTCTGTCTCTCTCTCTCTCTCTCTCTCACACACACACACACACACACACACACAGACTTTTGGGTCCAGGTTGGATTGTAAACTTAACTTGATAATAAAGCATATTCAGAGATGTTATTTTAATGACAGTATACAAGTATTTGTGATAAGAAATACTTACGTTGATGCTAAGGTTTTTTTTGTTAAATTATTCCTAGCATTTTAGAGACATAAGATCAAATATTCTTCTTCATGTTATGGATTTCTATTAAAAATCTAGGTGATCATTTAGTTATCCAATAAATTACTTTTTACTTCCAAATTTGCCTGATCTCTACTCTGTGACTCGGAAGTCTAAAGCCACATCTATGTCTAAATTTTTGTTCACAGTCTATGCTGAAAAGCCTAACATCAACTGCTCACCTTGCTTATAAGGGTCCATCTCATTGATTTTTCTGGGATGTTGGGACAGATGGCAAGACAGTCCTTGTAACTAAAATGAAGCAGTGTTTTCTATGGAAGGCTTCACAGTGGAAGGATGATGGATGAGGGGCAGCCAACAGCTTATTCACCTGTGGAGCAGTGAACACAGCTGTTCAGGGAGACTATCACATGTCTTGGGGTATTGGGGGGGGAAGACAAGGAGCGCTGGGGTAAAGATTCCTTCAGCAGAACCCTGGGAATAGTTCGATTAAGTTAATACTTAAAAATCCGAGTCAATTTCATTTTAAAAGTGGACTGAATTACATTGGGAAAAAGTATTAAATTTGCTTGAATGCTAAGGGCCAAGTATGAAGCCCCCATTTTTAAAAATATCCCATAAAACTATACCAAATAATTCTATGTTTACAGCTTCTAACAAATAGTGTCCATATGTATGTCATACATATACATACATATGTGTATATAGAATCCAGCCCATATTTCAGTTTAGAAAAGTCAGTGGATCAGCTCCCTGATTCACAGTTTTATGCAATTATTTAATGTAATATAGTTTTTATTTAAACTATACTCTTTCAACAAAAGGGATGTTATGCTTGGGCTAGAGAGATGGCTTGGCGGTGAAGAGCATTTGTTGCTCTCGCAGAGGATGTTTGTTTGGTTTCAAGCACCCACATGGGTGTTCACAGCCATCTGGAACTCCAATTCCAGGAGATCCAACACCCTCTTCTGACCTCTGTGGGCACCAGGCATGCATGTGGTGCACAGACATACACATAGTTGAGATGCTCACACACATAAAATAAAATGAACAAATCTAAAAGGAATTAAAAAAGAATGCTATGTTTTAAGAAATACTTATACAATTCTAATAAAAAGGCATATTTGTTTTCCAGGCAGTGGTGGCATATGCCTTCAATCCCGGCACTCAGGAGGCAGAGACAGGTGGATCCCTGTGAGTTCAAGGTGAGCCTGAACTCAAACAAGTTCCTACCAAACAAGTTCCAGGACAGGCTTCAAAAGCTACAGAGAAACCCCGCCTTGACAAACCAAAAACAAACAGAGAGACCTATTTGTTAACGTGAGCATTTGAAGACTTTTAAAAATTTAGATGATCATTAAATTTAAATAATATTTTCCATTCCTCCAGTGAGTGAATGGCTGGAAGTAAAAATCATTTGGCAGATAAATACAATTTTAAATAATCGGATACTGATTCCATCTTTTCTTTAAAATATGATAGTATGCTAGGGGAATGTAGCCAATTGGTAGAGTACTTGTTTGGCATGCATGAAGCCCCGGATTTGATCCCAGATCACAGAAAGTGAGGATAGTGATGAACGCATGGCCATAATTGGGAGACAGATTCAGGGGGATTAGAAATTCATAGTCATCTTTGGCTACACAGTGAGCCTAGTCCACATGACATTCTGTCTCAGGTTTTTAAAAAGTGAAATAAAAAAAATAATAATGGCAATAGTGGCAACCCAAGACATGATAAGACCTAGGATGTTTTCAAATATTTCAAGAGGTGTCTTTTTGGAAAGATGCAGCCAGAGTTATTGTATCGTATACTACAGTACAGTATAGCAGGGCTCCCACGTGTGCCCCTTGAAGCCCCAGATAGCATGGAGAGGCAACCTCTCATTTAGTCTGAACAGCTGGAGATACACAGGACAGCCCCTTACCTTTCTTAGTTTCCATCATTGAAGCTGTGACCCCACCATTATGGAAGTAGAGAAGGCTGAGGAATAGTAGATTCCCAGGTACGGCATTCTCACACAGGGTTGAATTCTCCTTCTGACTGCCCAGCAACTATGGGAACAACAGTGGTAATTGAAGTTGCACTATTTTTAAGAGCTCTGAGAAGTATATTCATTAATAATAAAGATCCTGAATAATTCAAGGTCACTCATTCTTCTCTGTTTCAAAGGGTCATTTCTGTGGCAGCGTCAGGTAACAGGGAGGGAAGTAAAGTATCTTCCAGTGCTGTTAGGAGAATAGGGCTTGGGAAACAATAACAAAGACCCAAGCCTCAGGTGATGGCACCCTGCAAACCCACCCCAACAAAGAGTTACACAGGAATGGAATCAAAATAATTTTATTTATTCTTTGATAAATGCAGAGGTGTTCACACACATTTTTTAAGCCACTGAATATAATACCAATCATCAGAAGGATGCTAATAATTTTTAATGAATTCACATTTCCTCCTAAGTTATAAATATAACTATGTCTTATTTCCAAAGAAGTCCAGAATTAAAACTTAGCTGTCTTAATCTTGTCAGGATCTTTACAAAGTGTTATTACACAAACCAAATATATTAAAACTTTACAGTAAAGAATCTTCAGGATGTCAACAGCTAGGGAATCAATTGTCACTAACTACAAAAACATATGAGGCTGCCCAGATGGTTCAGAGGGTAAAGGTACTTTGCACCAAGCCTGAGGAGCTGAGTAATCCTAGAATCCAAGTGGAGGGAGGGGAGCACCACTTTCTACAAATTGTCCTCTACTTTCCATACACACATGTACACATACATAACACACACACCTCTACATAGATACAGACAGACACAAGGCACACACACACACACACATATACACAAGGGGGGGGTGGGACAAAGGCAGAGACAGAAACAGAGAGGAATAAATAAAACATGATTTCAAAACAAACAAAGCAATTGAACTCAAAGCACAGGCATGTTAGTTCATGTGCAGTAGGTTTAGCAGCTGGGGAGCCAGGGTACCTGAGAGTTCATGCTCCCCCATGACAAGAGCATGTACAGCCTCTCTGGAATGTTCCATAATCAAGATCAGTTTGGAATGAGTATGAAGCCAAGGATAAGCAGTTTATCCTTTTGCTTTTGAAAAGCATTCATGCCTCAATGCTAGTCTATCCAAAGTAGAAACTTGAGATTTATATAAAAAAAAACTGGAAATTGATAGATGATGGGGCAAGAATGGGAACAAGTGGGGACGGAAAAAAGTCATCATTTGTCTGTGTCCATATAAGCCTTCCTGTGAACAGGTAAGATGAAAATCAGGAAGAAAGCAAATCTATTTTGCATTAAGTCTCCACCTGGCTGAGTGCAGACTTGGAGGCAAAACCTTATTTAGTTTTTACACATTCAATCAAGCCAACATAGTACCTGGAACCGTCAATGGAAAAATGTCTGAATGTTTTTCTAAGTGCTGCCATGCTCAGATTTGGACACATAGATACCATGGACTGATTCTGTCAATCAAGAATCTGTACCTGTAAAAACAGCTGTTTAAAGTTCTAAACCAAACAAACCTAAATTAGGTCATTCTTAAACACTAAGAATGATTAAGGTATACCGAAATTAATTTTGGCAAATTGACCATCGGTAGTCTTAAACTTGGCCAGACTTCTGGAGTCACTGACTTCTGATTAGTGGAACTTTATAGTTTTTATTGCAAACTGTGACTCAAGCCCAAAGTCAGATCAAGGCCTCCTCTTTCCTCCTAGTACCTTTTCACCCCTCCCATCTTTTCCCTTTTCTTTTTGTGTTTTAGGTTATGAATCAATCCAGTTGCCATTTTACGTTGAAAGCTACTGGCAAGGTATCTTTGCTAACATGGCAGTTTCTGAAAATGCTGATTGGTAATTGAGTCTCTCTGTCTGAAACAGCTTCAGCAAGCAAGCAGGTAGGATCGGTCAGGCTTCCTCTTCCACCATGACCTGCTCTGGGGTGACCATAGGGATTCCAGGCCAGCCAGAAACTAACGAGGGGATGGCTCCTCATGACAAACAGGTACTGTTGGAGTCAAACAAACAGGACATTGCTCACTCTCTGTTCAATACACAAATGTGGATACTGTAACTGGAGAGAGAGCAAACAGAGGCTTGATATATTATAATTAAATGTATGCAGGCAGTCCTAAATGTAAATCAAGAATTCTGTATAAATATGTTTGTATATGTTGACTTCTTTCAGAAAGAGGCTAAGTTGCATCAAATGAACTAAAGATAAAATGTTCTGAGCCCACATGATTGCATGCTTCGAGTCTTTGCAGCTTTCAAAACAAAAAAATTCTTATGCTTATTATAATTAGAAGACATACCAGCTTATCAAATTCATTTTATGAAGCCAACCAAAATAATGAAATAAAGGATTTATGATTCTATCTATCATCTATCTATGTATCTATAACTGCCTCCTTCCATATATATATATATATATATATATATATATATATATATATATATATGCTCACAAACAATTTATGGGCCAGTATTATTTATGTGTTTAAGAGAAAATCCTAAAGAAACTGTAACCCATGTGTTAAAGGGCCACTGTACCAGAGTAGCTTTACTTCTAGGGATACAAGCAAGGGTGTCTGATATTTTAGAATTGATACCACAATATACTGGTAATTCAAAAAGAGATGTCTGGAAGTTTCAGCAGAGATTATACAGGTATTTAGTATAAATATTATTTTTATAAATGAGTTAAATTTAAGTGACACAATTTTATAAATTGCTACACAACACAATGTTTTAAGATGCATATACATTGAGGGACACATAAATTTATCTAATATGTTTCCTCACATACTTTTTGTTGCCACAAAAAGTATACCTAACTTAATGATATTTTAAACTACATTTTTATGATCTCCATACGGTTATGACCTATTGTGCAATATGCTCCTTGGGCTTAACTTTTCCTGTTAAACCAAAATTGCATGCCCCTGAACTAATACCCTAGAGAATTTGACCTTACTGTCTAATTGAGTTGCACAGAAATCTACATATAAATGAGATCACACAGTATTTGACTCTATGTGCCTGGTTTTAAGTTATGTAAAACTGTTCTGTAGGTTCACCAACATTGTTGAAACAACAGGACTTCCCTTTTGAAAAGGCTAAACAGTATCACCTTGTTACTCACTGACATTTGACTGCTGTGGTCATGCTATTAAACATGGACGTGCAGACATCTCTTACATGTTCATTTCCTTTCCTTTGCATATGTACTCATTAGTGCCAGTGCTGACTCATAAAGTAGTTTCATTTTAAATTTATTTCCCTTTTTTCATTTGTGTGTGTGTGTGTGTGCTGTTAGATATGCATGCATATGTATCTATATTCACGTGTACACATGTGTAGGTAGGGATGCACACACATGTACCTACAAGCATATGGAGGTCCCCGGCTGATGTTGGGAATTCATTAAGGCAGAATCTCTCAGCCAAACCTAGAATTCACTGATGTGGGTAATTTTGCCAGCCAGATTGCTCTAGGAAGCTCTTGTCACCTGTCCACCCAGCATTTATGAGAGTTTCTTGTGATCCAAACTCTAACAGTCCTTGTGCTTGAAGGGAAAGTGATTTTATCATATCTCCAGCCCCTATTTTTATTTTTCTTAAGCAAGCTCCATGGTTTTCATAATGGCTGTCCTAATTCATGTTCTTGTCAACAGTGTAGAATTGTTTCTTTTTTGTTGTTGTTGTTCTGTTTTTGTTGTTGTTGTTTGGATAACTTTTTAATTTAAATTTTAAACAAGCTTGTTTTACATGTCAATCCTAGTTCCTGAACCCTCTCATTCTCTTCTGTCCCCCCCACCAACCCCCCATCCCATTCCCTTTCTGCTCCTCAGGGAGGATGAAGCCTTCCATGGGGGAATCTTCGAAGTCTGTCATATCATTTGGGACAGGGCCTAGGCCCTCCTCCATGTGTCTAGGTTGAGAAAGTATCCCTCTAAATGGAATGGGCTCCCAAAGTCCATTCCTATACCAGGGATAAATACTGATCCATTACCAGAGGCCCCATAGACTACCCAGTCCTCCTAACATCATAATTTCTTTCTTTCTCATTGGTCTTTCTCTGTGGTCTTCCACCTGTTGAGATGCCATTAACCAAAAATAAGAGATATAAAGGTAGTATCTCTCAGGTATGTTGACTTAGAGTCCTTTGGGCAAATCCCCAAGTATGATATAACAAAATCACACAGTAGCTCCATGTTCAGTACCCCCGCCAGGGACTTCAGCACTGATCTCCACAGTGGATGGACCAATTGACAGTTCTACCAGCAGTGTGTAAGCTTCCCCTGCTCTCTCACCAGCATTTGTTGTTTTCAATTGTTGCCATTATGACTGTGACAAGATGGAGTCTCAGAATAGTACTACTTTGCAATTTTTTGATGGCTAATAATGTTGAACATTTTTTTAGTGTGTGTATTTTTTAGTGTGTTCATATTTTAAGAACTGTTCTTTTTATTAATTAGCCCATTCACTGAATGGGTTGCTTGGCTTTATTGATATTTAGCTTTTTGAGTTCTTTATATATTCTAGACTTTAACCTTCTCTCAGATGGTGATTTCCTCCTGTTCTATGGGTTATTTCTTTACTAAATAATTGTTTTTTGTTGTTTAGAACCTTTGGAATTTTGTGCAATACCATTTGTCAAATCTAGATTTTACCTTGAGCTATCAGCATGTCCTTGCCTGTGTTTTTATCTTGCAGTGTTTACCTCTAACAATTTCAGAGTTAATGTCTCACATTAAAGTCTTTGGCTTGATTTGAATTACCTTTTGTACAGGGTGAAAGATATGGGGTGTAATTTCACTCTTCTACACACAGATATGCTTTTCTGACAGCATTTCTTGAAGAAGCTGTCTTTTCTCCGGTGTATATTTTTGAAACCATTGCCAAGAATCAGGTAGCTATGACCGTGTGGTTTTATTCCTGGGTACTGTACTCTTGTGTGTGTGCGTGATTTTCAGCCAGCAAAACTGTGGTGAATTTTTGAGGCTAAAGATTCAAATAGTACTTTTAGTTACTGTTTCTGGAGTTTTTTGTCCCACCAGATCCTGCTGCTTTAGCCCCAAATGAACACACAAAGACACTTTGTTAACTATAAAACTATTGATCAATGGCTAGGGCTTCTTATTGGTTAATCCTGTTTTAACATTAACCCATTTCTATTAACCTAAGCATTTCCACATGGTCTTGGCTTACTGGAGAATGCCCAGACCTGTTACTCCTTTCACAGCTATATGGCGTCCTCTCATGGTGCCTCTCTTCCAGCGTTCTCCTGGCCTCTTAGCTCCACTTACCTTCCTTCCTTTACTGGGTATAGGCCAAACAATATCTTATTCATCACCCAGAAGGACAATGCTCCATCAGGTTACAGCTTTGATGAGGCTCTTTATGGCTATACCATATCATGACAGATGGAACTAGAAAAGGAGAAACATACAGAAGGGAGGGATTTCCTAGTAAAACAGGAAGCCACACTATCTATAAATCTTGTTCTTTTTTATAACTAGTTTGGAAGCCCACAGAACTACTTAAATCTTTTCTGAGAGCGGTGATTTCAATGACCCCACACCTGGGACCCAATGCTTGAATCTCTCATCAGTTATTAGCACTGCCACATGGGAAACGAATGGACCATTGAGGGGCAAACCAACTCACATCCACAGTGTGGTGGTTTGAATGAGAATGGCCCCCATAGGCTCAGATGTTTGAACACTTGGTCCACAGTTGCTGGAACTGTTTAGGGCGGATGAGAAGGAGTGGCCTTGTTGGAGGAGATGCTTCACTGGGGTGCACGTTGAAATTTCAAAAGCTCTGCCATCTGCCTCATGCTTGTGGAGTCAAGATGTGTGCCTCAGATACTGCTCCAGGCCCATGACTTCCTGCCTATTTTCCCACTCTCCATTATTAGGGTCGCTGACTCACCCTCTGAATTGTAAGCCCCAAGGAAATGCTTTATTCTGCAAGTGGCTTTGATCATATTGTCCTATCGAAAAGTAACTGGGTCAAACAGAAAGTACTGATAACTCATTATAAGATTTTGCAAACACAGACATACTCATGGATGTATATGAAAGTTGATTTAGTAGAATTGTTCGAGAGTGACTAATGCATTATTCTTGGACAGGATACATTAGAATTTGTGGACTCTTGTCCAGACCCGGTTAGCATACTTACAGGAAGAAAGGAGTCTGAGTGCATTCTTAAAAATCCCTGGCTTGTGGCACCTGTACTAAAGGCCATCTCTGCAACAGCAAAGTGAGAGACTTGTGATTAGATATCTCTCTGGGCTCTTAATTTCTGCCCAGAAAAAGTTAATGAGAGGGGCAGAGCAGATGCTCACATTGGGAGGTTACCAGTTTGCTGCCAGCAGCTCAGCTGCAAGCTTGGGTAACCTTTCCATGTCCTCTGCAGCCTGAGAAAGCCTGCAGCTCTGGGCCAGTACCATCTCAGAATTAAAAATGTTCACTGTGTGGCCAGAGAATGAACAAGTTGAAGGGTCTATATGACCTTCATTTGTATATCATGGAGGCTCACAAAGTCTATTGCCATTAAATAAAAAGCATTATTAATCCAGAAGACTGTTAAACTTAAAGAGACCCCAATATCACCGATTTGTGGGACCCCAGGAAAGGAAGATGCTTTGCAAGAAGCTGTAAGAAGCTGAGGCACGATCAGGTAGTAGAGACAAATTGGATGGTAATGGCATTAAGAAATCCTAGAACAGTTTACCAGATTGGATAAGAATCCTGCAGCCTGAACATGAAATCCTGACAAAAGTGTTTGGGGAACAGTTGTGCATGGCATGAATCCAAGGAAAGGCTGGTGTAGTAAACTGCTCAGCCAGCCTAGGACAGTGGTTCTCAAAGTATGCTCTCCACACAGCAGCAGCACCTGGAAATATGAGAAAGTGCAAACTCTTGGGCTCAGCCTGAAACCACTGGTTGTCATAAATTCAGCAGTCGGTCTTTGTTCTTCTGTTTCCTTTTTTGGTTTCATGTAGCCAGGCTGGGCTTGAACTTGCTATGTAGCTGAGCTTTCGCTCTGAACTCCTGATTTTCCTGCCTCCACCTGCTAAGTGCTGGGATTATACTGGAGTCCACCATGCCCAGCTAGCAGTCTGTTTTAACTGGTGAGTTCAGTAAAACAAAACAAAGCAACAACAAAAATTACTGGTATAGGATTAATGTATCTTGATGATATTTACTGCCTTCCCAGCCAGCCTAGGACAGTGATCACCAGAGTGCCCTCCTCAGAGCGACAGCAGCACCTACATTGGGGAAATTATTAAGAACTTGAGTCAATTCATGTTTTAAACCTGGGTGACTGGGATAATTTTTTAAAAATATTATTAAATACATTTTTAAAATTCCTCTAAATCCACACTTAGAAGCTATTTCCCTATCAAGTTACAGAGGTGAATATATACCTCTGTACAGAAGTTACCTATAAGCAATAGAAACCCCCCAATTAACAAGGGTTTAAGCTACAAAGTTTAGTATTTCACCAAAATGTAGAGTTGGTCTTGTGTTGGTTGAGAGGCTTTTTGAGCTGATTGTGGCCAGAATTTCCACTACATATTGCATTGCTTATTATCACTTTGTTATTCTTTTTTCAAAGATTTATTTATTTATTATGTACACAGTGTTCTGCCTACATGCCAAAAGAGAGCACTATCTCTCATTACAGATGGTTGTGAGCCACCATGTGGTTGCTGGGAATTGAACTCTGGACCTTTGGAAGAGCAGCCAGTGCTTTTAACCTCTGAGCCATCTCTCCAGTCCAATCACTTTATTATTCTAATGATGCTTCTCCTTGTGCCCACACATAGCTGCTAACAATGTAGGCATTGCATCTTGATAGGATAGCCTTATAGGAAAAAAGGAAGTATAGACCTTTCCCCCAGACTTTGAGAGACTTGTCATTATATTACATCGTTCAAAACTGGATCGTATGCCAAATAATCCAATTTTAAAAATGGGGTACAGATCTAAACAGAGAAATATCAACAAATGAATCTCAAATGATAAAAAGACACTTAAGGAAAAGTTCAACATCTTTAGTCATCAGAGAAATGAAAATAAAAACAACTCTGAGATACTATCTTACACCTGCCAGAATGGCCAAGATCAAAAACACCGATGACAGTTTATGCTGGAGAGGATGTGGAGCAAGGAGAACACTCTTCCATTGTTGGTGGGAGTGCAAACATGTACAGCCACTTTGTAAATCAGTATGGCAGTTTCTCAGAAAACTCAGAATCAATCTATCACAAGACCCAACAATACCACTCTTGGGCATATATCCAAAGGATGCACACTCAAACCACAAGGACATTTGCTCAATTATGTTCATAGCAGCATTATTCATAATAGCCAGAACCTAGAAACAACCTAGATGCCCCTCAACTGAAGAATGAATAAAGAAGTTGTGGTACATTTACACAATTATATATATATATATATAATCTTCAAATTTGAAGGCTAATGGATGGAAGTAGGACAAACAAAACAAGCAAACAAACAAGAAAAAAATAGCATCCTGAGTGAGGTAACCCAGACCCATAAAGACAAATTTAATACGCACTCACTCATAAATGAATATTGGACATAAAGCAAAGGATAGCCAGCATATAGACTACAACCCCAGGGAAACAAGGTAACAAAAAGGACCCTAGGAAGGGGACACAGACAAGATCTCCAGAGTAAATTGGGAGTGTGTGGGGGGCATGGGCAAGGGAGGAAGGGGAGAGGGGGGAGGAAGGGGAATGGGGAAATGTATGATTCAATAAAAACAAGTTAAAAAATAAATAAATATTAACAGTAAAAAACTGGGTCATATGACTACTGTAGACCAATTGCTGTCAAGCAGGACAATGGTACACACATTAGTATTCATAGCCTGGTATTGGGCTCATTGGTTATTTTATAAAAATCAGAATTTTATTAGCTAAGAGAATGGAGGCAGAACTCTGAAGAGAGTAATAACAGTGCCTTCTAAAGGTCAAGAGCTTTGACCACTGGGCTCAGTAATTATTACTTCAACGTGTTCTAGCTTTTCTATTCAATATATTGAATATCCCTCTCTAGTGCTCTTACCGTTTCAGCTTTATCAACACCAAGAAAATTATTTTTCATAACTTTGCATTAAAGCTTTTTTTTTTAATAGCAAAAAAACAGATGTGAGATCTCCCAAGTTGGCCTGTTATAAACTAGGCTACTCTAAGAACTAGGCATCACTTAAAAAAAAAAAAAACTGGATCTCCTTAAGGGTGAGGTGAAGCATTACCTTTGAATAAAGTAGCAAATACTAACACTTTCCTCCCACTATAATTCATAGCTTGTAATCGGGAAAAATGTGTGATAATATACAGTTGATTAACGTCAAGTTGTTTTATTCACACATAGGAATCGATTCCAGGACATGCTATAGTGGTCCAAAGACAGGACATAGTTCATACTCATACTAAGAATGAGAAATCTCTGCCTCTGTTTCTCTAGAGCTCCTTGGGTACTCACCAGTAGGAGAAAGCAGCCAGCTATTTGACTGGACAGGGATTACTATCATGGGGGTGGAGGCAATCAATACATATCTGGGCCACCACACTGGAAGGTAGTATGTGTCTATGGTCGCATTCCCTGTTCCAGCTCCTCCACTGTGTACTGTGTGCTAAGTAGGTCAAAAAATTGATTTAAAGGGATGCAGAAAACAAAGTTTTACTTTGGCTGAAGACACATTTACCTTGGCCCCAGATTCATTTATCAGATTAATTCGGTTTTACCAGAGACAAGTTCTGCGTGTTAAGGAACAACATGCATACACCTCATGTGCGACAGTTATCTAATTACTATTCTTTGTGGCCACCCTCTTTTGGCCAAGTGCCCCATGTGGAGACGTGAGAGAGATGGTAGGATGAATCACAAACCTCTGCTCTTGATGCAGAATCGGGGTATTTGTACAGAGTACCAGATAAAGAGTTGATGTTGGAAGCAAGCAAGGTAGTCACCTTTTGAAATTATCCATTTATTATCACGGTATGAAAGCCAGGCAGAAGCATCTGAAACATCCTGAATTTCCAGACAGCAATTTACCTTAAAAGCTACTTTTAGTGAGTTCCAGGATGGCCAGGTGGAAGGAAACAGGTGATGTCCAGGCAAAGATGCAATGACTGATAGCACTGTGTTGAGCTGTGTAAAACAGGTTGACATCCATTTATTTTTGAGGACATTCAATAATCAACAAAAATGGGATTAAATGCTGGCAGCACAGTGACTGCACTAGGACTTTTGGGCTGTTACTTCTCCTTAATTTCTCCTCCATAAATCCAGACACCTGGGGGTTTTATTTCTTATAGTTTCAATTTCTTTACATTTGATCTGGTTGAAACCACTGGTGATCCTCATTTTTTCCCTCGAAGTCTGTAAAGGGAAGAAAATACGGAAAGATGTAACCATCTCTAAAATGCACAATAACTTCTGTTTATTTTAGCTCTTACCTTTGTTCCCCTCTTTCGCCATCCCCCGGATTCCTGCATTCAGTTTTGCTTAGTGACTGAGAGGAGGCATGTGTGGAACAGATTCCATGGTGAGAGAAAGCCACCGGACCCTCATTAACCATTTCCTCATGGTAGTGTGAACTCGGGCTTCCTTCCTGACCTGGCCATCTCTGTGTGTGCATGTCCCTCCCTATGCTCCTTGTTTTGAACTCTGTGTTCTGCTACAGAATCCTCCATTTTCATCTCCCGGCCTTGCCTCTCTTCAATGCACCAATTCTATTCCTCCACAGCCAGCTCATTCCAAAGCCTATCATGCTTGCATGCCAGAACATGAAGTACACCAGGTTCTGACTGGGTTCTGTTTCCAGGATGTATGCATACAAGGGGAGGTCTGAAAGAACACCCTGATTGGCCAGTCACAAAAGCAATCCATATCAACTTGTTTACAGAAGAAACAGGGAGAACTCAGTTAAATGCTTCAGCAAATGAAATTCACATGGCTGGACACATCTCCTTGCTTATTCTATCATTCATCTTGGAGAAAGAATAGACCACACCCCCATCATAACTTGGGCTTTTAAAGTGGAGAGGTTCCATGGAAGTGAGTAGACCAGCCTGAATCTCTGTACTGTGCTGTTGCAGGCAATTACTGGGAGAGATTATACTGCATGGAACCCTGACCATTTACTTACAATTTCATTTGTAGAAAAAAGGAACTTATTAAGGCTTTGTCTACCACTTGCCATTTGTGGTTTATAACTTTGTATAACTTTTCGGAGGTGAGCTGATAACTCATCTGAAAAATCCTCTGCAGTACGTAGAGGGCCAAAATAATCAATGTTTGAAGCATGTACACTGTTGTGGCCATTCTCCTTTTCTCCTCATTCCTTCCTCTTTGGCACTTCCCTGGTGGCCTTGCTCTACTAGCCCTTGCTCTAAAGCAAGCTGCGAGATGTCACATCTGTATGGAGTCTCACTTTAAGACCACAGCCCTTTCCTGGCCTCACGTACAATGGGGCAAGCAGCTGTCCAGACAGATAACTGTGTTGTAACTCTCTGCTAACCTTCCATGAATGTTGGCCTCACAAAGTAAGTCACTGCCCAGTGATGCCCAGCTTCCTTCTAAGCAAAGGGATGCAGGTAAGAAAATGGCAAATACAGAAGCACACTGAATCATTATTTTATACATTTTCTGTGTATGCAGATTTAGAAAATATACTTGCCTCTATATTGGTATTTTAGAGTTTTCTCCACCTACTTCTCAAAGTTCTCACTGTCAAAGAGATTTCTTATTTGGGTATTTCAGGCTCCTATCTCAGGACATCCTGAAGAGAATTTCCTTTTGCCCTGTTAACTATTTCTGACTTTGTAAAAGAGAGTTAAGATGGGGATTGTCCAAAGAAGCTCTAACAACAGAATTAAGTTGAGAAAAGTGGAAAGGGTAATTCATGGGGCCAGGACTGGGCTAAGGTGTCTTGGGTGTTTGAGGTCTAATATGAAAGCAGTTCCAGTGTGAAAGCAATTATTGATGCTTTCATTCCCCTTTCTCAAAGAATTTATGGGGTCGAAGGGGTAAACCAAGTTTTTACTGAACCCTTTTTACCACCGACTCAGGGTTTACAACTAGAATGGGAGCTCTGATTGTGAGTGTCGCAGAAATTGTCACTGACTCACCGTCGGACACGGCTTCATCTTTTTCTTTCTTGAGGCCTGTATTGGGCTGTATGCTCTCTTCTTCATGTTCTGGAAAAAAAATTGTAAAAGTTGGGGTTCAAATATAGTAAGCAGCTGTGAGATATTCTGAGTTAGTGTTTTTCAAACTCTGTGCCATGACTTATGGTAAAAACTGTGTGTGTGGGTGTGTATGTGTGTGTGTGTGTGTGTGTGTGTGTGTGTGTGTGAGAGAGAGAGAGAGAGAGAGAGAGAGAGAGAGAGAGAGAGAGAGAGAGAGAGAGAGATGGTTTGAAGAGAAAACTGAACCTAAAGAAAGGTCTAGAGAACTACAAGACTGACTCCAACTAACAATTCGAGCAACCATGGAAAGGCTACCATAAATGCCCTTCCCTGATAGTGAGATCATCAACTAAATTATCCACCATCATGGAGCCCTCATCTAGTACCTGTTGGAAACAGAAGCAAGCACCCATAACCAAACATTGAGTCGAACTAGAATCCAGATGCAGAGAGAGGGGAAAAGACCAGGTTGTAGAAACACACAAAGACAGCTGACCTGAACAAGGAGGAGCTATTGCCCTCCCCCCCCCCAGGCTGATAGCTGGGAATCCAGCATGGGACTCACTCAGACCCCCTGAATATGGGTCTCAGCTAGAAGGACTGAGCAGTCTGGGGGACCTCAGACAGTAGAAACAGGATCTATTCCTGGTGCACAAAAGGACCTTGTGGGCACATCCCCCATGGAGGGATATTCCCTTAACCTAGAGACAGGAGAGAAGTCCTAGTCCCTACTTCAAATGACTTGACAGATTTACATGACCCAACCTGGATAGCATAGCCCTACAAGTGGAATGGAGGTGGGGGGATGGGAGGGGAGGGTGGCCAGAGTGCATGTCACAGGGGAAATAGGGTAAGGAGAGAGGGAGGAAGGGAGGGAGGGAAGGAGGAAGAGAGGGAGGGAGGAAAGGGGAGGAAACTGGGATCCACATGTAAAAAATTTAAATTATTAAATTATTATTGTTAAATTATTATTAAATTATTTTTAAAAATTTAAATTATTATTATTATTATTAATAATAATAATAATAATAAAGAATCTCACTTGGCAGAATGGCTAAGTACCTCAAGTTTTAACTATCAACTTAAATTGGAATTCATCTACAGAATATGTTCTCCCCTTTTCATCCCCCAAAATAGTCACCTTTTTCATGATGGATTTTATAGGTTTTCTCAGTTCTCTTATGGCTTCAGTGCACTCCAATTTCTCCTTAAGTATTGCATGATGCTTGTTGGCCTTCCTAGAGTAATGATGCCTCTACAGATTCAATCTAGGCTTCTTAAGCTCTGCTGAGGCTGGGGCTCAGCTCTCTGAACAGTGATGTGGTCTGTTAAAGACCTCCATAGGGCTACTGAAGTGACCATGTTAGTTTAGAAGTCCTGACCTCCAACTATTCCATGCTTTGTCCAACCTTCCACCAGCCAAATTGATAACCTTATAGCCAAACATCGCACGACTCCTACCTCCTTTCCAAGGTCTGTTAGTTCATTTTGCATTCCCTGACCTAATCCAGATACCTTACTGTCTGGGGGAGCTGTGTGTTTCTGTCTTTGCCTTGGTGGCCTGAATGGCCTCTTTGCCATGTTCTTCTCTCTCTAGTAGATGCTTTTTTGCAACCCCCTCTCCCCTCTCCCAATCAATCACACACTTTTGTTCTAAACCACAAAAAAGGAAGGATCCATCACCCTATAGCCTAGCTCCCATGTCATCTGTTCTGGGAAGTATTTCCTGACACTCCCACTTACCACAGGATACCCCCAGTCACCCTGGGCCTCTGTCACAGTACTATTTCTTAGGATGGGAATGCCTATATTCTGCACCCTTATCAACTCATGTGTTGAAGTCTAAACATTCTATTATTATATTGAGAGGTGCGACACTGGGAGGAAAATAAAGCCCTTGTGAATTCAGAACTACAGTCTTCCAAAACTGGCCCATGGGAATTCATTTGTACTTATCCTCCATGTAAAGACAGAGAAATTTATAAAACTGGCCGTGACCATACACTGAATCTGCCAGTGCGTTCATCTCAACATGCCTCTTGAATCATGAGAAGTAATATAGCATAAAAAATAAAAACCCAGAGATAGATATTTGGGTTCAAGCTTCAAGGTAAAGAGCAGAGAAGCAAAGCAACCAAGCCACTAGCTCTTAGCTCTGCCTCAGGCTGAAAGGGCTGATCTTGTCTCCATAAATTCTCACCAAGCCTCAGACTGCTGCCTTTCCTCAGTGTGGCTGGAGAACGAATGCCTGCTACAGACCACTGAAGACCCTGCTCCTATCTTTTATACTTCTCTAGTGCTGGGATTAAAGGCATGGACTCTGTTCCTTTTTTAGACTGATTCATACTCGTGTAGTCCTGGGTAGCCTTGAACTCACAGAGACCAATCTGTCTTTATCTCTTGAGTCCTGGGATTAAAGGTGTGTGCCACCACTGGTTGACCTCTATGGCTAGCTAGTATGGCTGCTTTGCTATTTTGAATCCTGGTGGCTTTAATAAATCATAAACAATATACCACCACAAAGCAATTTCCTGTTGTTTTGTAGAATAATGGCCAGAACAAGAAAAGACATCTCTCAGAACTGAATTTTTCTTCTGAGCTCTGCTATTTCACATGCTAAAAAGTAGCTAATTTTGAAGGCAGGAATCAGTTTGATGTGTTTTTATTTTTAATTAATTTATTTATTTTGGTTTTTTAAGACAGGGTTTCTCTGTATTGCTTTGGAGCCTGTCATGGAACTAGCTCTGTAGACCAGGCTGGCCTCGAACTCACAGAGATCTGCTTGCCTCTGCCTCCTGAGTGCTAGGATTAAAAGCATGCACCGCAAACACCTAGCTGATGTGCTTTAAACCACTTGCCACCTAGTATAGCTCCTCCCTCTTTCCCCCTTCATCCACTTGTGATGTAAAATACACGTAGCATGAAAACGTCCTCATGAGAAATATAGAATCGTAACACATTATTAACATGCACTCTGCTGTATGGCAAGTCTCTGGAACTCTTACAGTGCATGAGCAATAGGTTCCTAAACCCATTCATCTCTCTCCAGCCTTCTTAGTTCCCAAGTAACTTTCAAGATATGTTTAGGTTTTCTCCTTCATGCCAATGTATCTTTCACCTCCCTCCAAGTGTTTAGATTGCCAATCATGTTTCCTTCATTTTGATCTACAAAGCCCTAATTGTGAATTTTGGCATGTCATGGGCTTGTAGGTCCTTTCCCTATGCAGTTTGTGAGGTTAGAATCTCCATGCTGGCTAGTTTTATGTTACCTTGATACAATTTCAGTCATTTGGAAAAGGGAACTTAATTTGAGGAATTGTCTCCATAGAATTGGCCTGCAGGCAAACCTGTAGGACATTTTCCATTGATGATTGATGTGGGGAGGTCTCAGCTTACCCAGTGACACTCTGGGCTGGTGGTCCTGGGTGCAAGCCAGTAAGCAGCATCCTCTACGGCCTCTGCATCAGTTCCTGCCTCCAGGTTCCTGCTCTGAGTTCCTTCCCTGACTTTCTTTGATGAGAGACTCTCAAGTACAAGTACAATCTGAAATAAACCATTCTTTCCCAAGTCGTTTCTGGTCAGAGTTTTATCATAGCAATAGAAACTCTTAAGTATGACAACCTCCTTATTGTACTTCCATTGTCTCTCCCAGAAACCAGTGGATCCATGGAGGTCAAGGAGTTCCCTGTATTTTGCTACAAAGATTTATTGGTACCTTTAACATATGATCTCATGTAGCCTCTTGATCTTTAGGCTCAGAGCAAGTACAAAATATGATCTTGTTTTTTAATATGGGATGAGGATTTTGAAGGTCTTAGCTGTTTATGGCTAACAGATGATTTGATTCCTTTCTTTGAAATTCAGTGCAAATTCTTAGATTGAAAAGAACTTTTTTCTTACCCCACCTGAGTCTACTTAACCATTCATGGCCTTGTGATCTTCGTGGTTGTTTGTAGAGAAGTCAGAGGCCCTTTGATCTTTTTAAAATTTAGTTTATAATCTAAAGTCTAGAAAATTATGAGTCCTAAAGTAATTGAAGAGATCTCATATGCCTCATTGATGAGTTTATCAACAGAGATCTCCAACCTGAGAGATGCAAAGCTATCATGATTTTTGAGACATTTGGGACAGTAGGTTTAATTTCTTGGAGTGGATACAAGGTCCAAAGGTAACAAAGTAAAAACCAATATAGATCTTTGTTAATAACTAAAAATTCAGTGTATATGCACATATTCTTTTACAAGACTCTCTATAATCAAGTATAGTCAGGAAATTTAGGACCAGTTACCAGTCAATGAGTCAAATAAATGATGACAGTTTTGTAGCCCTTTCTAGAGAATGAAAATTACAGTCCTAGTCTGCCAAACCCAGGCTGCAACCCAAAGGGCATGTAAATTTTAAGAATAAAAGAATTCAAGTTAAAACCAGCTGTCCCTTGGACTTCTACAACCTGAAGCCCCCACCTTTATTCTGCCTCTGAGCTGTGTTTGTTTTGGCTCAGTTCTGGGGACTTGACCATCATCAGCCAAGCTCTGAATTCCCCTGCCTCACTCTCTGCCTACACTCTACTAAACCTTTGGTCTGAACCAGTGGTCTTCTGCCAGTTTCTTTTTACTAGTTCATTCCGAAAGAAAGCAACCATTTTAGATGGTTCAAATGTGCACTCTTTGTTTCTTAGATACATTTCATATCACCTCTGGTTGGTTTTTGAGAACTTGCTTGCTAGTTAGCTTTTCCTTCTTTGCGCACTATGGACCCTCCAAATACAGTCTATCTTTAGCACCGGTACTTTCAACCTTGTTGCCTTCCTCTCTTCCTCCTCAAAGGCTAAGCAAAGCAACAATGCTGGGCTCTTCCATTCCCATTTTCAGCGCTGAAGGCCCAAATCACCTCAGCAACTATTTAAAGCTCAAGTATTAAAAGGAGAAGATAAGAAAATGAAAAAAAAAAAGCTTTTGTTCTTCCAAATAAAGTCAGTATGAAAAAACTCTCAGAATAATTATTGGAACACAGCCTCAAGTTTCACCTTTCCCAGAAAAGAAAATGGAATAGAAGTACACATTTATATTTGGAGGCATGTTCCACTTCTGCAACCAGGCAGCTGGCTATCCTTTTTAGGGAATCCCACAGCCACACACTGGACTCTTTCTGCCTTGGTCTCTGGCTTCAATGGAACACTCTGTAGCATTTCCGTATAAGTTATCTCCACTTTAAAATTAGTTAATCTAATGTTGCCCTTCTTCACTGTGGCTATGACTCTAGGGATCTGCCTTTGCCTCCTGCTGTGTTGGCCACACAGGTATCTCCGTCTGTAACCACCACCCTGTCCTCCAGACTTGACAGCAGACCTGCTCCTAGTTTGGAACTGATCCTGTGTTCTGTCTTGAAGACTCTTCTCTTCATTCTTCTTTAGCTTCACCCTCTTCCTAATGATGGTTAAATATTAGCATCCACCTATCCAGATAGCCGCCCACTTTTGGATATGTATATCCACTTTTTTTTGTTTTATTTTTTTTTTAATATGTGATGTCCACAGAACCAAGTCCAAAGGAATGAGAGACCTCCTCTAGTCACTTGTGATCTCTTCCTAGAGGTCCCTATAGTTATCAGTAACAGTTGTTGATTTCTCCATATCATCCTATCCCACTCATAGCTCTCTTAGGCTTAGAGACATGTGTCCATTGTTCAGTAGATACTTTTATTTTTGCATACAGTCTTGCTTTCTGAACAATTTACACACTTGACCAGACCTCATTGCTCATCCTGTGTCTGACTCTTCGGCCCCTCTCTCTTTGCCCCTCTGCACTGTTCCCAGAAGTCTTCCATTAGCTAGCACAGCTATTCCTCATGGCTTTGAATCTCGGCTATTCTCCTTAGGTGTTGATCACCCAAGCTTTTCTGTACTCTTCCAAACAAGCCTATCTATGTATTCCTGTCCCAGGTTTTTCCTATCTATTCTCAGGCATAAGTCCTGCCAGAACCCTTGCTTCTCATTCCTGAGGTGTAGACAGAGATGTCATTTGTATAAGGCGTGAACACCCTACAATTCTAGTTTCTACTGTCAGCCCTCCACAAATATTAGTAGAAGGAGATTATCTTAGGTTTGAAAATATATCCGGTTAATGCTCTTTGCACAAATAAGTGTACGCATTTCTACATGTCTTCTTCCAGTTGTAAACTAAGAATTTGTTGTTGCTGTTTTCTTGATTGTTTGCTTTGTTTTGCTTTTCAAAACAAAGTCTTTCTTCAGAGCTCTGGCTGTCCCGGAACTTAGTATATAGACCAGGCAAGCCTCAAACTCATAGAGATCTGGCTGCTTCTGCCTCCTAAGTGCTGGAATTAAAGGCATGTGTTATCATGCCTGGCTGAGATTTTTTAATGGCAAACAGAAGAAAAAAAAAGATAGATGGCAGCACTTCCTCATAAATTTATGATTAGAGAAAATATAAATGAGAAAAATGCATTTATTGATATTTACTGGATTTTAAATAATGTTAATTGAAAGTAAATATGGTATAATATGTAGATTGTGCCTACCAAAAGACACATTGCAGTTCTAACTGCTGGTACCTGTACTTGTAACCTTGTTTGTAAACACAGACTTAGCAAGATAATCAATTTAAAATTCGGTATTATGGGGGCTGAAGAGATGGCTCAGCAGTTAGGAACACCTGGTGCTCTTGCAGAGGACCAGAGTTTGGGCCCCAGCACCCACATGGAAGTTCACAGCTCCCAGTTCCAGGGGACTCAACACTCTCTTGTGTTCTCTGCAGGTTCTTGCACACATGTGGTTCAAGTAAATTCTTGCATGTACACACATGTACATATAATAAAAATATAAGTTTAAATGGAGTCATATTAGATTGATAGATCCTCAATGCAATGACTAGTGTCTTTGTGACTGAAGAGAGATTTGGAAACACAAACATCCAGGGGACAGAAAGAGGTGTACTAGATGGCGAGGAATGAAGTGATGTGGTCACAAGCCAACACTGCCAAGCACCTCCACTAGAAGCTAGGCCAGGTAAAGAAAGGTTCTTCTCCAGAGCTTTCAGAGAACATGGCTCCACTGACACCTTAGTCTTAAACCACCTGGTGTATGGTGATTTGGTATATTACTTATAGAAAACCAGTTAATGTGGAATATACAAAATTTATAAGGCCACAGTATTCTAAAAATGTGATTTCTTTAGCATTTTTATGCTTTATTTCTAGTGACACACTGAACTTGGCAGTTTACTTGGCTAACAATTTAGTTTAAGAGCAAAATATGTATTGTAGTTATCTATATTAGTATTAAGAGTAATTGAGTTATAACAAGTATTTCATACCTCTCTCTCTCTCCCTGTGTGCAAATGCATTGTGTGTGTGTGTGTGTGTGTGTGTGTGTGTGTGTGTGTGTGTGTGTGTGTGAGTACTACAGGTATATGTGTGTGTGAATGCAGGGCCTGGCTGTGTGTGTACAGAGACGAGAGGAGGCCATAGTTCTTATCACTCTCCACTTTGTTTTTTTTTTTTTTTTTTTTTTTAAGACAGGGTCTCTCACTGAAATGAAGCTTGGCTGGCAGACCAAGCCTCAGAGAACTTCCTTGCCCAAACATTGGGGTTCTAGGCACATGTGTGTGACCACACTCACTTTTCTGTGTTAGCACCAACAATTCAAACTTCATGTTTGTTCAGTAGGTGCTCCTACCTACAGGCCACCTCTCCAGCCCTGATACTACATTTCAAAAAACAGATGTATTTTTATTTTATGTGTATGAGCATTTTACCTATGCACATATCTGTGTAGCACACGCATGTTTGGTGACAGAGGAGGCCAGAAAAGGGCACTGGATACCCTGAAATTGGAGTTGTGGGTGCTTGTGTATCACCACGTAGTTGTTGAAACTCAAGTCTAGGTCCTCTATAAGAGCAGCTGGTAGTCTTAACCACTGAGCAATCTCTACAGAACCCTCTAGTACCTTTTTGGCATTGTCTCAATGAGACAACCAATTTATGAGATTACCTTCTTGAACCGGCTGGAAAGTTAATAAGTCTCCAAATGCAACAAGTTTCTCCTGTTGGAAAATTTATAATCAGAGAATTAAATGACAGCAATCACTAAATCATTCTTTATCAGAAAACTTGCTTGAATCTTGATTTAAAACAAATAAATATTTTTAGCATACTGAACATTATAAACCAGATGCACAACATGCTTTTGTTACATTCTCCAAACCTTGTTGCTTTATGGTTCTCAGGACTATGATGTAAACTGAGCTCTGAAAACCACGCACGCCTTAGCCTACTAAACCATCTTAGGATCATCAAAGTCAGCTCCTTTGCAGGTCCTCTGCCATTACCTGAATCAGATCATCTGTGAGCCTTTTTATTATCTGTGTACTCAGCGAAATGTCTTCGAGGTCTGTAAGAACCACCCAAGTTCCATTCTCAAATTTCACAGGCATAGAAAAGACGACCCCTTCAGGAATACCAAATTGGCCTATAGGGGGAACATACAAGGTGAATCATGGGTAAATAAAAAAGAATTTGGAAAAAGGACCAAAAAATGACACTCATAGTACATGATTTTAAGATTGTGTGTGTGTGTGTGTGTGTGTGTGTGTGTGTGTGTGTGTGTGTGTGTGTGTATGTGTGCATGTGCGTAAGGAGGCCAGCAGAGGGTGTTACATGCCCTGGATCTGGGGTTGCAAGTGTGAGATGTGTGATATGGATACTAGGAATCAAATTCTGATCCTCTGCAAGAGCAGGAAGTGCTCTTAATCCCTGAGCCAGTGTGTGATTTCTTAAGGACAATGGTGGTGCTAAATTTCTAAGTTACTATCTGACTAGGACTGGAAGGACTGGAGTACCCATTCAATCCTTAATTCACACCTGTCCTAGTTCTGACCATTCTGCTTTCTCTATCATACCCAGGGTCAATGAAGTCTTTTTTCCCCCAAGCCTTGTGGGTAATTTGTGCCTATTTCCCTTAGCTGTTCCATGATTCTTCATGTAAGTCATGAGCCTAAACTATTTATATCTAATCTGGCCTTCTATTTTAGCTTACTGCATGTCCTAGTTAGTGTGATGAAACACCATGACCAAAGAAACTTGGGGAAGAAAGAGTTAATTTGGTTTATGTTTCATCATTGTATAAACTGGTGACATGGCCATTCCATTGTATGATTAAGGGGAAGATTTTGTTTTCCTTTTTTATTTAATATTTTTTTATTATTTTACATATTTATCCCAGTTCCCTCTCCACCCCATCCATTTATCCATGGCCCCCACAGACCATCCACCCCCAACCCCATCCACTCCCCAGGGAGGGTGAGGCCTTCCATGAGGGATCATCAGTCTGTCAAATAAGAGGAAGATTCTTATTGTAGATATGGGAGAGAAAGAATGCCCAGAAACATCTGGAAGAGTCTAGAGCAGAGAGAGACAGAAAGACGCAGTCTGAACATGGCCAGCAAACTAACCCTGACCATGAGAAAAGCAGGCACAGAGCAGAAAGATAGAGGGAGAGAGAAGGGGGAAACAAAGAGAGGCAGGATATAAGATAGACAGCAGACAGATAGATGATAGATAGCAAAAATAGCAGGGCTCTAAGTATAGGGTAAACAGATCAGCCAAAGAAACCCACTCTGACCCTGAAATGTGAGCCAACAAAACACATCCTGACATATGTGTTTTTGTAAAACTAATCATACTTACAGCCTATTGTATTCACTTCCTATGAATGGCTTGCAGTTAGTAAACTACTAAACCCTGCCGTTCTGTATACCAGAAGCATTGCTGTCAGTAGCTGTGGGAGGCACAGCTCAGTACCGGTCTGGGTGCAACCTTGGTTTTTTTCAGAGAGCCCCCATCAGAAGAGAGATGAAGATACTGAATTACCTTGCAGAAAACGATTTCAGGACAAGTCAATTTAAAGCAAACCTGGGGATTTCTAAAGCAGGGTTTGTTAAGTAAAGGGCTTCTTACACAGTTAAGGATGGGTGTAGGCTTCTCAAGAGAATCACACTGGTGCCATCTTGGATAGTAATTTTATAGACAAATAAAAGGGGGAATGATATTCATGAGTTAAGGTAGAGGGAAATGTGAAAAACTTATAGGAATAGGTCTTGGAGTTCTGTTTAGTCTCCCTTTCTATCTTTGAATGTAGTTTAATATACAGGTAAGCCCTGGTATGAGATGCACAGTTTCAACAGGCAATTTTGTAAGCCTGATGATCTGGAAGCCCCCTTATAATGAAGGAGAAGAAAGTTAGTCATCATGCGTGTTGGTCATCTTGGTTCCAGGAGTCTAGGGTGGTTTTTTTTCTGTAACAGCTCTGTAATCTCACTGTCTAACCACTGTCCTTTGGCCCTGTATCCATCTAGCCTGTCTCATCGACAACAAAACCCAAGCATGGTCAAGAAACAGCACCAATGGACTGCCCATCAGTGAGATTTTCAGATCTGTTCATGCTACCTGCCACCCATCTGCAGAAAGTGTGCCTTATGGGGACAAAATATATTATCTAATAATCTCTCATGAGAATAGAGTAAGACACAAATAAATTTTAGTTTTGAGTGAAATTCCTACAAAAATTAATAAAACT
The DNA here is from genome assembly GCA_030556225.1 of Cricetiscus sungorus. Classification (NCBI taxonomy): domain Eukaryota; kingdom Metazoa; phylum Chordata; class Mammalia; order Rodentia; family Cricetidae; genus Cricetiscus; species Cricetiscus sungorus. The sequence continues at coordinate 41,180,542 of JANBXA010000328.1, read as the reverse complement.
TGCAAATAGTTTTCTCTCTCTTTCCTTCTCTCTCTCTCTCTCTCTCTCTCTCTCTCTCTCTCTCTCTCTCTTGTGTGTGTGTGTGTGTGTGTGTGTGTGTGTGTGTGAATAAACATGTGCCATGTGCATGTTTGGAGGTCCTCCCCTTCTCCTATATGAATCCCAGAAAACAAACTGAACTCAGGTCAAGCAAGTATCTGTTGAGTTAGTGCCATGTCTCATTATAGGGTTTCCAATGCCTGTTTCTCCACAAAGGTAACATACCAACCAGCTTGATGCCCTGATATGGCAATGTTCAGGCACTGCTACTTCAACTGTACACTAATGACTGAGTATCACATAAGATACTTCTCCTATGGAGATGTAGAAGGTGACACAGGAGAAGCCCTCCCCTCAGTGCAGATATTCTAATAAAGAGGACGTGTGCATCTATAGAGGTGCACCAGAATATCCTGTCTGAGAGAGGAACAACATGCTGTGTGAGCATGGGGAGAAACAGACATTAACATCTCAGATGTCTCTGAGCTGCAATGAAATTGGAACGAGGAGGAGATGGTTGTATTATTAGTAACACAAGGGATGCCAGAGGTGGATCTGATTGGAAAAGAAGCCAGCAGGTTCAGGTTGCTGTATTTTGGCTGTGTTTCCAACCAACAGATGCTAGGACTCAGCAGAGAGGCCCAGGCCTGAAGATCAGTGAGTGAACAAGATTGACAAAAGCAAAAGAGAAGAAATGCTTAAGGTTGAATCTACAGAGGACATACCAGCAGCCACTGTCGTTTCTAGTTTATAAGGATAATGGAAGATTTGTGTGTCCCTGTTAGCATACAGCATGACTCTGCGATGTTGACTGATGAGCAACAGCCTGTGGTGAAATAATCTTTCTGTACACTGTGAAGATGTGTCCCTCTGATTGGTTTAATAAGAAGCTGAATGGCCAATAGCTAGGCAGGATTTCCAGGCACGGATGTTTCTGGGAAGAGAAAGGGAGGAGACACCAGTGATATAGAAGGACAGACACTATGAAGATAAGGTAATAAAGCCATGAGGCAGAAAGTAAATTAATAGAAATAGGTCAATTAAGTTACATGAGCTAGTTAGAAATAAGTCTAAACTAGCTGGGTGATGGTGGCTATATCCCCTGCACTTGGGAGGCAGAGGCAGGCAGATCTCTGTGAGTTCGAGGCCAGCCTGGTCTACAGCGTGAGTTCCAAGACAGGCTCCAAAGCAATACAGAAAAAAAAAACCACAAAACACAACACACCACACACACACACACACACACACACAGAGAGAGAGAGAGAGAGAGAGAGAGAGAGAGAGAGAGAGAGAGAGAGAGAGAGAGAGAATGTAAAAGAAATAAGCCTAAACCATGGCTGAGCTTTCATAATTAATAAAAGTCTATGTGTCATTATTGGGGAGTCAGCAGTCCAACATAAAATCTGACTACAGATGGCATACAACATGTAGTGGCTTGAATATCCAAACATAGGGCCCAAGAAAGCGGGGGTGCAGGTGGAAGTTCTGGACAAAAAGCCAGACGTAGTTTCCTGGTCCTGCAATTTCTCAGGTGGGCTGATGCTTGGCATCACACAGAGGAGCAGCTACTGGATGCTGCCTGTGTGTGGAGCCATCTGCCAGTACCATGCACCAGTGCCATGCCCTAAGCTGAGCCATGCCAGTGGCTGATGTAGCAGTTTTAAGATTCCTCTCCTGAGATCAGAGAATGTTGCAAATGCTTAGTAAAGTCAGATCCAGAAGGAAAGGACCTCTAAACAGGTTACATTTTGTTTAAAATTGTGGATAGACTTAAAGAAAAAAAGGAAATGGGTATACACAGTCATAGAAAAAAGTAAATAATTTATAAATAAAAAAGAATAAGCCATGTAGAGATAGGAAATGCACAGGGAGTCTGGATCCTGTATGGTGTTGTATTGACTTTAAATTTTTTGATTGCTGATGAGAAAACAATAGCTGCCAAGAGACAATGGATTATAAAAAATAACCTACTAAATTAAACCAACTTATGTGTTTTTAAAATGTGTTAGCAGTGAAATGTAAGTAAAAAAAAATGCATTACTTTGGGGAAAAGGATATGCTTTTGTTTACATAGAAAACAAAATCCTGAGGATTCATTCAATGTTGATAGGGATCAGATTTAATCAAGGGATACTCCCTGAAAATCCTGGCTACAGAGATAAAGAAACAAACCTAGAAAACTACAAGACAGGTTATGTATATTTTACTTGCTCAAACATAAAAAAAGCATCTTTGGATCGTATACTCGTGTTAATGCAAATATGCACGCTATCTTTGAAAGCTGATGTGTTTTCAGAGCAAGGGGACCAAACAGTAATGAAAATGGTAACTCCGTCTCTCAGAGCATCTCTGTTGCAGTTTCCTCAGAGTTCTGCATCCAGAACAGCGTCAAGGCCGCTAGCTTAGATGGCCCATTCTCACAGACTATTCTAGGCAGGACTTGACCATTATTCTAATTTTCTCAGGGCTCCTAAAGATGCCGGCTCTCCCAGACAACAGGAAGCAGTCTCGTGAACACAACACCCACATTCCCAAGAGGTGGGATAGGTGGGTTTTGGTCATTTGGTGGGTTATGGACGTTTGTCCTTGTTTAGGGGGTTTGGTTAGAAGTTGTTATTGGTCATGATCAGGAAGAAAGCTAAACAAAGGGGATCAGATTCAAGGACCTTTTTCTGAAGGCAGAAAGGGATGATATAATACAGAAATGGTAAGATGAAAGGGTGGACTGTTAAGTCTACTTTTGAACAACCATTAGTCCCACATATTTTACATTGGTATGGACTTTTGTATATTGATACAAATTTAAGATTATGTATTTTTTAATAACATGTCTTATTCCTTTCTCCTTTTAAAAAGAGTTTTAAATTTATTATGTATACAACATTCTGCTTCCATGTATGTCTGTGGACCAGAAGAAGGCACAAGATCCATCACTCAGGACCTCAGGCAACCAGATGTTTCTTGTCATTTCTATAGTTTTTGAAGTTGCTTGCTATGCACTTCCTGTTGACTCAGATGGGTCTCTGATGGGAAGTGAAGACTAGATAGTTTTACTTTTTTCTTTTGTACAAAATTCAGAAAACAAATTTATCTAAGAGATGAAAAGTCTATAAGGTTGAGAAACATAAAAAGCTTAAGTTGTTAAAAGATGTTTTAAGGTCTAAAAGGATATTTTTAGGGTGGAAATATAGTTATGACAAAAATGGCTTAGGTATAAAACTTTGGACTAAGATAGAATAGATAATGGAATATTTTCTCTAAATTTGCAAAATGCAAACTAACTGGGCATCGTAATTGTAATATCCAATAGCTAGGCATGATTTCCAGGCACATAGGACACTGGGAAGAGGATGGGCTATGGAGATGAGGTAATAAAGCCATGAGGCAGAAAGTAAATTAATAGATACGGGCTAATTTAAGTTATAAGTGCTATCTAGAAATAAGTCTAAGCTGTCAGCTGAGTGTTCATAATTAACAATAAGTCCCTGTGTTCTTATTGGGGCTGATGGTCCCGTGGAAAGGCCTGGACTATAGTAGCCAGTGCTACTTAGTTAGCTGAAGGCTGGTCTCCATGCACGTTTGTGAACTGACTCTGTGTCTTTGCTATTGGTGTCCAGTGCTCCCTCACACTAGTCTTCCAGCTCGGCATCTAAGACTTCGAGGGTTCTCTTAATGAAGCCTGATCTGACTCCCTGCTTCTGCCTAGAATAGATTTGGCTTTCTCTTTCTCAGCTGAGTACAGAGGGGAAAACATCACGAGACTGCTTCTAGAGACCCTGCTCTCCTAGAGCCCTTACATGCTCACTGAAGGCAGAAGCCAGGTTTAACTCCTTGTCTGCCTCTCTAGTACATTCACAATCAATACTGTTGAATTTTTGACTGAACAGTTGAATTAATGCATTGTGGTAGGTACTGTCAAAATCTGCACAACTTATACACCAGACATTAAGGGCATTAAGGCAGGAATTACTACCTTCACTCATTATCCCCAAGGAAACAATCTCTCCAGGTGGTGAGCCGTGATACCAGTACTTCAGAGTGGTGGCTATGCTGTGTGCAGCCAAAATACCTCCAAACCCCTTTCCAGTGTTGCTCAACTTTTGAAGTGTCATCACAAATTCTTTTGTTATCCACTCTCTGAAAGAAAAGAAAACAGCAATTTCACAGCAGAAAGAGGGATGGAAAAGGATGTCCTCTGAGCCCTGGGAACTCAGCACAGGGAGCTATTTGCACCATCTAAACAGCAATGTGACACACATGCCCTGTCTCCGGGTGTCCTCATTAGCAATGAAAGTAATGCAATCAGGCAGAAAGGAACCACCAAATTTCGGTGTGAAGTATAGTATAAAATATGAGACACTGGAAAGAGGCCAAAAGCTATAGGAATGATTTCTTTCATTACAAGTAAGTAATCATATGTAGATGCTTTCTTGGGACCAGTCAGATCCTTCATTTAAAATAAAATAGTTCACTAAACAATGAATTATTCACATTGAGATTTGGGGTAATATGTTTTATGGTGTTGAAGTATAAACTCAGGAAAGAGCCCAGCTGGATAGCTGGATGAAAGCAAGGTTTGCCCTGTTTGTGAGTCAGTGAAATACCCCAGACTCTTGGAACATTGTCCCTGTGCAAGCAGCTCCTGCAGAGAAACCGGGCTCCAGGAGAGGGAGCCCAGCACACACTGTTCGAAGCATGGATACCGTTCCCGAGTCTGAAGAGGGGGAGGAAATAAAGGACAAAGGAAAAGGAAAAGTGGCAGCAGGGAGCTGGGGCAGAGATCAGAAAAAGTGCTTTCCTGGATGAATTCATTACTTTCCCCATGTATTCTATACAGGACAGGCCATGCTGCCATTTCCATCTTATCAAGGGAGAAATTTGATGTAACTTCTCTAAAGCCACACAACTAATAAATGATGGGGACAGAATTCCAACCCAGGTGGCTTCCTGCTCCTAGGACACACCACTTTTCAGTTCTGCCTCTCTTGGGACTTAATGGTCAGCATGATGCAGCCTGCTCATCATCTTAACTCCCCTTCTTACAAATGCTTCAGCTACTTTCTACTTGGGTATGCATTTATCTTTACATTGACATTTTCTTTGTGCTTAACAGAATTTATGAACTACCTTCAGGATAACCCAAAACACAAAACTTGGTAATTTTAAAATAAATCAAATATGAGTGGGGAACAATAAGTTACTATTCTGTGGATTTTTTCTGATTCGTCAATAGAAAACAGAAAAATAAATGTATAAACAATGCACATTATTTTGTGCAAAATGTACAAAATGTTTTAATAGTGCTTTCAACTATTATACATCATTCGACTTACCTAATGTTAGAATACTTCACTTAAAAAAATATAATGTACCTGTCAAAAATCAGGCTTAACACAGAGTGATAATATCCAGGAGGTCCCCAAATAGCACTCTCATAGTTGTAAACTTTTGCTTTCCTGAGATCAACGTAGTTATTTCCACTGATGTTACCCCAAATTATCACATCTTTGATGCCTGTGCAAAACAGAATCAGAAATAATCATAACAAAGTTCATCAATGTAAAATTTACTCAAAGGCAATGCTTTGTGTATATATTTGTTTTAGGGTTGGCCCAATGAAGTCCAAGCTCTCTAACCTGTGTAGAGATTGTGGTTCACCTCCCTAATTATCAGGGCTTGATAGTAGTGCCTCGTGAATGGTGTGCTAGATGGATAATTCAAGGTATAATGAGACTCTGCCGTGTAAGAAATTGCTAATGAAAAATTTATCATTTGTGCTGTTCAATTTCACTCTCCCTCTTACACACACACACACACACACACACACACACACACACACACAGAGAGAGAGAGAGTGAGAGAGACAGAGACAGAGACAGAGACAGAGACAGAGAGAAAGACAGAGAGTGAGTGTGTGTGTGTGTGTGTGTGTGTAATGCATGACCACGTGTGCATGAGTGTGCACATGTAAGCTAGAAGTTGCATTGGGAATCTTCCTCAGTCATTCTCCACTGTATCTTTTAAGAAAGGATGGGTCTGGCTGGCCAGTGAGTCCTGAAGACCCACCTGCCTCCACCTCCAGTGTGCTAGGGTTACAGATGCACGTGGTCACACCACATTTTACTGATTGAAATGTTTCTCATGACCCAAAGGAAACTTTTCAACTGTTTAGGGTTTTACAAGGCACTTTTCACTCTAGATTCAGGCAGACATGTGCGTAAATGACAACTTTCTGGTCAGGTTTTATCACCCGTAAAATAATGGTGATTATATTCTTCATGGGAGGTACTTTTAGAAACAAGGTTTTTGGGCTGGGCAGCTATGGGGTGGGTACACCTTTAAACCTGGTACTCAGGAAGCACAGGCAAGTGGATCTCTGTGTGTTTGAGGCCAGCCTCGTCTACAGAGCGAGTTTCAGGACTGTTAAAGCTACACAGAGAAACCCTGTCTCAAAAAACAAACAAACAAAGTTTAGGAGAAAACAAACCAATCCTATGCCTTACACCATTTGAGAATGGGGGAGGAGGGTGAATGAGAAAGCAGTACCACACAGTGATACTTAGAGACCTATGAAGAAAAATAAAAGAATATTAATTGGAGGAAATAAGGACTGGAATTTAATATGTATGATTCTGCAGTTGTTGTTTTCTGGAAAGGTTTTGTGCAATTTAAAAAAGATTTTTTTTTTGCTTACTCACCTATTTTGTTTTAGTTATGGTTACTATTGCTGTGATGAAATTATGACCAAAGCAATTGGGATAGAAAGGGTTTATTAGGCTTACATTTCCACATTGTAGTCCGTCCCATGCCAGGATTACCTCAGTTAGCCACACCAGTTTTTCTTTTTATGGAGGGTGTAGCAGGATTGGAAATAGCCAGAACTCTCATGCACATCAGCCAAAAGTTCTACAACTGACCTACAACCCCAGTCCTGTACTTTATAATATGGAAAATTTCAAAAAGAAGCAGTGGGTAACTTTCAGATCACTTTAATTACTGTATGTTGCTATTGTTTGTTTATTATGTTATTGCTATTCATTATTGTTAATCTCTTGTGGCTCTGAGTTTATAAATTAAACTGGACCACAGTACGTGTGCACAAGAAAAAGCTGGGAGGGTGGATGGGGTAGTCTAGGTGGCATCTCCTCGAATGAGGGAGGATCACAGTGACATTCCCTGGATAATGGAGGGCCACACTAGTCCCATACATCACTCCAAAGGTACTCGTTACACCTGTTTTTATTTCCATGCCATACTTCTCAGATGGTCCTGCAGGGTGAAGCCTTCTTTCCCCGATATTTAAACCCACGTATCAAAAACACAAACAAGACCGCAGGAAGTGTTCACTCACTGGCAGTGGTTGTTTTCATCTTTCGGGCCACGGTTGCTTTTGCTTGGCCTTCCACCCCCAGCGCCACTGCAATGATGTTGTGTGCCATGTTAGGGGCATACTGCATAAGCAAGGCCGTTTTAAGGTTCACAAAGGTTTTCCCTCCCACGATGACCTTGACAGACTCGTGGGCATTTTTCTCTATCAGGCAACCATAGAGGCGACACAGTGGCACTCTGCTTCTCAGACAGCTCTCCAGGGTGTACACTTCCTCTTCTGTGCTGTCGTCCAGGATGATGATGACTTGGGCCCGAAGGAAGGCGTCCTCCGTCTTAGTGCAGAAGGAGACACTGCGGAGGATGGGTGATGCCAAGTCCTCAATTTCCACCACTAAGCTTTGCAGGCAGTTTTCCATCTGCTCCCTGTCAAACAGGGTCAGGCTGATCTCCGTGTGCATCCCAAATACTTCTCCGCTTGTCAAGATGGGGATGAGGTGGTAGCACGAATTGGCACTTGCACTGGTTAAATGCAAAAGTTGGATGGAAAATGGTTAGGTCGTTTGTTCACTTATGTGCTTTACTCTTAACTTTGTTCATGTGCTCCATAGGATAACTCACTATTTTACACGAAAATGCTCACACCTGCACAGCTGTTCCTGGGAATCCAGAGTGGAATGAGAAAGTCTCACTGCTCACAATATATCTTGGCATCTGGTGATACCACCAAAAAAGAATTTACTGGTGAATTAGATGTTTCAAATTAAAGCTCTCTCACATGCAGAGAAAAAAAGTAAAACTAAATACGAAGCAAACAAAAACTCCTTTCAGATTGTTGTGCATATGTACTTATGCCTCTTCATGAAAAGACCAAGATGCATGCTTCCGTTAGCCATTGCCTTTTATACCTTTACCTACAAATGAGTGACTTTATTTGGGGGCAGACCATATTTCTCACAGTCTCACAAAGAAAAGCCCTTACATGAATGGCTAGGATAAGTACAGGATGTGTGATCTCTCTGAAACCAACTGTGCCTGAGTCTTCTATTTTAGTGATGACCAACTGTTGGAGGGGGGTTGGAAACTGCATTTGAAAACGTCTGTTACTCTTGGTGGGCTTAGGGTGGGTACGGTGGTTGATGCCCATTTCAGTTCTTTATTTTGGAGAGGGATATGGATATGAAATGTACAACTTCTGAATCTTTTCAGTGTTTGTAATATTCCATAATTACACATACTTCCTTAAAGCAGGCATATGTTAGGGTACCACGTGGTGTGGGTTGGACGTAGGTGATGGGAGCACAGAGAGAAAGAAGAACAACGAGAGAGGGCAGAGACAAACAGAGAGGAAGTGACAAGTGGGGACAATGAGGAGCACACTTGGGAAGGAGAAAAGGAAGCAGCTTCGGGGATCAGGGCTGCAGACAGTGTATGAAGAAGAACTAAGAAAAATTAGCAGCTGGGGAAGAGGGAGGGAGCAATGATCCGAGAGGACGTGTGCCAGGATACAGTACATGTATACCTGTAAATCCTAGATCAGGCGGGGATGGATGCTGAAGGGTAGAGACATGGAAGCACTCATACATGTACCAACCCAGACCTGTGAATACAAACATACACACACGCATCGCCATTGTCCTTTCTAAAAATACAAAAAAAAAAAAAAAAAAAAAAAAAAACCAAACAGGCTCATGAATCCTGGGGCTTGGCCATCTCACCTGGCAACCCAGACCTGCAGAGGGTTGATGAGGTCCTTCAGGGTTACTTTCTCCAGCTCTTTTTCTTCATGTGCCTGCAGGTTCTCTTCAGCGATGACCATCATCAGGTCCGTTGTCATGCTGGAAGTGACATCATAGTAAAGCTAAATATCAGAAAAGAAAAACTCAACCTCAGAGACTAGAACGTTATCAGACAAAGACTAGAATAGAAAGACTAGGAGAGAGATGATGATTCAATGGCTTAGAAAGCAAGACATTTGAAACTTCAAAATAATGTCAAGAGAAGGATGCTTGGACAGATTAACAATGCAATTCCCACACCTGGGCATGCTCCAGGAACTCATTGTAGCCTCCCAAAAGCAAGCCTTTGCCTCCACGATCTAGCAGCTCTCTCCAGATAATGGGGGAGGTGCTGTGATCCCATTTGTTCTTTTCACAAACATCTTCCAGCCACTCCTGTGGGAAAAGACTCCAATAAAAGTCATATAGCAAATCTGCCAAAGAACTCAGTTCATTATTGCTGGACATAAACACAGAAGTATTGGTTTGTTTTCAATGCTACGATGTGTGCATAATACATTTAGGTATCTTCAAATGGCAAAATGTAAACATAGGAAATAGTTGTGAGCTTGGTTGCTCATGCCTTTAATTGAAGCACTGGGGAGGCGGAGGCAGGTGGATCCCTGTGAGTTCTTCCAAGCCGGCTAGAGCTACACAGTGAGACTCCATCTCAATTAAAGAAATAAATGAGTAACCAACCAACCAAAGAATGAATGGATGAAATAAAGAAAATAGCGATGAGATAAATAACAGGAATACCCTCCAAATGCAGTGGGTAAATAAAGTGTAGACGCTTGCCCCTTTGCTGAAGTGACTGTGTTTAACTTAAAGAGATGCTGTGGAACAATCTTTGTACACTGTAAATGTACATTGCTCTCATTGTTAATAAAAAGTTGATTGGCCAATAGCTGGGTATGGAGAGATTGGGCAAGACAGCCTGACACAGACAGAATTCTGGAAGGAAGAAGGGCAGTCAGAGGGGCGGAGTCAGAGAGTCACAAACAGACAAACAGAGGCAGAGAGCACAATGGTCACTCTATACTGAAAAAAAAAATACCAAGCCATGTGGCAAAGCATAAATAGGAATATGGGTTAATTTAAGTGTATGAGTTGGCTAGCAACAAGCTTGAGCTATTGACCAAACATTTTTAAGTAATATTAAGCCTCCTAGTCAACTATTTGGGAAGTGGCTACCAGGTATTTGGGAACTAGCAGGCAGGCTGGCAGGCTAGAGAGAAACATCCAATTACAAAGAGAGGCCAGGTATTCTAAGTTGACTGAAAACATAAAACACTTATATTTATTATACATGAGTTATTTCTAGTTTTATGCCCGCATAAATTTTGATACTGCTTTTTCAAATCTATGGTTATGGATTCTATGGTTTAGACTGAATTAATGAGCTAAAAGTTATCTGGGGGACTTCTCATCATACTTCTCAGAAAGAAGTTTAAGTTACCATTATCTGGTTTGGGTAGACCAAGATTTCCAATAATAAGATCTGAGAATCCAAGCGGGACAGAACATTCTTATCACTAAGGTACAGCTGAGCAGTCCCAGAGACCCACCATTGGAGGCACATTTATGGAGGCCACCTAACAAACAAACTCCATTTCTTGCTGGTGCTGAAGACGTCTGTGCTCATCTTCCATCCAAAAATAAGAAGACTGATATTTCTTGAAGGGGGGCTCTTGGAGAATTTATGCTTCTTTCCTCTAGCCTGTATGAGTCGAGAGGTTTTTCATTTCCAAACAGGAGCATTTCTAGCAGAGGACGTAAGAAGAACCCCACCTTTAAGCTACAGCTGACGTTGGTCACAGTGAGATGAGAGACCAGCAGACAAAGGAGTAAGTTATTGCTATGGAAGGGGTAACTGGGCCTGCTAATCAGGAGAACGTACAACAGCTACTACCCACATTAAAAAGTATTTAACCTCCAGGTTATTGCTTGAGCATCTTTGGTGATGCTCTGCTCAATTTTGACCATTCAAGGGAAAGTGTAATAGTTGTGTCATGTTTTTCAAAGGGACCAGGGCTCACATCCTGTAAGTACACAGAACTAGGTCATCAGCCCTAACAAGTGGCCCAGAGCAGTAGAGGGGGACCTTTAATGGATGGCAGGGAAGAGAGATGAGTGCCAGTTTGGCTCTGAAACTACGTGCACTGGGGAACACAGTTCATTAACAAGCCTTCCTTTAATAAAGTCTTCCCAGGGAGAAGTCTTCATCTGAACCCCAGTAGAGCTGGTACCAGATGGTGTGAATTTACTTAATGGAGCACATGGATCCAGAGGCTCAGTGGGTGGACTGTAGCAGATAGTCATCAATAGTCCAGGTTCCTTCCCTCTCACAACCAAGGCACTTGTGCCTCAGTCACCAGGGATTTTAGAGGACAATGGCCTAGCTGCTGAGTCTCTCTCTAGGACTGACCTCAATTGAAGCGATTTCCCTTAACTAAGGTTAAGCTTCTTTCCTTGGGGCAGCCCATATAAGGTGACTGGCTGATGCAGGACTCAAGAAGCTCAGCTACCTTTCTTGAACATGGGGTATTTTGAAGGGATCCCCAACACACTTTCCTGGTAGGCTTTCCTGACTTCTCTGCAGCAGCTGTATTGTAGCATCCCCCCTTTGCCTAATGCTGATGACTTCATCCTCATTTCTTCACAGGATGTTCTCAGAGTCCTGTAAGACTTCATCTTCAAAAGTTTCCATCTTCAAGTCTGTTTATGGGGCAACACAGACACAGATGTGGACATCTCAAATAAGTAAGTCCTCATACCATTAGGACGCCATGAGGAGGAGAGAAAAACTTTAAGTTGTACATACTACCTGTTTTCTTGGTAGGACCTAGGGTAGAATCACTACATTCATTCCACTTATTGGAGTCTCCTTTGTGCTATTAGGTATTAGCAAAAAAATATGTCTTGAGACTGACAAGTAGAAACTCATTTTTACTAGTATCCCAATGTGATTAATACATGAACAGTCATTGTTAGGAGCCAAGACGATACACTAGCCAGTGTTTTATCAAAGTACAACACTTTCTTGCATAGGTGCATTTAATAACTAAAAAAGTTCTTACCTCCCACACATCAGGATGCTTTGTGATTTTAAAAATCTGAAAATCAGGAAGATTCTTCTGTAAATAGTCTGCCAGGAGTTCAGCCTTAGCATAATATGGGCAGTTTGCTTTACCTGGAAGAGTTCAAATTAGCAAAGATTTCTTTTAGCCCACACACAAATTGGCATGGCTGCTATGAGGATTTGCCAGAAACTTAGAGAATGCACCATGGTTATAATATAGTTTTGTAACAGAATTACACAAATTCTATAACACAAATATCTAGTTTTTGTTATATCAGTAAAAATAAGGAATATTTCATAGATCAGTCCTATATAATAAAACTTGTGGAACGAAGAAGGTTTGAAATATTTACTCTCCACATGCTATTTAAGTATGACATAATAGCAGTGAGCTACTCGTTAGAAGCCACTCAAGTGTCCAGTCAGACGCCTCAACTGATTAAGACACTCGCCATCAAGCCTGAAGGCATGTGTTTGATCTCCAGGACACACACTGTAGAAGGAGAGAACCAGCTCCTTTATGTTCTCCTTTAACCTCTGCATGTATCCCCCATGACCCCACACATGTAAAACAAATTAAGGCGTAAAAAAAAACCAATAACAACAACATTCAAATATATAGTGTGAGGAAAGGAGTGGAAATATAATCCTTTTTAGATTTGGTGTATGGTCCAGGATAGTGGAGAAGCTGAAGGAGGAGAAAGAATCAGGGGCTAACTTCTATTTTCTGGCTGGCCTAACTGGAGAGAAATCATGGGTGAGATATTCAGACATGTGCATCAGGAGAAACGTGCAGTGCACGTGGGCATGTATGACTGGCACGGTGTCTGATGTCCAGTCTGCAGCGCAGGTGCCAAAGGAGAGCTTCAGATGCACATACTGCCGTGAGGTGCACACAGGAAGTTAATCCACCCCAGGGAGTGGGGTGGGTGTCAGTACAGGAGGACAGGCTAAGTGCAGTACCTCCTGTGGAACGCGCTTTCCCAATCCCACAAACCCTTCAACACCTCTGTATGTGTAAGCCTTTCTGTCTAGTTCAACCATTGTTAATTACTTCAAACCAACTTTATGGCCTACATTCAATTATCCTGTCCATTTCCTGGGAAATTAGCTTATAAAAGCCCTGCACTCGAGATGACCTCAATTACCTTCCTTTTCTGAATCCAGATTCCTTCTGCCCAGACATCACTGAGAAGGGAATGGGGAGATTGGAGAACTTTCCAAAGGAAAGGAGTCCACTTATACTCTGACCCACCCCCTTTTGTCTTTTTGGAAGCCTTGCTCAACAAATTATTCCCATCCCATTAAACTCTTATTTATGTTTCTAGTATCTCCTTTCAAGTATATTTAAACACATTCAACTTAAACTTCAGTTTCTTCTTCCTAAACAGCAAAAGCTCATGTCTCCTCTCCCCAGGCATTGCTTTCTATGTGCACTTTCTATTAAAACTTCTTTTAAAAATCTGTCCTTGTCATCCTTGTTTCTTATATTTTCATTCATTTATGAATCCACTGTAATATCGCATCTCTCACAATTTCCCAGGAGGAAATAGTATTAAATGTAAATTATATCTTTTGTAACATTATATGATAGCATATAAGTATGTAATATAAAATACATGTTTCATATTAATTATATTAATGATGTAGAAATGAATACTTTGCATTGGTATGGATTTTAGCTTATTGATACAAATTTAAGGTCAATTTTGTTATATGTATATTTCTACTCTTGTTTAGACATTGTGTTTATACAGCTCATTTAAAAATGTATCATATTGTGTGGGAATCAAGATTCATTGGATATAAAGTCACCTATAATAGTCAAAACTTATGTTAGCTAGGTTTTCTAGATATACAGAAATATATTTCCATGGATAGGTATTCTTCAAAGCCTTTCAAAGACCTATAGAATATGATATTTGAAATGGTTTATTAGGGTTTTTCATGACAATGAGACACAACAGCTCCTGGGAACACCAATTACATCGAAGAGGATAATGGGCATTGAAGTAACTCATTATGGAGTTTGCCTTCAATGTGGCAAAGATAGCCATTTAGACAAGTAACTGATTTTGCCAGGACTGCTTGACAGGACACTGTCCAGACTGGACCAACAGGTTACAAAGAAAAGTGACTGCTGAGCTTTCCTAGGGACAGGATGGTCCTTCAAGGTTCCTGCTTCATCAAAAAGTCTGCCAGACACTCTAGGCCAATAGGCTGAAGAGGGATGCCCCAACATTACAGAGAAACTTTGGGTGACTGTTCAGGCAGTGAGATGTTTCTTTCCATTCTAGAGTTTATATATTATCCTTCTGGGATCTTTGATAGAGTTGAAAACAGATAGTTATAGTTGTGGATTTCCTTAGCTATGATAAAAGGTAAGTTACACATAGGATATATGATAGACTATTTTCTTTAAATTTTGTCAAATGTTAATGAACTAAATATTGTTAACTATATTTCTTGCTTGATAACTATTTTGTTATATATAATTTTACTATGTTAAAGTTAAAACCTTCCTTTTATTTAGAGAGAAAAGAGGAGCTGATGGGGGATGTCCTTCTGTATGCTGTGAATATAAGTTTCTCTTATTGACTGATGAATAAAGCTGTTTCAGTCTACAGACAGGTAGAATGTAGCCAGGCAGGAAGCATAGGTGGAGCTACCAGACTAAAAGAAGACTGGGAAGAGGAACTCAGAGAGTGAGTTGCCAGAGAGACACCATGTAGCTGCTGAGAAAGCAAGAGGCTCGGGCATCATCCATAAGCCAAGAATATGTGGAGACACATAGATAAATAGAAATGGGTTAATAATTAAGAGAAAGCTACTCAATAAGAAGCCCGAGCCATAGGCCTAACTGTTTATAATTTATATAAGCCTCTGCGTGTTTATTTGGAACTAAATGACAGCAGGACTCAGTGGGACAGAAACTTCCATATTAAATACAAATTAAATATAAAAATTAAAGTTCTTAAGGCCCTTAGTACAATTAGTAATGTTTTATTCTTTCTCCTTGACCCTGGTAGTGTTTATCACTCTTACCTGTTCCTACTTCCAGTCAGGTAGGTAAATCCTGGAGGGCATCACTATGGTGGGATATTCTAGAGGTTTTCTTTCTAAATTTCTGGCTAATCTTATCCATACTTTGTAAGTTCCTGCTTCTTCATTAATCCATTAAAAGATTCCATTCTGCAAGGCATGTAATTTGTGTATATTTTTTCTGGCTAATATCCTTGTTTTTATGTAGCAATCTGTATTCCTAGCTCAAGCATAGTGTCTTATCTAGATGTCTACACTTTCCCATATTCTACCATCTCTTTCTGGATGTAACACGGGCACTGGGCAGTATAAAGCTTGGACTCTGTTTTGAAATGACTAAGGCAATACCATCTTGTTCCACCATCATTTTGGATTTGCTTAAACAGTTCTCAGCCCCCTATCCCCTCCCCCAATAGTTATGTCTGCCTTGGCAACACATTTGAGATTTGCATGGCCTCGGCCATCTTCTGGTTGTATTAATAAAAATAAAGTTAGCTAAAATAACCAAAGAAAATATACTTCAGAAATAATTGTTAATCTATGTATGAAATATTACCAAGTTCTTCCAGGAATGAACTTTTCAAGGACATTCTGACTTTTACCTTTAAAACCACCATATCCTGAGCTTGGACATCAAGAGACTTTTCAGATGCACCAGGCTACTCTTGTTCCGGCCATTACAAAAGAATAAAAACTTTAATTGGCTTAATCAATGCAGTTGTCAATATTTTCTCATGTGGATCAATTCAATTCCAAAAATGTAAGAGACTCCTACATTTCCCTATAGAAGTTATGTCCATCCCCTTATTTAAGAATATAAGGATAATCAGGTGTGGTGGTGCATACCTTTAATTCTAACACTCTGGAGGAAGAGACAGGCAGATCTCCATTAATTTGAGCCCAGAATGGTCTACATAGTCAGGTTCAAACAGACCAGGGCTATACAGTGAGACTTTGTCTCAAAAAAGAGAAAATACTATGTATATATAGATTATTCAACTTATCTTTCAATGAAAGTTTTTTTAAATGACCCCCAATCTATCTAGTTATCCACTGTTTAAGAGTATAACTTCCCCTTCATTTCCTTACTCATTTAGTGAATCAGACATCTTGTTTCACATGTTTCATCTTGGATCATTTTCCAGTACATTTGCTTTTCTCCATTCATATTGACCACAGTACTAAAGCAGCTGCTTCCTACACTAGCTACAGTCTCTTAACCGGTCTCTTATTGCATCCATAACACTTATCTTCTCATAAAAACCTTTGGCCAACGTCGAAACTATTGCGTGTAGCTCAGAAGAATCTTCATTGGCTCCCTCTGTCTTCAGCTTAGGACACTAATCCTTACACTATTCCCATTCTGCCAAACCCATTTCAATTGTATGCTTATCAAATAATCGCAATTATCACCAAATTTGACTGTGATTTCCAACAAGACCTAGAGACTGGAGCCGTGGCTTCATGGGTACCTGGCATCTGCATCACCAAGCGCTCTCAGGTATTCCTTTACACTGTGTGAAGATATATCACTGTTATTGGTTTAATAAAAAGCTACGTGGCCAATAGCTAGGAGGAATGTATAGCCGAGACTTTTGAACAGAGAGTGCTCTGGGAAGAAGAAAGGTAGAGTTGTGAGGCAGATTCAGAAGAAGCAGGATGGGATAAATGGAGATGTGATAACGAGCCTGTGGAAGAACATAGACCAAAAAATGTGGGTTAATTTATAAGCCCTAGTTAGAAACAAGCCTAACCCAAGTCTGAGATTTCATAATTGATAATAAGTCTCTGTGTTGTTTCGTGAGGGACTAGTGGGACAGAAAAAGACTGGTTATATTCAGAAGAGCCATGGGTTCAAAGTTACTACCTGAATGTATTGGGTTTTCGTGCACAACCATACATCATCTGTGTAAGTTCTGCACACTACAGCTCTACTTCCTGTTATCCACACCTGAATTGCTCTGTTTTTTCCTGCATCTTCTTTTCTTGGTAACTCTATTATCCAGGCATCTGCTTAACCACCTCTCCCTCTGGAAGCCCTTGCCTAGTAAGGCCCTCTGACACCTTCCCCTCTAGAACACTGTCCTGTTACTGTTATATACAAAATGTCATGAAACTGTTCTAGTGTATTCCCACCATCCAGTTTTTTACTGCTAAGAGTATTTATCTGAACGCATAGTGAAGCTAGAGAAACACTTCCAAGAGATGGTAAATGTCAATTATGTTCAGTATAACAAAGAAGTCAACTTTGAACAGGGCCCCAGACCTTAGCACAAATGACTCCATGATGGAATTATCATGCAGGCTGTAAAACTCAGCAGGTAGACAGCATCATCTGCCAAAACTAAAACAAAGGCTTAATCAATCAAAGTTCATGTAGTTCTGGGAAAGTCTCAGAATGTATTAACCTTATATATTTAGCCTCTGTAGTTCTACTTCTGGCTAATTGATCTTGTGTACTGAAGTATGTCAATCCAGAACATGGTTTGTGTGTGTGTGTGTGTGTGTGTGTGTGTGTGTGTGTGTGTCTTACAAGCTCACCCTAAGAAAGGTTCAGGGTTACACTGGGATTCTGAACACCCAGTGTAGTTGCCAGCTGGCTAATAAATAAAGACTTTCTGTTGTCTTAAACCCATGTCTGAGCAGTCTTCTCTGGTAAATAGTCCACAACAAACTTAGACAAAGACTAAACAGCTTTTCTAAGAGATCATTGGTGATTATGGTAAAAACAGTTTGCATATGAGGGCAAAAGTAGAAGTCATATTAGAGATAGAACAGCAGTGAGCTCTTTCAAGAAACTTGGAGAGAAGTGAGAAATCAGACAGACAGACAGACAGTAAGTCACAATAAGTGGTGGTGTTGCTAGTAGCTGGCGAGATGACTTTTTAAAAATGAAAACCCATTGACACTATTTTACCTAAATTCTTTCCATGGTTGTTCATTATGTTCAAGATTTAGTGCAAACATTTTTTCTAGGTTTTTGTAAGATATAAAAGTCTAGTTTCTATTTTGTAAGTCTAACTCGAGGTCCTGCCATACTCCCAATCCAGTTTCTTCATTAGACTACATCTCCTCCTCCTAGCCTTTGCCTTTATCTGGAATGGTTCCTCTAACAATTTCTCTACTTTGTTTCTTGTGTCCATCCCTTCTCTACCCCTCACTCCCATGTAGGAGTATATTCGACCAGAGGCCTGCACACCTCTCCCTCATTGCATTAATCACGACAGATCAAAGTAATTATTTGTTTGTTTGTTTGTTTTTGTTTTTTTTGTTTTGTTTTGTTTTTTGTTTGTTTAGTTTTTTTTTTTTCGAGACAGGGGTTCTCTGTAGTTTTGGAGCCTGTTCTGGAACTAGCTCTGTAGACCAGGATGGCCTCGAACTCACAGAGATCTGCCTGCCTCTGCCTCTGCCTCCCCAGTGCTTGGGTCATGCCCGGCCCAAGGTAATTCTTTATATGTTTTTGTACCCCTGTGGGAATTAAAACTCGCCAAGGGCAGGGAGGGATGAAAACTGTCCCCACTCTGTCCCCAGTGCTCATCAGACTTTGGCACACCACCACTGTGTAACACGTATCTTGGAATGAATGCCTAGAAAGCCGGAGGAGATCCGTCAGAGGAGGGGCTGCAGAATAGAAGCTAGTTAGCAAGGTGACTAACCGCCACGAAACGATCGGTGGACTCGCTGGAGAAGAACTCACCCGCGATCACGAATTTGGCCATGATCTCTGCAAGAGTTAGATACTGGGACCAAAGCGTCACGGTTTCCTGGCAACCGTGGCGCCTGCGCTCTCAAAAGCTGCCTCAGGGCTAGAGGCGAGTTCAAAGCCACGTCTTGAATGTATTGAGTTCACGGAAACAACCATACATGATCTTTATAAGCTCTCTGACCTCATACGGTTCTCGGCTTTATCTCTTTACTTGAGAAGGGAAATCATTCTTTCTGACATTATCTTCCCTCTTTACATGCAGCATTCTACGGCCGCTGCGAACTCATGCTTTTTGACCTATACAGTGATCCGTATGACGTCACCAGCCGCGCCGCTTTGGGCAGAAGTGTCATGGCTGCGCCTATGTGTTACCACGGGGTTCTGTCCTAAGGTGAGTGAGTGGCGAGCATAAGCGGAATCGGGGGCGGTATCGTAGTAGTCTTTTTGTCGGATGGAGAAAAGTTTGAGAAGTGTCTTCGGTCTTAAGTTGAGGGTGGTGTGTTGATGTTGCGTGGAAGAACGCTGGCTCCGGTTTCGGGATCTTAATGCGGCTGGCTGATTGTAGCGTCTTAAGCACAGAGAACATCGTTTATATTTTGTTAGTTTTGTTTTGTTTTGTTTCCGAGACAGGGTTTCTCTGTGTAGAATCCCGGCTATCCTGGAACTCACTCTGTAAACTATGCTGGCCTCGAACTCACAGAGATCCTCTGCCTCCCAAGTGCTGGGATTAAAAGCGTGAGCTACCTCCGCCTGGCCGTTTGCAGTCTTTTGCTTGTTTGTTTTTTTTGTTTGTGTGTTTTTGTTTTAGTATGGCTTGTTTTGCTTTGTTTTCAGACAGGGTTTCTCTGTAGCCTTTGGAGGTTGTCCTGGAACTAGCTCTGTAGACCAGGCTGGCTTCAAACTGCTGTCTCCTGAGTGCTGGGATTAAAAGCTTTCACCACCGCCGCCCAGCCATTTTCATTTTTTTTTTTTTTTCTTCCTTCCCTAAGCAAGGTCGTCCTGTCCAAGTACATTTTTTTAATGGTTTAGTTTTGGCTATTGCTAAATCATTTGGTTGAAAGCGTCCATCAATGATACCGTTTACAATGGAGACCTCTAAAGTAGTGTTAACAAAATTATCCTTAGCAGGGGAAGAGTTATTGAACACCTACACGGGAAATCATTATTATTGTTATTATTTGTCAAGAAGCTACTTTATACCACAACTGCTAAAGTGACTGAACTAGGTCCTGTACAATGATGCACACATTGGAATAAAAGTGAAAGAAACTTACTGGGGTACTGGGGATATAGTTTTACCATTTTAATAATGGCTCGTAGGTACTATGCAAGCTCCTGTTGGATGCATTTCCCTTATTTAAGCAACAATTTTTAACTGTTATTCTTTTATCCCTTCAGGATAGCCACAACATGTGCTCTTAGGAAAGAAGTTAAGTTTTGTTGCATCTTGAGTCTTTGAAAGTTTGCCAGTGAATAGCAAAATGAACAACAAAGCATATTCCTTGTTATGGAACACCAAACAATTGAGTACTTTAGTTCCAAGAAGCAGATTTTTGAGGACATATCCTCTGAGGTTTTGCAGACCAGAAGTTGTTCATTCAAAATGGAACCCAAAAAACCGTCTGTTAAATGGTTTTGGTGAGGGACTCCAGCCGTCTGTTAGATACCTCTTTCGGGGTGTTTTGAAAACAGTAGATGGTTGTACTCAAACTAAAGGCGTAAGCTGTGCAGTTGTCTTTAAACTCGACAGAGCATTGTGTCCTAGAAGACTGTTCTCTGACTCAGGACATTTTCTTGTTTCTGATGGGGCATCTGATCATGATTTACCAAAGAACTCCCATCATGCCTCCGGTGAAGATGTGCTCACCAAGAAAATGAGACCAACCCCCATGAGTCATAAAAAGCTGGTCCAGGAGTGTAACTCTCTGAGTGACGTGCTGGATACATTTTCAAAAGCACCTACATTTCCTAGTAGTAACTATTTCTTGGCAATGTGGATAATTGCCAAAAGGGTATCTGAAGACAAGAGGCGCTTTGAAATACAACTGATGTTCAATCACCCTGCCTTTAGCCAGCTGTGTGAGCAAATGATGAGAGAAACCAAGATTATGCATTATGACCACCTTCTGTTCAGTCTGAATGCTATAATGAAGCTTGGAGTCCCTCAGAATACTCTGATGGTACAGACTCTGCTGAGGGTGATTCAGGTAAGTCAAAGGGAGACTTAAATGTGGCCTTACAGTGTTTTACATATTTTGAAGGAGCCAGGGGAAGTAGATGTCCTTAAAAGAGACTATCAGTGCAATATATGTTTTCAGGTGCATTTCTATATTATATATTATAGGTCTAGGAGAACTGAAGTTAGATCATTTCTTCTGCATTGGAAATTTGTGAAAGCCTGTCCCACTTAACCTTCTCTAGGGTTAAGTTAAAATGAAGAGAGGTGCAAGATGTACAAAGAAAGATTGGATAGTTGAAGGAAAAAGGGATAGGAAAGGAGGTGAATTAGCATTTTCCTTACATCTAAATCCACTCACCAGCTCTTGTAGGCTAGGAAACATGCTCAATGACGTCAAATTTGGATTTTCAATTTCAAACAAGAGTGTCAGTGTTTTGCTTGATGTCACTTACATGGTACTAGATGTGAAGAAGTAATTATTTGCTTTTTAAGAATGGCTATGTCAGACTCCTAAACTCAATAATTATTTATGTTAAAATACATTAATTCCATAGAGATAATGTATCACATGCTCTGTTTCACTGGAATTAATGAATTGAGTTTAAGGTATATGAGTTTTTAATTTTTTTATGTAAATTTGATTCGTATGTTTTGAAGAACTATTTTGTGGTTTTGTTTGGTGGGTACTGTATTCATTTCTTATGTGGTCATTTAAAATGGTGGTGATGATTCACTTTCACTGACAGTGATGCAGTTGATAGGCATTCACAGCTGTGTGGCCTCCTCACACACTGGTAACATAGTTGAAGTCAAAAAGTCTGCATGTGATTGTACCTCTGTAATGTGTGTGGGTGTCATAAAGACATTTAGCCAGAGGTGAAAGGACAGTGTGCTGTCAGTGCATTTGAGTCAAGTAGTCTGACCTTTCACAGCAGAAGTTATGGGGTTCATACATTATTAAGGAAACTCTCAAGAGAATAAAATCATCCTCTTCCCCCTTCCAAGTATCTCCACTTTAAACTATCTACCAGTTCTGACTCGGAGGCTTAGAAGTCATGATTAGTTGTACCACTTTAGCAAGGAGCAAAAGGCTTCCTTAAATTGGTCCGGCTCTTCGATGAGTTGAGGTTGACATGCTAGAGAAGCTGCGTCATCACTGTTCTCTTTCCAGATGACCCTGCCACACCCTGAGACCCAGATTATTGTGGGGAAATGCTGGGGACCATGCCAGTAAGAAGATTCACAGGGCATTTGCTGCATGGTACTCAAGAAAGGCTATGTGGAAGGTGTGAGGAATAGTTTTCTAGGGTCCTTTTAGGGGAGCTTGACCTATATATTTTAGTAGCTCTTCTGTTATCCTTCCATGCTGTCCCCATGGTGGTTTCCAGCCCATGAAGGGGTAAAAAAATGATGTTTAATGCACATTATTTCACAAGCAAAGGGATATAATCAATATCAAATGGATTTTTAATGATGCATTCAATGATGGCATCACATCTTTTTCCTGAATGTGTGTATGGTAGGCTTTGTGAAGTTCTGGTCTGGTACTTAGTCCTTTAAAGGTATGAGTTCAGAGGTTTTGCTTGGGAAAGCTAGTGTACAACTCTTTACCTTTGGTATATTTGCAATTATATTTTAATAGGAACGCATCAATGAGTGTGATGAGAGACGTCTTTCCATTCTGTCTACTGTTTTAGAGACATTGGAACCATGCGCCAATGTGAATGCACTTCGAGCAGGGCTGCGGTAAGAGCCTCCTTGGTTTCTTCAAATGGTTTTCTCTGTGACCCTTACATGGGGAATTAAAAAGCCCGATGAAAATTGAATTCCTTTTTGGGAGGCACTGGTAAGGTAGGCATTAGTGGTAGTTAATACTTTATTAAACTTAAAATTCTAATTCTGAATGATATAAAGCTGAAGATAGTACTTTTTAAAGGATCTCTTATAAAAATATGTGGGTAATACTGAAATTATTTGTTCTTAGACTCTAGTACTGATGTAAAGTTGACTTGTGTACTGAATTCAGAATAGTTACTTGGGCACTGTAGGGATTACATTATACTGGCTTATCTTAAAAAGGTATAAACTTGATACAACAGATCTGCTGTCACAGATTAGGGAAGGTTATGAGGATACCTTTAATCTGATGCAATTTGTTTATTAATAAAGACAGTACAGTGGTATAAGAGGAAATATCGTAGAATAATTTAGATCTTTCTCTAAGTGCTTACACCCTCTTGGTCCACATCTGTGGATTTCATATTCCTGCCCTATTTCAAGTAGGGGCTGGACCAAATGAGATTTTCAGATTTCTGGCTTGGGCTCTAGGATTATCCTGTTTTTTGCTTCTAATGACAGAATCCTAGTTGATCAGCAAGTTTGGAAGATAAAACAAGTCTTCACATTACAGACAGTGATGAAATGTATCGGGAAAGACACACCAGTTGCTCTTAAGAAGAAATTGGAGGTAAATACCTAGCTTTTCTCTAGTGGATGAAATTTGAAGAAAAATTGTTCTTTGACTAGTCACTTCCTAAAGTTAGTTTTGAAGGAGGATGTGGGCTTTGCTGAAATGAATTAAGATATCTATTTATGTGCAAACATACCTGAATGTATATTTTCTTCTGTATTTGTCACCTTTCTTCAGCTTCATGCTTGTTTCTGCAGCATTAAATTTCCCGTGGATGATAATTAAATGAAAGTTTGTTTTCTGTAGATGAAAGCCTTGAAGGAGTTAGACAGATTTTCTGTCTTGAATAGCCAGCACATGTTTGAAGTACTAGCTGCCATGGATCACCGCTCTGTTGTCCTTCTGAATGAATGCAGTAAGATGGTCATAGGTAAGGGGGCTTTTCCTATATGATTGCCACATCTGCTACATCTGGCTTTTTGTGTATGATCTGCCACATCTGACCTATTATTTGTTTTGAAATCTTGGTTCATATGATGCAGAACTGATGATTGGTTACATGTACATTTTATTTTTTGGCTGTAGTTTTGTTTTCCTTCAAAATACAGTGTTATTTTTCTCCCAAAGAATTGAGTATCTTGAATCTTATGTTCAAAACCATCTGGTAATTCTTGTGTTTTTAACTCATTGTTAAAGATAATATCCATGGTTGTCCTTATAAATTATTGATCAGCATTCTGCAGTCCTGTAGAGACCTCCGATACCAAAATGAACACCTCTTCAAGAGCATAGCAGACTATGTGGCTACAACTTTTGAAATTTGGAAGTTGAAACAAGTGAGTCTCAATCGGGGATGTTCCAGAGAAACTTTCAGGAAGCTTGTTCAATTACTTGTTTAAAATGTTTCTCTCTGTTTAGAGAGGCCATGATGTCAGAATATTCCAGTGCTAAATTAGCTTAGTTCCTCTCCTTCTACAGGCTACGCATTGACAATTTTCTATCTAAAAGGAAAGCTACATTGTTCAAAGTTGTTCTATTTGGTTATCAAAGGCTATTTATATGTTAGGTGGGCTAACTTAGCGTGTGGGTCCTATTTTCTTGTTAGCTTTGCATAATAGAAATGGGTCTAACTAATAATATGTGTCAGGCTTATGGTGTTTGAAGAATGAAATGTTACTATTATATGATTTTGTCTGGTTTTTATTGGAGTCACAGCCTCAGGACTGTGTTTATCAATCGAGATGTCACAATGAAGCAGCATGTGAATCTTGCTTTTGGTGAAGTAGGTAGAGGCTGAGGTAGATCAGTGGGATTACTTGGTTAAGGGAGTCAGATGAATTTTGGATTTATTATGAAATTGAGTTCAAACACAGCAATTCTTGTGGTAAATATCACCCAGCAGGAAACTGGAAGGGAAATTTATCTTAATCATAATATTTCACTTCAATAAATTAATATAAGATATAGACATGTTTGTTTTACAAAAATAAATTTTATTTGAAAATGCTATAATGAAATAGAATACTATGTATACTAATTTTTTAAAAAATTGAAAAAGACAAGGAAAGATAGGAAAAATATTTGTACCACATTAGGGTTAAGGTTCAGATAATCTAGTTGGGCATGGTGGCACACTCCTGTGATCCCACCTAGCTTCTCGGGATGCTGAGGCTGGAAGATTGCAAGCTCAAGCCAGCCTATGGTTAAAAAAAAAAAGAAAGAAAATGTTTGAGTTATTATATATATGGAGATCTAGACAGTGTTTAGAAGTAGAGCAGTTCAAGATAGAGATGGTCATCTCAAAAACTTCAGAAAAGGCACAATTTAAAGTAACTTTCAGATCTGTCATATGAAAGATGGGTAAGAAAGGGTGGTTTTTTTTTTGTTTGTTTTTTGTTTTGTTTTGTTTTTTTTTGAGATAGGGTGTCTTTGTGTAGACTTTGCTGTTCTGGAACTCACTCTGTAGACTAGGCTGGCCTCAAAGTCAGAGGTCCGCCTACCTCTAATTCCCGATTGCTGGGGTTACAGGTGTGTGTCACCACCACCCAGCTAAGGATTTTAATTGAAGTGTGGAAATCATTCTATGTCTTGGTTTTCAGCTTAGAAAGATTACTTGTTAAGTCAATAACTGACTAAACAATGAAAAGAAAATATATTTCTTTTGGGGTAGTATGTTGTTATTTTTAAATTCTTTGATATTTAAAAACTCATAGTTGTGTGTTGTAGCTGTTGAATAACTTCCCCTCCCTTCTTTTTTTAAGGTTATCATTTTCCTTATGTTATTTGAAAACCTTGGTTTTCGACCTCCTAGTTTGATGAACAAGCTTATGGAGGAAGTAGTGGAGGATCCTGGCTCTCTAAACCTGAAGAACGTTGTTTCTATCCTTCACGTGTATTCTTCTCTCAACCACACCCACGAAGGCCAGAACAGACAGTACGTACCATTTTCATCTACATACATCGTCGTATGGTGTGTTTACAGAAACTATTGCAGACCTCAGGCTTGCCACATTAGTAAACATGACTGTTCGCAGCCACCACCATGTCTAGAAGTACAGCAGCATGTATTTATAGAGTTGAATAGAGTCTTATCTTCATGGTTCTTTACTCTGGTTGTTCATTCATTATAGGAGTTTTCATTTTGAGCTTGACCAATTTTCCCTATTAGCTCCTAAATTAATTGTCCTTTTTAACTTTGTTAAATAGTTGAGAAGCGTCTCTTCAAAATTCACTGTTGTAGTAAGGGGTTTTGACGA
Organism: Cricetiscus sungorus; assembly: GCA_030556225.1. NCBI lineage: Eukaryota > Metazoa > Chordata > Mammalia > Rodentia > Cricetidae > Cricetiscus > Cricetiscus sungorus. The sequence goes on along the minus strand of JANBXA010000328.1, from coordinate 41,154,224 downwards.
GAGAGGAGCTGTCCTGGCCCCTTTCAAGTGGACGATGCAGTGCTGCTGACTGTAGGCATAGCACAGCTGTCTGGAGCTGCATCCTCCTCCATGTTTGAACCATCCCTGCTGAACAGCACTCTTCTTGTTCCCTACTCCTTCCTTCTCACCTATATTCTACTGTTTCTGAATTTGGAACACGTGCCACGTGTCCATCTAGACAAGCTTACTCACTTAAACACAGGGTCCACCAAGTTCATCTGTGTCATCATACGGAAGAGGTTTTCTCCTTTCAAAGATTAAATAATACCCCAGTTGTATATTTATAGCATGTTATATTTACTCATCTCTTGGTGGACATTTAGGTTGTTGGCATATGTTGACTTTTGTGTTGAACATAAGAGTGTACATATCCGGTTGAGATGCTGATTTTAATTCTTGTATGTCAAAATGTACTTGGAAAACTTGCTGTGGTAGCCATGCCTATACTCCTTTTACTTGGGAAGTTGGCAGGATGATTGCTGTGCATTAGAGGCAAACTTAGGCTACAGAATAAGACTCTTGTATAAAAAACCGAAAACAAAAACAAGAGAGGGGAGAGAGGGAGAGACAGAGAGGGAGAGGAAGAGGGAGAGACAGAGAGATCCCTGAAGGGAGATCAAGAGACCATATGGTAGCCCTCTTAGTTTTTGTCTTTAGGTTTTTCTTTTTTGAGGAATCCTCACCAATTTCTTCAGTTTTCTCCCAGTAGTGTGTACAGTGTGGAAGGGCTATACCCCTAACAGTGTATACCACTTGGTATGGAAGAGCTGTTCTTCCAACAGTGAGCACAGTGTGGTATGCAAAGGCCGTTGCCCCAATGTTGAGCACAGTGTGGTATGGAAGGACTGTTCTCTCAATGTTGAGCACAGTGTGGTATGGAAGGACTGTTCTCTCAATGTTGAGCACAGTGTGGTATGGAAGGACTGTTCTCTCAATGTTGAGCACAGTGTGGTATGGAAGGACTGTTCTCTCAGTGTTGAGCACAGTGTGGTATGGAAGGACTGTTCTCTCAATGTTGAGCACAGTGTGGTATGGAAGGACTGTTCTCTCAGTGTTGAGCACAGTGTTGGAAGGACTGTTCTCTCAGTGTTGAGCCAGTGTGGTATGGAAGGACTGTTCTCTCAATGTTGAGCACAGTGTGGTATGGAAGGACTGTTCTCTCAGTGTTGAGCACAGTGTGGTATGGAAGGACTGTTCTCTCAGTGTTGAGCACAGTGTGGTATGGAAGGACTGTTCTCTCAATGTTGAGCACAGTGTGACATGCATGGGTTGCTCCCCCGACAGTGTGCATCGTGTGGAGTGGACTGGCTCTGATTGCACCTTATCTTCTTTTCTTGCCTTTGTAGACATCCTAACAGGTGCAAGGGCCCATCTCTTCATAGTTTGGGTTTGCATTTCCTGACCGTTAGTTCTGCTGAGCATCTTTCTGTATACCTGTACTGTGTGTCTATTCTGGAGCTACATCTGTCATAGTCTTTATTTTCTGATCATGTCTTTATGCTATTAAATTGTAGGCATTGCTTCTATATTTTAGATGGTAATTCCCTGGTGGGTATGCAATTTGCAAGTATTTTCTACCATTCTTTGGTTCTGTGGACTGATTTGTTTGCTTAGCAGAAGAATTTTAGTTTGCTGATATCCTCTTGACTATATCTGCTTTTGTTGATTGTACTTTTTATATCATAGTCTAAAAGTCATTGTTGTACATAATGTCATAAAATGCAACTTTCCTTTATATTTTCCTTATAGAAGTTCAGGTCTTTGCTTACTCCTTTTAAGTTGATTTTTGTATGAAGTGTAAAACAAGTTTAATTTCATTCTTTTTATGCACATACCCAGTTTTTCCAGCACTGTTGAAGAGACTGCCCTTTCTCCATTGTGTGTTCTTAATGCCTCGTTTGCTTTTCTGCAGAACTGCTTTGTCTTAAATTACCATAGCTTGGTAATGTTCTGAATTAGAAAGGTGCTATAGTTCCTGCCTAGTTCTTTCTTCCTGAGATTTCTAAGGAGTTCAGGCAACTTGGTTTTCATATGAATTTAAGGGTAGCTTTTTGTTTGTTGTATAAAAATTTCCCTTGAGAGTTTGATAGAGGTTGCACTGAGTCACTGCACATACTATGGACACTTTAACAACATTGGCTTCCAGTCTATGGGTGAGTGGTTCTTGCCATGCTTTATTTGTGTCACCTTTAATTTCCTTAACCAGTGTTTTGTAGTTTGCCAGGCATGAGTCTCTTACCTCCTTGGTTAGGTTTTTCCTGTGGAGTTACTCTCTTTAATAATATTATAAAGGATACTAGGTAGCTCATTAGTGTAGAGAAATGAAGCCAAAGTCACTTTTCTGCTTTGGATCTTATTTATTTCCTTTACCTTTTCCCACATCATTATTTATCAACCCAATTTTATTTTTATTTATTTATTTCACCTTAAGCTAGAATTTCTAGTATTGTATTAAATAGAAGTGGGCAAGAGGAGACATTCTTTCCTTATTTCTAAGTTTTTCACCATTTAATATGCTGCTGACTATATGGGCTTTTCATGTACGGCTTTATTATATTGAAGAGCATCCCCCCCCATACAAAATGTATTGGGATGTTTTAAACTAAAGGATGTTGACTTTCTTAAATGCATTTCTTTATGAATTAAGGGATGGTGTGGTTTTTCTTTTACCCCTTCTGTTCTGTTAATGTGGCTTATAGCATTTATTGGTTGCATGTGCTGAGCCACCTGTGTCTCATTTGTGGTATATCTGTGATCCTTTTCATGATATTAAATTTGGTTTGCTACTGTTTTGTTGTTCTTAGTTTTGCCTGGCTTTGGTTGTTCCTAGCTTTGCCTGGCTTTGGTTGGTCTTGTGAGTTTAGAAATTTTCTCTCTTCTATAGATATTTGGATGAGTTTAAGAGGGTTGTGTTAACTTAATTATTCTTCTTCTCAACATTTGGTGAAATTCATGAGGCGCTTTGATCCTGGACCTTTTCATTGTTGAGAGGGTTATTTTGTTTGTTTTTCAATTATGTGTGTGAATGCTTGCATGTATGTATGTGCACTACTAAAACACCTCTCCAGATTTTTTTGTGACATTTCAAAGAGATTCAATCTCTTCATTCATTGTTGGTCTATTTTGGTTTTCTTTTTCTTCTTGGTTTAGTCTTTGTTGATTGTATATGAATTTATTTCTTCTTAGCTACCAATTTGTTAGCAAACTTTTTTTTCATAATTTTTTATTAGACTCCTTTTATTGTTGTGTGTGTCAAGGGAAAGAGGCTGAGCATGTGAAAGATAGTATCACAGCTAATTATGTAGAATTTGTATTGCATTAGATATTATAAATAATTGAAAGATGATTTAGCATATGCAGGATGATGTGCAAAGGTTGCATGCATCATTTTTTTTTTTTTTTACTTGATCTCACTATGTAGTCCATGCTGGGCTTGAAGTTTTGATCCTCCTACCTCAGCCTCCCAAATGTCAGGGATTATAGGTGTGCCCCACCATGCCCAGTTTGTGGTACTGGGGATTGAACCTGAGGTTTCAGGCATGTTAAGCATTGTACCAACTAAGTGACATCTCCAGCCCTCTTTGTCACCTCTGTGGTGTTAGTGTCGTGACTCTCATTTCTGCTTTTCAGATCACTGTCTTTTCCACCCTGGTTTATGGGTTTGCCATTTTGCTTGATTTTTCCCTCCTGTTCATATTTGTTTCTGTTTAAATCTTTGTTGCTTTCTTCCTCTACTAACTGTCGGTCTGGTGTGCTCTTTTTCTAGTTTTCTTTCTTTTAAAGACTTACTTTCACTTTATGTGTATGCTTATTTTGTCTGTACATATGTGTGTGTAATGCATGTATGACTGGTACCTCTGGAGGCCAGAAAAAGAAGTTGGATCCTGAAACTGGAGTTACAGACAGCTATTAGCTGCCATGTGGGTACTGAGAATGGAACTAAGGCCCTCTGCAAGAGCAGTCATGTTTGGAGCTGCTGAGCCATCTTCCAGCCTGTTTTTTGTAGGCTTATAATTCATTGTAGAAATTGTAGAGTAAAAGGCTCTGGTGCCAGACCATTTAAGTTTTAATACAGTCTCTGCATTGGCTGCCCATCCACTGTAATTAGTTCATGGATGAATTACTCAACTTCTGAGCCTGCTCATTCATCTTTATTTATAAGAATAATAATACCGCTACCCCATAGAGTTTTAATAGGAGTGAAATGATTGAGAGCCTATAAAAACAATTGTATGCAGTACCACCACAGTAGTCATTTATTGGATATGTACACTTACCATGGGATGTCCTGCACTGTATATGGATGCTTATTTACAAGTCTGATTGTTTCATCTCATTCTTTGCATCCTTAAAAGCCTTGGTCCTATAGCGTGGAATCAGCTCTTTTGTGCCCTTGTCTTGTGAGTTAATTTGAAATCTGACTTTCCTTTTTTCCAAAGGTTCCTAGAAGCAATGGCAAGTGCTCTGACCGTTCATCTTCACCACATCTCTTCCGAAAACCTATTGAGTGTTGTGTATTCATTTTGTGTGCTGAATTATTTCCCCCTGGCCCTCATTAACCAGCTTATCAAAAACAATATCATCAATGAACTGCTGACTTCAGGTAGTATGTGACCTTGTCATTCAGAGTGGGACTTTTAGAGCATCTTTAGTTCAGATATGCAGAGCAAATGTTGCTGCGTACAACTGATAAAGGTAGTCAAAGGACCATGTTTCAAACTACAAGCCTACAGAGCCACCTTTAGTGGCATACCACTGTGGGAGGAAGAAGTAATGTCTGCACAGTTGTTACTCTTAGTCTGCACCGCATGCACAGTGTTTGTTCACTATCTGCACATTCACAAAGTTCAGTGTTCTTTTTTATTAATATATTTTTTTATTTCTTTTATATACCAACCACAATTCACTCTCCGTCCTCTCTTCCTGTTCCCTCTCACCTCCTGTCTGCCCCCCCCCCATCTACTTCTCCTCCTTTCAGAAAAGGGCAGGCCTCTCCGAGAAATCAACAAAACCTGTCATATCACATTGAGGCAGGACCAAGCTCCTCCCCCTGCATTAAGGCTGGGCAAGGCATCTTTGCATGAGGAATAGGTTCCAGAAAGCAGCTCATGCACCAAAGACAGGTACTGATTCCACTGCTAGAGATCTCACAAACAGATTAAGCTACACAACTGTCATCCACATACAGAGAGTCTAAGTCAGTCCCATGCCAGCTCCCTAACTGTCTGTCTAGAATTCATGAGCTCCCACAAGCACAGATCAGCTGTTTCTGGATTTTGCCATCATGATTTTGACCCCTCAACCCCTTGCTCATACAATCCCTCCTTTCTCTCCTCAATTGAACTCCCAGAGCCTGGCCCAGTGCTTGGCTATGGATCTCTGTATCTGCTTCCATCAGGTACTGGTTGGAGGCTCTGTGATGACAATTATGGTAGTCACCTATATGATTACAGGAGAAACCCAGTTCAGGTACCCTCTCCACTATTGCTAGGAGTCTTCAGTGGGATCATCCTTGTCCATTCCTGGGAGTTTCCCTGGCACCAGGTTTCTCCCCAACACCAAAATGGCCCCCTCTATCAAAATTCATTATTCTTCTCCTTCATCCAGCCCCTAACTCGACCAACCTGATCCCTCATCTTCCCATTCCCCCACCCCACATCCGCCTCCAGTTTACCTAGGAGTTCTCATCTATTTCTCCTTGCCAGGGAAATCCATGCATCCCTCTTAGGATTCTCTTTGTTACCTAGCTTCTCTGGGGCTGTAAATTGTAGTCTAGTTATTGTTTGCCTTACATTTAATATCCACTATGAGTGAGTACATACCATGTTTGTCTTTCTGGGTTACCTCACTCATGATGTTTTTTTTTTTTTTTTTTTTTTTAAACCATTGAGTAATACTCCATTATGTAAATGTCCCACATTTTCTTTATCTATTTTTTGGTTGAGAGGCATCTAGGTTGTTTCCAGGTTCTGGCTATTACAAATAATGCTGCTATCAACAGAGCTGAACAAGATTCCTTATGGTATGATTGAGCATTCTTTGGGTATATGGCCAAGATTGGTATAGCTGGATTTTAAGGTAAATAGATTCCCAATTTTCTGAGAAACTGCTACACTGATTTCCAAAGTGGCTGTACAAGTTTGCACTCTCACTAGCAGTGGAGGAGTGTTTCCCTTATTCCACATCCTCTTCAACTAGGCTGTTCTTAGTGTTTTTGATTGTAGTCATTCTAACAGTTATAAGATGGTATCTTAGAGTTGTTTGGATTTGAGTTTCCCTTATGACTAAGGATGCTGAACTATTTTTTAAGTGTTTCTCTGCCATTTGAGACTTTTCTGTTGAGAATTCTGTTTAAATTTGTACTCTATTTTAAAATTGGATTATTTGGTATTTTTATGTCTAGTTTCTTGAGTTCTTTATATATTTGGAGATCTGTTACATGTAAGATTGGTGAATGTCTTTTCCCATTCTGTACACTGACTTTTTGTCCTTTGCCTTACAGAAACTTCTCAGTTTCAGGAGGTCTCAATTATTAATTGTCGGTCTAAGTGTCGGTGCTACTGGTGTTATATACAGGAAGTTATCTTCTGTGCCAGTGCATTCAAGGCTTCTTCCCACTCTTTTTTCTATCACATTCAGTGTAACTAGATTTATGTTGAGGTCTTTGATCCACTAGGACTTGAGTTTTATACAGGGTGATAGATAAGGATCTATTTGTATTCTTCTACGTGCCACCATCTAGTTAATGCCAGCACCATTTGTTGAAGATGTTTTCTATTTTCCATTGAATAATTTTGGCTTCTTTGTCAAAAATCATGCGTTCATAAGTATGTGGATTTGTGCCAATACCATGCTGTTTTTATCATTGCTGTCTAGTAGTGTTTGAAGTCAGGGATGGTGATACCTCTGGAAGTTCCTTTATTGTACAGGATTGTTTTGGCTATTCTGGGTTTTTTGTTTTTCCATATGTTTTCCCAAGTCTGTGAAGAACTGTGTTGGAATTTTGATGAGGGTTGCATTGAATTGCTTTTGGTAAGATTGCCATTTTTACTATGTTAATCCTACCAATCCATGGGTAGGATCTCTACATTTTCTGATATCTTCTTCAGTTTCTTTCTTCAAAGATTTAAAGTTCTTGTCACTCAGGTCTTTCACTTGTTTGGTTAGAGCTACCCCAAGATATTTTTATATTATTTGTAGATATTTTAAAAGGTATTGTTTCTCCCATTTCTTTCTCAGTCCATTTATTATTTGTATGTAGGAGGGCTACTGATTATTTTGAGTTAATCTTGTATCCAGTCATGTTACTGACACTGTTTATCAGCTGTAAGACTTCCATGGTAGATTTTTTTATATCACTGATGTATAATATATCATCTGCAAATAGCAAAAGTTTAACTTCTTCCTGTCCAATTTATATTCCCTTGATCTATTTTGCTGCTTTATTGCTGTAGCTAGAACTTCAAGTACTATATTAAATAGATATAGAGAGAGTGGACATCTTTGTGTTATTCCTAATTTTAGTGGAATTTCTTTGAGTTTTTCTCCATTAAATTTGATATTGGCTGCTGCCTTGCTGTATATTGCTTTTATTGTGTTTAGGTATGTTGGATTTTGTCAAAGGCTTTTCTAGTATCTAGTGATATGATCATGTGATTTTTTTTTTCTTTCAGTTTGTTTATATGGAGGATTACATTGACAATTTTTGTGTGCTGAATCATCCTTACATTTCTAGGATGAAGTCTACTTGATCACAGAGGATTTCTGATGTATTGGATTTAGTTTGCCGTATTTTATTGAGTATTTTTGCATCAATGTTCATGAGGGAGATTGGTCTGTAATTCTTTTTCTTAGTTGCATCTTTGTGTGGTTTGGGTATCAAAGTAACTGTAGCCTCATTTAAAGAGTGTGGCAGTGTTCCTTCTGTTTCTATTGTTTTGAACAATTTGAGGAGTATTGGTATTAGCTCTTCTTTGAAATTCTGGTAGTATTCTGCACTGAAACCATTTTGCCATGGGCTTTTTTGGGTTGGAAGACTTTTAATGACTCTATGGGTTATAGGCCCATTTACATTGTTTATCTGGTCTTGATTTAATTTTGGTATGTGGTGCCTATCAAGAAAATTGTCCATTTCTTTTAGATTTTCCAACTTTGTAGAGTACGAGTTTTTTAAATATGGCCTAATGATTCTCTGGATTTCCTCAGAGTCTATTGTTATATCTCCCTTTTAATTCTGATTGTATTAATTTGGATATTCTCTCTCTGCCATTTGGTTAGTTTGGATAAGGCTTTACCTGTCCAATTGATTGATTGAATGATTGATTGATTTTTGCAAATAACCAACTCTTTGTTTCATTGATTCTTTGTATTGCTCTATTTGTTTCTAATTTATTTATTGGTTTCAGCCCAGAGCCTGATTATTTCCTGTCTTCTATTCCTCCTTGATGAGTTTGCTTCTTTTTGTTCTAGAGCTTCCATTAGTGAGCTCACTAATGTGAGATTTCTCCAAATTCTTCATGTGGGCACTTAGTGCTATGAACTTTCTCCTCTTAGTACTGCTTCAGAGTATTCCTTAAGTTTGGGTATGTTGTAGATTCATTTTCATTGAATTCTAAGAAGTCTTTAATTTCTTTCTGTATTTCTTCCTTGACCCAGTGGCAATTCACTTGAAAGTTGTTTAGTTTCTATGATTTCATAGGCTTTCTGTAGTTTATGTTGTTGTTGAACTCTAACTGTAATCCATGGTGATCTGATAAGATACAAGAGGTATTCCAGTCTTTTGTTTTGGTTTTTTGTATTTGTTGAAATTTGCTTTATGACTGAGCATATGGTCAATTTTAGAGACGGTTCCATGAGGTGCTGAGAAGAAGGTATATACTTTTGTGTTTCCGTGAAATGTTCTATAGATGACTGTTAAGCCCATTGGAGTCATAACATCTGCTAGTTTTCTCATTTCTCTGTTAAGTTTCTGTCTGGCAGACCTGTCCATTGGTGAGAGAAGGGTGTTGAAGTCTCCCATGATTAGTGTATGGGGTTTGATGTTTTCCTTTTTTTAAATATATATTTATTATTTTTCCTTATTTTACATATTGATTCCAGTTCCCTCTCCCTCCCAAGCCCCCTTCCTTCCCCCACTTACATCCCATCCCCATCCCCCCACTGCACAGGGAGGGTGATGCCTTCCAGGAGGGATCATCAAAATCCTACTCATTTGGAGTAGGATGTGGGCAGCTTTTCTCCTATAAAATGGGGTTAGAACAAGTGACTTCTAAAGACAGCTAAGTTTGAAACATTGGCAAATACAAGTCACTGATCTAGACACTGAAAACCAAGGAATCAGTACGCCCTCAGGCTCAGAGAGCTACACAGAAGAGGGGACAGGAAGACTCCAGGGAAGCAGCGTGTTCCAGACTTAGTGGGACTGATGCACACATGGGCTTTCAAAGACTGTGGTAGCACACACAGGTTCACGCCAGAGGGGTCCAGCACTGAGAAGGGGAAGAGGACATGAGTCCCCATCTCTAACCCAGAAGCTGTCTAAAATTGATACCACTTGCAAATAAAAAATTACTTTTCTCCAGTGGAGTCTCAATTGGTTACCTCATGTAAGGTCAAGCCTTATGCCTAACAGTAGATGGCCATACAAAATTAACTCAATGGCATTTTTGTATTTTGTCTTACATTACATTGTCTGGACTCTTTTTTTTTTTTTTTTTTTTTTTTTAAATCTTATAGTCTTTGCTTATATATTATGGTTTCTGATTTTGTGTTTTTATGTTTGTGTGTTTCTTTTCTTTTTTAAAATCCTGGTTTGTATAGTTTATTGTTTGCTTGCCTGTTTATTTGAGAGAGAGAGAAAGAGAGAAAGGATATGCGTTGGGTGGATGGGGCAGACCTGGGAGAAGTTCAAAGAGGAAACCATGATCAGACTATATTGTATGAAAAAAAAAATTTGCAGTAAACAAAATAGAACAAAGTGGAGATGGGAAGGGAGGGTAAGTGAAAGTGATGGAGGGTGAATATGGCCAGAGTTCGTTCGTTCTTTCTTTCTTTCTTTCTTTCTTTCTTTCTTTCTTTCTTTCTTTCTTTCTTTCTTTGTATGTATGTATGTATGTATGTGTGTGTGTATGTATGTATGTATGTATGTATGTATGTATGTATATATATGCATGTAAATAGACACCCTTATTTTGTACAGTGAATTAATATACACTAAGTAAAAAAAAAGATTTTAAGAGAATTAGAAATATAGATACATTAGTATTTTAAAATATGTCAGTAATATTTTAATCATGTGTTTGCCTTTGTATTTTTAGATGACACAGAGAAGAATATTCATAAGCTTCATGTTTTGAATACTTGTCTGAAACTTGACAAAAGTGCTTATTACAAAGCTGTTCACATACCATTGCCACAGCTGCCACTGCCACTGTCACGTCCCAATGACAAGGTTGCAGAGGTACTCAGCCACCTCCTGGAAGGTGAAGGGTGCTTCTCAAGAAACGTGCAGTTGCCGCACAATTATCACATTGGTATGGGTTTCTCTTTAGTTTGTTTTATTTTTAAAATGTATTTTCTGTTTGTCTTGACAAAGGATTAGGAAGTTCTACATGTAAAATTTCTAGATTAGTATCTGCCACATTATAAGTTCTTAGTTTTAACTACTGTTATTGTCCTCTCGGGTACTATTGGTATTAGATTTTTGATATATAGAAATCACTTTGAGCAGTGTTTAAGAAATTAATATCGATATTTTTTAAATTTGTTTCAGATTTTGAAATCAGAATGGATAATAAAAGGACCCAAGTATTTTCATTTTCTGATGTAGATGCAACTTCTGGCACAAACATACAGAGGTAGTTTATACATACTCAATTGCTGGGCATTGTGATTTAAAATTTTAGTACTTAATAACAGTATCAAAAAGACCTTATGAATGTATGTAGTTTGCAGTATACCAGGGCCTTCACACATGTGAATCTGCACGTGTGGCTAAGTACAACAGACTGGTGTTGCAACATTCTTTAAAAATTAGTATATAAAGATAATAGTTCAGTAAGACAATGTTAACATAACTTAGACTATCAGTGCAGTATAAACTTCAGCTAAGATAATACAGTAACCATATACTTGAGGCATCTACAGAAATTAACTACCTGACGTATAATTAGTATTATTTGTGGATCTGAACACATTGAAGCTAATCCAAGTCATCCTTGATTATATATAGTGTGCTTCTAGGAGAAACGTGTCATATAATGAAAGAATATCCTGCCTGTTCATTAAAGGCATAAGATCATGGATTGATTCCACACACCTCTCTGTTATGTCAGCCTTTGTGGAAAGGTTCTGCCAGGCCTGCAGGGTACACAGAAGTGAGCCAGATGTGTTCTCTTGCTCTAGGGAACTTATGGCCTGCTACTCTCCTGGACAGGCACATACATACAGAGACAGGAGCAGGAACAACCTGAAGAATTACCTGCTCATCCTCATCCATGTACACAGTATTACCCTCATCTATTCATGTAGTGTTCTGTGTCTTTTCCCCTTTCTGCATCCATCTGGCTCGTTCCTTGGTTATCATTTAAGTGATATCCTATCCAGGTGCCCTTAAGAAAGCCTTCCCTCAGCCCATTGAAATCTTGTTCCCCACTCTTAATCTACTGCGAGATGCAAAAGTTGAGTAGTCTCTGTAAGTATAGAATTTCTCTTCTGGGAACTGGCAACCAGGAAAAGACAACGGAGATAGAAGTATCTTTTGTTCTTCTCTTTGTTCTCCCAGTGATCTTCCAGAAAGCAGGGTGAGATGAGATTCAAAGCACAGCTTTCCACTTTGCTTATGGAATCCCCACTGGAGGGAGGAGCCTGTGTCTTAGGGTTCCTAGAGTTTAGAAGATTGTGTAGCATTTGCTGTTGCCAGTAGCTTTACTGAATGCTTGTATTCCAATCAGAGCTCAACACTGCCCCAGAAACCCTTACAATGGGTTCAGTAAAGGCATAAGATCATGGATTGATTCCACACACCTCTCTGTTATGTCAGCCTTTGCCCCAGGGAAGTTTTCCTGCTTAGAAAGTAAGACATTCATAAAGAAGGCTGGTGCATAGTTATGTAAAATGTTATATCAGGTTTGGGTCTACAAAGCGGTTGTGCACTGTGTTGTCTGCAGAAGCTAAGTAACAGAAGAAAGGGACAGAGTAGTGAGTGCTGAAAACAAGGTTCAATGGAGAGTTCAGCCTAAGCTACCAAGAGCAGGATGTTGCAAAATTCCAGGTGTTCACTCATCACTCTTCATGCTTGTTTTTTTTGTGTTTTTTTTTGTTTGTTTGTTTTTGTTTTTCTTTTCAGAGTAGCAGTGCTATGTGTTCCTAAGTCTGTTTATTGTTTGAATTCAAACCACCCCAGAGGATTGTTGGCTATGAAAATTCGACATTTGAATGCAATGGGTTTCTATGTGATCTTGGTAAGAAAAAAAAAGTGAATGACTATTTCCAGTGTTCACACTGAGCATTCTCCCAGCTCCCCAATGCTGTGGTTAAGATGGACACTAGGCTCCAGGGGAGCAGTCAGCATGATGGGAATTCATATTTTAGCTGTGGTTCTGTCAGAGGGAATAGTCTAGTACATGATTTGCCTTCTACTCAAGTAGGTGTTGTTATCTAGTAGGGAGTTAAAGATGGTTCCTTATCAGCATTAATCTCTTTCTAACGAGGAGAGGATAAATAATACCTTTACTATTACCTCCAATTTTCAGATTATCTTGAACAGGTAATGATGTTAGGGTGTTGATTTTCTGGAAAACTGGAGGAAATTTCTTCTCGTAGGCTTTTCTGGAACAGCCTTTTCAGGTTTCCCTGTCAATATAATATACAGGGCCTTATGACAATCTTGGCTTTATGTACCTACTGCTCATGTGGTCCCGCACACAGTGTAAAGTGCATGTGCTCAAGTCCCTCATTGCTGTATTTTAATATCCAAAAGGGGGCTGGGTTTGGCTTACTAAGCTTTGAGATAGCTTTTTGTGCTAATGTACCATTTAAAAGTTTGGAAATAATTTTGCTCTGTTTAGAGAGACTTTGAGGTTCTATACTTTTCAGTGTTAATATTTTCCTCGGTCCTAGACTTACTAGGTTTACAATGTGAACATTTGCATGCAGGCTTTTAAGTTTTGAGAGCTGGTTTGCCACTACTTTCATGTGCTTAGATCTCTAGAGTAGCTTTTATTTTTTATGCTATCATTTTCTCACAAACTTTTCTTTTTGGGGAAGATCAATACCTGGGAGCTGAGAAAACTACGGATGGAGGATGCAGTAGCGTTTGTGAAGACGAAGATCTATTCAGATGAGGCTCTTCCCACCACTGATGCCACTGTGTAAATCACGGATTAAAGCAACAGGAACCTCTTGACACTGAAGCACACACATTTGTGAAAATGACTTTAATAAAGGCTGTAATTCAGTTGTCAGTGGATAAGTAGCAGTGTTACTTCCGGTCAGGTTAAAGGTGCCCTTAAGAGTGAAGATGTGTGGACACTGGTGTCTTAGAATACTCTGAAAACCTTTCAGAAGAGTCTTTTGCCCCTCTGCACAGATGTGGGTATATCCAGGAGCTGTCTGTTTACCTTTTCTCATTACCATTGATGGGTTAAAAGATGATTCCTTGGTTGTGTTGTGATAGTTCACACGTAAGTTGGTGTGGAGAGTTGTTTGAAATATGAGTATGCTTTTGCTGTCAGCTGTTGTAAGACTCAGGATTTGTACTTCAGATCATTCAAACAGTGGGTAGATAACATTTAGACCAGGTTTTCAAGTTGTAGATTACGTAAGATTTAGTGAGGCAGCATGTTAAACATGGGTGAGGGGCCTGGGGATGGTTCCATGAGTCTCGTGTTTGGTGTGCAAGTGTAAGGATCTGAGTTTGGCTCCCTAATACCCATGTAAAAAGCCAGATGGAGTTATGAGGACCAGTAACCTTTATGTGGGGGATGGGTTGAAGACTGGCAGACCCTAGGGTTTACTGGCCAGCTACCATATCAGGTGGCGTGTCGAAGTACTGAGCAAGACATCCTGACCTTCACCATGGCTTCTGCATGCATCTGCACAGGCAGTCATGCCCACACAGGTGGTCATATCCACACATGCACAAGGCAGATAAGGGTGGTATGCACATATGTAGTGAGCACTGCAAGTGGAGGCATGTCCTGGGCTGCAACAGGAGAAACGTTTGAAGTAATCCATGTTTGTGAAAACAGATAAGCTGTCAGTTAATATAACATTTGCCATTTTGAGCTTATTTTATTTGTCCTTGCCTCTTTCACCATTGCATGAGATTTTAAAAATTAAGTACATAGCTAAATTGAATTAGATACCATTATTATTTTTAAATTCTGTCTTTTCAGGTTTGGATATTTTGTTCGTTATCCACTACCCTGGGATACAGTGGTGAATGTGTATGGTTGCTCATGTGACTGTGGCTTGGGTTCTATGCACAGGGGATTATTATTCTACTCCTAAGTGCCCAAGATGACCAATTGCTAGACATCTCCCTATTTGTTTGGCATGGCTAAGTATTTGTATTCTGTCTTCATTATCTTAAAAACACTTCGAAGTGTAGCTGCTAATAGGATTCTCTGTGGGCTTTTCTGTCCTCCTCTAGCATGTGGGGAAATTATTTGTCAAGTATATAGAAAGCAAGGCAGGGTAGGGTTTGAATGTGAACTGACACGCACTTACAAGAATTGTTGAGGATTCCCCCAGCTGGCCAATTAACAAACCACAGTAACTTGACAACAGCTGTCAGGTTTTATCAGCATGGCCAGATGCATGGTGAAAGGTCAAAGCTGAAGGGAAGTTTAGACATGTGTAAATGGACTGCCCTGCCCCCACACACACACACACACACACACACACACACACACACACACACACACACACACACACACACACTGGATTGAAGTTACGGTGCTAGGAATTTCATTTTCCTGAGTCTTTGTAATGCCATTGATTTCCACACCCTCTCATCAACTGCTCTGCAGTTTGTGTCCCTGGAGGTCTGGTTTCTGATTCCATTTTGGCCCTTGTCTAGTTTTGCGTATTTAGCCGAGTGATGTCACCTTATAAGCTTCATAGTGAGATGTAAATACTGTTATTAAAGAAACCAAGGGTCATTCCTTAAATGTTAAGTGTCCACCAGGTTCTTCTAGTGGCTAATGGTAATGCATATTCCAAGGACTGGACAAGTTCACTGATACTAACTCACTGTTTGGAGCAGTAATTTTCCTGAGTTCTGCTGGCTGAATTGGCACACACAGTTCCTCATTCACTAGTGTTCTTCATGGTCAATGCCGAGTCAGGCTGAGCATGAAATCATTTCAGGTGGCTCGTGAAGCTGTTTCCGCCTCTGCCATGAGCAGGGTTGTATTTGTCTTTAAGAATTACAGTGCTGATGATGAAGATGTAATGAGGCAAACACTTGGCATAGGCTGCTGGCAGAATGCAAATTAATGTAACCTTTCTGGAATGTACTTCTTTTTTATGTAAAGAAAATGAGTGCACTGGAGTATAAGTAGCTTGTAGTAAGTGTGTTCATGTAAGGTGTAGTTTCATACTTGCCACATGCAGACACACTTAGGAACCTATCACCATGATCATGTAAATGACCATCACCCCTGCAAGGTTGCCCTCTGTCTGTTCCCCATCTCTTGGAAACCACATAGAGCAGTGGTTCTCGATCTTCCTAATGCTGCAACTCTTTAGTATAGTTTTTCATGTGGTGACCCCCAACCATAAGACTATTTTGTTACTCTTTCGTAACTGAAATTTTGCTACTGTTATGAATCATAATGTAAATATATGATGTGTTACCCCTTGGGATATGATAGTGTTCCCACTGGCTTGGTTGCAGATATTTGAAGTGACTATTCTCAGGTTTGTAGAAAAAATATTTTGCTTATAGAATGATCAGCCAAGCCCAAAGTATGAGGGTAGTTATTAAATATGTGAAATTCCAAGTAATTTTATATACAGAAATATTAGGGAGAGGCTTGATCTTGCTTTCTACATATAATTGTTACATGTCATACTGTGTGGTGAGATACCTACGTGCAATTCTTAGACCCTCTGATAAATTATTCAGCTTCTTGGTAGTGACCATTGACAAGAAACTGTAAAAGTAGCTCCTAAGACAAAGCAGAACTATTTTAAATACCGTTTAAAACTGAGAATCTACTGTTTCTGCCACATCAGTGCAGTGTTGTTATTTGTTGAGTATGGTGATACAGATGAATCTCAAATTCACTTGGACTCTTAAATATCAAACCTTTCAAGTGATGAGGATCAAGTTCATCATCATCCCTCAGCAAACACAGTGCCATAGGGGAGACTGGGAGCATCTGGTGGAACCACACTTGTAGAAGCTTCGGTTTCTCAAACTGACCACTGCATCGTACTCCACTTGTCTAGCTGCTGGAAAAGCTGTGCCCGTGATGGCTCACTTAGCAGCCAGTGGCTCCTGGGACTGCCTAGGAGGTGACACGCTTGACTTTAGGCGACAGCAAGGACCCCATGCTCCTCATACTGGTACCCTTGAGGACCAAGTGATGAACATCAACCCCCAATTTGAGACCTTGGCAGCTGCAGATGAAGAGGTCTTGCTTACCCAGCTTTTTGGCCACCTGGAAGCTGAGGACTTACAGGGTACATAAGCAACCTCCTTTAGACGGCCATATAGCCCTGGGCACCATTTTAGTTAGGATAATTTTAGTTTTCTTCTATCACATTTGTTTAAATTATTCTCATCGGTTTAACTTTGGTACATCATATGCATATATATGTTCTATTTTATACCATAGTAGAACATAATTTTTTAAGGTTCTGTTTGTATTTGTGTGTATAAGTGTTTTGTCTGGATATATGTACATACACTGCATGTGTGCCTAGTACCTAAAGAAGCCATTAGGGTGTACTGGATCCCCTGGAACTGAAGTTACAGATTATTGTAAATCATCATGTGGATGCTGGAACCCAAATCTCGTGCCCTTGTAAGAAAACCAAGTGCTCTTAACTGCTGAGTCCCTGGAGTGTACCATATTAAATTATGTCCTTATGAGTCTAAATTTTTTCATTGTCTATTGCAATGTCTCTCTTTTCATATCTTAATTGTATTAATTTGTTTCTTGCCTCTTTTAGTTGGTTTAACTAAAGGTTTGTCAGTCTTTAATCTTTTCTAAGAGTGAATTATTCATCTCATTGTTTCTTTGTATTTTTTTCATTTCCATTTAGTTCTTTTCAGCTCTGTTTGCTGATTTCTTCTCAGCTATTGTATCAAGATAATGTTTGTTCTTGTTTACCCAAGGCTGTCCAGTGCCTCATTATTAATTGGAGGTATCTCAGTTATTTTGACATATGTACATATCATCATAAACTTTGAGAGTTGCCTTCTGTGTATATTTTTTTTACATTTTCATTCAAGTCTAGGAAGTTTTAAATTTCCTCCTTGATTATCTTCTTGATCTAATTACCATTCAGTAGTATGTTGTTTGATTTCCATGAATTTGTGTGTTCTCAGTTTTTACTAGTGTTAACATCTAACTTTGTTCCCTTGGTCAGATAGAATGCAGAGTATTCTAGTCACCTAGTATCACTGTGTTGGAATTAATCTCTAGTTTTAGATGTAATATATTGTTTATAAAGTTGGGTGCATCTGTGTGTTTGATGCATATATGTTTAGAAGTGTAAAGAATCTTTTTCAATAAAAGGAAAAAATGTAAAAAATGTAATATCCTCTTGGTGGATTGTTTCCCTTAATGAGTATGAAGTGATTTTCCTATTTATTCAAATGAGTTTTGGTTTAAAAATCTATTCTGTTAGCTATTAGGATACTTATGCCTACTTGTTTCTTAGTTCTGTCTGCTTAGAATGCCTTTTTCATTCTTTGCCCTGAGGTGGTGTCTATCTTTGATCACAGATGTTTCTTGGAGGCATCACATAGATGGATGCTATTTTCTGATACAGTCTGCTAGTCTGTTTCTTTTCACTGAAAATGATTAAGTCTATTGATTTATTGAAAGATGTACATTAATTCCTGTCATTTTAGTTTTTTGGTTTTTGGTTTTTGTTTTGTTTTTTTTTTTTTGTTTTTTTTTTTTTTGCTTTTTTACATTTACTTAGGCTTCATCTGATTAACTGTCCTGGTATTGTTTACTTACTACCTGTGACCTCTTAGATGTCTATAGCCTTCTCTTCAAATTGGATTTCTTTCAGTATCTACTGTAGAGCTGGCTTAGTGGTAATAAATTATTTAATCTATTTTTATCATTTCTTTTCCCTCTATCATAGATAGTCTTGTTGTTATAGTACAGTCTAGCCTGAGAGTTGTGGTCTTTCAGAAGTTGGAATACACCTTTTAGGACCTTCTATTCTGATTGGCCTGCCTTTATAAGTGACTTGGCTTTTCCCTTGGTTTTCAATTCTTTCTCTCTAGTCTGTGTCTTTGACTATTTTAGTATCTTGTGGGGAGTTACTTTCCTGGTTCTATCTATTTGTTCTTCTGCAGACTTCTTATACCTGGATGGACATCTCTTTCTCTAGGTTTGAGAACTTTCCTCCTATGATTTTATTGAAAGTATTTTCTATGCCTCACTGTGGTCTTCCTTCTGCTATACCCATAATGTACCTATTTGATGTCAAAAAGCTCTCCCATATTCTGTTCATGATTTTTAAAATGTC
This sequence comes from Cricetiscus sungorus, assembly GCA_030556225.1. Lineage (NCBI taxonomy): Eukaryota > Metazoa > Chordata > Mammalia > Rodentia > Cricetidae > Cricetiscus > Cricetiscus sungorus. The sequence continues at coordinate 41,135,480 of JANBXA010000328.1, read as the reverse complement.
TCACTGGCCTTCAGTAATCCAGTTCCTCTACTTTGTCTTCCATCCTTGACTCTTTGTTGTTCTTTTGTTTTGTTTTTTGAGACAGGGTTTCTCTGTGAAGTAGTCTTGTCTATCCTGAAACTCACTCTGTAGACAGAGATCTTCCTGCTTCTGACTCCCTAGTGCTGGCATTAAAGGCATGTGCCACCACTGCCTTGCTTGACATTTCCCATTAAGGTTTTTATTTGGTTGATTGACTTTTTCATTCCTAGAATTATTTAAGTTTGACTTTCTTCATCAATTCTTTTTGCTTATTGAATTCTGTTTCCATGTCTTTTAATAGATTTCATTCAGTTTTTTGCACTTGTCTTGGAGAATATTCTTATCCTCTTTAAATTTTTGAATGTAATTATAGTCATTCTTTTGAATTCTTTGCCTAGACTATCTTCCAGATAATTCTCATTGGGGTTCATTGCTGTGAGATTAGTAATTTTGGAGAGGACATGTTGTCTTGTGGCTTTTTTCACTTTCATTTCTGCACTAGGACATATGCATCTGATATAGTTTGTTGCACCCCCCTTTTCATTTGCTCAGATCACTTCCTTTTTTCAATGTAGGCATGAACAATGTTGTTTTCTTTTGTGGAATTGGTATTGAGGGCTGAAGATTTCATCTATAGTTTTTGCTGCTGTCTGCCGGAATAGACACTATCCCAGAGCCATTATGTTGCTTGCTGGTCTTCTGCTACCTTCTGGTGTGGCTCTACAAGTCTGGTTACTCTACCTTGAGCAAGCAACTAGCAACTGAGAGCAGGCTTTCTTGGGAAGCTGGGTGTGTAAGGAAGCCTGTGGGGTAAGGAGAGGCAAGGGACTGCTTGGGAGCATTGGGGAGTGAGATTCCAAGGGAATGGCCAGTTTGTATGGCAGGAAAGAGTAGGATTAGTCTGAGGGATGGGGATAATAGATCCTGGAGAAGAGCTGGTTGGTCTGGCAACACTTTCAGGTAGCTTCTGGGAGGAGCTTGGAGGCCTGTTTGGTGAGCCAGAATATTGTTTGTCCAAGGGCTCAGAGAATGCATCAGAGAGAAGATGAATTGCCTATAGGCAGTAGAAGGAGCAGAGCCTAGCTGATGGGCAGGGAGGGAGGTCCAAAGGAAGAAAGGGGACTATGGAGGAGGGAGGAGTGGGATGAGTAGCAATACATAAAAGGATGACCTAGAGGGGCTGGGGGACCTTTGGGGTCAGATGGATCAGAGGATTAGACCTAGCTGACCACACAGGGAAGTCTTGGGGCACCCAGCTGTCCCATGGGGTGGGAAGGAAGAGAATTCCCTGGAGTGTGGAGAAGTTCTAGAAGAGCCAGGAAGGCCATGGAATGGAAGGATGGGCCAAGTTGACAGTGCAGGAAAGTCTTAAAGGCGCCTAATGGGACTATGTGCTGGTAGGGAGGGGACCTAGCTGGTGGCATGAGAAGAAACAGGCCCACATTTATCTTTTAAAAAATTCTTTTCTTTTTCAATATTTCACATTTTACTTTACATTCCAACCACAGTTTTCCCTCCCATCCCTCCTCCTGTCCTCTTGACTCCTCCTCCCCACCTCCCCTCCCCCCAGTTCACCCCCAGTCCACTCCTCACCAGTAGGGGCTTCCGTGAGGAGTCAACTTAGTCTGGCACAATAGATGGGGGCAGGGCCAGGTCCCTCTCTGATGCATTAAGGCTGAGCGTTGCATAGGGAATGGGCTCCAACAAGCTAGTTCATGTGCCAGGTTTGCATTGTGGTCCTACTGCCAGGGGCCCCCCCAGCTAGTCCAACCTTCACAACTGTCTGCCACATACAGAGGGCCTAGTCATGTCCCCTGGAGTCTCCGCAATTGTAGGTCTAGAGTTCATGAGTTTCCACAAGCTTGGTTCAGCTGTTTGTAGATGTCTCCATCATGGGTTGACATGCCTTGCTCATTTACTTTTATCTTTACATTATCTTTACAGGTTTTTTGTTTTGTTTTGTTTTGTTTCTTCTTCCTTCTTCTCCTTCTCCTTCCCCTTCTCCTCCTCCTCCTCCTCCTCCTCCTCCTCCTCCTCCTCCTCCTCCTCCTCCTCCTCCTCCTCCTCCTCCTTTTTTTTCCCTCCTCAGTACTAGGTACTGGCCTAGGACCTTAGGCATGCAGACTAGTGTTCTACCACTGAGCCATACTCCCACCACTCCAAAATTCAACTACTCAACAAAGAAGACTCACAGAATACCTCCCCTTTTCTTTCTGATATGTTGGGCTTTCCTTTCTAAAGCACATTAATATTTTATTGTATGCACAGAGTATGTTTGGGCTATATACCCTCATCTGTTGATCGAACCTTGGAATATGTTTATGTATTATAGCCATGTGTGTGTTCTTTTTGTCCCAGAAATTTGATCTCTTGAATGTTAAACTGACCCATGTTTGGTTTCTCATCTCTAGTGTATTTTCCTAATCCAATTTTAAAAACTCCTTTATCACCTACTTTCCCAGGGATCTTTATTATTTAGTTTTTAATGAAGTATATGTTACCATAGCATATTTTATGCAACCAAATCCATTTACCATGAATTTCCCCTTTGGAAATATCAGAAAGCCATGCAGGGCAAAGGTCAATGATAAGCTGAGTAAATGATTAAGTTCAATAACAGCTATGACCGTTTATTAGGTGCCTATGATATGCCAGATGCTGTACTTGCATTTTACACTGTGATCTCATTTTTTTTCCTTATAGCACTTGTTTCATGGTTACTGATAAATTTCCATAATTGTTCTATAGATTAGGAATATTGATAAGAGCTTTAGAGCCAAGTCCTGAGGCCCCTGCCCCTGACTTAAAGCTTACAGCACCACACCAGTGCTTCCCAGGCCGCTGGTTACAGTCAGAGGGCCTGCAAGATAATCTTGCTTGGCATCATAGAATTGCATCATATTTTCAATGAACCTGTAACTTGCTTCTAAAGTAATGAGAGAGGATGCACTGCAGCTCACAGGCGTAGCTCCTCCAGCAGTGCCCTCAACCTGGACCTGTGATTTGAGTATTTGCTATTGGAATGGCAGACCAGGCTTTGGGGTGACCTCTTTGGAGATAATAAGTCACCTAACTGAACAGCCCATGGATATGAATGCTCAACCTATAATAGGATATAGACCTTCTACAGTGGAGACAGTAAGTCTACTGTGGTTCAGGAGTCTGGGGAAATCTCTTAACTTTCCAGAGCCTTAAGTTTCTTCATCTGCAAGATGGGGATGCTAAGAGCCAATCTGAAGTGTGCATGTTGTAAGTATATTTCTATGCTGTGTCCTACAGCATAACTACTGGTCCTTCTGATGGGAAAGCCAATTCCCTCCGGTGATTTACGGGTATGAACTGAAGCCCTCAGCAATGATCACTGTGCAGTAAGCTAATTGACCAGAGTTTCCCACTGAAGCCAAGCTAAGGTCTGAAAAACATGGCTCTCCCATGTGGTGTGTGTTGGGAGGACTGAGAAATTTTACCCGGGACTTGAAATAGAAAAGGCAAGACATGAATGGCAATGTCCCCTAGGTGGTGCTGAATCACCATGTATAGAGAATTGGAGCACTTGGTATTTTTCAGGGGTGACTTCCTGCTCTTTAGAATTTCAAATAAGACCAGGACAGCTCCCTGGGATGTCTGGGGGGAAATGACCAAGCAGAAAGTCTTCAATAGGACTGAGTATGCGGTACCCTGGTGTGCCAGGCCTCTTAGGGCCTTGGGTGTGCTTGTGTTAGAAATCAGAAGCAGGGTCAGGCTAGCTTCATGTGCTGAGAGCTGCTGATTTTAATAGATGACAAGCCACTTACAAGAAAGAACACTGACAGGAGAGTTCAGCCTAAGGTGTTAGTGAATGGGATTGAGAGGCAGATAGGACCTCTCCCTGCCCCCAGAACATACAATGATGACTGCTACTGGATTTAGCAAGAACTGACCTTTATTATTTGGTGTATAACACCAAATGGTGCGCATTTCTCAGCTCTACCCATTCTTCCCAAACTCTATTGCTGGGTCACCCATTTTTCCTTCTACATTAGAAGTACTAACATCTGATGAAGTTTCTTTGGCAGCTAACATCTTTGTGTCAGACCCTGGGGAAGGAAGCTTAGATGCTCTGGCATTGGGTCAGGGCCAGAAAAACACTGTCCCTGAGGGCTTGGTTCTGGGTCTCAGTCGGGGGTCACACAGGGCTCCTGAGACTCCATTTATGGCAAAATGTGAGTTTGGTTTCCAAGGGAAACTACTCACATGTATTAAAATGTCTCCACTGCTGAATTTGCTTTGTGTCGTCCACCAAAGCCTTCTGCCATCAATCCCCATCTTCCAACACATTTTCCAACATTGTGTCTTTGGGAGGTAACCATAGCAACTAAGCTTATTCAAATATGACTAAATCTAGGCATCGAAGGGGGAAGTAACCCAGTGGTATTTTACATCATGAACTTATACAGCACTAATGAATCACATTGTATATGGCAAGTACTGCTGTCTCTGTAGTAGACACGGTACTACAGCATATATGCTGAGTACTGTCATCTCTGTAGTAGGCACAGGACTACATTGAGAGGTTTGATCCTCACAACAACCCTATGGGGTACTCATCAGTATCTTCCTCAGTGGTTGAGGGAACTGTGGAACAGAATTTTTGATGATTACACAGCTATTTTGATTTTCCTGTTTGGACTTCTGCCTGTAGGAAACTAGGAGACATTGTCTAATGTCTGATCTACACATGGCATAGGTGTAATATGTTCAAGGCAATAGCAGAGCTGCAGATCCCTGCCCCATCTCTTGAACACCTCCTTGCAATGTATAGTTTAGAGCTCCCAAAATTACTTCATCCATTTTTCACAGCAGGTCTTGTGACTATTGTGTCTATTTATTGTGTCTGACAATTAAAAGACTGAGAGGTTAAATGACATTTTCCCAAGGTCACCATGTGGCATTTAGAAGAATTAGACCATGAATCCATCTCTGCATATCTACTTGCCTATTTGTCATCTATACCATCATCCAATAAACTATGCCTTCATTTCATAAGAATTTATGAATATAAAAAATACTATGTGCCATTGGCAAGATTTGAAGGATCACATTTAATTCATTAGAAGAACCATGGCATCTAGATAATCCTTGGCTAGAGTATTATAGAAATACTGCTTATGGGTATAAGCTTCTATATGTGAGAAGTATATATTCAAATAAATCTAAAACAGCTATATTTATGTATGGGTGTGAAGCCGTACATTCATCTCTCTGAATTGTCTAAGATGTAAGAGAAAAGGATGTTAATCTTAAGATTTTTCACCAAGTAGAAATTTGGAGTACTCTCAAAAGAAAATTATCTGTATCCTGCAGAGATACCTGTTACACTAGGAACCCAGTGGGAGAGGAGGGATCAGGCATGACCCACTCATGGAGATCTAAGACACCCACTTATGGTGCCTTAGACTTGTTAAGTCAGTGAATTAAAGTCATAACTCATATTGACACCCAGAAGACTGCACTCAGAATTGCATTTCAGAACTTGATGTGGACTAATATTGGTGAAATTGGGAGAAGGTAGCTGGGTTGGCTGTTGCCTGGAAAAGCCTAGACGTCTTTTTGATGACAGAGCAACAACAGACGCTGTGATAGGGTCTGTGATAGGGTTCAAGCTTCCTTCACACCATGGGTAGTATGAGAGCTGTAGGTATAGAACAAACTAGGGTAGGGGGATATCTCTTTAAGAATCTCCCAAAAGTACAAGAATGTGCCAGTGCCAGTATCTGGGCATCTTAGCTACAAAGGACATCCTCATAGGAGACAAGACCTTGCGCTTGTCTGTCTTTATCCTGGTCCAGGATCCAGAGGCAGCACAGTGAGTGGAAGAGGAAGCAAAGAGAAAAGGAAAGATGGACAGACTACTAAAGGAGATGGACAGTTCTCCCCCTCCCCCAAAGTACAGGAAGGAGAAGAGAGATGGAGCTTTTAGGATACCTGAGAGTGAGGTCCTTCTTACCACTGGATGTGAATAGAGTATTTTGTCATACCCTGGAGATGTTCTTGCTGGGTGGGGAAACAGCTGACAGACTCAGCTAGAGAGAGGGTAAAAGAAATCCTAGCCATTTCCAGCCTAACTCATGAGCCAGCCCATTGAGTGGACTGGTTTTCTAGTGTGAGCCTTCCCAGTGTGTGACACACTTTCACATGAGCCCTTAGATTTCCCCTCCTCGCTAGTCACTCCAGCAGCAAGGCTCACAATCCATATGTTCTCCCTTTTAATGTCTAGTAGGCAAAGCATGCCATACCCTTTCTGCTTGGTTTCACATTCTTGCTCCAGAGTTATATCACCAAGGAGAAAGACTTTCCATAAATTGCAGGCAAGTGCTGTAAACTCCCTCTGGGTTACTTTGCTGGGCCTTCAGGATGAGATTGGAATCTGAAGGGAGCAGATAGCACAATTAGAAAGAAATTGTATCAGGCAGTAAAACATCCTCTAATACTGTTGGTAATAGCATATAACATTACACGGTGTGGGGCCCAAACAAGATGTGCTCATCTGCAATTATTCATGCTCACCAGGGAAAGAATTTTCTCTTTGTTTATTGTTTTAATCATGATTAACAAGCAGTGTAATGATAGGGTTATGGTGATAACAGCGTGAAGAATGAGATATTGAGGTGCGAGTTGCAACAATGCTATTGACCTCAACTCTGAAAGTTGTTGGCAGAGCACAAGAGGCAGCTGGCCTGCCCTGCAATTGTGGTGTGTGTGTGTGTGTGTGTGTGTGTGTGTGTGTGTGTGTGTGTGTGTGTGTGTGTTGGGGAAAGGGCTGAGGTAAGGGATAGTTTATCCTGAATAAGTTCAATGGCTCAGGTATCTTTCCACAGGCTGCCTTTGGGTCGAGGTCAGGAGTACATGAAGTTCACAGAGGTTTTTCTTTCATTGTATCCTTCCTACAGAATGAGAATTAATCATTCAAGAGCCACAATAATCCTTCCTGCTTGTGAGAATACACATGCAATTATTTTGGAGAGGGAGTATTACTTACTCTCTCAAAAATTTCCAAAGAATCCCACCTTCCCCTGGCTGGCCTGGAGTCATCAACACCCTTATTTTGTACCTTCTTAACCTGGGACCAGGCTTTGGTTCCATGACGTATGACTTTCCCAAGGTTCTTGAGCTTGATTCCACAGATAGACTCTCCACTGGTCTTCAGGAAACAGTTTTAAAGCATCCTCAGGGCTGACAAACGTCTGTTCTTAGAATTTGGCATCATTTTAAACAAGTGAGTAGAAGCATTGGTGGGCTAATGTTAGTGAATGAAGTTGATAAAATGGAGTCATAAGCTTTTTGATTAAGTGTGTGTGTGTGTGTGTGTGTGTGTGTGTGTGATAGCTTTTCTCCCACCCTATGACCCAGCACCTGAGATAAAAAGCTTAAGAGAAGGAAAGGTTTAATTCTTGCCCATGGGCTCAGAGGTTTCACACCATGGTTGTGAGAATGAGTGTTTACCCAAAATGTTAGGCAGACTATTTGAAGCTCTCCTACTTCCCCCAAATACAATAGTCACTGTCTTTTGAACATTTTCCCTTAAAGTTTAAGTGAATAAACCATTCAACTTTGAGAACCATGTTACCCATTTTACAGGTGAAGAAGCCAAGTCTTTTCGAAGACAAGTTATTAAAATTCTTAGACTTGATACTGCAGCTGCATTTTACATATTATATAATTTTGTAGCAAACAGAAGCAAGTCATTCCACATATTATATAATTTTGTAGCAAACAGAAGCAAGTCATTTTCAAACACAGGTCTTAATTTTCTCATTTTTATAGTAGGATACGAAGGGGCCACCCTTCATTGTAAATTGGTGGCCGTTTTCATTTTGAAATGACTTCTACCTTGGATGATAAATGGCATTTTTGTTTCCTTTTTTTGTGTGTAGATTTAGAGGGGGACAAGGGTGGTGGTACTGCTGGGTCACGGGCAAGGAGACCCAGGTTGTAGGCCATACCTCTGCCGGTTGTTTTCCTCTATTGCATAAAAAAAAAAAATGAAGTTGAAATAGATCTTTCTAAAGGTGAGACACTCTCCGATCTTAGCATAAGCTGTGATTTTCAAACCCATTTCCCCAAACCAGGCTTTGAGCTTATGGAGGAATAGGCTTTTATTCCAGGACCAAGAATGTGCAGTCCTCCGTAAATCAAACTCAACATTAAACTGCACTGCAAACAAAAAGTTTCACACGGTTCGGATGTTGCTGTGTGGAATTTAATGAGCTCCATATGCCTGACCTCTGGAAAGAAGCAATGTTGGGAACTGTAGCTGGGGAAGCGTCTAAGGGCACCAGCATCTGCTGTGAGTTACTTGGAGTGAAGGGAATCGACCGCATTTTTGTATCACTGCCAAGCTGGAGAGGTGGAAACGCTTTACAATCTGTGCGCTCACCTTCCGAGAGCATGCTGACAGCTTTCCAATGCTTTCCTCGCTCATCAGGAAGTTGTGGAGGACAGCAGATTCTGACTTCCTTCCTACAGTTCCACCAAGCATCTCATGTCTGCTGGGCCACTGGGCTTCAGACTGCGCTGGAGAGAACAGGCTGTCCTAGGAGACGCATCAGTGACATGGCTGACCATTTTTACTTGTTTTGAAAGGGTCTGCTAATCCTTTTGGGTCCTCTCTAAAACCTAGATCTGATAGTATCATTCCTTCTCTTCATTACAAAAATAAATAAATAAATAAATGTGGGCCTTCTCACTACTATGCATGGACTATCAGGTTGGACACTTTGGGAGATCTCTTGGTCTCTACTCCCTGTCTTTGGCCTCTTGTGCCCCTGTGCCCCAGCTATGGGTCCTTCAGCAGCATTCAGGTTTCATCTGTCAGGGCTCTCCATGCTTTCTCCTCTGCAGAATTCCTACCATCTTTTCAGCATGCAGGGTGCCCCTGCACCACACAACTCCAACACCACCTCCCACTTCCTTCTGCCCTTTGTGCTTCATCTAACCCCATTATATGTCCATCAGCTGCTCCCGTGGCATCTACATCCTTTCTGATGTCTACTGTGTAAGGGTAGGAGACAGCTAGGGTTCTGCTGACCACAGGGGGTTGTTATGAAACAGGACAGAAAAGAGCACATCAGTATATTTCTTGCATTCACAAAATGCTGCCGTGTCCTGTACTGAGGACACAGACGATCACTTCTCCTAGAGATGTGCTTCATAAGTCATCTTATGTGTCACGTTTTGCAAAGAGACTGTTCTTTCCATTTGGAGAGGCAGCCATTTAAGTCTTTTTGTCAGAATAGGATTTTGTTCATAATTTTGTTCCCACCATCATTTTCAGTGTGTTGCCCAAGACAATCAATTTGCAAACTATGGCTTTTCTTCTTGGTACAAGACTAAGAAAATAAAGGCTGCCTATGTTTTAAATTTTTATTAGTATTTGTATCAAATTAAAAAAAAATCAGAATTCTAGGCTGTAGTATTTTCATGGGATATGGCAGTATTCAAACGTATTGCCTCATGATTTTTGTAACAGACTTGTGAAATGGACAAGGCAAAATTTAAAATGCATTACTCATAAGTGACTGAAAGTCACAGAGGTGGCATGATTCTGTGGGAAGCCCTGCCCTTCAATCTCAATTATTTAAAGTGAAGAGACCCACATGCTATGTAGAACAGCATATTTTGGGTTACCTTTGCATTCTAAACTCCCAAGCCAGGCAAGCCTTGTTAGGTGCTGCATATTTCCTACTGTTATGTCCTCCAGAATCTGTGTGATGGGACTGAGGGAGGAAAACAGGGAGGACTAACCAATCTTGGTGAAAGTTTTGATGCAGAACGTGATTGAATTTACTTGGAGGGAGAGACAGATTATGGGATTATGTTATTTTTGTTTTAAGATGAGACTGTCCCCTTTCGCCATTCTTAGAGAAATTCTAGAACCCATGATGGGAAGGAAGATAGTGAGTCCCTTTGCTAAAGTACCTGGGCCCTCCTCAGAAAAGGTGAGCACGGCCAATGTGTTAAGAGCTCAGTTACAAACATGGAACAATTTAAAACCAGGTAATCTGGGGGTTCCCTATGTTCACATGCTCTCGTTAGGAAGATGGAATTAAGGTTTTAAAACACAGCTTGTTTCCAAGTAATTGCTGAGTTCCCCCAAATCTTGTTTAACATATTGCTGGGATAATGCATATGAGATGGTTAAAAATGGAAGGAAGAAAAAAAAATTCCCCAACACCCTTAGAGGAATTTGCAATTCATAAAGTTACTGCCAATTTTGCATTATAGTTGCCATGGTAACCATGCTCGGCTTCTGCTCAAACATTCCTCAGAAGGGGAAGGAATAGTATATAATAAGCTCTTCAAGTATAATTTTTTATTGTAGTTGAATTAGTGTGTAATTCTCGTGTGAGCGGCCCTGTAATCCGTGAATGTGCACTCCAGTAGCGATGCTGACTTCTTATCTTCACGTGCTTATGCAATCTATGAACAGTTGCTCGCTGCTCCCAGTGCTTGCTAATTAATTATAAAAAATTACAAAAAGCATCATCGACAGTTAATTAGTTATAAAAGCAAAAACACAAACAACAAAAACAGAATCTCAACCAGGACTCAAAGGGCCTTACTGCATTGCTGATCGAAAGTGCTTTCAGCCAATCTTGGAGGCTGAGTTCATGGTTCACCCTGTCCTCTCCATGTTTACCCTCAGAGGAGCCCTATATATTAAATACAGGAGGCATCAAACACAGCCTGCTGGACCAATTAGAACAAAATAATACTCTTGCTTTGTTGTCTACATAGAGAATGGTTTTTTAAAATTATTTCTTTTACATTCCAATCCCAGTTTTCCCTCCCTCCTTTCCTCCTGCTGCTCACACTCTTCCCCCCTCCACCTCCCATCTGCTCCTTGGAGAGGGCAAGGCCTCTCCTAAGAAGTCTACTAAGTCTGTCCCATCATCTCATTGAGGCAGAACCAAGGCATCCCTTCACCCCACACCCCTGTGTCTAGGCTGAGCAAGGTATCTCTCCATACAGAGTGGGCTCCACTAAGTGCATTAGTGTTAGATCTTGGACCCACTGCCAGTGGCCTCATATATTGTCCCAGCTGCACCATTGTCACCTATATTAAGGGACTCTAGTTCAGTCTTATGCAGGTTCCCCATTTGTCAGATTGGAGTCAGTGATCTCTCACTAGCTCAGGTCAGCTGGTTCTGTTGGTTTCCCCATTGTGGTCTTGACTCCTTTGTTCATATCATCGCTCCTCCCTCACTTCATTGTACTCCAGGAGCTTGGCCCATTGGTTAGTTGTGGATTTCTGCATCTAGGAAGTGTTTTGTGATTGAGTGATGGGGATGTCAATGCATAATTAAGTACAGATTATAGATAGGTACCTATAATAGTCAAAGCTTATAGTTAGATTAGTTAGGTTTTCTAAATATACAAAGATATTTTAAATGCATAAATAGCCTTCAAATCTTTCAAAAACCTACAAAATATGTCATTTAATATGGCTTGGGGATTTTCATGACAGTGAGACATAACTGCTCCTGAAAACACCAATTCCTTCAGAGAAGAAGTCAGACGTTGAAGAATCTTATTATTGAGTTTACTTTGACATTACAGAAATAGTCATTTGTTCAGGAAACTGTTCTTGCTTGGACTGTTAATATGCTGTGTAAAGTGGACATATAGGACCCACAGGAAAGTGACTACTAAAACAAGATGGGCAGTGCTACAGGGCTTTTGCTTCATAAAAGAGTCTGTATGGCATTCTACAGTGCACAGAAAGAAAAAAAAAAAGACTGGCAAACTGCCAATACAGGTGGGACAGTTTAAAGTTTCCTACTTTCCTAAGAAGTCTGCTAGATACACTGTGACCTATGGGCCAAAGATGGATATGTCAATTTATAGAAAAACTTGGGATGACTGTCTGGGTAGCAAGATGTGTCTGTCATTTCTAGAGTTTATATACTATCCTTCTATGGCCTTTGATGGAGTTAAAGACAGATAATTATGGTTATAGTTTTCCTTAGTTAGGATTAAAGATAAGTTACATGTAAGACTTTAGACTCACAAAGATAGGATAGATGATGAAATATTTTCTTTAAATCTTATTAAATGTTGATAGACTAAATATTGTAACTATAGTTCTTACTTAACAACTGTTTTGTTACATATAATTTAACCATGTTAAAGTTATAACCCTTCTTTTTATTTAGACAGAAAAGAGGAGATGATGGGGATGTCTTCTATACATATATTTCTCTCATTGGTTGGTGAATAAAGCACTGTAGCCAATAAAGCAGGATTATAGGTGGAACTAGAAGACAAGGAGGATCCTGAGAAGTGGAGGCAGAAAACTGTCTAGATGTAGGACACCAGAGGAGTAAGAGGTCCGGACCCTTTCTCCGGTAAGACAAGACCACGTGAAAATACTTAGATTGATAGAAATGGGATAGAAATTGAGGCAGAGCTAGCCAACACCCCTCGTCATTGGCCAACAGCCTTATAACTAATAGAGTCTCTGTGTGTTATTTGGGGCTGACACGGCTGGGACCAGGCTGGTGAGAAGAGTACATTAACAATTGAGTCTTAAATTTTCTTTACTCAACTTCTGGGAAGTGGGTCTATCAGAGGAGGCAGGACAGCTCAGGTCTGAAACAAAGGCAGCTTTGGCTTCCTTGCTATACACCCCAGGCCTGCATTCACTGAGGAAGAGATACTGTAGACAAGCCATTTTTATTAGTTTATTTGTATTGTGACAAAGTAGCTAAGGATGGGCATTTTATAAAGACAAAAGGTTATTTAGCCATAGTTTTTGATGCTGAAAGCCTAAAACAACACAGTGCCAGTTCTGGAGTGAGCAGTGCTAGCTACATTGTATCATGGCAGTTGGCATCCTGTGGAAGGCACATGTGAGTGGGCTGGGGGCGGGGAGGGGGTGGGGGACAAGGGTGGGGGTGGGTAGAGAACTCACCTGGTGAGAAAGGAAACCAAAGAGTAGGAAGGACTAGGCTCTCTGATCTTGGTCCTGCAGACCCATGTTTATCTACAAGGTGAGATTTTTCTAGTCACCCAATCAGCTTGCAGAACACCCCACCACTAAAAGGCTCCATTGCCTTCCCAACATTGACCTGTCAGTAGGGCAGCCCCTGGGGACATATTCAAGACAAGAGCACCCTCTCGACATTTGGGGTCTGAGTGTCTTCATTTGTATAAGTCGAATGATCATGGTTCTGTGGCAGTGCTTATAGGTGTCAGGTATGACTGGATATGAAATAATCCAAAGTTTAGCACAGTGTATTCATTTCCTATTTTTTTTTCATAACAAAGTACTACAAAATGCCTCCAACTTTTACATTTATTATTGTACAGTGCTAGAATCAGACGTTCAGTGTAGCTCTAGCCAGGTTAAAATAAAAGTAAGATGTTACGAGCAGGTCCCTCCCCTCCCCCCGCCACCAGTCTAGTCCCACTCTTTGTTCCTCCCTGCCACGCCAGCCCCCAATAATACACTGAGACTCTGTATTTGATATAATGCAGTTGGCCAGGTAGTAGCTTCTTCTCGGCTAGCTCTTTCTTAATTATTAACCCATTTCTACTTATCTAAGTATTTCCACATGGTCATCTTATCGGAGAGTGGCAGGTCCGCATCTGCTCTCTCCAGGCTCTACATGCTGATTCCTCCTTACTACTTCCTCTCTCCTCCTCCTAGTCTCCTAGCCTCTCCTATCTTGCTTTCCCATTGGCCAACAGTGCTTTATTCATTAACCAGTATGAGAAACATATTTACAGAATAACATCTCCCATCAGTAAGAAGTGGGCAAGGCTGTCTTCTGTGGGAAGGATAAGAATCAAAGTTTTGTTGCCATTGCCCTTCAGCTACTGGAGTCAGCATCATTCCCTGGATTGAGCCTCCTCCCTCCATCTTCAAAGGCAGCAATGTCCATAGACTCTCACATCACTCTGCTTACTTTGACACCAACTTTTCTGCCTCTCTCCTACTTTTAAGGATGTTTGTAGTGAGACTGTGCCCTCTCTGATAAGCCAGGATAGTCACCATATTTTAAAGGCAATTAATTAGCAACCTTCATTTATTCATAATCTCATATGGGTTTCTTGCCTTTCCATATAATATTTGACATGAGTTAGTCAGCTAAAGTTTTTGTTGGAATTTTTACTATTGCTGTGATGAAACACCATGACCAAAAAGTTGGAGAGGAAAGAGTTTATTTAATTTACACTTTCATATTGCTGTTCATCATTGAAGGAAGTCAGGACAAGAACTCAAATGGCAGGATCCTAGAGGCAGGAGCGTATGTGGAGTTCATGGAGGGGTGATGCTTACTGGCTTTCTTCCCTTGACTTGCTCCTATGCTTTCTTATAAAACCTGGGACCAACCAGCCCAGGGGTGGCCCCACCAATAATGGGCTGGACTCTCCCACATCATCACTAAGAAAATGCCTTATAGGTGTTTATGGAAGCATTTTCTCAGTTAAGATTCCCTCCTTTCAGATAACTCTAGTTTGTGTGTCAAGTTGACATAAGACTAGCCAGGACAATATGCTTATCAAATGTTTTTAGTTATTCTTTGTTGCTCATTGTTCCCTCCTCCCTCTCTTCTGCTGGATTTCAGGAGCGTGGCCTGTTTCTTGGTTGTGGATTCTGTGTCTGGTTCCATCTATTACTGGAGTATTCATCAATCTGATTACAGGGATAGGCCAGTTCAGGCATTATCTCTGCTATTGCTAGGAGTCTTAGTTGGAGTATTTCTTGAGGATTCTTGGGAGTTACCTCTAGCACCAGTTTTCCCCCTAAGCCACCTGAATCAAGCTCGTGGAAACTCGTGAACTCTAGACCTACAACTGTGGAGACACCAGAGGACTGAACTAGGCCCTCCATATGTGAAGACAGCTGTGAAACTTGGACTATCAGAGGGGCCCTGGCAGTAGGACCACAATACAAATATGGCACATGAGCTGGCTTGTTGGAGCCCATTCCTTAGGGTGAGATACCATGCTCAGTGACAGTAGGACCATAATATCATTCCAGTTACATGAGCTAGCTTGTTGAAGCCCATTCCCCATGGTGAGATGCTATGCTCAGTCTTAATGGGAGAGGGGCCGGGTCCTGCCCCAAACTATTTTGCCAGACTATGTTGACTCCTCATGGGAGCACTTACCGGTGAGGAGGAATGGGCTGGGGGTGAGCTAGTGGGGAGGTGAGGAGAATGGCAGGAGACATGGGAGGAGGTGTGGGAGGGAGAACTGTAGTTGAAATGTAAAATGAAATTTAAAAAAATTAAAAATCGAAAGAATGTATGTTCTTTGTTAAATTTATACCAATGTGTTTCATTTTGGGGTTATTAATGATAAAGGTAACTTTACTTTTTTTGCATAGTTGTTCATTCATTAATTGTTCATATGTAGGAAGATGTTGGCTTTCCTATGTTAATTTTGTGCTCTTTTGGGAAATGGGGTGTGTTACTTTGGGATTGAACATGGGAATTTGTGCAATTTACCAGTGAGCAAATCTCCCAAGCCCTCTATTTACACTTTATTTTTAGGCAGGGTCTCACTAAGGCACTCAGGCAGATCTTGAACTTGCCATTCTCTTGCCTCTGCTTCTCATTGCCTATTAAGTATCCAGAGTTCCAGGCTTGCACCGCCATGCCCAGCAGTTTCTTTGATATTTTCTATATAGTTGCTTATCAAGGAACAAAGATAATTTTATTTCTTCTTTCCCAATCACTGTATTTCTTATTTATTTTTCTTGTCTTAGGGCTGACATGCCGTGAGAAGCTGTGGTGGCAGAACGGGGCTCATCCTTGCCTCGTTCCTTATCTTAGCAGGAATGCTTCTAGCTGATTAGAAATCTAACTACATCCGTAGGGCTCCTCCTCTCACCAGGTAGTATGTCATTCTCTTGGCTTCCGAGAATAAGGAATCTTTGGGGATGAGGGAGGAGGCCTCTGTTCTGTTACCACCTACAATAACTACCAAGGAACAACACAGAGATATTCTGACATCCATACCATCTGTATTAGCAATAGTAGACTTACTCCACCAAACAATGACTCCAGCAGGGTATAGAAGAGGGAGGGCTGGCTGCACCACATTTTCTTCAGTCTGCCTGGCTGTTTGGTTGCCTTTCTGAGGGATGTGGGCCTGTGGTTGCCACTCATATCTGGCTCTCTACCATAGGATGAAGGTTCATTTCCTAAGGCTTTTACTTTAATGTGTTTTCAACTGCAATGTGTATTATCTTATTGGCATAACTTTTAAAATCTGCTTGGCCAAAGTGGACTAATTCCTACCGCCCAATGTGTGAGCTTGGAGGTGACAATAGGGCTTGCTACTATTCTTCCAGGAGATGATGTCTTCACACAGCAAGGAAATGTTGGCCCTCTCAACCCTGTCCATATAGGCAGTGAGGGGCTTGCCTGCCCTCTACTTCCCTAAAAACAGAACAAGAGGGTATTCTTTTGGCTTGGGTGTCAATTAGTAAGAATTAAAGCATTCTGACCAGGTCCACCCTGGAGACTGTGGCTAAGGAAGACCACGGGATTTGCTCTCTGGAAGTCTCATCTACTTGCCGCAGTTGAGGTGTGGCTCTGGGTAGTGTCAGGAGGGTGGCCAGGAGGACACCCAGTACTCCTCCACTTTTTTATGAGGCAGTGGATCCTCCTCGCTCTCTTCCTGGGGTGTGCTTCATTACTTCTGTAGCTCCCTCCAGGGCATGCAAGCAACTGACGACATCTATTCTCACTGCTCTTTCCCGCCGTGAGTTAGAGGTTCCCTGGCTGCCTTCCATACACCTTGTTTTGGAGAAGCAGCTTCGGAACCCACTATCCTGGCTAATAATTATTCTGTAAGAAGACATTATCTCGGTTGCTCTTTCCCCTTCTCATTAACATGTGTTTACTCTTCTGTTTTTGTTTTGTCTTGTTCTATGTGTTTTGTTTCTCCTAATAATTTGTTCTAACTCCCACTATTCTCATTTTTTTCCCCCTGGGTGTTTTTCACTCCTTTGATTTAATCAATATCTTTTGCTAAAAGAATTTAATAGTGATTCTTCTCTGAGAACAAACACTCTTCCAAGAAAATTGTTTTCCAACTTGATCTGCCTGAGGAGAGTGTGGATGAATCCTTCCTCAGATGCATTAGCAAAGAGCAATGGGCATGACCTGAAGAATGAGCGGTAACTGCCCTCATGATGAGTAAACAGCCAGACATCTACTTACTTGTATTTCTCCTGTTGTTTCCATCTAGGGTTTGTAAGCCAGCCACTTGCTAATGTACAGATTTCTCACCTCAGGGGAGGAAGAGAGTGTAAAAGGAGGAATCCATGATTTTGTTGCTTTCCATTTTACCCAAATTGACCATCTTTTGAAGATATAAGCTGTCCTTGCAATTGCATAAAAGGAGACAAATGTTGCTCTTTACTGTTAGTAGGAGAAATGGGAAGAGGAAAGCTCCTCCAACAGCCAGGGTTGTCCTTCGGACTAGACAGAAGTCAATATGGGAGCAGTTTAGTAAACGATAATATTTATAAAATAACGGCTTTCCAATTGAGCTAAAAGATGGATGACAGGGGGCGGAAGAGATGGCTCAGTGGTTAAGAGCATTGGCTGCTCTTCTAGGCATCCTGACTTCAATTCCCAACAAACACATGGTGGCTCACAACCATCTGTAATGGGATCTGATGCCCTCTTCTGTCATGAAGGCATACAGCACGTGTATGCATAAAGTAGCTACATACATAAGTAAAAGATAGATAGCAGGGTCTTTTTCTCTTCTTTTCAACTCTTTCAAGTATTTCCAGGCCTTCAGACACACAACGAGAATCCACTGACATTTCTCTTTTCAGTCTTAATGCTCATGTCCCCACAGTCTCTGTTCCCAGAAGAATGGACTCAGTTAGCATCAATGAGGATGAACGTAGACAAAGGGTTTTCAGTGGCTGAGCTGTTGCCTCTGCAGCAGACTAACTTAGAGTTGTGTTCTGATTCTGCCATCACTAGCTAGGTGGGCAAGTTTCTTAACTAGCATGAACACAAGCAGCATCTAACTTAGAACACTTAGGGGGAGTGAAGGGTGATATCATAAATAATAATGGCAGAAAAATCGAAAATAATTATAGTACAATGACAGGTCCAGATAAAAGTGGCTGTGGTCAAATCAGGATGCCTCACACCAAACTCTCAACAAGATGGACCCTTTCCTTAGAAATGCATGTGGGGCAGTTATGAGGATCTGAAAAACCGCCACCTGTGATAATGAACAGGGGATGCTTAGCACAGGGCCCGGTGACACTAAAGGTCAGTGGATGTTAGTTATTATTGTAAGTACATATCCAACTCTTCATATTCCTCAGAGCAATCTGGCTTGTTAAATAGTACCAACAGTTAATATCTAGCACTTGATTATTCTGCAGAACTTACCATAATAGTCTTGTGTTTATTTTCTTTATTAATAATATACTGTAGAGGTGTCACAGTTCCCATGCTTTCACCTAGGGGTGTGTGTGTGTGTGTGTGTGTGTGTGTGTGTGTGTGTGTGTGTGCAAAACAAAACTGTCCTTCAGTTCAGAGCAAACGTATTTGGAGGAGGCTTCCACAGATCTCTGGTTCAGTTTACAATTGTCTGCTGTAATCTGGTCACCACTGCAGTTTCTTGAAGAAAGGCAGCTTTTAAAACGCCAGAGAAACGTGCATGACCATTTCAGAAGTCTGCTGTGGGTCAGAGGACTTTTAATGTTCCTCTGGCAATAAAGAACCTGCATTTAGACAAGAGACACTTCAGTTTCTTAGCTTTGTAGAGTAAAGAAATGAGAATTGTAGATATTAGAATGGCCTCAATACAAAGGCAGTGAACATGCTTCTTAGTTTCACAAGAAGTTTGTGGTGACTAAAGAAGGATCAAGGCTTGGAAAGTACTTTATGATTTGAGAAGGATCCAAAAAACTCTTCCAGAGAGCGGCACCATAGATCAAGTTTTTTTGTGCTTGTTCCTGATTTTACAAGATACTGGATCATATCTTCTGAAAATCTATGAACAACTGCTTTCTTACTGGCACCCTCAAGATGATAGACAGTTGAATTATTAATGAGTTGTCTCTGCTAAAAACTCCAAAAACTAGTTTCATTAATGCATCCGGTCACTTGTCCATCCATTGATCTGCGCATTGGTTCAACAAATACTTACCCAATCTACTATTATATGTGAATGGCAAAAGATTTAGAAAAATAATATTCAGTGTGAAATCTTGTGGGAGGTTTGTGAAGGCAGCCACAATTCTTCACCTTTGAACTCTTTGCTACATGACTTTAGAGACTCTGATCTCTGACATGAGACTTGCTTGGTCAAGGAGTTGATAGTAAACAACATATAAGCAAAAGCTTGGCTAATCTTGTAAAATAACACTTGTTTGCATTCACATGACTATAGGAATATGTCTTTTGGATGGTTAGAGATAGTTTGAACAGTGGTAGTATTATTCTAGGCAAGAATATCCTACACTGGCTGAAAACTAGCTGATCTCAAATTAATGTATGTTCTATACATGTGAGGTTGTCTGAGACAAGACGAGTCACCTACAATCAGTCAGAACTGCCAGTCAACTATCCCAACATGAGTAACAATTGCCTGTTGAATGCCATCAGACCACTGTGAGACTAGCTAACGACATAGCTCCAAAAAGACTCTTGCTTGCATATCTTTTCTCCTTGACAACTCTGCTCCCATTTTTCTTGAGATGCATTGTGAGTCTGCCAATGCCATGTGCTTAGATGTCTCATCATTATTTATTTAGAAGAATGCAAAGGCAGTTTGAAACTTTATCTCTGATGTGCTCATGGTGTTGAAAAACTAAGGCTCAAGCTACAAAAGTGTCAAGGGATTCATGCTCTTGTATTTACTGTTGGTGCTCAGGTCATGACATTGGAACAGATACATTCTGGGTGTTAGGAAATGCATGAGGAGGTCTGTTTGTATAGACCTCATTTTTTCCTAGAGGATGCTT
The DNA here is from genome assembly GCA_030556225.1 of Cricetiscus sungorus. Classification (NCBI taxonomy): domain Eukaryota; kingdom Metazoa; phylum Chordata; class Mammalia; order Rodentia; family Cricetidae; genus Cricetiscus; species Cricetiscus sungorus. The sequence goes on along the minus strand of JANBXA010000328.1, from coordinate 41,115,460 downwards.
CAAATGGGTAAACAAACAAAACCTAGCACAATACAGAAAGTCCCAATATAAAACATTGAGCCCAGTTTTTATTTTGAAATCTAGAGAGACACCTGTCAAGAAAAACACTACAGAAATGGTAAAACACGGATGTGTAGATCATTTGCTAATTCATAAATGCATGCTGAATGATTATTGTGGACAAAAGAGTAAACTAGATGCTTGGGGTTTTTCTTTCTTTTTAACCCTTTAAGTACATATAATTTAGCATTGTGAAACTGATATAATACACAAGGACTGAAGAACTAGGACATAGGTTCACAGAGCAATTCAAGTTGGAAGCAAGTCATTAAGAAAACCTAGAAGGCTTGAGAATGCAGCAGAAGGTGTGTCGGAATTTTAAAAGATTCTGGACGAGGAGGCAAGGAACAGAGCGGGGAAAGGGTACTAGAGTGTAATGAGTGGTATGCCTCCCTCAGGCTACACAATTTACAGGTGTGTTTTCACAACAAAATGAGTAGAAAAGATTCGAATGATCTGTATAGATCCTTCCAGCTCTAAGACCTGAGCAACCTACTTAAATTGTCCATCATGTGCTTAGACTTAAAATAGCTACTAGATTTGGCATAGGTCATTGTGGTCTCTTAAGGAGTGACATTTGTTAAAAAAAAAACTCTTATTTATAGAGTTTATGGAATCCAAAGTACATTTTAAAGATGGGTGGCTGGGCTTTGTAGAGAATCTTTTACTGAATACAGAGTGACTTATACAGATCTGGGCTCAAATCGGATGCAATTACCAGGGATGTGATTCTGCATAAGACACTTGGCACTTGGCCTTGGAGTTTAAAATCAGGATGCTAGTCCTTCTTCATAAGGTAAAGAATAAATAGCGCATTGTGCAGATGATATACAAGTGAGTAGGTGAGGTCTCTGTATGAATACATAGTTACAAGAGATATATGTTCCCAAAAGATCATTGTGGCTTAAATTTTAATATCTTCCTCATATTGGAAACAGGCTGTTGTAAAAGTTCCACTGGTGACACCTCTTGCTAAACAATGTGCTGTTTCTTAGATTACATCAATATTTGAATGTCTAAGTCGGGATAATTATTTCCTTAAAGCATGGGTTCTAAAACCTGGCTGAGTGTGGAGTAAATTGCAAATCACCTACCCAATATTTACCACCCAATTTTTTCTTAGTATAAAGTTATTTGAAACATGAGGATGCTCAACTAACTGGCCCAAAATGCATTGTTTCTTGTTGCACTGAGGAATGGTCAATGTGCTATCAACTGAAGTTCACAGGGAAGTTACCAGGAAGAGTCCCCTTAGATGCTTTTTCTTTCTCATTTCCTTGGCTGAAATGAAAGTTGGCTATCTAGAGACCCACAGGCATTTTGCAGTCTTGAGAATGGAAGTTGTACACTCAGGATGGTACAGCCACATCCCAAATGACTTTGTATCTCCAGTATCAGGCTGGGATGATCCATCTTTAGATGTTCTTTTCTGAAGCACACTAATAAGCTTCTATTTTAAGTCTCTGCTAGTTCCACTCTCTGATACTAGTTTCTTGATGTCATTCCTAACTGATGTCTCTACCAATGTCAACACCATCATCAAGTTCACTGGCCTTGGGTGGGTTTTAGAACTCACCATCACAGAGATAATCATGCCAAGTAGCTCTGCAAGCAACTCACTTATGCAAGATCACAATAGACTAGTTAATGTTGGCAAAGATGCTGTTTGTCAGTAAAGTTTTGCTAACATCTGTTTTGAGGATAGAGAGTCATACTAGGAAAAATCTGGTCTTAGAGGATCTGGGGCAGTGGGAGGATCTTTGTTAGGAACATCATGGGTATGCTAGATACAAAGCAAAGCTATAGTTACCTAGGCTAAGCTAAAGATGGAAAGGGGAGGGTGGGCATGGGGAAGGTATTACAAGCAAAAGGAACAGGGTTTTCAGAGGCCAGGTGAACTGAATCTATTTGGAGGATCTTCAAATTCTTATACAAATTGTATACAGTGTCAGAAATGAGCATGGCATGTAGAGGGAGGTAACAAATAAGGTCAGAAAATGAGGCACAAATGCTGTGGTTCCTTATTTATTTATTTATTTATTTATTTATTTATTTATTTATTTATTTATTTATTAACCAGACTCAGGCATTTTACACACATCCTATTATTTTACTATCTTACTTGAAAGACCATTTATGATGGCATGGAAGACGAAGATGAAGGTGGACAGTTTCATGGGTGCAAGGTAATAGTGCTTCATGGGTATTCAAAGCAAAGCTGTAGTTATCCAGGTTGTGGCATGCAAATGCAGTTCTCACCTGCATGGTGTAGGTGAGAACTGCTAAGGCCATGTGATTGGTTGGCTTAACCTGATTTCTGGCCTATGCTTCAAGATTGAAGAAGTGGCAATTGTGGCTAGTAAGAGCTATGTAGAACAGATTTGAAACTTTCAAGGTGGCACTAACTGTGTCTTCTAAAAATCCTAAATGTCTGTTTCCTGGTTGAACATTAGCTTGATAACAACTGGCCTACTGAAAATTAAATTTTATCGATGAGAAGGGTATACCATCTGCCTTTTCTCTGACTGGTAGAGATCTATTTCCCTGGATGTAATAAAGATGTAACCTCTGCCATAGGAAACTATTACCTGATATTATTTATTTCCTGATAAAGAGGAGCAAATCATGGCTGGACATCTGTGGAAAATGAGTTTGTAATAAAGCTAAGGTAGTTAATGTCTAAATGGGGGTTTTTCCTGTGATGATAAATGTCTTCTCTGTTGAAATAGTTTCCATAAAACTCAGCAAATAAGAGAGTAGAGAGATTGTGTAATTGTCAATGAGGCAATAAAGGGGGTGTTTGTTTATGAGGCTTACAATAAAAAGTGAACCCTAATTCTTATGAAAAATGAAAATAATATGGGTGTATCCATTTTGCGATTTAGGAGACTCTGTTTCAGCAAAAATAAAAAGAAACATTTTAATATGTGTTTAATTAACATTCATGGGCTAATAGAAAGAGATGTGTAGCATACTACCAGGGAAAATAAATAGTTACCATGAGTGGGAGCAGAGTGATAATAGCTCAGAGAACAAACAATAGCCTGATGGTGACCATTCTGTCTATACAAGGGGTCCTTTAGAAATTGTTATGGGTGACTATTGCCTATAAAATCGTCTACTGCTTGACATCTGTCTGTATTGGGAGCAGACAAGATGTGGTACCAAAGGACATGTATATCTTTACTTCAACTTCAAATACCTGCTGCCTTTTCTCTTTCCAAGACCTTGATGAAGAATAATGAACTGCTTTCGTGATGTTGACAGAAGCAGCAATGCACTGGCTCAGTAGACTCTGGATGAAAATGTCATTGTCACCCTCTAGTGTGGGGAGTGGAAGAAGGCCTGAGTGAATGTATATTATTGACTTAGGCACAGCCTTACCAAGGACAACAATGCCTCAGACCCATGGAAATGACAAAGCCTTACTTGGCTGAGGCTCAGGGAAATGGCAAAGCCTTCATCTGATACAAGTGTGAGTGTTGATGATGTTTGACCTTTAGCTAAGAGCAGTGTACAGAAAGCATCCAGCGTACTTTCCCTCTCCCAGATGTTTCCAGCCTGAAACTGATTCTGTACATAGACCTCCCACTGAGGTCTGCTCCTTGTGCCAGCCATAGTAAATGTACCAACTTTCAGGTTGCATAGTAAGTGCCTTCCATCATAGCAAGAACAGACCACCCTATCCCAGATGGTCTGTATGTGTGTTTGCCATTTCTTCAGTGTCTTCCCATTTCCCGAGTCCAGGTTTCCAGAGCCAACCCATGCAGAGGGACGCACTCTGTTGCTGTCTCTCTCAGGTTGGATAGGAATGGTGAACAGGGAAGCAAGGGAGATGCAGCCATGTCCAGAATATTGGTGATTCTTTTCAGAACCGTGGTTCTCAATCTTTTGAAATGGTGTGACATTTTAATACACTTCTACATGTTGCAACCCCCACAACCACAAAATTATTTTTATTTTTACTTCATAACTGTAATTTTGCAACTGTTATGAATCATATTGTAAATATATAAAGTGCAGGATGTCTGATATGCAACCCCAGTGAAAGAGTCATTCTATTCCCAAAGGGGTCATGACCCACAGGCTGAGAACCACTGTCCCAGAATATATTTTTGGTGTCCAGTGAGTGAGTTCTAGTAGAAATAGTTGTCACTGGATGCCTGTAGGAGACTTAAGATAGGTTTCATCTTTGGGGAATCAGGTACCTAGAGCCAATTATCCAGACTAAGCTGCCACAGCAAAGAAACCCAAACATCAGTAGTCAGAAAAGCTAGACATTTGCTCCTTCTTCACTGTAGGGTCCAGAGCAGAGAAGGGGATATCTAGGGTGCAGATGTCTCTGCTCTAATGACCATCACGGTTTTCAGTTTCTTCTCATTCATTGCTTTGCCTTCTCTTGGACTGTTAGTTACAACTGTGCCTAGTCAAAAGTCAGGCTGTAAGAACCACACCCTCTTTCCAACCCAAGGAGGGAGAAAAAGGGGGAATCAGGGGCAACCTTTTCCTTTAAGATACTATCAAGATGTTGCCTTTTTATTGGTCAGAGTATTATCACATGACTACCACATTACATTTACCTGCAATGATGCTGGGAAATAAAGTATCCTACTGATGGCTGAGTCATCACTTAAAATTGAGTTTTCTAGTTCTGAGAAGACTAGGGAAATGAGCATGTTCAGGGTGTACAGCAGTCTCTGCTACACAGCTCTTTGCTCTACTTTGCAACTCTCATTTTTATTTCATGGGTGTTTGAGGATGGGCCTCTGCAGGTTTTTTTCTTTCTTTTCTTTTCTTTTCTTTTCTTTTCTTTTCTTTTCTTTATTTCTTTCTTTTTTTTCTTTGAGACTGTGTTTGTCTGTGTAGCTCTGGCTGTTCTGGAACTCTCTCTGTAAACCAGGCTGACCTCAAATTCACAGAGATTCACCTGCCTCTGCCTCTCTAGTGTTGGGATTAAAGGCATGTGCACCAGCACACAGGTTTAGGGCCCCTGCATCTTATAGATGGTTCCCAAATGCTAATTGTTCATTACTAAGAGAACTATTAGATTTCAATGTAATATTTGAAATGATACAATTTGATTATTTCATACATTTTAGATATTCATACATGGAATTCCTTCAGTCCTAACATGGCACACTCAACGTGGTAGTGACTATATTATTCTTCATCTTTGTCTCCCACACTAAACCATATTCAAGAGAGATGTCACTGTGTGGGAAGGGTTTTCCTGTAGTTTCTTATCCCTGTCCTGAGAAGCTGGCAATTAAGATTTTCTAAGAGGTTAGTCACGATATTTGAAATTCAGTGGAATGCCTCACACAATTAACAGTGAAAAAAAAATGTATTAAGAGTATTTGTGTCTCAGAATAGAAAGCTTTGTTCAATTAAAGTCAAATATACTTTAGAGGAATGTATGCTTTTGTTTGTATGTTTTTTGTTTGTTTGTTTGTTTTCTGATGTTAAATTGGTATTTTTCCTGGAGTTTGTGGCTGGTGAATTGAAAGCTGAGGAATCACTGAGAATTTCCCCTCCAGATAGCCCCCAAGAACCATTTGGAGTCATCCAGGATTCTCCATCGTGTTACCACGGCAGTAAAAATACAATATCATAATTACTAAATTTGTAGTTTGGCTATCTGTTTTTATGTACAAGAGACCCTGAGCTGTTTCATGATGGCTGTCTTCTATAACTTTGCCTCTAGGACTTGTTATTCAGGAGGCACAAAGTTAAAACACAGAGGGAGTGGGTGAGGGGGAAGGGAGTGGAGGGAGGAGAAGGGGATGGGGTGATAGCCCTATATGAAAGGGGGAAATCCTTCAGTGGACTGGGATAAAAGGAAAACATGGGCGTGGACACAGAGAGTCTGGGCACTCCCATCTGATGGTTTTAGTCTGTGAGATATGATGGATCTTTTCCAGATGCTCACAATGGCTGCTGGTTTGGGGGTGGGAAGATCAGAGAAGGAAACTTTGGAATAAGTGCTGTGGGGAATGAGACAGCTTTGTGGTTCCTTTGACACTGCCTTTCTTATTATCATCTTTGCTCTGTTTTTTGACTTTTACCATGTAAAGATGCTTCCATGCTTCCATCTGAGCATACACAACTCACTCAAAGGTCCAGAACTCCATCCATGCCCTTCCCTTCCATCCTCATTAAAGACAAACCCTGAAAAGAGGTGACACCCTCAGTTCCTGGGCCTTCTGCTCTCCCTTTTGTTCAACCCCTGACCCACTCCTTTCCCTGTCCATCACTGAAATCAGCATCACCAAGCCCTGGTAAGGTGCTCCTGTGAAATATACAACCAACTCCATCCTTCTATCGTCTTCAAAGAAGCTCCCACCCACCCCCATTTTATTGTAAGCATACAAATGTGTTGCCTGCATGTATGTTTGGCGAGTGTGTTGCCTGCTTGTATGTTTGTGCATCATGTGCATGCCATGCCTGCAAGGCCAGAGAGGGCATTTGATTCCCTGAAACTTTAGTTAACTAGTTGGTTCTGAGTTACTATGTGGGTTCATGGGAACTGAACCCATGACCTCTGGAAGACCAGTCAGTGTTCTCCCCCTTAATCTCCTTCAACAATTCCTGTGTCTTTCATCTCTCCAGTTGCACGTTCGCAGCTCCCTTTCTGTCTCTTCTGCAGTGCGTGCGTCTTAGGGGTTTGCCCTGGGTCTTCCTTTTGGTTTCCTCACCTTGCTACATAGCTACATAGCATTGCTTGCCTCCACATTTCCAGTCATATCTTTATGCTATTAACTATGACTCTGCATTTCTGGCTTTCACTCTTCTCCCCAGTCCCATTCCCAAATCTACTTCAGCAATCCCTGAAGTGATCACATCCAGTACTCACCCCAACCCCATCCCTTCAACATCAACTCCTAGCCACATGCTCCTTCCTAGTCAATGGCGTCTGCACCCATTTGCCAGTCATCCGCGAACCATAGCATCAAACCAATCTGTTGAGCCTTCATCACCAGATGTTGTTTCTTTAAAATACATTATGATATTGTGACACATTACTGCCTCCCTAGACAAGCCACAAAGGTCTCTAATTTCAGCAGACGCTCGCTGCTGAAGTTACCTAGTTATTGTGCCAACCATCATAATACAGATCTCTTCGTTACAACTGAAGTGTACATGCTTCTAAGTATACATGTTCTCATTTTATCCCATTTCAGTGGAAAAAAAGATGCTCCTTTCTCCACAAAGATCAAACTTTATGTGATTATGATTTGCATGGCCAGACCACAGGTTACCTCTCTTAACTTGGCTTTAACCACCACCCCACCTGTAGCTTTAGGTCATCTCCAAGCTGACTTTCTTTTAATATTTAAGCAAGCTCTATTTGTCTACATTTCAATGTGATACTTTGTTAGAAATCTTTAATTTTTTCTGACTAATATTTATCTGGCAAATATTTTGTTAGTAAAGTGTAGAATTACTGTGGCACTAAGGACAGAGTAGTGAACGAAATTTAAAAAGTGCCTGTCCACCAACATCAGGACTGTTTTAATTGTGTTCTGAGTCATTTGTCACGAATGGCATCCAATTAGAGCTTATTTGTAGATCTGAGGGAAATTTTTCACCACACCTTCCCTGGGGAGACATACTGAGTGGCTCACCACATCACATGAAAAGCTGAATGATGAGGCCTCGTAGAAACAATACTCAAGAAAGTGCTGGGATCAAGCAGTAATCAGCGGTTGGAAATGAACCTGGGAAACTTGGATTGGTTCTACATGGTGCTAAATTGTTGTGACTCAGCCCTAACTACCTTCCTTAGATGAGGAAACGATGCAGGGTGACTTCTATGATTCCCATGGCTCAGATTCAAATCTTTTAGTAAAGCAGTAAAAACTAAAGTTGGCATGTCAGCTATGCCAGATGAATAGGTTCTAGAGAATGAGTGTAGAGAATGGGATGTAATTAGCAAGACTTTCTCACATCAAATTTTGCTAAGAGGGCATATTTCATGTATTCTTATACAAGTGGGGGGGAGATGCAAATTATGGAAGGGAATTGGGTCAACTTATGATATAATTATATGTCCAATGGTCAAATATCTGCACCTGCTTATTGAAACTGTGTCTAGCAACTGGAGGTACCCTAGGTGATGGAGTGTTCAGAGAGGAGATGATGATGATTGGAATTATGGTAGCAACAGAGGTGGAGAAAATACTTGGGTCCAGAATATCTTAGTGGGAGGAGACTAATATTATTTATAGAATAAGATCATTATCAGATGGAGATAGTGCTGGAGAGAGAGAGCTCAGATGGTAAAGTGCTTGCAATTTTAGCAAGAGGACCTGAGTTTAACCCCCAGCACACACATTTTAAAAGACAGCTTTGGTGGCATGGTTGTATTAGAGGAGAGAGTGCCATCAGAAGCCTTGAGAAGGGCAGCCATCAGGTAAATGGAAAATGGAATTTTTCACCATTGTTACAGAACCAATAATGGATCTCCTATATGGATGTCTGGCCAGTCTCCAAGTTCATACTTTGCTTTCATCATCCTGCAGTTTTTAAGATTTATTTTTACTCACGTGTACACATGCAAGTGAGCACATGTGCCACGTGTGTATGTAGGTACTCACAGTGGCTAGAAGAGAGCATTGGATCCTCTGAAGTTAAAATCACAGGCAGTTTTGTACCACCCAGCATGGGTGCTGGGAATTGAACCCAGGTCCTCTGCAAGAACAGTGTTCTCTCTTAACCGCTGAAACATCTCTCCAGCCCCATTCCCATATATGAACCCTTTCTGTCTCTCTGGGATGGAGTTCACTATGTAGCCATGGCTGGCCTGGCCCCAAACTCATAGGTATCTACCTGTCTCTACCTCCCAACACTTGATATATATATTTAATGTAGGTGCATGCTTGCATAGCAAGCAACCAAGTGAGTTATCTCCCAAGCCTCCCTGTGTATATTTTGACACTCCTGATTTAATCTATCACTGTCATGTTTCACAGATAAATAAACCAAACCTTATGGTATGCATGACATTGATAGCAACCCAATCCACATTTTGTTCCCGTTCTCCACCATGCATATTTCCTTATGCAGAGTAGAACCTGTACAGTTAATACTATTTTCTCAGGCTTGTTAGGAAGTTTTTCCTACTGTGTACTCGCTCAAGTCCTATACTTTCCACAGTGCACTGATTCAAGTCTGTGTCCTGGTTAGACTTCTATACCCTAGTTACTTTCTAAATAGAACATTAGAGCTACGTAGGTGCTACATGTTCCTACAATCCCAGCACGTTTGCCATAATAATTATTATATTTAATTTATTTTTGTGTCTGAGTGTTGCCTATATTTATGTAATTTATTAGATGTATGTGCCTGGTTCCCACAGTTGTCTGTAGAAGAAATCAGATCCTCTGGCACTGGAGTTACATATGGTTGTGAGTCACTATCCATGTGCTAGGAATCAAGCCTGGTCCTTTGCAAGAGCAACGGATGCTCTAAAGTGCCGAGTCATCTCTCCAGTCCCTATCCGGCTCCTGATTTTTCCAGGGTTATTAAATATGGCTTAAAAATTAAAATCATATATATTTAAAGTGTACAACTAGATGTTTTGATATACATGTTTATTATAATCACTGCAATCAAGTTTCCATACTTTCACCTCAGAAAACCAATTTCTTAAGGATATATTTGATCTACTGTTCTGATGTCTGAATTCTTCACAGTAACTAAAGTATATAGAAGACCAACCCCTTATGTTATTTTTAATCAACACAAGACATTTCTATACATTTATAATATACAGTAGATGATTTATGTATACAATGTATGATGAACAGATTAGGAAAATTAGCAATTTCACTTATTTATAATTTTTATGTTGTAGGAAACTTCAGACTCTTCCTCTATAGCTATTTGTATTTTTTAAAGCATAAACAAATGCAAGAAAATTTTAAAAGAAGCATCCTTGATGTTTACCCCACAGTGTGGTGGTATGAACCAATGTACCCATACCTGCGTCTCACTGGAATGAAATACGTATAAAGAACAACTGGACACCTGAAGCTGGGAAGCTGAGATGAGAGATGAGTTTGGTCCCAAGTAAAGCAGGCCTCTTGTTAGTCCCCTGGGAAGCACAAGAATGTTTGACAACTCTATTCAAAGACTGACAGAGCACACTGCTGAAGAAATAAAGCCAAGCAGCATACACTTTTGAAATGAAGACAAATGCATTTTTAGTTGATTTTATTTTCTCATTTCTCTACAGGGGACCAAGTGGCTCAGGAGTACAGTAAGTAGAATTGTCATTAATCATGCATATTTACCTTCTAGTAAGGAAAAAAAATCCCTGTGAAGTTCCACATGTATAAGTTGTATTGAAATGTTCTGTTGGATTTGAAAATTGTAGTCTTACTCTTCCAACCCCTCTTGGAGAGGGAGCTGGGATCAATACATAAAATGAAAATAAATAAATTTTAAAAATATTTGGAAACCATGTACATGAAAAAAATGTCTCATCTATGATGCCTTCCCCAGATCATGGTGGTTTTGAAGGGGTGGATGAACATAGAGAAGGTGATGTTCTTTATAACCCAGATCATTCTGCTATAGTAAAGTAAGTAAATCACATGTATTTATAAATACCTGATGTAGGATGAGGTGAGAGAGAAAATGTTGCAGCTGAGGTTCCATGTGAAAGAGATCTGCATCCATGAAGTTTATTGGGGGTACTTTTAGTGTGAAACCCATGAACAATGATGGAGGAACAATGTATAAGAAAGTCAGGTTTTGAAGCAATCACTAAGGCCTTGGGTGATGCCAAGCAGAACTGTGGCCCAGAAACAGCTCTTTGCCTGGGTCTGGATAAGGAAGGAGGTTTTCATAGTTCCTGATCGACCAGTTGTTGGAACTTCCCTGAAGGGAAGGATACTTTTGAGTAAAATGCCTTTCTTCAGTGAAACACAATTCCTACAGAAGAAAATAGACCTGCCACTTGCTAATATTCTCAGCAGCTGGAGTAAAGGATGTCACAACACAGAACCCACTTCTGTCTGTGGCTCCTTCCTGCATTCTGGTCTCCTTGCCTCATCTATGTCCTGGGAACCACTCACATGGTCTCTCAACCAGAAGAAATCTTAAGTAGAAGGTCTATGGCATGCACCACAGCCCCTAATATTGCTTGTACCCCTAGGGATGCCTGGATCTTTTAAGTATCTCCATAGCTTACTAAGGGTCAGCTCCTCTTAGAAGCTGCTCTGTCCATTGTCAGAAGCTGGCCAACACTGAGCTGCTCACTGATAGTGCCACCCTTGGAGCCATCTGTGTCTTACTCGCTAAACATTAAGCTCTGTATTAGTTTCATATTTATTGACTCTCCAATATCTGCTATTATGTTTCACCCATACACTAACATGCAGAATTCAATGGGTTCTTTTGGTTCCTATCAGTTGATGTCTAGATCCTACAGCTGTTTTGCTCTTTCCTTCTGTAAATACATTAAGAAATCAACAACTCTGTCTTACCCCTCCACCCTCTGGTAAAGAGGTGAGTACACAGGGGCTCCTCCATCCCATCTCTCCCTCTCTGAGTCCCCTAACCTGCGGCCTCCAGACCCTTCCTGCCACCAAATCTGCCACCAAATCCCACAAAGGGACCTGGAGGCAGAACAAAGCATCCATCATTGGCCACTCCACTCTCCCTATAGGGGAGAGAGCAAGAGTGAAAGGAGAGAGGGGGGAACATGGGGGCAGAACAAAGCATTCAGCAACAGCTGCTGTTCTTAACCTGACCCTGCACCCTCCAGGAAAGAGGAGAGGATAGAGCCTTGAACCCATACCCACCAGGAGAAGAAGATACCCCACCTGTACACACTGGAAGAAGATATGGGAATACGACAGTATAAGAACACATCCAGCAACATATGATACTACCAGAGTCTAGAGATTCTATGTCAGCAGGACCTGAACATCCCAATGCAGATGAAGCAGAAGAGAATGACCCTAAAAAACAACTTCATGAAAATTATAGAGGCTCTCAAAGAGGATATAAGAAAATCCCTTAAAAAATAGAAGAAAAAACAAACCATAACATGCAAGAAATCAACAAATCTCAAAAAGAAATCATAGAAAGCCAAGAAAAAGCAATCAAACAGATGAAGGAAACCATTCAAACAGTCCATGACCTGAAAACTGAAATAGATACAATAAGGAAAGCACAAACTGAGAGAATGGTGGAAATAGAAAAGCTGGGTAATCAAGCAGGAACTACAGTTGCAAGCATAACCAACAGAATACAGAGATGGAAGAGAGCATCTCAGGCACTGAAGATAAAGATAGAGAAAATAGATTAATCGACCAAAAAAAAAAAACACAAAAACTTAAGTCCAACAAATACTTAACACAAAATATCCAGGAACTATGGGACACAGTGAAAAGACCAAACCTAAGAATAATAGGTATAGAAGGCAAAGAAGCCCAGATCAAAGGTACAGAAAATATGTTCAACAATATCATAGAAAAAACTTTCCCAACCTGAAGAAGGACATGCCTATGAAAGTACAAGAAGTTTACAGAACACCAAATAGACTGGACCAAAAATAAAGTCCTCTTGCCACACAATAGTCAAAACACCATATAGAATAAAGAAAGTGTATTAAGAGCAGCAAAGGAAAAATGCCAAGTAACATATAATGGCAGACCTATCAGAATTACACCTGACATCTCCATGGAAACTCCGAAAGCCAGAAGGTCCTGTATAGATGTTCTACAAACACTAAGAGACCACAGATGCCAGCCAAGCCTACTATACCCAGCAAAACTCTCAATCATTATAGATGGAGAAAACAAGATATACCATGACAAAACAAGATTTAAACAGTGCATATCCACTTATCCAGCACTACAGAAAATACTGGAAGGAAAATTCCATCCTAATGAAGTTACCTACACCCACACAAATATAGGCAATAAATAATCACACTTTACCAAAAGCCAAAAGAAAAATCTGTATAAATCTACACACAGCACCACCACTACCAACAAATTTCAAACAAACAAGAATTAACAATCAATGGTCCTTAATTTCCCTCAATATTAATGGTCTTAATTCACCTATAAAAATACACAGGCTAACAGAATGGATACGAAAACAGAATCCATCCTTATGTTGCATACAAGAAACATAACTCAACTTCAAAGACAGACATTACCTCAGATTAAAGGGTCAGGAAAAGATTCTTCCATCAAATGGACCCAAGAAACAAGCTGGTACAGCTATCATAATTTCTAACAATTTTAGAATTCATACTAAAATCAATTAAAAGAGATGAAGAAGGTCATTTTATGTACATCACAAGAAAACTCCATCAGGATGAAGTCTCAATTCTGAACATCTATGCCCCAAATATATTCATAAAAGAAACATTACTAAAACTCAAATCACACATTAAACCCCACACACTTTTAGTGGGAGACTCAACACCCCACTCTCAACACTGGACAGGACAGCTAGACAGAAACATAACAAAGAAACAAAGGAGCTAACAGAAACTATGACTCATTTGGGCTTAACAGACATCTATAAAACATTTCATTAAAACACAAAATAAAATACCTTCTTCTCAGCACCACATGGAACCTTCTCTAAAATTGACCATATACTCAGCAACATAGCAAATCTCAACATATACAAAAAATTGAAATAACCCCTTTATCTTATAGGACCACTATGCCTTAAAATTAAAATTCAGCAACAACACAAATTGCACAAGTCCTACAAACTCATGGAAATTGAACAATGTTCTACTGTGCCACTCGTGGGTAAAGGATGAAATAAAGAAAGAAATTAAAGACTTCCTAGAATTCAATGAAAATGAAGAAACAACATACCCAAACCTATGGGACACTGTAAAAGCAGTGCTAAGAGGAAAGCTAAGTGCCCACATGAAGAAACTGGAGAATAGCCACACTAGAGAATTAACAGAACATCTGAAATCTCTAAACAAAAAGAAGCAACCTCACCTAAGAGGAATAGATGCCAGGAAACCTTCAAATTGAGAGCTGAAATCAATAAAGAAACAAAGAAAACAATACAAAGAATCAATGAAACAAAGAGTTGGTTCTTTGAAAAAAATCAACAAGATGGACAAAGCTTTATCCAACCTAACCAAAAGGCAAGAGACAATATGCAAAATAACAAAATCAGAAATGAAAAGGGGGACATAACAACAGACACTGAGGAAGTCCAGCGAATCATTACATCATACTTTGAAAATTTGTACTCCACAAAATTTGAAAATTTAAAGAAAATGGATAATTTTCTGGATAGTTATCACTTACAAAAATTAAGTCAAGAACACGTAAGCAACTTAAATAGACCTATAACCCCTAATGAAATATAAGCAGTCATCAAAAAGTCTCTTAACAAAAAAAAAAAAAAAAAAAAAAAAAAAGCCCAGGGCCAGACCGTTTCAGTGCAGAATTCTACAAAGAGCTAATACCAGTACTCCTCAAAGTGTTTCACACAAAAGAAGCAGAAGGTTCATGCCAAACTCTTTACAAGGCTACAATTACCTTGGTATTCAAACCACACAAAGACATAATTAAGAAAGAGAACTACAGTCCAATATCCCTCATGAACCTTAATGCAAAAAATACTCAATAAAATACTGGCAAATTGAATCCAAGAACACATCAGAAAAATCATCCACCATGATCAAGTAGGCTTTATCCCAGAGATGTAGGGATAGTTCAACATATGAAAATCCATCAATATAATTCACCACATAAACAAACTGAAAAAGAAAAAAAACACACGATCATCTCACTAGATGCTGAAAAAGCCTTTGACAGAATCTATCATCTCTTCATGATAAAGGTCTTGGAGAGATCAGGGGTAACAGGAACATACCTAAACATAATAAAAGCAATATGCAATAAACCAACAGCCAACATCAAATTAAATGGAGAGAAACTCAATGAGATTCTTCTAAAATCAGGAACAAGACAAAGTTGTCCACTCTCTCCATATCTCTTCAATATTGTACTTGAAGTTCTCGCTAGAGCAATGAGACAACAAAAGGAGATAAAGGGGATACAAATTGGAAAGGAAGAAGTCATATTTCCTATTTGCAGATGGTATGATAGTTTGCATAAGTGACCTGAAGAATTCTACCTGGGAACTCCTATAGCTAATAAACATCTTCAGCAAAGTGGCAGGATACAAGATTAACTAAAAAAAAATCAGTAGCTATACTATATATAGACAATAAAAGGGCTGAGAAAGAAATCAGAGAAATAGCAACCTTTAAAAGAGCCACAAACAACATAAAATATCTTGGGGTAACTCTAACCAAAAAGGTGTAAGACCTGTATGACAAGAACTTTGAATCATTAAAGAAAGAATTTAAAGAAGATACTAGGAAATGGAAAGTTCTCCCATGCTCTTGAAAAGGTAGGATCAACATAGTAAAAATGGCAATCTTGCCAAAAGCAATCTACAGATTCAATGCAATCCCCATCAAAATCTTGGCATAATTCTTCACAGAATTGAAAGGACAATACACAATGTTATATGGAAAAGCAAAAGACCCAGGATAGCCCAAACAACCCTGTACAATAAAGGAACTTCTGTAGGCATCATCATCCCTATAAAGCTATAGTCCTGAAATCTGCTTGGTATTGGAACAAAAATAGATAGATTGACCAGTGGAATTGAATTGAAGACCCTGATATTAACCAATACACATATGAACACCTGATTTTTGACAAAGAAGCTAAAACTATACAATGGAAAAATGAAAGCATCTTTAACAAATGGTGCTGGCATAGCTGAATGCTGATGTGTAGAAGATTGAAGATGGACCCATGTCTATTGTCATGCAAAAAACTTAAGTTGAAATGGATCAAAGACCTCAACATAAATCCAGCCACACTGAGTCTCTTAGAAGAGAAAGTGGAAGGTACTCTCAAATGAATTGGCATAGGAGACTCCTTCCTGAACATAACACCAGTAGTACACACACCAAGATCGACAGTTAATAAATGGGTCCTTCTGAAACTGTAAGCTTCTGTAAGGCAAAAGACACAGTCCACAAGACAAAAACCACAGCTCACAGATGGGGAAAAGATCACCAGCCCCACATCTGACACAGGGCTGATTTCCAAAACATACAAAGAACTCAAGAAGCTAGTCACCAAAACACCAAATAATCGAATTAAAAAGTGGGGTACAGAACTAAACAGAGAATTCTCAATAGAGGGATCTAAAATGGATTAAAGACACTTAAGAAATTTCTCAACATCCTTAGCCATTAGGGAAATGCAAATCAAAACAAAACCTGTCAGAATGTCTAAAATGAAAAACACCAATGGCAGTTTATGCTGGAGAAGTGGAGAAAGGGGAACACTGCTCCTTTGCTGGTGGGAGTGCAAACTTGAACAGCCACTTTGGAAATCAATATGGTGGTTCCTCAGGAAAATGGGAACCAGTCTACCTCAAGATCCAGCAATTCCACTCTTACACATATACCCAAAGGATGCACATTCATACAAGGACATCTGTTCCACTACGTTCATAGCAGCATTATTTGTAATAGCCAGATCCTGGAAGCAACCTAGATGTCCCTCAACCAAAGAATGGATACAGAAAATGTGGTACATTTACACAATGCAGTACTCAGCGGGGGGGAAATGGAATCTTGAAATATGCAGGCAAGTGGATGGAACTAGAAGAAACTATCCTAAGTGAGGTAACTCAGTAACAGAAAGACAAACACAGTATGTCCTCATTCATATACAGATATTAAATATTGAGCAAAGGTTTATCAGACTACAACCCACATCTCCAGAGAAGCTAGGAAACAAGGAGGACCTTAAGAGAGACATGCACGGTCCCCCAGTGAAGGGGAAAGGGACAAGAGTCCCTGAACAAATTGGGAGAATGGGGGGGGGGGAGAGGGAAGGGAGGGAGGAGAAAGAGGAGGAGAGAAGAGGAGGGGGAGGAGAACTTGAGAGATCAGGAAGATTGCATGGGGAGATAAATAGAGGAGAGCATGAAAGAGATACTGTAATAGAGGGAGCCATTATAGGTTTAAAGAGAAATCTGCCACTAGGGAATTGTTCAGAGATCCAAAAGGAGAATCCCAACTAGGAATCTAAGCAGTAGTGCCCTTCCCTTTCATGAGAATGATAACTACCTTAAATACCATCTTAGAGTCTTCATCCAGTAACTGATGGAAGCTGAAGCAGAGACCCATAGCTAAGCACTGAGCCAAACTCCTGGAATCCAGTTTCAGAGAGAAAGGAGTGATGAACAAAGGGGTCAAGACCACGCTGCAAAAACCCACAGAAACAGCTGACCTGAGCGAGTGGGAATTCATGGACCCCAGTCTGACATCTGGGGAACCAACACAGGTTCAAACCAGGCCTCCTGAATGTAGGTGTCAGCTAGGAGGACTGCGCAGTCTATGGGGCCTCTGGCAGTAGAACCAGTATTTATCCCTAGTGCACGAATGGACTTCAGGAGCCCATTTCCCATGGAGGATATTCCCTTAGCCTAGCTACACGGGGGAGGGCCTAGGCCCTTCCCCAAATGACAGATTTTGATGATCCCTCAAGGAAGGCCTCACCCTCCTTGGGGAGTGGATAGAGGATGGGATGGGGGGTTAGAGGGGCATGGGAGGATGGGAAGGAGAGGGAAGTGGGATTGATATGTAAAATAAGATTGTTTCTAATTTAAATAAGATTTATGAATAAAAAAGAAAATCAACAACTTAAGTCAAATTTTGTTATAATAAAAATCATTGAAAAAGAAAAACATTGTTGTGACTTAAACCTAGTTATCATTTCAGTGGACGGAAGGGAGATCTACATAGATGCTAAGTAGAGTCTACATTGTCTTGCCTGAGCAGGGCCTTTCTACTTTATCATCTATCAACAGGGAAATTAACTTAAAATTATTTTTATCATTTGATTATATATATATACACATATATATGTGTGTGTGTGTGTGTGTGTGTGTGTGTGTGTGTGTGTCTGGGTCAATGTATGCTATGTGAGTACATGCCTGCAGAAGTCAAAGAGGTCATCAGATTCCCTGGAGCTGGAGTTACAGGTGGTTGTGAGCTGCCTGGCATGTGTATGAGAAACCCAGCTGTGGTGCTCAGCACTCTGAACCTTGGAGTCACTTCTCCAGCCCCATGTTACTACATTTTTAACTGGAAAGAGTAGGCCACTTCTCCAGAGGATCCGGGAGAATCTGAGAACTCAATACTGCTGACTTTATCAACATAGACATCTCTGTCTCATGCTTCATAGTCCCCATCCTTTTTCTATCCAGGACCTGAACAGTGGCATAGTAAATCTGTCAGGAACATCAAGTTATTGTGAATTGTGCCTTTCCTGTACGTTATGTCTTGGAATTGATTCTCAGCTTTGTCTGTCCTTAGTGGTGGGAGATTTGTTACCCAATATGCTCCAAAGCAGGATTTGGTGTTCATACTTGCCTTTAATTAGATCTTATTGTTATTATTTCTTCTGTGTTTCTACAGCACCTCATCTTCCAGGCCTGCTCATTGTGCCTGCCACTGTCCTTGTCCTCCATTGATGAAAATTTCTCTTATTCCTTGATCTGTCTGCCTTTCATGGCAAGGGCCATTGTTATTCACTGGATCATGGGTGACTCAGCTCCAAATCTTATTTCAAAGTACTTTTAACAACTTACAACACATCAGCTGTCACAGATCAAGTTCCTGGGGAGGTAGCTACATCTTCATCAATCTTTGTGGAAAAGAGAAGGAAACTGAGAGACAGGAAGAGATAAGTGGTGGTGACCCCAACTAACTGCATCACTTGCCCGACACTGTGGTCACTTTTTGTCACCTGAAACCAGGTCAGTCCCAGCCTTTATATTCTCAGCCTGTGACTGGATGTGGGCCACTCTCAGGATGGGAATGTAAGCTTAGGTTAGACTGCTCTCTCTAGCAGCGAATATTCTCTCCAGAAGAATTCAATAATGAGCTGTCAGTCATCACACTTGGAGTTTGGGGACGAAGGGACTCTGTTGTGGAAAGGAGGAAGATGCCGGTGGAGATTTCAAACTGTAAGTTTGATCTGTTCCTTCTGTGACATATCAAAAGCCTGATTTGTTTTCAGCTATGTGAACAAATATAATATCATTGAATTGTCTGAGAGTGGGGTTCAGAATACTAAAACAAATTTGGAGAGATAAAGAAGAAACCGTTGGATATGTCCAGTTATATAAGAAAGAAAATCTTCTCATGGTGATCACCTCTTTAAAATTCTTCTCGTCTCTCAGTCTAAGAAAGCCCGAGATTCTTAATTTCAGTCTCCCCAGGTCTCAATCTTACAAGCAATGTGGTTTATCTTCTTAGATAATACAAACACCAACAGCTGTGCTCCCTCCCCTCCAGGTAGGCAGATTGGAAGGCTATTCCCAGCTTGATGAATTGTAAATTTCTCCACCGATTTAATGAGAGTTGGTTTGGGAACCCAGAATGGAAAGAAGGCCAGAGAACAATGCCACACTAAATATGGTTGTCCCTTGGTGTTTGTATGAAATTGGTTCCAGGTCTGAGAATGCTTAAATCCCTTATCCAAAATAGAGGATTTGCATATAACCTATATACACTATCCCTTATACTTTAAATCATATCTAGACTACTTGTATCAAATACTATGTAAATGCTGTGCAAATAGTTGGCTTAGTGCTGTTTAGGGAATAATGATTAGAAAATTGACTGTATATGTTCAGTGCACATGCAACTTAAAATTTAAAATCAATGTTTGTTGAAGACATAGATATGGAACCCACAGATGCATGAAAGATTATCTACTTAACATAAATAATAGGATGAATCTCAATTTCAGAAGTGCAAACTATGTGCTTCAGAAAGGGAACAGGACAGAAAGAGACAGTAGCAGACACAATCATAAAAATATATAATTTTTACAAAACCTGTGAAGGGGCATATACTTCAGAGAAAAGAGTAAAAAGCTCCCTGAATAGACTGTCAGAAGGTAAGTGAATATCCTATGTGTGTAATGCAATAGATGTTGAGCTTGTATATTTATCTCTTCAGGCTGGTCTAACAGAGTAAATTTACTCTTCCATATTTTATCTGTATCTCATAGTACTTAATTTATGTGTATGTATGCATGAGTTTAAGTACACAAACATGTGCATGTCTCACACCTGTGTGTTTGCACTCACATGCACGTGTGTGCACGTGTGCGTGTGCGTGTGTGTAAGCTTGAAGTTGATATCATATGGCTTCTTCAATAGCTCTCCACTTTATTTAACGATAGTCTCTTGCTGAACCTAGAGCCTACAAGTTCCAGCTAGTCTAGCTAGCTGACTTTTCCTGGGGCTTCTGGCAGATTCCTGAGAGCTGGGATTGCAGGTGGCTGTCATGCCTGCCTGGCTTTTATGTGGGGTTCCAGTCTTTATGCTTGTTTGCAAACAGTGTTCACTGATCCATCTCCTCAGCCCACACATTAAGTTTATAGGGATCTAATTATTTAGACACTTATGCTGCTGTTTAGAGGTTGATGTGATGTTTTCATATATATGTTGTGGTATTACGAGACCTTACTTCTAAGAAATCGCAGATTGGATGCTCTTTTCACTTGCTTTCTATTTGTTTACATTTGCCAGTTGAGTCTTGTTGTCTCCTAGTAACAAGAAACAAAATAGTACAGTCATAGCTCGAACAGTACAGTTACCTCAAACATGAAGCAAAACACAGGACACAACATGGCTCCTAGTTCTTAACATATTTTGCTTCTCTGGGTGATAGATACAGATATGTAAGAGATAAAGTCAGATTATGAAATCAAAATATTTTCCCAAATACTAAATAAAGCATTTTAATTGAAGTTCATATTTTCTTCTACTATGAGTTTAATATGAACTTGTTGTGAAAAATATAGAAAATTCAGACAAGTAAACATCATGATTAATTATTTACTCATAATTCTTAGTGAGGTATGAACAGCAATATGGCAATTAGATTGGGAATGGTGCCACCAATAAGAGATTATTTTTTACTGTTACCACAGTGTTGTAATATTCAAATTCATACACACATATATTCACATGCATGCACACACACACATATATACACATGTGTATACATGCATGCCTATGCTCATATACAAACATATCTACACGGATGCACTCATATACATACATATACACATGCACACGCCTATAAATATGCATATACACACAATACACATGCATGCACATACTCAAACACATAGACATGCATGCACAAATATACACATGTACACACAAATACACATATATGCATACACATATGAACACACAAATACTCTCTCGTGCACACACTCATATGTACATGCACACATATACACACATCTACATATAACTGCACACATGTACACAGACACACAAATAAATGTGTGCATATACTCATACACATACAGGTATGCATGCACACATATAGACACACATGCACACACAGACACATGCATGCACACATTTACACACATATACATACACACATATATACATATGCATGCACATAAATAAACACACACATATCACAAAACAATTTATAGCTCAAGTTTTCTAGAAAATAAGACTATCAGTCCATTCTTCCTTTTCCCTTTTTTCCTTTGTGGAACTTTTAAAAAAATTAAACTTAGCCTTTACAAAGAATTAGAAAACCCACTCTTGCAAAGCTTATAGAACAAGGAGGTAGAAATGCCATTGGCCAGTTCCAATGAGGCAGTTCTGACCATAACATGAAATTAAAGATGGTTTCAAAGCCCGTGTCGCTGTACTACCCTGAGAACTTCTGTTCTTCCCGAGAGGAACTGGCAGGTGTTGGCTATGGCACATCAGAACTGTCTTAGAGCACATCCCCAGGTGTCATAATCATGGTGATATTTAATGTAAAACAAGATTTGTTGATTTAGGGAAACTACAGCATATATAAAAACGTCCATTTGCAAACCATTTGCTCAGGCTGTCTTTAGTGGGATCTGATTGCATCTACTAAATCTCTCTAAATGAAGTCTCCTTGTGTTAGTTGTAGGCCTGCTCTGTGCGTCTTGCAAAGAGTTGTCACAAATGATCGGTGAGTGGAAGCCAAGCTTTGAGCGATAGACCTGTGCTGTGAAGTCTGACGGGATGACAGAGGACAAGAGTCATGTCCTGGAAGTGAACTATGTTATGAAGGCAGATGGTCAACTCAATATATGTCACTCACCATAACTCGCTCTAAAATAATTACCTAATGCAAGAAACAGATGTCTGGAGAACCTCATAAACAGAAATGATATATAGGTAACTTTTTAGTGTAGCCAAAAGGATGGTAGCTATTAAAATGCCAAAGTGGAAAAAAAATACATTAAGTAGCATTTTATACATTTTCCCCCTCAGGAACTCAAAGCACCCAATAACCAGTACACGACCCATGCATACTATTAACAATAAAATAGAACTATTTGTGAGATTGCTTACTCTGCACTGTGCCTTTATTTAAATTATTGCTCCTGTGAATTAAATTGTTTCCTGTGACCTGTGAGCTCCAGTGCCGTTCTGGCCGTCTTGGTGACTGGCAAGCTCTGTCCCCCTGCTCCACAGTGGCTACTGCCTCCTTCAGAGGAAGCCATTGGGAAAACCAAGACCTGGTAGAACAGAAATGAAGTCAAGCTTCTCCACACTTTTAAGTCTGGGGATGTTCACTTCTGCCAGGCCACGTGACCTGTGAATATCCGTGCTGTAACTCAAGAGCTCTGACCTGTTCACACACTATCTAAACATTTTAACAAATACCTTCTAGTGTTTCTGTTGTGTTTCCCATGTGGCCTTATTAAGAAATAGTCTTAACTGACAGCATAGTTTGATGGCAGAATAACATAGTTTCCAACTGCTTTGCTTTTCTTGAGGGATGGGGGAAGGACAAACTACTTGTAAAGCCAAAGACTCTAAAGTCTGTTTGCCTTTTCACCTTAAGGGCAACCCTGATCTTGACTCTGACTTTATCTTCCTTCTCCGTGATTTTGTATTAGACCTTGTAACCTGTAATATAAAAACAAACAAACAAACAAAAAATACATAGACTAAGAATGTGTATAAACAGTTATGTTTTGATCAAATGTGAACTTTCCCAACTTTTATCCACAATGCTGTGGGTAGAGAGTTCAATTCTCAAAGTTTTAACTTTGGTTTGGAATGGCATTGCTTGAACTGTTAGAGAATGTTTTTCCATTAACATTTTTATTATTCCTAATTCTTTTATTATCAACAATGTTCTGATAAGTATTTTGTTCATGAGAGTGGGCTTGAATGTTCATTTAACTCATCCTTTTAGTGTTTTAGTGTCTCCCTCAATTTATTCATTGCAGAAGTTATTTAGATTTACAAATACAGTTCAGTGTTATGTTATTTGTGACCTGTGCCTTCTGTAAGCTTCTGCTTTGTTTTAAAACATTGTTTCCTGTTTTATTGCTACTTGAATTTATCATTCACTTTTTTTATAATTGGTGCTCATTATCTTGTGAGAGTAACTTTTGTTAGATTTAGTGAAGATAGTAAATGCCAAATTTTAGATGTGAATATTTATTATTCACATCGAAACCTTCAATTCATTTGGAGTCACAGTGTGTGTCAAGTATCCAATTTTTTATTTTTTAGATGAAAAACAGTTGACCTATTACTATTTTTTGGACATTCTAACTTTTTCTTCATGGTCTACAGCACAGGTATTGGTAACAGTATTTGGATAGACAGAGAAAAACAGAGCTCAGAGTATGAGCCGTGGAGTATTCACCATGAGTATTGCTGGTTCTCACTGTTGACTGGCATTCTGGAGACCCTGTAGTCTCTCTGCTCAGCTCCTGGGCAGTGTGGCAGCAATGGCCAGTGACCTGAACAAAAATGCTGTGTCTGTTCTCAGATGAGAGTGTAGGCTTCCTCCATGCTTTCAGCTTTTCTCCGTCAACTGGGAATGAGAGGAGTGGGCTGAGATAGCAGAACCCGAGCCAGGGGTGCCTGGGCTGTTATCACACACACACACACACACACACACACACACACACACACACACACACATCCATACTGACACTGGACCCTGGGTGAGCAAGAAGAAAACTAAGTGTGAAATGGTGGTGTTCAGGACTAATGTGTTACTGTAGCTTACTTTGATGGATGCTATGTGGTTCTTTCTCTGGGCTCTGTTTGCCTCCACTAGATCACCTGTCTCTCCTAACACGATCTTAATTATTTTGCCTTCGTGTGAAGTCCTGTTTCTAATAGAGCAAGTCTCCATTCCCTCTCTTTCTTATCTTTTTTCAACTTTTTATCTTCTCAAATTAATTTTGGAATCATTATGAAGGTTAATGAAATTGCCGAGACTATGATTACAATTTTATTAAATCCTTGCTTCAGTTCGGAAAAAATGACATGTTCATTATCTGAGTGTCTACCCCCGAAGCTTGATAAATCTCCTCCATTTATTAGGTTTAACCACATTAAAATGCCAGATCAAAAAGGCATGGGACCTGCCTAAGAGATCAGCTAGAAACAGGAGACTATCAAACTCATGATGGGGTGTTGAAGATCCAGTGGGGAATGGACCCAAATCTCCGCTTGCCTCAGTGAGTATTGTTTGGCCAGAGAACTGGTTGTTTGGGGCACAAAATGTTTTAGAACCTTTAACAATAATATAACTTAAATATAAAGTTGGTAAAACTTTGCCCACATGAGGATTGTGCATATGAGATCAACATGGAGGGCTGTGGCCCTCAGAGCTGTGTTAGGGAGCACAGAACAACATCTAAACACGTTTGTACATCACAGTTGAAGCAGTGGTTCTCAGAGGTCAAGTTCTACTAACCATCTAACTGTGGACCAGAAGAAGTGTCTGTGGTGGAGGAACCTGATGGTGATTCAGCAAAATAGCATAACAAACAGCATGCCTCATGACCGGTCTTTAAAAGAAAGAAAGAAAGAAAGAAAGAAAGAGTAAAGGAAGAAAGGAAAAAGAAAGAAGGAAAGAAAAGACAAAAGAAACAAAACTTAGTGCTGACCCTGCCCCCACCCAGGGAAGAGGTAAGCTGGGCCCCTGCCCTGCCTCAGGCCTGACTTCTGCTTGCCCTCTTGGGATCTCCTGGCCTGGCAGCTGCAGACAGATCAACTTGTTCCCAGTGATCTGGCAATCCAGAGTCTGCTGACACCACCGTGCTAGCTCTGCCCCTGCTAAGGGAAGAGGTGAGCATGGGCCCCTGTCTCAGGCCCTATTGGGATCTCCTGGCCTGGCTGAAGGCAGGTCAACTCCATCCCAGCAGATCAAGCCATCTAGAGTCTGCTGACATTGCAGTGCTAGCCCAACCTCAACCCATGGGGAGATGGTTTCAGTGCAGAATTCTACCAGGAATTCAAAGAACAGCTAATACCAATACTCCTCAAAGTGTTTCACACAAAAGAAGCAGAAGGTTCATGCCAAACTCTTTTTACAGGGCTACAATTACCTTGGTACCCAAACCACACAAAGACACAATTACAGACCAATATCCCTCATGAACTTTGAGGAAAAAAGGCTCAATAAAATACTGGCAAATCAAATCCAAGAACACATCAGAAAAATCATCCACCATGATCAAGTAGGCTTCATCCCAGGGTTGCAGGGATGGTTCAACATATGAAAATCTAGCAATGTAATCCACCATATAAACAAACTGAAAAAAGAAAAAAATTACATGATCTTGTCACTAAATACTGAAAAAGCCTTTGACAAAATCTATCACACCTTCATGATAAAGGTCTTGGAGAGATCACGAGTAACAGGGACATGTCTAAACATAATAAAAGCAATATGCAATAAACCAACAGCCAACATCAAATTAAATGGAAAAAAAGTCAATGAGATTCCTCTAAAATCAAGAACAAGACAGGCTGTCCACTTTCTCCATATCTCTTCAATAGTTCTAGCTAGAACAAATAAGACAACAGAAGGAGATCAAGGGGATACAAATTGGAAAGGAAGAAGTGAAACTTTCACTATTTGCAGATGGTATGATAGTTTACATAAGTGACCCAAAAAACTCTAACAGGAAACACCTTACCTTCAGCTGATAAAAAACAAACCTTCAGCAAATTGGCAGGATACAAGAGTAACTCGAAAAATTCAGTATCCCTACTATATACAGACGATAAATGGGCTGAGAAATAAATCAGAGAAACATCAACCTTTACAATAGCCACAAACAACATAAAATATCTTGGGCTAATGCTAACCAAACAAGTGAAAGACCTGTATAGCAAGAACTTTGAGTCTTCAAAGAAAGAAATTAAAGAAGACACCAGAAAATGGAACGATCTTCTATGCTCTTGGATAGGTAGGATCAAGATGGTGAAAATGGCCAAAAGCAGTCTACAGATTCAATGCAATCCACATCAAAATACCAGCACAATTATTCACAGACCTTGAAAGAATAATACTCAACTTTATATGGAAAAACAAAAGACCCAGGATAGCCAAACAACTCTGTACAATAAAAGAACTTCTGGAGGCATCACTGTCCTTGACTTCAAGCTCTATTATGGAACTATAATCCTGAAATCTGCTTGGTAATGACACAAAAATAGACAGATAGACCAGTGGAATTGAATATTGAATTGAAAACCCTGATATTAATCCAGACCCTACGAACATCTGATTTTTGACAAAGAAGCTAAAATGATACAATGGAAAAAAAGAAGCATCTTCAATAAATGGTGCTGGTATAACTGGATGCTGGCATATAGAAGACTTAAGATAGATCTGTATCTTTTGCCATGCAGAAAACTTAAGTTCAAATAGATCAAAGACCTCAACATAAATCCAGCCACACTGAACCTCTAACTAGGTGCTGGCATATAGAAGACTGCAAGTAGATCCATATCTATCACCATGCACAAACGTTAAGTACAAATGGATCAAAGACCTCAACATAAATCTATCCACACTGAACCTCTTAGAAGAGAACATGAGAGCTACCCTTGAATGAATTGGCACAGGAGACTGCTTCCTGAACATACCACCAGTAGTACAGACACTGAGATCAACAATTAATAAATGGGACCTCCTGAAACTGAGAAGCTTCTGTAATGTAAAGGTCACAGTCAACAAGACAAAATGGCAGCCCACAGAATGGGAAAAGATCTACACCAAAAGATCTACCCCGCATCTGACAGAGGGCTGATCTCCAAAATATACAAAGAACTCAAGAAACTTGTCACCAAAACACCAAATAATCCAATTAAAAAGTGGGGTACAGAACTAAACAGAGGATTCTCAGTAAAGGGATCTAAAATTGCTGAAAGACACTTAAGAAGGTGCTCAACATCCTTAGCTATCATGGAAATGTAAATCAAAACAATTCTGACATATCATCTTACTCCTGTCAGAATGGAAAAAATAAAAAAAACATCAAAAACAGTTTATGCTGGAGAGGATGTGGAGAAAGGACTGATGCTGCGAGTGAAAACTTGTACAGCTACTTTGGAAATCAGAATGGCAGTTCCTCTGGAAAAATGGAAATCAGTCTACCACAAGATCCAGCAATTCCACTCTTAGGCATATACCCAAAAGAGACACATTCATGCAATAAGTACATCTGTTCAACTACGTTCATAGCAGCATTATTTGTGATAGTGAGAACCTGGAAGCAACCAGAATGCCCCTCAACTGAAGAAAGGAGGGAGAAAATGTGGCACATTTACACAATGGAGTACTACTCAGTGGGGAAAAAACTGGAATCTTGAAATTTGCAGGCAAATGGATGGAACTAGAAGAAAACATCTTGAGTGAGATATCCCAGTCACAAAAAGACAAATATGGTATGTACTCACTCATATATGGATTTTAGACATAGCGCAAAGGATTATCAGCCTGCAACCCACACCTCCAGAGAAGGTAGGAAACAAGGACTGTAAGAGAGGCATACATGGTCCTCCTGAGCAGAGGAAAAGGACAAGATCTCCCAAGCAAATAGGGAGCAGTGAGGGAGGCCAGAGGGAGTTGGGAGAAAGATAAGGGGAAGAAGGAAGGGGTGAGGAGGACATGAAGGAGCAGGAAGATTGTGTCGGGGGAAGAATAGAGGAGAGCAAGAAAAGAGATACCATAATAGAGGGAGCCATTATAGGTTTTAAGAGAAATCTGGCACTAGGGAAATGCTCAGAGATCTACAAAGATGATCCCAACTAACAATCTAAGCAATAGTGGAGAGGCTACCTTAAATGTCCTTCCCTGATAATGAGATTGACGACTACCTTATATGTCATCCTAGAGCCTTCATCCAGTAGCTGATGGAAGCAGAATCACACACCCACAGCTAAACACTGAGCTGAATTCCTGGAATCCAGTTGCAGAGGGGGAGGAGTGATGAGCAAAGGGGTCAGGACCAGATTATAGAAACCCATAGAAACAACTGACCTGAACGAGGGGGAGCTCATGGACTCCAGTCTGATATCTGGGAAACCACCATAGGACAGACCCAGATTCCCTGAATGTGGGTGTCAGTTAGGAGGCCTGGGAAGTCTATGGGGCCTCTGGAAGTGGATCAGTATTTATCCCTACTATACGAATGGACTTTGGGAGCCCATTCCACATACAGGAATACTCTCTCAGCCTAGACAAATGGAGGAGGACCTAGGCTATCCCCCTAATGATATGACAGACTTTGAAGATCTCTCTTTCTGCTCCCTCCCTTGGGAGCAGAAAGGAAATGGAATAGGGAGTTGGTGGGGGACAGGAGAGGAGGGGAGAGAGAGGGAACTGGGATTGGCATGTAAAAAAAGCTTGTTTCTAATTTAAAATTAAAAAATAGAAAAAGAAACAAAACCCAGTTTAACATAGAAGCCACCCTGAAGTACTGAATCTTGAGTTTATCATTTATTGCTTTTCTTTATATTTAATTTTATGTGTATGCATTCCTAAAAATGCATTATTGTGTTTTGCATAGTTGTAAAACATTATAAAAACGGAATCTTTTGTATTTTATGTGCATGAAGGTTAGTTTTAATTGGCATCTTGACACAATCTAAAATTGCCTGGAAAGAACATTTCACTGAGGGATTATTTGGACTGGTTGGCCTAAGGGCTCATCTTCGGGGGAAATCTCTTGAATATATTAACTGAGGTGGGAAGAGGGGCTCACTGCCAGAGGCGTATTTGCTAGGAAGGGTCCTGGATTGTAGGAGAAAACAAGCAGGGCACAAGTGTGTGTAATTAATATGTTCCTCTCTGCATCCTAACTCAGGTGTGATATGACCTGCTGACTCCAGTTCTTGCCATTTTGACATTCCTGAAATGAGGCACTGAAGCTGGGAAGTAGGAGATAAAATACACCCTTAGCCTCTCTGCCACTCTGTCAGGGTGTTTGATCCCGTGTATGCTATCCGGGCTGTCCATCCATGCTGGGATCTGAAGCCACAGGTCATTTGGCTCATTCCGTTCCACTATTATGTTATATATCACAGCGTTTCATTGGGTGAATGTAACATGTTTTCTCCTATTTCAGGGAATTTGTTCTGTACATTCTTTCATATGTCTTTTGGTGCACATGAGAAACTTTTACTTTTTCTCAACAGATTTTTGGATTTAATCTGTTGGGCATTTTTAAACTTCAGTGGAAACTGGGAATAAAACACTGGATGGTCTCATCAGCTGTGCATATGTGTCCCGACACTCCATATTCTTGGTAATATAGAGTCTGACTCTATGGTTTCTGTCTGTCTGGTGGTTTTCAATGTTATTTTTAGTTGTAGTTTGAATTTGCATTCCATCAACTTTAAATAAGGGAGAACACTACATGTCCTTATTAGCTCTTTGTGTTTCCTCTTCAGAGGAGTGTTTGGTTATTAAGCTGCTTATATTTTTTTTCATTTTTTCATTTTTATGAGCTACTAAGCATTTTACATAATCTCCCTTTTATTACATGATTGCAAATACATCCCACTAATTAGTGACTACTTTCACCTGATAAATAATGGCTCTTTATAGTAGGAAGATGGCTCAAATGGTTTATAATGCTTACTGTTCTTGTAGAAGACCCAAGTTCAGTTTCCAGTACCCACATTGTTTGGCTTACGGCTACCAATAACTCTGGCTCAAGGGCATCTGACGCCCTCTTCTGGCCTTGGCAGAAACTGCACACACATGCTCAAACCCACAGACATACAAAGACACATAACTAAATATCTTTTTAAAAAGAAGTCTATTACTTTAATTCTGTTTGATGTATCAACTTAAAAATGTTTAAAAATCATATTGAAAATATTGTTTTCCAAGTCTATACCAAAAAGTTATAATTGAAACTTTAAGTTGAATACAATTGTCAGTTATATTGGAAGGGGTGTTATTTTATATTTTCAATATATCTTGCTATTTTTAAGCACTGTTTATTCAAATATTCATTCATTTTTTCACTAGTATTCAAAGTTCCACTCTCATTTATTAATATATCCATGTATGTTCAGGTATACATGGTACTGCTGTTCACTTGTTTTTTCCTTACACTAATATCACATCCTTTTTGTGATCAGACCCTAGGACCTGCCAAGACAGGTCACTGAACTGTTTGTTAATGTCTCTATTTAATTATTAATTGTTTCTACTCCTGGGAACCTTAGACTTCAATGTAAACTTTATCATTGCATTTCCTTGGAAAATGTGGTTAAGGGTTTGATTGGAGGGGCTGGAGAGATGGCTCAGCAGTTAAGAGCACTGGCTGCTCTTCCTGAGGTCTTGAGTTCAATTCCCAGCACCCACATGTTGGATCAAACAGTCTATAACTATAGTCCCATGTGAGCTGATAACCTTTTCTGGTATGCAGACATCTATGTAGACAAAACACTCACATACATAAAATAAATAAACACATCTTAAAATAGAATTTGATTGGAATCTCATTGAATTCCTATACATATAAAAGGAGAATCAATTTCTTTGCAGTGTTTGGCTTTCCCACCAAGGAATGTGATGTATCTCTCCATTGTCACAGCTGTTGTTGTGTATTGCAGTAATTCACTAACGTGGTTTTCATCAGAAAGTCTGTTTACAGTGAAGGGTCTTGTTAACATCAGTTCCATTGTCTTGACTGATTATTTTCTCAAGTTCTCATAAAACCACATTTTAAAAGAAATTTATAACTTTTTGATTGGAATTGATAGCAGGGTTCTGCTTAATTAATATGCTAGTTGTTTATTTTGTTGCTTTTATTATTACTTTTTATGTGTATGAGCTTTTTCCTGTATAGTTGTATACCACATGCATTCTTGGTGCCCAGGGATGCCAGAAGAGGAAGTCACATATCTTGAAACTAGAGTTAGAGGTGCTTGTGAGCCACAATATAGGTGCTGATAACCTCTGCTAGAGCAATAAGTGTTCTTAAGTGCTGAGCCATCTCCCTAGAACCTTGTTTTTACTGCTTTTAACCACAATATAGAGAGATTTAGGAACCAGTTCATTTTACTTTAACAAGTTATGCCTATACAGTATAATGGTGTTTTTATGTTACACATGCTAATATGCAAAGATGTTTCAGCTGACTAAAGTTAAGGTAGGTTGAAGTATTTTATAATCTTATCTGATCAATTCTCTCTTCATTTGCCTCTTCTCTAATCTTATTTCAGGAACAAATCTGAAAATTACTTTCCACTTGAATCTGTAATATCAATCACTCCTTTAGACTATACATACAAGCTCCACTTTTACTACCTAAATTCTGAAATGACATTAATGATTTTGATGGCAGACTTTAAACACTCAAAAACCATTATATTTCCCCTGCAGATATCAGTTATAAAATTTTTTCAAAAACTGAGGAAATTCCAAGAACAGTAAAATGAAAGCCATCTGTAAAGCACTTGCTTTTCGCTCCTTCCTTCCTTTTGCTTTTGACAGAGATTCAATGTGTAAACCCAGATCAACCTCACACTCACAGCCTCCCAAGAGCTGGCATTGAGGCTGTATGCCATTATCCCTGACTCCACTACCTAGTCTAACACCTCCCCATATTTTCTTCATTTGTCCTCTGTTAGCTATCAGTCTTTCTTACTGCTATGTATGTATGTGTGCACTAATCAATCATCATCTTACTAACTCTTTTCAATGTAAGTTACATCATTATGACCTTTCACCTTGAATATCTTAACATGCATCCCCCAAAATTGGTACACAACCCAATGGTATTATAACACCCAAGAAAGCAAAAACTACAAAACATTTCCCGGTGATAAGTTTTCTATTTCTACCCTTTCTTTTCTGCTAGCTGCCATTCTTCTTTCAAGAAGGGCCTTTATAATTGTGCATGAGTTTTAGATGTCTCTAAATAGCCAAATCAGATTAAAGCACATATTCTTCACGAGGCATTCTTCCTGCTAAGAGGGTCTGTATTAGGAGATTGAGACCCTCCTCGTGTCCATATAGATGCCCTTATTTCTTGGGAGGAAGTTCAAGCCATGTTCAGGCTCTTAAAGATGCTTGTCATGGCAGAAGACTCAGGAGCACACGTCTCAGTGTGCCTTGTTACCTAGCATCTTACGTAGAGTTGTCCACATTGACTTAAACATAAAAGCTATATATTAGAAATACTCATATGCTCTGTTTTAGACTGTGTATTGCTGATGACAGGCCAAACAGGAGTTATAATGTTTAGTGAGGTACAAGGAAATACATGTGGACACTAATTAGGGTCCAGTTTCTGGTGCTGTGTGGAGGGCAATAATTTGTGAGCTTAAATTATATCCAATATCGTGATCACGTCTATCATTAAGGGAAATGGTGACTGAGCTGGGTTCTTTGTTAGTTTCTAAAATGAAAACAGTCCTTAAGTTAAAGCCTCCTATCTGCTGACAGGCACTAATGGCTCTGGGGGTGACGTGTTAGCTTAGTTCAAGTATTTCATAGATGATTAGAGTTAATGAGCAAAGTGTAAGCAGGACTCGACTTAATAAATGTGCTAATTGTTTTTCTTGCTGAAAATATTAGTGCTTCTTTTAACCATAATATACAGAAGATTAGGAGCCAATTCATTATACTTTGTCTAATGAGTTATATTTATACGATATAATGGCATTGTTAAATCCGAACAATACCCTCCTTAATATTCACAGCACTTTGCTAGAGCATGCTATTTTAAGCTCAAAGCAGCCCTTTGTCAGTTGGGAAGGCAGGAATAGCTGTGCCTCTTTTACCCTGCTTGGTATGAGCCCAGACTCTGAAATCATGCTGCCTCGGTTTGAGAACTGGCTAGGCTGCCTACCAGCTGTGTGACCCCTGAGAAGCTGCTGACCTCTCTGGGTCTCAGTTGTCTCAGTCACAAAGAAGTGGTTGGGGTGGCATCCTTCCGTGTTGTGGATGATCGCAGGATTTGGTGAGTTTGTGCTTGCAAAGCATTTAAATCCTTGCCGGGAACAACCCAGATTTCAGAATGTAAAATTACAAACACATCTCCATTACCCATTCCCCGAGCCCCACCCAGAGCAATTTCTGAAGACTGACAAGACCTCCACGTTACCCATCTGTTTGAAATACCTGGGCACATCCTGTAGCAAGGGGAATGAAACCCAGATATTGCCTGTGGCCGAGGGTAATCTGTCCCCCGTCAAACCCATCCTACCCATCCCTGGCTCTCATCCTCCTGCTTCTCAAATATTCCTAGCTCTTTTCTGGCTTTGACCTCCCTTTCTCCAGATCCTCGGACACTTCTCAGTTACGTTGCCACTGAAGGCAGATTGAGTGAGGCACGCGGGCCTCTTTTCACTCATACTTGCACTGTTAAATGAATAGTGTGAGGGCTCAGGACACATTGACTAACAGAGTGTATTTGTCTATTTTGTTCATGGCCCATATTGCATAAATACATGCACTGTCTACCCAGGATCTTTATCTGAATACATTTATAGAGATGCATGCCTCAGACTTGCCCCGGCTTTTACTGTGCCTCTTTAGCCAACAGTTCTTCCAAGTTCAGTGTGTCCGAGGGTTGCCTCTGGGTTTTTGATTCATTACTAGGGAGGCTCTCTTGGGGATACTGACATTCAGGTTGGGAAGAAACCCAAGTTCCATGGAAGCTGCAGGGGGAGAGCTGCAGATATTACAAATATCAAGTGGCAATGTCTGAGTTGAGAAAATAGTTGCAGAGTTTGAGTGACTGGAGGTGGGCAGGGCTTGGAATGGCTCAACTGTGGTTGGTGAGCAGGAAAAAATTTAAGTCAATGAAGAAGAGTTCAGTCTGATCACTAAGCTCCTTTTTATACCGGGGAGAGAAGGCTATAGTCTGGGCTCCTTGGGATCCTCTAGGGGGCTTTGTGCAGGGGAGAGACAGTCTGGAGGGAACAGAGATGTGACATTAAGAGGTTGTCTTCCAGGAGGACTCTCAAATGTTCTTCTTAAAGCTGGTTGTCATTTGTCAAACAAATGAATGCAATTATCCTTAGGTGTCCAGTGGGCATTGGATACGGGACCCCCACATCCTCCTGTGTCATCACCAGGTTACGAGTAATACTGAGTACCACACACACACCCCTATGAAAACAGTCAGATTGTATTGCTTAGGGGAAAACGAGGAGAATGAACTCTAAGTATTCAGCACAGATGCACTTGAAACATATTTTCGAGCTGCAGTTGGTTGAATCTGTGGCTGTGGAATCTACAGATACAGAGGGTACCAACTGTATGGTGTCTCCTTTAATTCCCAGCTCGGAAGGAAAAATTCCAAGATCTGAGCTCCTGCCGAGATAGCAGGCTGAGTCATTCCTTGTGTAGTATAATTTCATGTTCTGTGTCACCAATCCTACTGACCCAAGCCAGCCAATAGGACCAGGATGTCCAGAAGGCAGGCTGGCCAGCACTTTGTAAATCAGCTCTGCTCTGCCAAGCAAGGTTAATGATGGCTAACAAATTAGCAGCAACAATAGCAGATGATAGCAGTACTGGAAGTTTCTGCAGAGAAAATCATCCCCATGCCTGCTGGTGCCGTGAGAGAATAGTTATGAATTAGAGTCAGAAATGAGCAGAATGCATTAGGAAGCACAAAACCAGGCATTTCCCAAAACACACTGGTCAGAAAAAGGGAGCATCGATAGATTGTGACAGGAGAGGCAGCGGCTCAGGCAGGGATGGGGACCTCTGGTCTGTCACTGGAAGGTGGGGTATACAGAAACAAAAGGGTCAGTCTCTGGGCACTGGGACAGCACTGTCACCCACTTGGGGATGTTTGAGCAAGGACTGGATGTACCACCATCTCTGGGTCCTTTCTCATGTTAGTCTGACCTCTTCCCTACCCGTCATTACTTAGAGTAAACTCAGTCCTCAGCCCAAAGCAAAGCTGATCGCCATACCCCACTTAGCAATATCTTGCTTACAAGAATTCTTCTCCATCCTCAGACATGTGGCTGTGAATCATTCAACAGTGCTTCGACATAGTTTCATTCAAGTTAGATGCTCTCACCCACAGCAGCAGAAACTTCAGTACAGATCATCAACTTTCATAGACAGAAGTAGTATCAAAACAGTCTCGCAGCCAGTGTTCCAAGTTAGCATGGAACAACAAAATGCCCACCTATAATAGAATTCCTAATTTACTCAATTATGTATTTATGGTTTATGTGATTTTTCTGTATGTAAAGTGGAACTGAAAATGTACTGTTTTCTAACAGATGCAGAGATGTATCACTTCTTTACTTGTCTTATTAATAACTCATAACTTTTATGAAAAATTCTTTAGGAAGGCATATGAAGTCCTCTCTTCAGCCCCCCTCATAGCCCATTTTCCTTCATTATCGCCAAAAATCCAATAGCTTAGCTCTGTTCAGTGGAGCACATCATGGTATGCCATCTCATGCAATGCTCGTTCTGCATATCTGTTCTGCATATCTCCTTCCTGTGCCTGTTCCTCTTGGTCTAAGGGATGAAGTCACCTCTTCCTGCCTGTGTGATGTGTTCCACTGGACTCTTCTGTCTGCTTATCTATTCTGAGCTAACTCTGAGCTGCAACAAGGCAGGGCCCATGTTTCTGTTTTATTCCAATACATAGCACAGTGCCAGACACCCATGCTGTGTTGCCCCCAATAAATGTTCATGATATACATTGTATGCCACCCACCACAGAAGTAAAGAATTGGTCTCTGAATATTTTTACTATGAGAAATGCATAAGATGTTTCATCACACATGGTCCCTGGAGTAACTGCTGTGCCTGTGTGGTGTGCTTCATGAAATCTCAAGATTCCAAGCCTCCTCTACTACCCTTTAGAGCCCATGTGGACAGGCCAACTGTGTACTGAAAATCTCCTGTCTGAGGGGACCAAGCACTTCTCTTTTCACTAGAGTGGAGGCTCTTTCCGGACTCACTGGGGTATGGCTCTATTGGGGGAAGGCAGAGTGTTCTTGTTCTGATCCTTTGTTACACCATGACCCCCAACGAGTATTTGTCAGGGTAGGCTTGGGATAAGTTACTCTCTAAGTGTATGCTACTAACTGGAATGGCCAATTCTTCAAAAACAAACAAACAAACAAACAAAATAATCACATGATTTCTTTATCAATAAACCAAATCAGAAGACATGCATTGTTATTGTTGATTTATTGGTAAGAAAGTAGCCCAAAGAAGAATAGCTTGATCAAAATAGCTCAGGGGAGCCAGGTTATTTGACAGGAAGTCAGTTTTGCAGTTCTAG
Organism: Cricetiscus sungorus; assembly: GCA_030556225.1. Taxonomy (NCBI): domain Eukaryota; kingdom Metazoa; phylum Chordata; class Mammalia; order Rodentia; family Cricetidae; genus Cricetiscus; species Cricetiscus sungorus. Next base: position 41,078,717 of record JANBXA010000328.1, on the reverse strand, counting down.
AATTGTCTTTAGGGATCTCAGGATTATGGATGACTATTTCAAAGTCTATCTCATTAGAAAACCTACTGCTCTCTGGCCAATGCACAGTAGGAAAGAACAAGAAAACAACAGGGTGACAGGGGAACAATGGTAGAAATGATACCAAATTGCTAAAAACTGCCTCAGATGTCTGATCAGTTCAGTAAGTAAGAGTGAAGAGAATGTGAACAAAGAACTCAGATATGCCAAGGCTTTGTTACTGAGTAGGAACCATTCGATGTAGCTCTCTGAGTCCATTATTCTAGCTTCAGAATGTCCTGTCAGAATAGACACTAGAAAATATTTTCTTTTCAAAACATAATGCTTTATACACATTACCATAAAACACCATGACTCAGAAATGGTAGTTATGATGTCTGAGCATCACGGCAGAAACAGCTCCAAGAACACATGGGACCAGTGCAAGCTTTGATAATTACGACAAGCAAATGGCATTGACTCATGGCTCTGAATTCAGTGCCTGGGAAATGTTTAAGGAATTTCCTTTTTGTTGTCATATCGTCTGATAATCTTATTAAATAATTTCTTGCCTGTTCTAGTAATAAATCCAGTAGTTTTAATAAACTACTCCTCAAAACTTTGGTAATTCACAGTGAAAAATACTTAGGAAACCAATATACATACTTTGCATATACATACATGTATTTGCATATAGCTGTAGAAGTGTCTCAGAATTACTTTTCTTGTGAACTGTGGATTATGATATTTCCTAGTCTTCTTTCCCCCGCATTTTAGGATAAATTCATGCTGTTACTAAGTTGACCTCATGTCCTTTTTGTGAATCATGCCTCTAGGTGACAAACACTATTTTAATGAGTATTTTGGGCATCTGGCATTTTGTATCCCCTGTTTTGCAACCACTTTGTGACTTATAATGGCACTCACTTTTGTTTTGTGTCCCAGTGTTCCTGGTCAGTAGTTTGAACCTTGTTTCTCTGGAGTTTTTTATGTTTCACCCATCATTCATGAATCCATTTGCATTTGGCTGAAGAACAGTTGCTATAAAGGACTCAAAATGGCTTGCTCACAGTCCTAGTGCCTTGCTGGGGTTGGCTCAGGTGGGATTGATAACCGGTATGCTCACCTAGAGAATGGAGAAGTTAAACTTCTACAGAGGCTCAAGCATCTACAAACAGAATGGAAACTCCCGTGGCAATCTATGGCCTAGTCTCAAAACTCTATATATTATATCCTTAGTACCACTTTGGGAAAGCTGCCACAGTCCAGTAAGATTCAAGGAAAGAAGCGGTAGATCCTGCCTTTTAATGGGGGCAATGATTAGAACGTACAGTCATGTTTTTTAAAAATGATACAAATGGCAGCAACCCGTGTTTCTATAAATTAAGAGCTGAGAACATCTGTTTAATATCATATTTTTATTTTAAACATATATATTTAAGGTAGAACTTATAAACACCTTTTCATCTCTGCAATTACATGAAATTCAGATGTTTTAATGTGTTTTTCAAATGGTTTAATCATAATACACACACACACACACACACACACACACACACACACACACACACACGGGACCTACACAAGAAGTCATACAGCAGTAAGTGTCCTGTGCTCCCCAGTATTTCCTCTTTACTTCTTCCTCCTTCTTCTCCTTTTTTTTTGTGAGTGCTGGCTATAGTTCACAAAGTGGATTTCACACTCATTCATGAATTGTGACCCTAAGTTTAAAAAGCACTGTTTTAGTAGGTTGAGCTCCTTTTTCAATTAGGCCCAGATTTGCCCTTCTTAGACCCTTCGCTGCCAGAGACCAAGAAAATGGTTTTGTTAGTCCTTGTCTCTGATGTCACTGTAGATGCTTAGTAAATGCTTCTTGAGCTAGTGAATTGAGTGAAAGAAAAAGAATAAATGAATGAACTCCCTTCTCTCCTCCTCTGCTCACATTTATTTTTGGTTCTCTTTGACATCAGTGTCATGGTTCAGTGAAGCAGGAGCAGAAGTCACATCACACACCATGATACACAACATGGCTAAAGACTTGTTATTCGGTTGGGTGTATTTCTTTCCTTTCTTTTTCTTTCCTTTTAGTTTCCAGTAGGGAAGACAGAAAGTTAAATAGAAACCTTGAATACAAGGTCAGGTCTGCAATGCTGACCCTCTGCTCACAGTGCACAGAATGAGTCCTTTCTTCTGTCTGTGGTAAGGGGTAGGGGCATGAACACACACACACACACACACACACACACACACACACACACACACACACACACACACACACACACACACACACACACACACGGAAGCGGGAGCAGAGAAGGAGGAAGGCAGACTGTGGCTGGGCTGAACAAGACAACATGTTGTTTTCTCTGGTGCAGTAACAATTCCTATACGGGATCCAGAAGCACTTGTGAAATTCTTGAGACCATGGATGACAAGGATTGAGGAAGATAATGATGGGAAGATGAATTTGGGGAGAGGGAGAGAGCAGAAGCAAGCTCAGTGGAGTCTTAGGACCCAGGCTATGTCCCAAAAGATGTGGAGATTTATTTCATCATATGATATCATGTGTAAGCAATTACAGGGAAGGTCGGCACATCAGGCAATGTCAGCACATGAAGATATGAATCAAGGTGGTCCTCCCTATGAAAGACACTCTCAAACTGAGCCTGTTATGTCAAGATGCAGAAAAGAAGGCTAAGACCATGGACAGGTGTGGAGTAATGATGGCATAGTCCATCATTTTAGGCTTTGTCTTGTTTTGTTATTTTTTACTCCTTGGGGGACCGCCACCCCGAACCCAAATAAATACAGAGACTTATTCTTACTTCTGAATGCCCAGTTTTAGCTTGGCCTGTTTCTAGCCAGTTTTTCTAGAGCTTAAATTAACCCATTTCTCATCTTTTACATTTTTCCTCTAGGATTGTTAACTTCCCTTATTCTAGATGACTTTCTTTACTTCTTACTCCATGACTGGCTGTGTGACTTGGTGGCTGGACCCTGGTGTCCTCCTCTCCTCTTTTTCTCAATCTTCCCTCTTTTTATTCTATTTATTCTCTTTCTGGCAGCCGCCCTGCCTGTTTCTCTCTCCTACCTAGCTATTGGCTGTTCAGCTCTTCATTAGACCAATCAGGTGTTTTAGACAGGCAAAGTTACACAGAGTTAAACAAATGCAACATAAAGAATGCAACATATCTTTGAATTATTAAACAAATATTTCACAGAATAAACAAATGTAACACATCTTAAACTAATATTCAACAACACATCACCCAGTGTTTTACGGTAAGCTCCTGTCCTGTATTACAGGACCACAATGGGACACATTTAGAAGTTCAAGGTGGGGAGAACAGCTAGATTGCTTCTAGTCACTCTTAGGTCTATAATCTCTGGCCTGACATGACAGTGTCCTGGCCTTGGCTTTCTCAAATGTAGATGAAGAAGTGAGATTAGGTCAAAGATTTGTGTCAGCTGTTGACTTTATTGTTCTGTTTTGCTTGAGGGCCATGTGGTCTCTGGCTCAGGTGTTCAACTCCTTCATGTTGCTTGAAGGCTGTCTTAGACAATGGAAAAAGGAATAAGCATGACTGTGCTTCAATAAATTTAAAGTTAGAAATTAGTTATAAATATAACTTTCATGAATCATGAAGTGTGACTCTTCTTAGGATTCTTTTCCGTCATTGAAATGTCTGATGCCCATTCTTAGTTTACAGGTCACACAAAAGGAGGCATCTCTCTTCTAGAGATTCATATGGAATACTCTACAACAGCAAAAAGTAAGAGTGTTTCTAATAGTCTCATCATAATGACATAATTAAAAAGAAGTTACCCACTCAATCTTTATACAGCTCTTCACAGGAATAAGAAATGATTTTACAAACATGATTTCAATAATTGAAAGCTTTATATAAAAAATAAAGCAGTGAAGAAAACATTTGTTTGTCCACATTCACAGTGAATCATTCACAAGTGTCAAAAGGTGGGACTTTATCTAAATGCCCATCAGAAATGAATGAATAAGCACAATGTAGTATGCACAATGGTATATTATTCAACTCTCAAAAAGGATGAAATTCTGAAGCATGCCACACCTTGGATAAATAAGGAATGCAAGAAAAAAAATCCAGAATGAGTTTGCTTATATGAGATGCTTAGAGTAGACAAATCCACAGACAAGAGGCAGAGTGGTGAAAGCAAGGAGTGGAAGGAGGAGTATGGGGAGCGAATTGTTTAATAGGAACAGAGTCTCACTTTGGGAAGATGAAAAGTTCCAGGGAGGGATGATGGTAATCCAGCAGGTGAATTCCAGACAGTCATGCACTTAAAATTTAAAGTGGCCAATCTCATGTATATGTCAGTGCCACAATGAAAACAAGAAAGAGAACAACACAGCAGTTGACTTTACATCACCCAAGACAAAAGAAGAGTCAAGGATTGGCAGCTTTTACGGTAGCCTGGACTCTGAACTCAAAGTGGCCTTGGTGATGCTGTCTCCCCTCAAAGTGGCCGTGGTGATGCTGTCTCCTGAGCATTCTGTTCTGAGCATTTTACAACATTACTCTGGAGATCCCATCTGCTGACGTGTTATGGTAGACAGTTTTAGAGGAAGTCCTTTATCACAGAACCTGCAGGCACTATTGAGAAGCAAATTTATACCTGGGCCCCCAGAACCTCTGTTGTTAATCACTTGGACAATGCCTCCCTCAATTTTGGAAGTGCCTTGTGTTACAGACGACGTTGAAATTTGCCACCAAATACAAAGTTTTCAGGGAGCTATTGTCCTCTAAAGGTGAGAGGACTTGGAAGCTGAATCCCAGAGTTTAACTCTGAAGCCAACACACACTGATAGTTTATGGGGAGACGGGGGGCTCATTCAACTAGCTGAGTGATAATGACAGGAGCCAGGGGGATCTGGGCCATCATGGTCCGTAGCATGACTAATGTAGCCTTTTAGCCCCCAGACTCCCAGCTCAAATGTTTGTACGACACTACTAAATAATACATATGTACAAGTCTCATCTCCTGCACTTGACTGTGAGGTGAGGGCAGGAGCTGGGCCTCTTTAATATTTATACCTCAGTATGATCACCCTGGGCTGGGCTCTGCCTCAAGTAGGCACTCAGTAAATATTTGCTGAGTGAATGCATACATGAATGTTAAATCCTCTGCCTGCAGATTTTCCTTTTGTTTCCAATTTTCTCCTCCATCTGATACACACAAGAGCCTTTTGTGTCCCTTCCGCAGATATTACAGATGCCCTCAACAATTTTTTTCTCTGTGTGTGTGTGTGTGTGTGTGTGTGTGTGTGTGTGTGTGTGTGTTCTGGCCCATTTTCCCTCATTGATGCTGAAACAGACTGGAGGCCAAAAATAGAAACCTCCTTGACAGCTTCGAGGAGGACTCACGTCCCCTGTTCCTAACATGTGACTCTGACTCTTAGAGACACACTTGATTTTACCTCATTTATAGAGGGATCAGAGAGTTTCTCCACACGGTAGTTGATACAAGCTGCAATGACCTCAGAACTAGGGGTTGGGATGGATATGGAAATAGCACTGGAAGAATGTCAGTGTCTCTTAAGAAGGCTTAAACTTTAACCCTTTAAAGGCTTATGAAAAGGGGCCAGAAATTCATTCATTCATTCCTCACTCCCTTTGTCCCTCCTTCCCTCTTTGTCCCTCCTTCCATCCTTCCATTATTTTCCCCCCTACCTTTTCTTCTTTAGTCTCTTGTGCTCACTCACTCACTTTCCTTCTTGGTACTCTGGTTTGTGGCAGGGTCAGTGACTTGCATGAGCTTTAAGACTGCATGTACTATGCATTTTTGAAGGTACAGGCAGGGCTGTATATAAACACACACTCTGCCGCAATACTGATTCTTGTGGATTAAACTAGGAGGAAAACACAGTGGCAGACACTGCCTTGGTTTTGAATTATCTGTAATCCATATACATTGGCACATGGTTTCCAATATGTGCTGTGGGGAATTAGACAGAGGGCTTGGCCTCTTTTCTTGGGGATTCTGCAATATGCTAGGATAGATGGTAGGATAGATATGGATTAATAAAATAATTAATAAAATAATCACCTAAGTGGTTAGTGGATTAGCAATGAATTGTGAAGGATTCTAAATACCTGTCCCCACCTACAGCATGCTGTGGGCTACAGCAAATGGATTTTATGTACTTGTTTGAATTCTGACTACACACAGATATGCAGAGGCAGCTGAGTGCCATGGTTACTGCAGGATTCTGGAATCAGACCACAAGCTCCTAGTCCTCCTGTAGAGTGAGAGAGAAGTCACTTTCCCTGCATTTACTTCGTTGTAGCTGGGATTGATATTTGCAAATGTGACAGAGGGAAGGAAATATGTTAGCACTGCTCCTCTTGGGATGATACAGAGTATCATCGAAGTTCAGGAGGTAGAGGAAGCTGCATGTGTAAGTTTCTCTATCTACCGGCATTTCTACAACTCCAGCACTGTATCTCAGACTACCGCAGAGAACTTGAAAATAAACATTGTTTGGTATAACCTGAAAAAGATCAGAGTTGACCTTTGGTTTTATTTTATGTCTTCTGGTTTTAGTCTCAGTCATCTTTTGCTTCTCTACTCTTGGGATCTAGAGTCTTAACATTTATTTCCAGAGAAGATGACTGGGGATGTAGGGTTGTGGGAAAGAGGAATGGAGGAATGAAGGCAGTGGTAGGACAGCAAGAAGCTAGAAGTGGTGTGTCAGAGGTGTGGGGAAGCCACTTAGGGCAGCACAAACCAGGGAGAACAAGACCTTATAAGGCAAACTCAGGGGGGGGGTCTCAATCTCAGGGGTCTCAAACTCAGGGGTCTCAATCTCAGGGGTCTCAAACTCAGGGGTCTCAATCTCAGGGGTCTCAAACTCAGGGGGTCTGTTCTGTCTCATTGGTCTATGGGTCTGTTCTTACGCCAATATCATGATGTTTGCAATGATGTCATGTTTCAGCAGGTTCCTCCCTGCTGGCCTCCCAGTCCTGCCGCCATGGTCCCGCCACCACGTGAGCCCCAAATAACACTCTGAGACTCTGTATTTGATACAAGCCTGTTGGCCAGTTACCATTACAGCTTATGGGCTAGCTCTGCCTTAATTATTAACCCATTTCTACTTATCTAAGTATTTCCACGTGGTCGTCTTATTGGGGAGCCGTGGCGGGCATCTTCCTTCCTCCCCGGGCTACATCTCGACACTAACTACTTCCTCTCCTCCTCCTGGTCTCCTAGCCCCGCCTATCTTGTTTCCTATTGGCCACAGTGCTTTATTAACCAGTATGAGAAACATATATACAGAATAACATCTCCCATCATCTCCTCTTTTCTCTCTAAAATAAAAAGAAGGGTTTAAACCTTAACATAGTAAAATATATCATACAACAGTTATCAAATAAGAATTACAGTTAACAATATTTGGTCCATTAACATTTTGTAAGACTTAAAGAAAATATCATCTATCCTATCTTTGTCAGTCTAAAGTCCTATATGTAACTTATCTTTAATCCTAACTAAGTTAAACTATAACCATAACGACCTGTCTTCAACTCAATCAAAGACCACAGAAGGATAATATATAAACTCTAGAAATGACAGAGACAACTCATTGCCTGGTCAGTCACCCGAAGTTCTTCTGTAATGTTCCATCTTCAGCCCATAGGCCATAATGTGTCTGGCAGACTTTCAGCAAAGCAGGAAACTTTAAACTGTCCACCTGTATTGATAGTTTGTCAGTCATTTTTCTCTGTGTCCTGTAGACTGTCGGGCTGTCTGGCAGCCTCTTCCATGAAGCAGGAATCCTGTAGCAATGTCCATCTTGCATCAGCAGTCACCTTTTTGTGGGTCCTGCATGTCCAGTTTCTACAACATAAAGTCAAACAGTCCAGACAAGAGAAGTACCTTGCTCAAATGGCTAGTCTTGCCATATTAGAAGCAAACTCCATAATGTGTTTCTTCGATGTCCATCTTCCTTTCTTCTGTAGGTGGTGTTACCAGGAGCAGTTGTGCCTCACTGTCAAGAAAATCCCTAAACCATTTTAAATGCCATAATCTGTAGGTCTTTGAAAGGTTTGAAGAATGCCTATCCATCTCAAATACATCTCTGTATATCTAGAAATCCTAACTCAATTAACTCTAAGTTTTAACTATCATAGGTAACTCTCTATAATCTGTATTAATTAAGGCAGAGCTAGCCCATAAACTGTAATGGTAACTGGCCAACAGGATTGTATCAAATACAGAGTCTCAGAGTGTTATTTGGGGCTCACGTGGCGGCGGGACCATGGCGGCAGGACCGGGAGGCCAGCGGGGAGGAAACTGCCGTAACAATGTCACTTATCAAATATCTTGAAAGCAAGTACTCAGGAGCCTTCACATCTTTACTTTTTGCTCCTTGTTCTGACCATTACACTTGACTGCATTTACAGCCATCTCAAAGATGCCAATGGCATGCAGTTGTGCAAGCCTCTTAATAAAAGATGCTGGGAAAACCGCTGTTTGTATAAAACAAAGAAACTTAACCTGGGTTTCTCACTGCAGATGAAATTCAACTCAAAACAGATTGAATTCTTAAATGTAAGACTCAAGACTATAGACCTGTTAGAGGAAACATCAGAGAAAAGCTGCACCACATTGTCACTACAAGGACCTTTAACTAGAACTTCAAAAGCACAAACAATACACAAGCATAATGACTTAGACCAAAAATAATCAGTATAGTAAAGGATACAGTCAAAAGAGTGAATGGACGACTTACAAAATGTAGGAAAATTTGAATGTCTGATAGAAGGTTAATTTCCAGAATCTATAAGAAACTCTGCAGAAAAATAATCCCAGATAAGAAAATTTTAAAATGGGCTAGAGAAATAACTAGCTATTTCTCCAAATAAGACACACAAATGACCAATAGATATATGAAGTGGGATGGGGGCGGGGGGGGCATGTAGCTCATTGAGTAAGAGCGCTTGCTTTAGAAACATGAGGAGCTGAGTTCAAATCCCCAGCACCTACATAAAAATACAGTCGTGGCTGTGCATGCTTGTAACCATGCATTAAAGGGCCGAGACAGGAAGTCCAAAGACATTGCTGGCCAGCTAGCTCAATCTAAAAGAACTTCCAGTTCAGTAAGATACTTTATCTCTAGGCAATAATCCAGACAGCTGACAAAACACCTACATGCCCATATTTACTGATGAATGGGTAAAGAAAATGAAATACATGTATTACAGGACATCATGATCAGTGAGATAAGCCAAGTGTAGGAAGAGAAATGCTATATGACCTTACTCATGAATAGACTCTAAAACCACAAATCTCAAAGATGTAGAAAATAGTTGTTATCACTGGCTGGCAAAACAGTGTCTCGGGGAGGGTGGGGGGAGATGAGAATTTGGTCAATGGGCACTGTGTTTTAGTCAGGTAAAAAGAGTAAGTAGTGCATAGCTAACCATAATGCATTGTGTTTCAAATAGCTACAACAGAAAAACTTGAATGTGTTTACAACAAAGAAAGGATAAATATTTAAGGTGGTGGGTATGCTAATTTCCCAGATTTTATCATTATACATTGTCCTCTATAAATGTGCAGTTGCTTTATGTCAATAAAAAAAGCAAGATGAAAAACCAGAAAGACTCATATGCCATATACCAGAACATGCTGTTTTCCTATTTTGCATGGCAAGTCTTACACTAGAAGTGGAGGGCTGACCACGTTCTTAGAGTCATAAATCTTTGATACTTTCTTGCTCTTCTCATCACCAAAGTGTCTATCAGCTATTATTTGGATTCTACTAACAACAGTCCAGGGCACAAAAACAATCTATGGGTCTCCTTCTTTGTTGTTGTTGACTGATCATGTCAAATGAGATGAAAACGTAATTTCATAAATTAGCCATTTTATATATTCAGTGTAATCTTAGATCTCTGGAAGACTTTACTAACTTAAAAATGCCCTCAAGTACATTTGAGAATCTTGTATGGACTCTTTCAGCTTCTAATCTATCATGTCTTCTTTCAGGATTTTATCATCTTGTACCCGAACAATTGAAACAAACGTGGTCCTGGTCTCCATGCCTTCTAGTTCTCTAACTGATGCTGATGCTGTGTGGTTTTCATCATTTTAAAATCTTCACTTTCTATTGTTCTTCAGGTAAACTGCGATGTCAGCTTTCAACATGTAAATTGCTCCAATGCAGCCCTGCTCTGTGGAAGTTGTAAGTACAAGCTGAGACATGCTCATCCATCTGGCCTTCACACATCTATACCAGTGGGCTCAACCCATCCCTGTCCTTTCTATGTCATTCATAGGACCCTTCAAGCCTGATTGGGGTATACACAGACCCATAGATTGTTTTTGTTCCCTGGACTGTTGTTAGTAGAATCCAAATAATAGCTGATAGACACTTTGGTGATGAGAAGAGCAAGAAAGTATCAAAGATTTATGACTCTAAGAACGTGGTCAGCCCTCCACTTCTAGTGTAAGACTTGCCATGCAAAATAGGAAAACAGCGTGTTCTGGTATATGGCATATGAGTCTTTCTGGTTTTTCATCTTGCTTTTTTTATTGACATAAAGCAACTGCACATTTATAGAGGACAATGTATATTCCTCATTAGTGCTACCATCGTGGATGAGCAAGCTGTTTCCAACCAATCTCCTCCTTTGTGCATCTGCCTTGTTTCCCTGCTCTGTTCTCTTTCTATGAAGGGATGTCTTATTCATCAATGAAGAAGAACCTCAGAAGCAAGCTTCTCTATACCACCCATAATATGCCAGGGAGAGCCAATTACTGTCTTGGTGACACCATCTCCTGTGTTGTGTTGTTTTGTGATTTGTCTTCTACAGCTTGTCATCTCCCACCTGTCCATGAAAGTGGCTGTGTGTTACTGTGTCTTTCCATCATGTCAGTCCCATATGCTAGCACAGTACTTGTCATACAGTGTGTGGATGACTACCATTCAGCAAATATGGAGAGTAGTGTACTGAGTCCAAGTCAGAATCAAAATGTACCTTGAATCCACATGTAGTCTAGCAAATTTGGTGAAGATATGTGAACACATTTTCATTTATTATAGAGCGAATCATGATGTGCATTTATCTTTTAAAATATATTACTTAGTGAAAATGACCTTTTGGAGCCAAATTTTCTTTCTTTCTTTCTTTCTTTCTTTCTTTCTTTCTTTCTTTCTTTCTTCCTTCCTTCCTTTCTCCCTCCCTCCCTTCCTCTTTTCCTTCCTTCCTTCCTTTCAATATACTTAATTCTCTTTATTTTTTTTTCTGTTATAAAAATTCTATGTGGTAGCTACAGACAGTGCCTGGGTTCTCTGAATTGAGACTCTGGTGTGATTTTTTCACAAGATGGTCAGTGAATTCCTCATAGGGAGACTTGGTGAACACAGTCTCTTTCCAGAGGTTGGGGCTCAGGTAGCTGTAGGCCTTGGAGATGGTATCAAAAGTAGCCTTCACAAAGGTGTCCAGGGTGACAGTTCAGTGCCTGGCTGATGTGTAGCCAAGTATCAATATTGACCCAGCCGTGGAAGTTTCCTGGGCACAGGAACAGAGACAATGCCACAGTCTCTGGAGGCAGGAATGAGATGCACCAGCACAGAGTCACTCAGCCTGTTACCTTGCATAGAACAATGTGGGGCTTTCCAATCTTGGTCCCCAAGTAGCCTCTCAGAAGACAGGATGATGAAAAGCTTGACCAAGATGATTGCCTCACCGATGGCAGTAGCTACCTCCTTGGAGCAGTTAACACCAAGAACAACATGAGCATTGTAGTTCTAACAGTGTCAAAATCTTGAACCTGGTCCACTGGTCAGCCTGAATCCACTTCTGTACTGATGTGATTTTTAGAACCTTATCCTTTAGGGATGCTCACAGGAAAAAGTCAATAATCCTGGATTCCTTAACAGGTCCTTAATCTTCATGTCTATGACCAAGCATCCTAGCTTGGTGACAGGTATCTATTCTTTGAATTTATCTCTACGTGTCCCCATAGCATTGACCATGTCCACAGCCTTAACAATGGCCTGTTAGTTCCTCCTGGTAAGCCTGAGTGACCTCCCAAGCCTGAGCCTTTGGGTCTACTGGGATCATCCACTCTTGGTATTTACCAGAAGAAACTTGGCCTCATTTTCAATTAGTGTCAAGTGAGATGGATGCAGATGTTTCTTTGATTTTCCTGGGAATTGAACCCTCCTCTCTCTAAATGCCCAGTTCATACAGTTCCTTCACCTTGGGACTCTTGCTTGTTTTTCATTGTATTGAACTGTTCTAATGATGGTCACCTCTGCTGAATAATCCACTCCTGAACTCCCCAGACTCAGTCATTATTGAGGTGGGCTGTGGAAGCAAAAGCTTGGTCCTGTGGCTGGTGTGTTCTGCCTACCAAGTTAAATGATGCAAAGCTCGAGTTTCTAAGGAGTCTATATTGAATCACTTCTTGGCCTTTTGGCTAAGATCAAGTGTAGGATTCTGTATTGCAGTTCTTAGTTTAAACTTATTCGAAGAAAGAAGGCTTGCTGAAGCAGGTGCCATCCTGTGTGTCTCTTCTCAGGAAGTGTGTTAGGAAGAGAATAATTATAACTCACAAATATACAAATACACTCATGAGAAATGTTTGGTTGGAACTGAGGAATTTGGATTTTATTTTGCTTTGTTTTCAAGACAGGATCATGCAGCCCAGGTTGGTCTCAAACTTGTCAAGTTTGGTCTTAAACTCTTGGTATACCTGCCTCTACATGCAACTTCTGGGATGGTGAGTCTGTCTCCCACACTGGCTAATCAATGAAAAATGACTTAGCAGCTTCCACACATCAAGGATGTGACCATACTCAATCTAGGGTAAAGAGCATCTGTGTTATCAGAACACAGTAGTAATCATTGGAGATACAGAAAAGGGTAGTTGTGTGGTGAGCTTAGTGGTTTGTGATGTTTGTGGTTCACCTGCCAGTTGGGGTGGGAGTGTCCTGGGAGCCAGAGGAGTATTGGAAAATGGGAATCTTGATTGGCACAGTGTCTCCAGCAGTATGGTAGCTGACCAGGACCAGGATGCAAGGCAAGGAAATCCCAGTAAGAAGTTCCCCCTGGAAGTGGCAGAGGGACTGGAAGTTTAGAGTACTATATCATCTTGCATTCATTTTAGTTGGTTATTAATCCACAAGGTGCTGGTCCCTTGATATTCCCAAATTTTCTTGAAGGTCTCTTATTTATACACACTGGCTCATTACCAGTGGTGAAATTTGAAGAGGTAAGAAGAAATAACTTTTTCTGAAAAAAAAAGATGAGAAAAGTGGTTGCACATGTGTGAGAAGAAGAGGCTAGCTACAGGCTGTGAGAGAAGGGGAAGCCAATTGTTCAGAAGAAAAGGAACCTGGACAGAAGGTGACTAGGCTCTTAGTAGACATCTTCAGAGATGCTTGAGCTGGCTTCTCCCTGTGTAGACTCAGGACTCTGCTCTTTAAATAAAGGGTAGCCAGGGAAAGCCAAGAGCATGGGATTCACTAGTCAAAAGTCAGGTGGCACACAATGTGTATGCCCTGCATTAGTATGACTATCTTGAGACCACTGTAACATCTACATGTCCTGATTTCAGATGCTGTATGTTGCAATGATCCTGTGAAATGCAAAGAAGATTTTAATGTAAACACATGTAAATGTCTCTATAAACTTGTTTCATAGTATATATTTTTTTTAAATTTATTTTTATTTATATGGGTGGTGTGTGTGTGTGTGCGCGCTCACGCAGAGACCAGAAGAAGGTGTTATATTCCCTGGAGTTCAATTGCAGACATTTGTGAACTATGTGATGTAGGTCCTAGGAACTGAATTCAGAACCTCTGGAGCAACCAAGAGTATTATTATTAACTCCTGAGCCATTTCTCCAGCCCTGATAATATACATTCTAGACATCATTATCAATTTCCATTTTAGAGTGTAGTGTCTTGGGGGAGATCCAATAAAGTTTTTAAGATGAAACTCTTTAAGATTTTATTGTGTTTGTGTAATTCCTGTGAGCCCTTAGCCCTATGCACTGTATAGCTATCAACAAAATGTTTACAACACACCAAATGAGCAGTTTTCTCAGAGGGAAACCTAGCTCCCAAAAGAAGCCCACCAGCCTCTCTGGGCAGAGATGTTTAATTCACATCCACAGATGCTCAGCTCAGACCCTTTTTTTTCAAATGGAATTGAAGGAGGCTAATTAAAATAACATGGAAATAATTTTTAGTGTGTGCCTTTATAAGCCTTTTGGTTATCAATTAGAGTCTTGTTTCTAATAATAAAAAAGGCAACAATGCCACCCAGTAATTAGACAATTAAAACCTTCAAAGTAAACCTTGAGACCCGATAAGAGCTGCAATTTTTTAAAGTGTTCTCATGTCAAGAGGTTATTTAAAGTACGGGTTTTATAGATACTTCCCTTTTAAGTCTAACTCTCTTAGGTAATCAGATACTGAGCAGTGTTGCCTTTAATTTTACTGGCCAAGCTTCCCTCCATCTGTTTTCCCATAATGCTCTCATTTTCTCCTCCAGATGTTTGGCACCACATCTCAACTTGATGTCTATTTCTTCTTGTTCTCCTTCACCTCATATGAACCTTGTAAGTCATAATTCTTTGGGAAAAAAAAGACACAAGGAGCTTTACTTCAAATCACCATCCTTTGATTAATAGACTCCATCTCCATCTCTAAGGTCAGTGTCAGAGAGGAAAAAACAGTCTTTCTCCTTGTAGAATTCCCAGGATGTGCATATTTGAAAAAGACACCAATGTCCAGGACACTGAAGAGGCGTGGCTCATGTTCACATGAGGCAGGAGACTCAGAAACCAACTTATCAGTATCTTACTTTTAATTCTTTCTAAAGATTTGATTCACGAGAAATAGAGGTTTCCTATCAGTCCCGCTCTAGCTTCAACTTTGATCAATTCCTCTATTCAATAGGGGGTCAAACACCTGAAGGGAAAGAAGAGGATCCTTCAGAGTGTGTGGCAGGAGAGGAGCATTTGTGTGCGACCACTGAAAAGACAAATGACCCACCTCCCACCTCGCTGCACACTCTCGCTGCGTCAGTGATCTCTGCTGGTTGGTGGATCAGAGACAATCCAAGCCCTAACTAATATGTGCCATCACAGTGAGTGGGGTGGAAACAAAGGTTTAAGGGCCTGGAAACTAAAACACGACTTTTAAGGAAAATCTGCTGGCATGGAAAAACTTTTCTGATTAAAATGTAGAGCAAGTCAGGGCAGGTCTTCTCTAAAGGCACCCGCAGACATTCCATCATTTACCTGGAGATAGCATGAGTTCAAAGATGAGCTGGAACTAACACTTGTTGGCCAGGAAGAGAAAATATATAGAGAGAAAGCACAAAGGTCATGAAGAACTTTAAGATCCTTTCAAGGTGCAAAGTGATCTAGAAAATCGAAATGCTGAGGCAGGAGGAATGGTGTGAGTTCAGGGATAGCCTGGGCTACAGAATAAGCTCTTATCTCAAAACAAAGATCCACCCACAAATACAAATGAGAATAAAAGAAGGAAAGGATGAAAGGAGGGAGGGAGGGAGGGGGGAAGGAGGGAGGAAGGAAGGAGAAAAGGGAGGGAGGCTCTTCTTCCTGTTACATGCATTTCTACATTCACTTTCTTTATTCTTCCTTCCTTGCTGCCAACACCTGGCAAAGCTCTAATTGGCACATACTGGACAGAACACTAGCCTACAGACTCTCTGAGATCTGACCATCTCTCCTAGTCGAAGTCTTCTAAAGAGGACCTGACTTTTGTTTAGGAGACATATATCAAAGGCATTGAGGGAGATGTGTAATGGGTGAGATCACACTGCAAGAGACAATTAAGCAGCCTCTTCCCTGAGCCAGAAGAGAGTAGAAACACAAAAGTAACAAGAAGCAGGAGGTACCTCTTGCTGCAATCTTTCCTCCTGTCTTTCACTTACCTTTTGTAAAGTTACCAGATATACATTGTGTTTGTAGGAAATATTTCACAGCCCCCTGGAATGGAGTTGAACATCTTATTAACACAGTAGATAGCATGGGTGTATTGGGAAATGGGAGGACATAAAGGTAAAAAAGCCTTGGGGAGGGTGCTTATAGGACTTAAGGGTGTGGTGCTGTCCCAGCTCTCAGGGCATTGGTTCCCTGGGTGAGATACAGGTCATAAGTGGCATGTGGAGCTAACTTTGAACCTGTTGACTAGCAGTTCCATAGACTACATTCTGGCTGCATTTCCCAGGCCTTCTTACCAATGAGCTGAACTGTTCTGGTCATCATTCCTTGAACTGAATGTTAAGCCAGTTGCTGCTGGGTATCTGTGAGAAAATTCACACCTCTGAATTACAGCTGTTTGTCTATACATTGAGAATAATCTTCCAGGGTTAAGTATTAAATGTGATAGTGTGCAAAAAAAAAAAAAAAAAAAAAGTCACCTCTTTCTCTCATCACAGCTTCTCCTGAGTCACCCCAAACTCCTCCTTCCCCAATTTTTGCTTATAAAACAGAAAGGCCCTGTTGGTGTTCTTGCCTTCTCCCTGCCAAGTTCAAAGTCTGTTTACTTTATGCTTGTATCATCCCTTATCACAGAGTACTCGATGCTGTCATTATGAAGGAACTCTTTCTTCTCTCCCACTAATTTATTAACATCACAGAAGCATTGATTCTTCTGTTCACCGTGGTGCCTACCAGTTGGCATGACATTCATACTGCACATTTCCTGGATAAAATCTCCAATGTTGTTTACCAAAGGCCCTACACATTGTTTTCAATTACCAACATTTAATTAAAAATAATTCCACTAAAGCATCAAAAACCACAAGGTGGAATTCCCCACCCCAAATAAATTCTCAACTTTCAAGGACTCTGTTTTAAATATCAAGTCTCAATTCCTTGAAGACTATCAATTCCTGGGTCATAACAAGTATAATGTTTTGACATAAATCAAGTTGATAATACAAAATTGAATAGAACTTATTTTGAGTCTTGTACTAATGAAGGAAGGAAACTAGGATCATTTGGCAATAAGCTGCCAAACATTGGACAGCCTGCTAACGTAAAAAGACGGAATGTTTCTTTTCACAGCCCCTAAGTCATTGGGATGGCAGGTGTGCCTGTTTTATGTTGCTGCTCCTGTTTCCCATTGAAGAGTAAACTCTGCCTGTAGCCAGTTAATCATCTGAGCTTTTCGGAAAACTTAATTGAGTGGTGGCTGCTGGCTCTGCTCCCTCCTTCCTCCATATCTCCATGGAGCATCAGCCATCACAGTGATGTATAGCTTTGCTGGCAACTCACAGGGCACGCCCAGAAGTGCAGATCATGGCTGTTAGACCTGGCAGATGTTCCTGGTCCCTTGCTGTAATTAAGTTCCAACTTAGCTGGATTGGAAAGATCAGTAAACCACAGTTCTAATTAAGAATATTCATGAGTTTGCACCTTGGAAAGCCAGCAGTCACATGATATGCCAGAGTGGACAGAGTCCCTTGAGGAGGGAATAAAAGTAATAATAATACTGCAATTTTAAATAGATACCAGGAATATACTATGGGGTACTCAGCAGTGAAATGGGGATATGCAGAACTGAATGAACTATTTGAACTCCGCCAAACCTGTCTTAACAAACTTGAAAGAGCTGTTCTAGGGATCCTAACACTGGCTACATATTGCTATCTGAAAAACCTGAGTAAGAAAACCACCCAACCCTCACTTTCTCCCTCTTACCCTAGGGACCAAGAGAAAGAAACAGTATCCTCATTGCCACATATAAGGAGTCACCTCTAGGCAGTTGCTATGGCAACCATGAGTGTGCTCTTAGACATCCACACTGAGAACTCAAAGCATGTTCAGCTGGACTGCGGACTGGTGCTGTGTGTGACATGCTCACAATCAACTCAAATAATAGACCTCTACTGTGGCTTGGCTAGTAGAGGTTATCAGAGGTTCTCAATGGCATCTCCAGAAGGAACAAAAGAATGGTCTTCACTACGACTCTTGCCTGGAGAGATAGCATTCACAGAGTTGAATCCTTTCCTTCTGAGTCTCTTATAATAGCTGGAATTGGAACCCTTGAAATAAGGCAGAAGATGGGATTGCAAGTTGACAGCCTGATTTTTAAATTAGGGTGAAATGCAAACTTCTCATTATTATTTCTGTGCTTGAAATTTTCAGGATGTAGAAATCTTGGATGCAAGGAGCAACCTTGTCATCACAGAGGCAAAGCAGGGGTCAAAGCAGAGGTGATTGTTGCAGAGCAAAGATGTCCTCCAGCTGACCTCTTTTCTGCTCCTCCATCCACTATTCCTGGTGTTGGAACACTGTTCTCAGCTATACAAATCAAAGTCTCTTTTAAAAATCAGGTCACTTTGAGCCAGAATCTTTACCCTTGTGTCTCAAAGGGTTCAAGTGAGTATGATTGCCCCAATCTGAAAGCTTAGAAAACCAATGTGTAGCATGAGGACTTATCTAGAACTAGGTGTAGACGTGGGTGAAAACCACTTCCAGAGCTTTTCAGTTCAAACACTTCCAAGATGCATCCAAGTCTTGAATTAAAGTACTAAAAGTCACAACATCTTGCAAATCCCCATTTAGCCAACAATGCCTTCACTCTAGAACCATCAGTCTTCTTACCCTACCTTTAGTCTAATGCCATCATCTTCCTGTTGTCTTGGTGGGTTCTTTTCATCTGTGAGCATGCTGTCTTGCATCTTGTGTACCTACTAAGCAAACTAAAGAATCCACTAACCAAAAGTCTACCTAAATAACTATTTTGGCACAATCTAGAGTAAATCAACAACAGGGGAATTCTGTAGGTTTTTAGGTAGATTAAGTTTTCACCCTTATTTACCAAGAGTTTTCCTTTTTACTGAATCATGGTATGACCACATAAATTTCTGACAGGAGCAGACAAAATAAAGATCTTAAAGGGAAAGAATTTGATGTTCACTAAAATCAGGCTCTCTAGAATGTCTTTCTCTGTCTGTGGCTGCTAAACATTTTGCTAAATCCATTGATACAGCTTAGAAGTCTTATTCTCTGTAGATAGTACCTGTACATCAAATACCTGCCTCCACCCATGGACCTTGAGACCCAATCTTTTAGGAACTTTATTTTAATAATTCAGAGTCATATGAGCATTGAAGCACTTTGCAAACCCCACATGTATGAAGTGATGGATAGAACACATATCTACTGAAAGCTGGGTACATTGAGTCAAATATATCTGCTTTGTGTATAGCCATGATCTGGTACCAAGTTACCCCCCCCATTTTTTTTAATCAGCATGCATGAGAAAAGTTTCAATATATTCAAACCATTTCTAATTTGAAATGGACCATATTTGATCAAGTGGAATCTGGTAGGATTTGGGGGCCTGAAGTATCATATCTAATTGCCATATTTTCATGTCTTCAATAACGTAGAAGTGATATTGTGGACTGGCACTCAGAGGCAGTGTGAACTTGAGATCTCGGATCTTATCTGCTATCCTTTCCATTTGTCTCACATCATCTGGGATAGAGAACGTGTGAAGCTTAATTGTCTATACCTTGAAGAACTGCAACCAGCTAGAGAGAAAAGAATAAGGAACATTCCTGAGTTTCATGTTACTATATTTGTGCAGACATTTATAAAGTTCTCTGTTATTCAGAATAGAGGAGTAAGGGATGCCTTTCAACTCCTAACCTTCTGAGGAGTAAGGTTAAATTTGTAACTATTAACCCTTAGAATCCTGGAAAGTATAGAAGAAATAAGATCGATGCTGGTCTAGAGAGAAGGTTCAGTGGTTGGAAGGACCTGGGCTTGATTCCCAGGACCCACATGGCAGCTCACAACCATTTGTAATTCCAGTTACAAAGAAGTTGAAACCTTCTTCTGGTCTTCTTTGATACCAAGTACACAAGTGGTACACAAACATATACGAAAGCAAAACATCCATACACATAAAAATAAAACTCTTAAAAATTGGTGCCAACTCTGAAAAATTAGGCAGTTTTAAAACAGCACAAACTGCTCCAGACACTTTTATTGGTGATTTCAGTTTTACTTTTCCATTGAAAAGAGGAATATTTTCAAATTTGCATACAGATGTATACAGCATACAGAGTTCTTAGGCCTTCATATAATAATTCATTTATTCACCACAATATCCCTAATAAAATAAACACTAGTATATTCATTTTATAAATGGAGACTGGCTTTGGGGATAATGAAAGGCTTTTGTAGATGGTGAGCCAATAAAATGAGCTGCGAAGCCAAGTTTACCATCTCCTACTTTCTATTCTAATCGATATGACTTCCTGAAACATGGTCTTGACAATGTGACCATGCCCTATGTGTAAGCTGTCAGCTTCTGTACGACGTGTTGTGCACCTGCCATCTCCGTTGATGCTCACCACCCAGGGAAAAGCATAGTGTTATCTGCACTTCCAGATAGGGAAACACACCTAAGTATAACCCCCGAGGTCACAGAATCATAAGTGTCAGTGTGATGTTACAAGACACCATCCAGACCTTCAGCTCACATCAATGAAGCATGGTCTCTGTGCTGGGCAGCCAGGAGGCAGAGCTAGGCTGGAATGAAAAAAGAAACATACTCCCCTGCAGTGCTTCCAGTGTTAGCAATAGCTCTTCCAGTAGAGATATTGACTTGTGCAAAAATGAAAGAACAGAAACTGTCAAAGTATTTGTTTCTCTGACATTAGACTTTAGTCTTTGCAAAGGATTCTGAGGTATCCCAGAGCCTTTTGGATAATTACTGAACTGCCGTGAATCCATTTGCTTTCAAATCTAAGGAGAGGATCTGCTTTCCTCCTGGACTCCAACATCACTGGCTTTTCTCTTCACCCCAACCCAGCTGCCCACTTCCCCCACCCCCAACCTTAGCTCTGACTGACACTTTTCTCTCTGCTAGGCACTGCCATGAAGGATCAATCTCATCTGCTTCCAGTTCTATGCTTTCTAGTCTTTTTTCAAATCCTTGTAACCTATTGTTATCCCAGCCCAAGCATCAAAAGTTCAAGGGTCAACCTCTTGTAGGTACTAGCCTAACCACATTTTTTCTAAGTTATCTTCACTTGCTTCTCAGGCCAAAAGCCTCAGCTGGACTTACTATGTTCTCTATAATGTGGTTGGGATACACAAATTATCCTCCCCTGTCCTATGTGACTGTAGGACATAAAGAGCAGCACACCATAAAACTACTGTCTTTCATGCTTCCTGAAGATATTTTAGACATTTTTGTGTCAGAGAGTCATAGTTTTCTTATCAAGCAGATGGAGGATGGTTAAGAGTACCAAATAAATCAAAGACATCAAGTATTTAGGAACAACAATTAAATTCTCTAATTAGAATGTAGAAAGAAAAATTTTAATTTAGAATACATGGGTAGTTTTTAGTCTCTCTCTCTCTCTCTCTCTCTCTCTCTCCACACACACACACACACACACACACACACACACACACACACACACACACACCACCTTTCCCATTAGAGATAGGGTAGAAAGTGGAATATGATATTTAGATACTTGGTTCTTGACTATTTTTGTTGCTATTAGTGGGTACATTACTTTGGGACAATTTTCGAACACACTGAGTCTCAAGTTACCCAGTTACCCCACTTATAAAATGGTGGTAATTACAGTAAATGCTTGACAGTATCCATTACAGATTTAAAAGAATGCCTTTCAGTGAAATGCTTTGCAAAGAGGTATTGAATAAATGCTAGTTACTATAGAGGTTGCCATAGTAACTGCTCTTTTCATTCATATCATGGTACTACTCATGTCATATCATCTTATGTATTAGACCCCTAGAACTTCTCTGGATAAATACCACACTGATATTTTAAAATCAGAGGAATTCATTCTCTCCCAGCAGGAAGCCAGAGGCTTGGAGTCATGATGCAACAGGGTGGTATTCTCTTTGGGGCAATGAGGAAGGTCCTGTGGCTCTCGCTTGGGGTAGAATTCTTTGGCATTTCTTGGATGTGACTATACCACTCTGATTCTTTCTTCATACTGTCTTCTCCTGCCTTTCAGAAGATGCTTGGGATTGCATTTAGAGTCTATTCAGGTTTTTCTGGGATAGGTTTCTTAATTTAGTCACATCTACAAACATCCTTTTTCTAACAAACATCCTTTTTTTCTAAATAAGGTTATATTGAGTGTTTTCAGGGTATAGACAAAGGCATTTGTCTTTGGGGCAATTAGCAGCCTTCCCTGCCAAATTAGAAACTACTTGAAATTACTGACTCATTGCCTTCATCTGTGTATGTTTCATAACTTTTAAATCATCTAGAAATATAAAGAGAAGAGGATAGATTAATGGGTGCTCACAAATCTATTAATAAGTAAATGAGTGAAAAGTAAATTATCAGAGGTCTCTGCTTGGACAGTTGATCAGAGTATATGTGTCTGTATTCTGATTTTCAAAGTCAAAACAGGAGAGGTGCCCAGCTAACACCCATTCAAAGAAAGCCTGGTCTTAAATATTTTATAATTCCTTAATGGTTGTATATATCAATAAATTATTAGGGAGAAATACCATTAAGATTGCATTGCATACCTAGCCATTACTTATATGATTCGATCCTGCCATGAGTTGGTCCATGCTAGAAGAAACCTAGGCACAGAGGAACAAAGCCCCAGTGTTTATCCATTTCTTCCCAACCATGCAAAGATCTTAGCACACGTAGACAACAACCTTCACTAAATTCTCACTCTTCCCTGAACTTTATTGACCCCAGACAAACCCTGCCATTTGTGGTGTCCTATGTGTCTCTTTTTCTGCATGAGATCCACTCTGACCTTCTCCTCACTTCCCCTCTCCTCATTCCTGGAGGCTGAGAGGCGCATGTCCTCCATCAGGACATAGGTGAAGAAGGCATTTTGAAGAGTTTTGAATAGACAGCCACTGGTTTGCTTGAACCCACTAGCTTGTACCGACAGTGTTCACTAGCCACATCAGTGAATTAGCTCTCTCCTGTTGGTATGTACTATTGTGACATCAGATGTTTGGCAAATGCCCCACCTGGATTCTGTCTAAATGAGAAATAATTCTTCAACAAGTGTGAGATTAAAAAGACGAAGTGTTGTGTATACAAATCCATTTTTTTTTCCCATAGAATGAAGAAACCACAAAGCAGGCACCAAAGTCTTGTACCTTTTATTGCAAAGGAGAAAACTCAGGATAAAGGCTTGCTACTGAATGCATCGTTCAGTCAAAGGAGAGCCATAGTGCATTAAATTCAATAAACTACTCAAGCTCCTGATCGAATATATTATGGGAACACTATAGGCTACAGTTTAAAAGATTAGTTCAGGAAGAAACAATATACTAGTGTATTGGCTTTCTTGCTGGCAGTCTCAGCTCCAGGCAAAAAGACGGCGCTACCTGATAGTTGCCATAGCAACCAGGCAAGTATTCAGCTGGAGCATTTCCAAACAGGGGGAAAAAAATAGCATAGCATACACAAAGTCTCCGTTTGAAGAGAAAGAGGATAGACAGTGCTTGGGAAATGGCAGCAGGGAGTCTGCCAGGACAGATTCTGCAGTGCAAGGCTATGCAGCTTTTGATTTTTGTGGGTTCTCACCTCACTTGCTTTTGACATTGCAAGCTTGGTGAATGCTTTTTAGGGCAACAATGTGGACGAGTAATGCTGTACCTGCAGCCCTGTGGAGGACCCGCTCTGCTGAGATTTGAGCCTGCTGTCTTCTCCAAAGTGGCTTTCCCTAAGGTCCTACAGAATCCACCTCTGGATTATGCAGCCACTCACACTGGATCACATATCCCTCTCCGAATATGGTTCATGCTGCCTGCCCTGGTACCCATTGCATCGATTCTTTGTTGGTGGGAGACTTTCAAAGCAGGAACAGGTCATTCAGGCATGTGTGATTCTCTCAGCCTATCCAAACCTCACCCTAGAAAATAGGGTTGGTGTCTCACCTCTGTGTCACCCCAGGACCAGAAACCCCCCTGCACCCCTGCACATAACACCTGACCTCATTTGCATACCGGTTCCTTTATTTTCTGTGAATGTTTAGCTTCCTGGTTGCAGCCTATCCCCCTGGGCCAGATCTAGCCTTTTATTTGACATCTGGCCAAAACTGACATCCAATCAGATTTCATGTAACATTCAAACCCATGTTCTTGGTAATGCTAGTGCCAAGGGGTAAGCATCCCTTTTAGACAAGGTCGGGCCTCCCTGCCCAGTACAGAGCTACCATCACTTGCCTATCAGGCTCCTATAACATCTGAAAGGGCTGAAAAGTATCCAGTCTTTAAGGGTGGGGACAGCAGCTCATGTGCCTACCTCCCTTTTTATTACTAATACATTTACTCTTTCCCAGTAAATGTATTAGTAATAAATACATTTATTACTTGTGTATGCAACATAGGCTTATGCCTTGTGTATACAACATAGGCTTAAAATTTTAAAGTCACATCATCTGTTTGATGCTTGCTCAGGCTCAGCTTCCCTGATGCATTGTCAGTCGCCTTGACTGTATGCTTTGTGTCCTGAGAAGAAAAACATACTGACAGGAAGGAGGCTCTGGCAATGAGTTCCACCAGAACTGGGGCCATGGCCTGGGTGTCTTTCCTTTGCTTAAAATAAAGGAAGACTGAGCAAGCCTCTGGCGTGTGTCATGACAGCTGTCACAGGGCTCATCTAGGAATCCATTTTTTTAGCTGTCATGTACAATCCATTCATTCATCCATTCATTCATCCATTCATTCATCCATTCATTCATTCATTCGTTCTTCCTTTCATTCACTTGATTAGTAATTCTGTCAATATTATTGTGCTTGATAGGCACACATTCTGAAGAAAAATAATGATGAGGACAACAGCCCAAGCTTCCAACCTCATGGTACTTATAATTGAGAGGGTTCTTTTACTTTTTTATTTTTTGTCCCACAGAAGCCAGAAATGAAGTTCATGACCAATTTTAGAGACCTCAATAACTTTACATAACAGTTGTTAATAATAATATTGATATAATATTAAATATATAATCAAAATTGAATAACCAGTGTAAGGCACCAAGTGATCCTGACTAAGAAGCATTCATGCTAGCGGAGGAAATAGCTCAGGCAGTTCGTAAAGCCTGTGCTGAGCAGCCGCAAGGAAGAACAACCTGGAAAGGCACTGGCCCTTTAAGTGAACACATTGTTGTTCTGTCATTTCTAGAGGAGAAGAAAACCAGAGGACGTAGACATTTCATGTTAGGAACTTGATTAGAAAATGTGAAGTAGACACGCCATGGCATGCTACACACACACACACACACGCACGCACACGCACACGCACACGCACACTCACATAGTCAATGGAGACCTATTCACTTGGAAAGATGGTTGAACTGTGCCTCAAAGGTGGTTGGGAAGTTATGTTTATAGTGTGGTCCCCACATAAAAGGGAATCAGTTTGAGGACACATGAAAGTGTAAGGACATGGTTCAGTAAACGACTGCACCAGGTTAGGAAGATGGATGCCTTGGGCTACCCTGCCATTCATTGTGTTCCTTCTCTATATTTTCCTACTTTTAAAAATGTGTACTCTTTGTGTAACAATCTTTATGTTTTTAAACATGCCACGGTGTTATTGAGTTGGTATGAGCCTCCCAAGCATTTGTATGGCACTGTAACCTCTCATGAATTAACATTTCTTCCCACGGGATATTATAAAACTCATCTTGGACTTGAGTTTTAGGCCAGCCTCATCTATGAAAGTGTTCAGGTTATAACCCGAGGGAAGTCACTTAAACTTGCCTGGCCTTGGCACTGCGAGATGGCTCGATGAGCTGAACTCTGAGGTCCCCTGAAGCTCTAATATGCTATGCACTCTTGTGTATTCATTTTCTCCTTTGGAGACAGCCTAAAACCATTTCCAGTCCACGGAAGGCGGAGTTGAGAATGTGAAATTATTTTGGCCTATAAAGAAGCATGGATAAACACCTGTCTAACCCATTTTAAGAAGTAATAACAACGTCTGTAAACCATTTTGCAGAATGTTGATGAATCTCTCCCTGGAGGCTCTGAATTTTACTAGTTATTGTAATTTTCATGCCAGTATTTGGGTGAAGATTTGCAACTGCAATGCTTGTCGAGTCTGTATCTGCTATTGTGTTGCAGAAGCAAACACAACAAAATGACCCAGAAAAGGAAAATGAAGATGCCTCAGTTACTCTCTCCCTATCTGAGTCTGTGGAAATTCGTCATTCCCAGGGTAGCTGAAGTGGGCTGTGCTTGCCCTCAGACCTGATGCAGCACCTCACAGGTCCCACTGTCCTGAATGTTCTTTTCCTCCAGGAAGCAAAAACTGAAGTGGGGCTTGCCAGTTCCTGTATCTTGCAAAATAATTTTAATATTGCCGAGCAAAAGTTCCAACTCAGGGTGGGCAACAGTAAGCCAGGCTTGACGTGCAACAGTTCACCAGTGATGAGAGAAGAGGGTTAGTGACCTGCTACCTACACAGGTAGAGCATGTTGACCGTGAATGGACCGTGGTCCTTCCAATGCATGGGAAGACGAGATAAGATGAAACGATGTGTTTAGGGATTGAACATTTCTGAGCTAAAAATTGCTTGCAACTAACGTCTGAGAAATGAAATGGAAGTGAATTCATTTTGTTTTTTCTTATTTCAAATCAGAGCACTGAGAGAAATTTAAAACCTTTTTGATTCGAGCTCATTTCAAATGTATACCATTCATATTTACATAAAAGAAGCATCACTGTGAGGAGAATTTCTGTTGAAAGCTGAATTGCAAACCTGAGCACCAGAGTGATTTCCAGCAAAACTGGATGGGTATCACTATCTCCTCCCCAGACCAAAATGGAAACCCAGAGATCTCAAGGGCAGAAAAATGGCCCAGTCACTAAAACACTTGCCTTGTAAACACGAGGAACTGAGCATGATCCTTTAGAATATCGATTAAGAAATACCAACAGGCTGCTGGGTGTTGGTGGTGCACACCTTTAACCCCAGCACTTGGGAGGCAGAGTCAGGCAGATCTCTGTGAGTTTGAGGCCAGCCTAGTCTACAGAGCTAGTTCCAGGACAAACTCCAAAGATACACAGAGAAACCCTGTCTTGAAAAACAAACAAACAAAGCAAGGTGTGTTACCATATACCATTGTAATTCTAGCATGGGAGGCAGGGACAATGAGATCTCTGGGACCTGCCAGACAGCCCAGCTTGTGAATTCCACGTCATGATAGACTCTGTTTCAAAACACAAGGCAGACAGAACCTGAGGAATGACCGTTGATGTCCTCTGTGCTCCACTCACACACCTACACACACACATATACATATGTGTGTGAGCACACACAGTGACACAAGAGATATTTGCTATCTAGCCAATGAGGACCTGAAATGATATGTTCTTTTGGTGAATGGGCCTCTTTCTAGAATCTTCCTATGCCATTCTCTAGTCACTTTACTCCAACCATATTCTACCATTTACCAAGCATTCCCTGTTTGCTCTTATTCAGGACACTTATTTAGCTCCCCATATGTTTCCTATCATCCAAGATCCTCGTTTCAAATCCTGTTTTCACTCCAAAAATAACCTCTGGTTTTCACACTAATGCCAGCCATGGCCTGCACATGGCCTCTGAAACATGCCTTTTTGTTGAATTTCTCTTTTCTGCCGTATGACTCCTTGGGATCCAACTGAGGTCTTCAGCCTTGGTGGCAAGCACCGTCTCTCCGAGTCATCTCCGTATCTACCACAGGTTGTCCTCTGACTTTCAACGTGTACACTATATGGTGGCTCACACATGCCACCCCTCCCAGGTTCATTCTTTCCTCTCCTCCTCTCCCCTCCCCTCCCTTCCCTCTCCTCCCCTCCCTCCCCCTCCTCTCCCCTCCCCTTCTTTCCCCTTGTCTCTCTCCTCTCCTCTCCTCTCCTCTCCTCTCCTCTCCTCTCCTCTCCTCTCCTCCTCTCCTCTCCTCTTCTCTGTGACAATCCCAGAACGTTTGTTGAAGAGACTATTCTTTTACTCCTGTACCTTCCTGGTGATTTTATCAAACGCAGTTGACTACACTGTTTGGTCAATACTGAGCTCTCCAACATTATTCTGCTGTGCTGTGTCTCCACTCTTCCTGGCATGCCATACTGTATTAATGACTATAGCTTTGTAATGTAATTTAAAACCAAGACCCACAATATCACCTAGTTTGTTTTGCTTTCTCAGAATTCTTTAGGGAGTTTTGGACTCTTTTCATAGGAATGTGAGTGTTGTTTTTGTTTTTGTGGGTTTTTTTTCCATTTCTATAAAGAATGACACTAGGATTCTGATTCTGAATATGGCTTTTGTAGTGAACACACTTTAACAACATTAATTCTTTCACTCTATGGGTTTGAGATATTTCCTCACTAATTTACATCTTCTCCCTCAGTTTCTTTCACTCACTCATGTCTTACAGTTCTCAATATGGAGACTGTGCCCTTATTTAAAAATTCATTCTTAATTGCTTTATTAGTTAAGTTTCTATGAGCTGGGCTGATCCTTAATTTTTTTTCAGTTAGTGTGTTCTTCGCATTTAAAAATTCTACTGAGTCTGTCTGTTGATTTTGTATCCTGACATTTTACTGAATGCACTTAGTAGTAAGTTGTTTTGTAAAGTGTATTTTTACGTGTAGGGTCATATCACCTATAAGACTCTCTCTCTCTCTCTCTCTCTCTCTCTCTCTGCTCTTTCTCAGTTCTGCTGTTCTTGCGGGTGCCTACAGTGTTAAGCTGAATAGCCTCGCAGAGAAGGCTCTATGCCAAGTGACATCATTTAGGAACTCAGATTTTCACATCTTGACTAAATGACTCCTTCCTCAGTCACAGTCCAGAGTTACTAATCTCCTAGTAATGAACACTGCTTTTATCCACTGGGACTTGAGATGCTTTTTTTTTAATTTCAGAGCACAGTGACAGCTTTTCAGGTCATTTTCAACCTAATTATATATGGATTACCTACATGCAGTTCTCAGAGAGAGAGAGAGAGAGAGAGAGAGAGAGAGAGAGGAGAGAGAGAGAGAGAGAGAGAGAGAGAGGTGGCCAGCTGAAGGCAGAGTCATCCTAAAGACACAGGAACTGTTAGATTTGTATCAAGCATGAATTCTCTGTAGTCACACCAGATAAGTGGGTGAACCCACCAGGTGTGAGAGAGAGAAAGCAGAGAAGTGGTGGCCAGTGTCCTCTGGGAATGATCTATGAGAAGAGGCGCCATTCTAAAGATGAGCCAGCAGAGAAAATTCCACCAATCCAAGCTTCCTTGGAACCCTGTGTGAAAACTCTTGGGGACACCTTCCCAGTGAGTGAACGTGGTGGTGGCCCCGAAGCTGCACACACCTTGCAGTGATCATTCACTCTCTGCTTAAAGTGGGAAATGGAAGTTTGACAAAGTCATTTGCACTAGTCAGAATCTCATGCAAAGCAATTGGCTCTGAGCTATTAGCACAGCAGATTTCTCGGTCCATTAAGAGTGTGATGTAGGAGGTGGCCTCTCGTTGCTTCTCTGCATCTCCGTCTCCAGACATGCTGCCCTTTCTGGGTCTTCAGTCTGTTTCTCTGATTGCTTTTTAAGTGTCTCTCAGGAAAGTTTTCCCTCAATTTGGTACTCACTCTTCCAAGCCCTTAGCTGCTATCCCTCTCTCCATGATCCCCAGTTGCTGCTTTTTGACACACCACCTCTGAGAAACCACATTGGATGGAGAACTCCCTGTATAAGCTATTAGCTACTCTTCACTCTTGTCTCAGCTCTTTGGATTCTTCCTTTATATTCTTGCAGCTATATTTCATGTATTCACTCTTCTCTCAATGGATGCCAAAATATGCAGCTGCTTCCTCCTCAATATTGTGAAGATCTGCCCTCTTTATCTGTCAAAGTTATAAAAAGACTCTCACTTCCGAATCTCAGTTAACCATGTAGAGGATGATGGAGTCTCTCAGCAACTACAGTTTGAGCTCTTGGAATATTTCCTCCTAACTGGTGCAGTGCTAACTTCTGTGTCTCAATCAGCCTAGGGGCAGAAGAGGCACTCTATCATTTCTGTCACCTCTGTGCCACTAAGCAGGGTGTCTTGTCAAGGATGCTGCAGTGGGTAGTTACAGTTAGCACACTGCCCGGCTCCAACCAAATCCTCCTTCATATTAGAGCCACTGAGAGTTATTTCTATGAGAAAAACATCCTATCCTCCAATTCTCATTCATTGTGACCAATAAAATAGAGAAGCCAGCCTGTCTTGGGTGAGTAGAAAGGGAAAAGGAAGAAGAGAGGGAAGAAAAGAATGAGAAAAGGTGATCCCCTCTTTTTATCAACTCCTTCACATCCAAGAAGAAATGTCACTTATCCCCTGGTCTTGTGGATGAAGATTTGGTATCCCATGCCCTTCAGTTAGGGGCCAATGTGTGAACTGCATGTTCTTAGGGTCTCATTTCACTTTCTCTTTGTTAACGAAGCCTCTGCGTGAGAGGGGATGATGCATCGTTCCCAGGGTCTTCTGTGCATTAGTAGAGAGTATCTGCTCTATCAATTTGAAGTTGTTAGTGTGTATGGTTTAGGGGAGGGGTGTGTAGGATCTGATTTGGCCTTAACTGGAAGCCATGTTGTTTAATAAAGTCTTACTATTACCAGCCAGGTAACTCTTTTTAGTCTCTGAATCTGTTGATTTGGGGGCTCAGAAGAGAGAAAGAGAGAGAGTGATGACCAGCTCAAGGGCATGACTTTTGTCTTTGTTTATTAATTTATATAACTACATATGACAATATTCATCTATATTTCCATAGCTAACTCTTTCCTGCTATGTATTCTTGTATCAATCCTAAAAATATAAAAGTGCTTAAAGCTATCCTATTTCCATATGATGGCCATTCTATGAGAAGGAGAGAATGGTGGGTGTGGAAAGACTCATAAGTAAGCTTTATTCTGTATATGGGAAAACAGATACAAGATAGCAAAGCAAGTGCCAGAGGTGAGACCACATTACTAAGACATGAGATAAGCCATCATAATGACCCTGCCACATTACCGACACAGGAGACCAGCCTGTCTCCCTTCCTTTGTGTTATATGTTACTAAACACCTAATTCCCTTCCCTGTTCACTGTTATTGTAGTCATTCCTCAGTATCCATAAGGGGTTGATTTCAGAACATTCTGCCACAAACAAAATCTTCAAATTTTTTAAAAAATAGTGCTTTTGTGTATAACCTAGACACATCCTTGCACAGATTATATGTCACCTGTGAATAACTTGGAATACCTAGTACAGCATGAATGCTCTGTACATAGCTGCAGCCTAAGGAATTAAGACAAGAAAGAATGTATGCATGTTCACTACAGGTGTATTTGTTTTTTAAAGATTTTTTTTTTTTTAAATCTGAGACTGGTTGAATTTGTGGATGAAGGAGCTACAGAGTGTTGACTATAGGCCAATGCTTATTGAAAGGCTTGGGGGGGGGAGAGGCAAGCTGAGTGTTTATATTATTCCAGAAGAGAAAAATTTATAAGAAATATTCCATGGCCTTGGAAAAGGCATAACTTTTTCATTATATCTGAGAGATGGATGGATGGATGGATGGACGGACAGATGGACTGGGGAGAGGGAGGCAGATATATGATAAACACTTAACTTTTCTGGCTTTATTTCTTTAAATTAAGCTACTTTCTTTCTCATTTTATGTTTTTTTCCCCCAGCATTCCATTCATCCTCTCCTGCCTGCCACCAATTCCTCCTTAGTTTGGGTCTGTCTGGTTTATTTAAATGCCTCTTTACATCTCATTAACTAATTTTATGCATGGAGAAAAAATCATTTTTTTCTCAACTTCAGTTCTCTTCATTTCAAAATCAAGCCATTAAATGAAGCCTCTAAAACCCACTTTAGCTCAAACTATGAACAAATCAGGGCGACTTATTGGTGGGGAGTGGGGGTACAGATGTTTTAAATAATTAATTCAACAACACCACAGTTAATGATAGGGAAACTTGTTAGAAAATGTTGTCAGAGACCTCCAAGGGAACACCCCAAGAGTGAAGAAAGTGTCAGGCACCATGTGAGGCTTCAATGTGGAAAGAACATTTTGTTTCTACTAATGTGGTGGCTGGCATGGAAGTTCACCTGATGCCCCTCACTCTTGCTGAAGTTGCCCCTCTGAGAGGAAACAGTGTGGGGATGAACAGAGCTAACCTCCATGTTAGGAGTCTTTAAGTTTTAGCTCAGGGGTTCTTTGTAAAGATAAATGCAAGTTCTTCTTGATTTCTTCCATCAATTATGTGGATCTTTGACCACAAGGAGGGGTGATACTCTACAGGCTCTGCTAGCATTGGGGGCCCCCCAGACTCATGGTACTGAGAGGGAGTTCCACATAGCAGTAGTCTCCAAAGTAAAACTGTAGCTTGAAGTAGGACCATTGTGAAGCTTGTCTCACCACAGTCCTAAAGCTTGATTAGTCCCCACAGTGATAGTGAGCAGGATAGATTAATTAATGCATGTAAGAATCCTGATGGTATCCAAGAGATGCCTTGGTGGGGTCTATGAGACTGGCTTTCCTCAGTCAGGCAATACTATGAGAGTCAGTGCAGTCTAGACGATCTCCTGACTTTTTGTTCTTCTTGTCTGTGTGGTGTATCTTCTCCAAGCAGAGTTTTCAAGGCTTCTTTACCAACTTGTTTCTGCCGTTAAGCTAGTCAACTCGATTTGGTTTACATTGTAGCTCTCTGGGAGTAGGAACTGGAAGCTTCCATTAGAAAAGCTTAGACTTAGACATTTGGGAAGACTGGAAAATTGTGTGTGTGTGTGTGTGTGTGTGTGTGTGTGTGTGTGTGTGTGTGTGTTAGAGGGCCTTTTCCTGTCTGAAGGAAAGTTTTTCTGTTTCTGCCTTGAACATCAGAATTTTAGGGTAAGCACTTTTTTTTCCCCCACAGTGGGTCCATCATGCATCACCAGGTTTTAAGGACCTCTCTGTGGAGCAGAGATAACATTCAGACATACTGAGGCACCATGACCC
The DNA here is from genome assembly GCA_030556225.1 of Cricetiscus sungorus. NCBI lineage: Eukaryota > Metazoa > Chordata > Mammalia > Rodentia > Cricetidae > Cricetiscus > Cricetiscus sungorus. Next base: position 41,045,705 of record JANBXA010000328.1, on the reverse strand, counting down.
ATTCTTATCCTTGATGTGTTGTCTTCATTATTAACATGTAAAGGCTGAAGTGAGTTTTGCCTGATTGTGTTTGGCTCAGGGACAATCACAGAGTGCTAATACAATGCAGTTTTTGATGGAGATGCAAAGTTTTAGGAGGATGGTGGTTGTGACAGATTATCACAAATCAATTTTGACTTTAATATAATACACACTACTTGTGGAGAGCATTGCTCCCATGTAATTTCAATCGCATTTGCAAGGGGATCATACTTAGCAATGGCAGACACTTGGAAAATACAACACACACACACACACACACATAGAGAGAGAGACAGAGAGAGAGAGAGAGAGAGAGAGAGAGAGAGAGAGAGAGAGAGAGAGAGAGAGAGAGTCCTGGATCTGCATCCCTGAGCTGGACAGATGTGAAATGTAGATTATGTAGATTAAGGGTCTTTTGTCTCCTATTGACTTAGGCCCAGTTCTTTAGAGTCTAGGCTTTTTATCCTCCCTCGGCCAAAGTCTATTTCTTGGAAAGCATTCACAGGCTCTGGATTAAGTGACAGGAAAAATTAAATGACAGCCTTACTTGTATAAAGTTGTTTACAGTTTTAAAAGGGAACAAAGTCCCTGCCTATTGTGAATCAAAGGTATAGGAGTCTAATTGTGCAATGTCACATTTAAGAAGTCAGGAAGGAGACAGGAAGCTATATTCACAAACCACAGAGTGACTCACTTAGGGAGCCGAGATCAGAGCGTCATGCCCAGTTCAGAGTGTGTATTAAAGCATGTTCAAGTATTGATTAAGATCAGACCAGTATAGCATATGCCCCAAGTGAAATTATACAGATTGTATCTGTGCAAAATTCAGTGTTCTTATGGGAACTTTGGAATTGTCCATAAAACTCAAGAGAAGACACCCTACCTAAAGAGAGCTTGCTGGCTCTTGAGGAAAAATTTTTAAATCAAATCTTCTTCAAATGAGTACTGTTCTTGCTGAAAATGTGCACACTTGGTGGAACTCTATTGAATGAATAGAAGTAAGCAAAGAGAATGTACATTGGGAAAGCTATCAATTGTCAGCTGTTTGCACATTAAAATAGGGAGAAGTATAAATATATGCCCAATTCTTTACATTCTACCGCCTTGAAGAAAGTTTCTACTATTTCAACATGAAGGTACTTGTATGATCTACAACTTTAGGAAATTTCTCTTGAAGCTATTGGTACTTCCAAAAAGTCAGTAGTCTGCAGCACTCTGTGCAGAAGGTATATTGTGACAGGACAGAGATGCCACAATCTCCCCCAGAGAATGGAAAGGCTGACGTGCTGTGTTCTTCAACATTCAGTACTTCATTCCCTCATTCTTTATGGCTCGCCTGATGAGCCCCCAAACAGTGCTGATGGATGAGTAAGTCTCTTACCCTGACTCCAATGGTCCATCAAGGTTAGATATGCTCGATGTTACTGTCTTTTTAGTGGTTTTGTGTTTGCTTCACTTTCCCCCCATCTTTTATGCATGCTTCCATGTGACACTTATTGATATCACTGTTGCTAAGTTTGGGCATCCTTCCAGAGAAGCTTGGATATGCTCTTACTTTTCTGTCCAATAAATTCATCTGTTAAGCATTGGGAGAAGAATTCTGGAAACTCCATCACTAGCTGGCAACCATCACATTTCTTAGGAGAAGAAAAATCTTCAATCTAGTTGAAACCATATTTCATATGTTGGAATGAGTTTAGGATAAAAATACATTGCACATTTGGGCACGGACCTTGATTTTTCAACATACATCTTTCATGTGTTAGGGACTGGTGATGCACATTTCCCTTCCTGGGGAATCTGCCTTTTCTTAGGGCATTAAATTGCCTCTCAGATGAGTAACATACTACCACCTTGAATGGATGAGCTAATTAGCAACGACAAAATGTACTGTGTGACATTGAGAAGAAAGGGGAAATTAAAGTCTTATTTCATTCATGTATTTTATGTTTACAAAACAGGAAAAGTGGCTTCCTTTGTCTAGCTGATAGTTCAGAATGGAAAAGTAGGTGTGTTTTGCTTTGGGGCAGGGAAGTACAGCTACAGCTCTATGGGAGGTATTCCACACCAACAAATAGCTCTTGCATCATGTAATGTGTAAGCCTCTGTGGTTTGTCTTGGTTCTTGCTCAGGTCTTTTAGTTTTCCTGTGTCCACCATTATTAGTCTAATTTATTCTGGAAGTTACTACCATAAGACAGTTTCTTAACTTGAGGAACTCCAATTCCTGTTTGTTCTTTCTACACTTCCCTTTCCTAGCTCAGGGTTCTCCAAGTGAGAGCCCCACATTGGCAGCAATGCTGGAGTCTGTTAGAGATGCCCAGGTGTATGTGTGTTGGGGGTGACTCCGGAGAGCTATGGGCCAAAACACTCTGGGATGAGGCAGCAATCTGTGTTTTGAGCAGCGCTCCGGGTGGCTCTCATTGATACTGAAAGAGGATCAAAGACTGTTCTTTGGCCTTAGTTCAAAATTGTAAAGAAGAAACTACAGAGCAGAGACAACCAGTCAACCAGTGATAGAGCCTTGATCCTGAAGGTCAGCAATGAAGCCACTGACCACCAGGATTCCCCCATTCTATTTATGCTACCAAATCTTGTTTTACTCAGAAAACCTGAGATTTGTGACAGGACTCTTCATTGCTTTGGAAATTTCATTTTCTTTTTTTGCATATGTATATGATTAAATTTTAAACAAAAGGGTCACCATAGATTTGAGACATGTCAACATTTTTTATTGAAAGACTTTACTATTGTTGTTGACACTATGGTGGGAGGGAGTTTTGAGGACCAATGTATGTATTACCTAAGATTATGATTTAGAGTACTTATTTTATGCTAGACAGGTGAAATGAAATGGAAACATTCATCTATTGCTTACATAAGTAATTATAATTAAGCAATAAGTGATCATTGTAAAAAGTGGTTATCTAATAATATCAAAAGAATATGGAGAGAAGTGAAAGCATAGAATGGTGTTTATGCTAAAACATAATCTTCTATAAGGGAAACCCAAGAAAAAAAATACAAGATGGAATTGCGGATGGAAATACATGATGTCACAATGAAACTGAAGACATATTTGTTTGCACATAACTTATGACTATAAAATGTTACCAATTAAGAGTTTATGGCCCAGCAGAAGAGATAGGTTGTTGTTTCCTTAGAATTCAAAACAGGAGTAAACTAATCATGACAGTGATGATGGTGGTGGGAAAATGTTGCAAAGAATCGTAGTAGCTGAATTTTCTAAGGGTAAGAAGTCATCTCTTAAACTAAAAAGAATAGAGGCTTCATAGCATGCAATATTGAGAGGTTGAATTGAGAATGGAATTGGGGAAATGCTGAGCCATTTGGGGATCTGGTCAGAATGAAGCTGTAAAAATGACTAATGGCCCATACCATGGCCAGGAAGTGAGATCGATCCTGAAGGTGTTATTTACATTCCGAAGGACCAGTGTTAGTTTCAGTGTCCTGTTATAACTCTTACCAGCAAGAGTCCATCATTTGCTGATCTTAATAATAACAAACTGTGTTCTGACTTGTGTCCCCATTTTCAATTCACCGTACACAGGGCTTTTAGACCCCACTGTTACTAAGGAATCAAGTGAGGGAGGGCTAAGGGGTGGGACTATTGCTTTGACAAGGAGAGCCACAGTCTTCCTTCCTCTCTCAGGCCCCTGATGACAGAGAGGGTCACCATCCATGAGTCAGAAAGTGAGTACTCACCAGAAGCAGAACCCTGACAGAACCTTGAGCTTGGACTTTCCAACCTTCAGAAACAGAGAAAATAAACCCCTGTTATTTCCAGCACCCAACCTAGGGTACTTCCTTTGTTCTGATAGCCAGAGTGATTCAGGCAGAGTGCTGCTAACATCTGGATTGGAATAATCATTTGTCATGGGGGCTTCCATATACTGCAAGATACTTACTGTCTCCAGTATGCAACTATGAAATGCCAGTAGGATTATTTTGAGTTATGACATTTCCCCTCACATTTCTCAATGTACCTTAAGGTGGACCAGTACTTTCTGTCCCAGTAGAAGGTGCAAAAATAAGCCTGTAAGCAGATCACAACTAAAATGGGATTCACCTTTGTTTCCCTTGGTGTCTTAGTGACTGTGAAGAAAGAATTTCACCCCCTGTGGGTCAGGCTTGTGCTACAAATAAACGACAACCCAACCTTCTCACTGAGAAGCTACAGAACTGGAAATGGATCTTTGTAGGAAACAAGATCTCTTGTCTTGTTACCCATTGACTAATAGTGCACCACGCATTGTTGATAAAAACAAGAAACACCATCATGGTGTCACTCAAACATAAATTCAAAGCCTGTCTAAGCTACACGGGGAGACACAGTCTCAAGTGCCAAGGCTTAATGTGTACCTCAACAGAAAAGTAGTTGCTCAGCATGTACAAGGGTATGGGTTCTATCCCAGCAGGGCTTATATCCTGAGGGAAAAAATACAAAAAAAAATCACCTAAGAAACTTCTGGTTAGTACTGGTCAAATCATAAAGTCTGAAACTCTTTATATATCTGCTAACTACCTAGGAGAAAGTAATTCTTGTATTTTAGAATAATGAGTTTGGCAGATATGTGATGAACTTGGATGAGCAATTGTCTGAGGAACCTGGCTTCTCACTTTGAAATAGCCCTGTTAAACACTGGACACTCACTGGAGTTCTTCCCACTCCCCAAATGCTGGCTGTATTCTTTATTTGGAATTTCCAGATAGTATATGCCTTGGCTTGTACTGGGACCAGAAGGTTAGGAAATATTTTGGAACATCAGTGAATCCCATCTCTCTATAGGGGATCATTGGGTATCTATAACCTCCATGTCATGACTAAGAAAGAGATTTCAACATAAATACCCTTGAAAGGCTTTCAATGTTGCCCTGAAATTTCAAATTCATTAAGCTCGCCTAGAAAAGGTGAAGGAAGAAAGATATTTGCTTAGCCTCTTTGAAGGTAAACAGGAAAACTAGCTCTCTTAGTGTTGTTAGAGCACAGGATATGAAATTATTTCTTCGGCCTTGGATGAGCATCCCAAGCAAAGAAAGCATAAATTATCTTAATTTCTCCTTAAAAATAAAGAACAGAAGAAGTAATTTTGGAAAAAAAAATGAAGCAAAATACACCAGCAGGTGGGTAAAGGCTAAAGGTAACACAAAGGCCAGTTATCATAGAGATGATATCATGGAAAAGTGAAGTCAGAGATTCATTGACAGTGGGGTAATGTGGACACAGATTTCTAAGAATCCATGAAAGAACCCAAAGGAGATCAGAACACATGCACATGCACACATGTGCATACACACAGGGCAAGTTCATGTCGAACACACACACACACGAACACACACATACATGAACAACACGGACACACATGAACACACACACATGAACACACACACATGAACACACACACACACAGGAGGAAGCCGTTTCCTCATCTCTTCTCTTTCCCACTTCTTCCACCTGAGAGATCTGGAAACAGATCAATCAATAACAGCACACAAACATAAAGACAAAAATGTAAGTACTTGGTATAATACAAAGGATTGTGTGGCAAGAGTCATAGCACACAAAGAATATTTTGAAGATCAAGAACACTAACAGAGGTGGATGGGAACATTGCTTAGTGGTAAAAAGATTATATCATCTAGAAGACATAGCAGTCTTCTCCTGGGCATGCACCTGCTGAGAAAGCTTCAAAATAAGAAGCCAAGATGTAAGAGAATGGATAGAAAAATGTTTAAGAAACTGTATATTTGAAAAGTTTAGCACCTCTCTGAGTAATTGATTGAACAAACAGACAAAACAGAAATGATACAAAAAGGATAAACTTTAATTACTATTAATAATTACATTAATTATAATAAAGTGTTTGGAGAATGGCTCCGGCATCTTATTGACTAGCTCTCTCAATGATTAACACATTTCTATTAATCTAGGTATCTCCACATAGTCTTATCTTCCCAGCCTTCTTCTAGTCTGGTAGCCTTGTCTATATGTCTGCCTGACTACATCCTGCCTGCCTATTGGCCAAAACAACTTTATTCATCAATCAATAAAAGAAACATATATTCACAGCATACAGAAGGGCATCACCCATCAGCAGAGACACAGACAGAGGTATTTTCAATTATTTGCACTTTGATGTATTTTTCCATGTGGAAAGCAATGTGTGCTGTGCTCCCCGGGGCTGTGCCAGGCACAGACATGCTGCAGACATGCTTGCTATAGGGTCTCTTAGTGAAGAGCCAGGCAGAGGGGGAAAGGCTCTGACTTTCACTTCTGTCTGCATTTATCAGTTGTCCAGGCACACAAAGGTGAAGAACAATGGACTCTATACCATTTGATGGAGAACACCAATGGCTAGAGATATCAGTGGGTCTCTGCTGGCAAGCCTGGAGCCCTAGCTCAGCTGAGGCAAAGCTGGCAATGAGGCCTGCTGTTCATTCCACTGGGATTTTCATAGGCAATAGTGCAAGTGATGAATGATGGAAACTCACCATGGGGCACAGAGGGCTACAGTGCCCTGCCTGCCAGAGATCAGTGGCTAGGGAGGCAGTGTAGCAAGCAAAGTGCTTAGCTACCAAGTGTTAGTCCATAAACACGTGGCCCACTTTCTCTTGGGAATCTGTTAATTGGAGGCAGGTGTGGGTGGAGGTTGACTCAGAATAAGCTCCAAAATTTTGCATAACATTTGTAATCTCTTGTCTTTTATTATTATTATTATTATTATTATTATTATTATTATTATTATTATTTAACATGTAAGTTAATGAAGCCTAGAAGTCTTTATGTTGCCTTAATTATTTGTAGTTTGTCTTTTGCTCAAGAGAGGGTTATATATTGGCAGAGTTGTTAAGAAGAAAAGGTTCTACATAAGAAAACATAGGTCAGGGAGAAAAATAGGACAAGCTGTGAGACTTCTGGTTCCAAATGAACAACAGGGGCTTGGAGGGAAGATATAATGAAAGGAAGACACCTTCTCTACTGAGGCAGGAGAGATGGGGCTGAAATGAAGAGGGATTTTACAGGAGGCTAGACTTCCTCACAATAGTTGGATGTTGCGTCATGTTGTTCCCCGCCGGCTGCCGCTGGTCCTGCCGCCATGTGGGCCCACAGCCGCGCCAGCCCCAAATAACACTCAGAGACTCTGTATTTGATACAATCCTGTTGGCCAATTACCATTACTGTTTATGGGCTAGCTCTGCCTTAATTATTAACCCATTTCTACTTATCTAAGTATTTCCACATGGTCGTCTTATCAGGGACCCATGGCGGGCGTCCTCCTTCCTCCCTGGGCTACATCTCGACTCCTCCCTACTACTTCCTCTTTCCTCCTCCTGGCCTCCTAGCCCTGCCTATCTTGTTTCCTATTGGCCACAGGGCTTTATTAACCAGTATGAGAAACATATATACAGAATCACATCTCCCATCAGTCGGAGGCTGTCATCTGCCTAGAGATGATTAGGATAAATAAAAACAATATGAGTAGTGGTCTGAGGAGGGCATCCTTTTGGAGCTGACCAGACAGCTAAGAAAGGCTTGTGCACTTGTGCCAACAGCTCCACTGAAGTTGAAGGTCATGACTAATGACCTTCTCTGTCTTCCTGAGTCTTGTACTCAGGAGCCTCCATTGGGTTTCCTGGACACCCAGTGCTCCCACTCGGACCTTGTTGTGGTCCATTCTTCAATTCTATCTTTCCTCCCACCAATGAATCTCTGGGACCTGAGAAGAGACTCTGCTCTTGCTGGCTATTGTTGGGTCACATCTCCCTTCAAGTGCAAGTGCTATCCAGGGAGAGAGGATCATGAGATGCAGAAGGCTCCCACACCTCAGAAGCCCAGAAAGCTGAAACAGGACCGAGTAGGCCTCCTTCAGGGCTAGATAAATATAAGCATGTCTTGAAACCATGTAGGGATCCCCAGGGGTGCAGATTTTGTAAGTTGTCACCATGATGGAGTGAACTTTTCAGTGATGTAGATGCCTTTGGGTCATCCACACTCCTGTAAGTGAGCCAAATAAATTCACCAAGTTGGTCTGGTGGAACCATTGCTTTGCTCTGCCATTGGTTCCCTATCCAGGCTTGACAGACATGGCTCAAATCTCCCCAGAAGAATGTAATTAAACAATGATTATATCTTTCTGAGTCTACTTCTTCTATTATTTATAGTCCACGGTATAGTGTGTACTCAGTAAATGCTGGCTAGAAATGTATTGGCTATACATATGGTAGTTGTGAACTGTCTTCCACAGCTTTCAGGAGCCAGGGGAGAAAAGGCAGGAGAGATAATGTAAATGATCCAAGGCGATTTGTTGATGTGTAGGGTGGATGTAACAGGAGGCAAATGGTGAGGCTGAGGATGATGTTGACCAGAGCCTTGTTGACAAGATGCTCTAGCTCCAACAGGGTTGGGCTGCGCAGCATGTGAAAGATGGCCCTGGCCCGGAGGAGAAGCCAGTCTGGGGCGAGGCCTTGGGAGGGTAATACTAACAGGAAGTATGAGGGTTGAGACAGGGCTGAGATGTGACCTCTGGCAGGCCCAAATATCCCCCTGGTCCCTGAGCTCCACTTCTAGTGAATTCCTCACAATCCAACAGGCACTCCCAGAGTCCAGGGTGTGGAGAGATTCTAGATAGTAAGTAGATTCTATTTGGAAAACAGTCTTGTGAGACCGAAGGAACAGACATTAGAACTTGGCTGTCAAACCTTGATTCTGACATTAAAAAAACTTTTTACAAAAAAAAAAAAACTTTTATCTAAAGTAATTATTATGGTTTGAATGTAATATGTCCCCTGCAGGCTCATAGCGTTTGAACATTTGGCCCTGAGCTGGGGCACTATTTGGGGATGGTTGTGGAACATTTTGATTATGAGATCTAAGCTTGTAAACAGGGAAAGAGATTATAAGGTTAGTATTTGCCCAGGCCAGTTCCTGGTAAATTCTTTGTCTCTCTCCATCTCTCTCTCTCTCTCTCTCTCTCTCTCTCTCTCTCTCTCTCTCTCTCTCTCTCCTCTCTCTATATGTATGTATATATGATGTGTGTGTTTATGCACATGTGATATGTGAATGTGTAGCATGTGTAGCACATGTGTGTGGAGGCCATATGTAGACAGTGTCTTCCTCAGTCATGATCACTGGCTAGTTCTGATTCCAATATGACTCAACCAGCCACCCCATGTACTCCTGCTGCTGTGAGGAGCTACCCCTGTGGTAAACTGCTCCAGCCATGTCTTCCCTGCCACGATGGACTGTACTCCCTCAGTGTACAAGCAAAGATAAATCTTTCCTTCCCTAAGACACTTATTTCAGGTATTTTATCACAGCAATGAGAAAATAACTTAACACAGTAGTTGAGTGACATTTCACAACCCTATGGTTAGAACTTTTGATTCTTATAGCTTTTGGTCACAAATATCATCCTGAATTTTAATATAGGTACATACTGAAATCATTATTCTCTCATAGAGGTACAGTCCAACAGGTTGACATGTTCCAAATCATTCCCAAACCTTGAGTTCATTAGTTTAGTAATAATTAGAACCCATTTCCGGTGACATCTTAATCAGCAAAATTTATACACTTGCTCTAATGGCTTCTTCATGGCTCAAGTTTGAGGGCACCATTAACCGAATGCATCTCATTCAGATTCCTGAGATGTCTTAGTGTGTGTTCACTTAGCCATCCTATCTATTCTATCCCAAAAGAGTCTATCAGCAGGTTGTAATTCTGACTGCTGTCAGGAAAGACACAGACAAGTTGGAAATGGACCCAAGAAGCCATGGCATATATGCCATGAACAAACCAAGACACTATATTTTAAGGCAGCATTTGTGGTTGTCTCTCTCTCATCATCTTTGATCTATTTCTAAACTGTGCACATTGCAGAAAATAAACAGTAATCCAAATGCTTCTTTAGCATGGAAATACAAATGAAAGTGCTCAGTGGAACGCACTGGGCTCATTTTGTATCTATTTGTAAATTCACTTCAAAGCCTCCTCCTGCCTGTATGCATGTGGCTCTTTGATTTCTCCTTTGAAGTGGTTGTAACGTCTCATTGGCTCTCTCACTAATTGAGGCAGTAAATAAAATCTTTGATCCATGTCCATTTTATATGAGTGTCCCAATTATACATTTTTTAAACCAAAGATTCTTTCACAACACGTAGTTTAAGCTTCACCTAGCACTGGGCAAGAGCCATAGGGAATGTGTGTCTTGAACACATAGAGAACTGCTACAAACTACATATGAATCAGGCCAGTGGGTAGAGTTCATAAGAGTCTTCAGGTAACCATTGGATTGGAAGGAAAATCAGGGTTGGGATGATTGACAGAGATGCTTTGACTCCACAGCTACAACTCTGGAGAACTCAGAAGAGATGAACTAGAACTTACACTGGCTAAGAGGGGGATTGAATCAGAGGAAAACTGTGTTGGGAATCAGCATGGCTTGCTCAGGGTGGTTACCTCTTCAACAAAGCCTGGATGAGAAAAACACCATGGTCAAACTTTATTTGGCATCCACAGCACATTGCAAAATGGATGCCAATGGTTCTTGCATCTAATCACACATTAGAAACAGCTACGAAAATATAAGAAACACTGATTCCAGGGCTCCAGACCAAGGAACCCTGCTGTAATTGTTCTGAAGAGTGGGGAGAGTTCATCGCGTGGTTCTAAAATGAAACAAGTTAGTGAACTGCTGAGCTGGGGAATGTATGTTCTCTGGCTTAATGTAACCCTCCCGGTAGCCCTGCGAGAAGGGAGTTCCATCCTTGTTTTACAGATGAGAGCACAAAGGTTTAGTGAGAACAAGTGATTTCTCTAGAGGGGCTTCTGCGACGCTGGTGAGAAAATTCAAAGAAGGGAAAGCTGTATTAGTGCTGAAGGGTTTGTGGGTAATTTTTAACAGTGACATTATGATTATGGAAATAGATTTCACTCAAGCAGCAAGTGTTTACCAGGTGCCTACTATGCCAGGCTCTGTCCTAGGGACTGAGAATTAAAATGGTGCTTAAAGCAGTCACTAGCCTCCTTCTGATGGCCTCAGGCACATGGGTCTCTTCTGCTTCCTCACAGAAGAAATGTGTAACTAGTGGTGTCACTCAATGGGAGAGGCTAGGTTCTATCCCCAGGACACACACACACACACACACACACACCACACACACACACACACACACACACACACACACACACACACACACACACACACGTTAAATTTGGGGGTGGGGTGAGAGTCCACCCAGGACCTATGGATGCAGCTAGTCCATGTATGAATTCTACAGCTTAGGTGTTTACTAGTTTCCCCGCTTACTGCTGTGATAAAATAACCTGGAACTAGGCAACTTACAGACATCAGGAGTTCACTGCTCATGGGCTCGGAGGCTGGGAAGTCTGAGACCAGAGCACCAACAGACTCCTCATGTGAGGAGGGCTGAGACCCTCTGCTTCACACATGCTGCCTTCTTGCTGAGTCCACTCATTATAGAAGAGGCAAACACATTTTCTGGGACTGCTTTATAAGATCAGTAATCACATTCCAGGAGCTTTTATCCTCATGACCCAATCGCCCACCTTCATCCCCCCCAACTCCCGCCAGACACCTCGTTTCCCAGCATCTTTGAACTGAGGGTTTTAGAATAGGAAGTTGGGGGTTGGAGGCACAGGCAGAATAGCAGCTCCTGCTCAGTAATAATTCTACCAGCCGTTTAGAACTCTATGGTTTCTTTTACATGAAGGGAGCTCAGGGCTGTTAACAGGAACAAGCCTGCACAGGGACAAGCAGAGGATGCTCAGGTTCCCATCCCCAGAAACAGAAGCAAGCAGCTCGGAGCTTGTGAGATCTGTGCTGTGTCAGAGTGTGGGCCTGAACTTCATGAGTGTGTTTGTGTTTATTAACGCCCATGGTGATTTCCACTGCAGTTATTTCTCTGTGTATAAAATTATTTCTCAACTCACTGGATAAAGTGAGACTCTCGTTTTCTCTCCTTTTATAGAAATCGTTTTAGAGATTATAGAGTATATTCACCAAAAAAGGAGTATGTGAATTACATCAGATTAAGGATATTTTTTATAGAAAGAGTCAATTATGCTGGAGCAATGTTACTTTCTAAACAGAGAGCTGAGATGAAGTAGAGCATACATGGCTGGTTTTAGTAGCTAATGTCTGGCTCATTCCAAATACACACTGCATTTGACATCTCTCGTCCTCTCCGTTTTTTGTCTCTCTCTCTCCCCCTACTATTCCCCTCCCCCGACTTTTTCTGTGTATGTGTTGTGTGTGTTTGGGAGCCCCACCCACTCATGCATTTTTAGGAAAGTCTCTGGATAAACCCTGAAATAAGCTCTATTGTGGTCAAAGAGAAAGCAGATCCAGGGATCTGCCTGTGGGAGTTTGGTTTTTCTCCTCTGTATTGTGTGGCCTCCTGTTGGAATTACTCTGCATGGACCCATAATCCAATTGCAGCCCATTGTTATTAGTGTCGAGGATAATTATACCATGCATGTTGACGGTTTTCCAGTCTTTGGAGGGCTTTCCCCTGCATTACTCCTTATAATTTGCTCCACAAATACAAGTGTGAAGCAAGACAAGAATAATTTCCCATGTCCTTACAAAGGAAAGCTGCTGAAACTCACTACAAATCACATGGCTGATAGAATAGTGGAACCAAAATGAGGGCTCAAGGTTTGTGATTCCTAACCCCGGGACTCTGCAGCTGACCTATCTAATACTGAACTAGCATCTACATGACCACGCATGTCTGTCACAATCTGTAATGATCCTGCTGCATACATAAATAGAAATCATATGGGACAATGAACATGGGGCAAAAATAAGAGACCAGAAGGAAGTGTGTAGTTGGGATGTCTTCCTGTTGAGAGGCTGAGTGATGGACAGAAGCAGAGCTCTAGAATGATAATCTTTATCAAGCATCATGGGTGGTAAAGCAGATGTGTTCTGTTGGAAATCTGATGCTGCTGGAAATACTATTCCAACTGGGAAAGTGATGGAAACACACCCAGGGGCTGATTCCCAAGTGATTGGCTTTCTCGGCACTCCAAGTCCAGGCAGGTTGCTGAGGGGCCTGCAGGCAGTCAAGATGCTCTGGGAATCTCCTCATCCTCATGTCCTCCTCCCACCCACCTACCTCTCCATTGTTGGCTCCTGAGAGCACACACTTCTTCCCTGCACCTTCTTCTTTCTGATGATCCAAATAGAAGATGTGTCAAGGCCAGGGAACAAGCAAAATCTGTATTCACAAAAGTTTGATGGCTTTGCCAGTGCCACACAGTATTGAAAAACAAAAAAAAAAAAATTACGGCAAATGAGCAATGACTTGGGGGACATGTTTTCTTTTCTTGTTTTATCTTTTCTTTTTAAAGCAACTAGTGTGGTATGCTACTTAATTAGTATATGGCTTTTTGTAGCTTGCTGCCGGTGTGTTGAAAGCCTGCTAAAGGCTTGGCCATGTAGAATGATATTTCCAAACGTCAGTTTTGTGTTCATGTAATTACTTACAAAGTCCACAAAGGCCCCTGTGGCTCCTGGTGAACTGTATTCATTAATTTTTACCTCATCCTAGAATCTGGTTAGTGTGTTGATTAGATCATGGGAGAAGCAGATGCCACGATAGTCTTAAACATGATAAGACGTATAGTGGAGGGTGGGCTAAAAGCATTATAAAAGACAGCAGATAGGAAACAGAATGTGCAATAAGAACCTTCTATCCAAGATGCAGCTGTGTCAGCTGTGAAAGAGAAGAAAGGAGAAATGAAACCAGTGTTCTGGCTAGTGTTTCTTTGTCAACAAGCTAGAGTCATCTGGGGAAAGGAGCATCAATTGAGAAATGCCTTGTGCTGGATAGTTTTATGTTAACTTGATGCCAGCTAGAGTTATCAGGGAGAAAGGATCATCAATTGAGAAAAAGCCTCCATAAGGTCAGGCTGTAGGCAAGCCTGTAGGGCATTTTCTTAATTAGTGATTAATGGGAGAGGGCCCAGCCTATTACGCCATCCCTGGGCTGGTGGTCCTGGGTTCTATAAGAAAGAAGGCTGAGCAAGCCACTAAGCAACACCCTCCAAGTGGCCTCTGCCTCAGCTCCTGCCTCTGGGTTCCTACCCTGATTGAGTTTCTGTCCTGACTGCCTTCCATGATGAACAGTGATACGGAAGTGTAAGCCAAATAAACACTTTCCTCCCCAACTTGCTTTTTGGTCATGCTGTTTAATCACAACATTAGAGACCCTAAGTCATGACTCTATCAGATTGGCCTATGGGAGGTATTTTCTTGATGGATGATGAATATGGGAGGGCCCACTGTGGTCATTACACCCCTGGGGAGGAAGCTCTGGGTAATATAACAAAGGTAGCTGAGCAATCCAGTAAGCAGAGTTTCTCTATGTCTGGATCTTCCATTCCTGCCTCCAGGTTCCTCAAAAGTCTTGAGCCCTTTTGTGACTTCCCTTAGTGATGGACTGGGACATGGAAGGGTAAGATGAAACAAACCCTTTCCTCCCCAAGTTGCTTAAGGTTACAGAGGGCTCCCATCTGCGGCTTGCCTCCAAGAAGATGCTCTTAGAGGCACTCTGCCTTGGTAGCTGCAATGGTGAGTCCTGTTCCATGCTGTCCTTCTTCATTGTTTGGGGACCAATCATGTGGTTGATAGTCTCAGCCTGAATACTGACTCAGATTCTCCAGTCTGCCATAGCCAGAGACTAGAAACAGTTTCTCTCTTGAACGAAGATCTGAGCTATGCGCTTGCTTAACAGTGGGCAGAAGAACTGCACAGCTTGCTCCCAGCACAGTGTGCTCAGAAAGGCTCAAGTCTCTCTCACAAGAGCAGAGATACAGATTCCTCCATGCATCCATCTGTCCTTCTATTCATCTGTTCAGTTGCTGCAGTTTTAGACGATAGTAGCAAATCTGTTGACATGAGCTCATTCACATGGAACCAAGTCCCTAACCACACCTGGATTGCACAAGCCTGCTGTAGCTCTTGCCTGATTCTCCCGAGTGCTTTGCAATACTGTCAAATCCATGTTCTAACCTCTTTGATTCCATGTTCCAGGCACAGTAAATGATGGTTTATGACAGTGTCCTTGTGTTCAGGGTCAAAACAGCAGCTAAGTTGCCGCAGAGCTGGCCGGCTGACTTGGCTATGTGCCTTCCAATTCTTAAGCCACAGAAGCAGTTTGCTTTCATAGTGGCCCTGGCCTTTGGTAATATTTCCTAACAGCTTCTCTCCAACTTACATGATAACCTGCCATGCATCGTGGAGTTCAGAGAAATCACGAGCATTATTTCAAGAGCACATCATTTTAGAGAACAAAGACGTTAGAAATGTGTAGGGTTTGGCAGGTAATAAAAATAGTTATTATTACTGTTATTATTACTAGCAAATATCTCTGCCAATTAGGATTTAGTACTCCTTTAAACCAGGTATTTGAAAAGTCTTTTCATTTCTTTCATTCCATTACTTAATCAATCAAAGAACACATATCTGCACAGTAGGAACCAATTCCCCTGCCACACATGTATCTAGCCCCCTCAACTGCGTTTATTTTTTTGGCAGGATTTTTCTCATGGGGCTTAAAGAATCACATGTGTTTGTAGGCATTTTATCAAGTAGTTTAAAGAGCATAAAACTTGCAGTCATAATTTTAGGAGTAAATTTTATTGTTATGGCTTTAAAATACAATCAAATAAAAGCAAGAATTCCATTAGTAGTTGAATATTGTGATAATAGAGTTGAGAATAAATTTTACTGCTATAGAAACTATAAAACAGCAATAATAAAAACACTATTATTGTGAATAAATTGTATTGAAATGACTAACTAGAAAGCTATAAAACACGACAATAAAGGATAATCTAATCACTAGGAAGGATGTGACAATAATTCACCCCTGTTAGCAAGGAGCCTGGGGTTCCAGCTCACTGGCCCCGAGGCTCTGGGTTACTGCCTGCATTCCATAAGGTTACAGAAAGATAATCTTTGGCCAGTGAGGTTGGCAAAAGACCACATATTACAGTAAAATTGGACATGGGGATTGGGGAAAATCCAATTACCAGCAAGTGTTAGGAAAACCTTGTGTAGTAATGCCAAATGGCCTCACAAGGCACTTGAAAAAGAAATGTTTACAGGTTTCTGCTGGCAGTTTTTATGTATTATTTGATAGTGTGTTTTCGTGTATTTAAAATATTTTGTTTACATTATTCCAGAATAACTGAGTAGAATTGCAGTTTTGTTGAGGGGGGCACCGTGAGCTTGCTTTTTATATAAATCGCCCGTGTACCTCTTTGCCCTGTGAGCATCTTCATCCAATCCCAGCATGCAAAAAATGAAAAGAAGACACACAAGTCATTGGCCCATCCATCCATGGAGCTGACAGCCCATTAAAACCCGTCCACCAAGGATCCTGCCTGTCTGTCTCTTTCCTCGGGTGAGGGCAAGAGTCCTGTGAGTGTTATACTTATTTATCCCTTATCCTGGGTGTCAAAATTCAGGTTCTACATTTCCGAGTTAACTGTACCAAGAACATGTGGAAGATCATGGCCCCCAGAGCCCTTTAGTCCTTTAAGGTTAGGCTTTTGCCATTGCCCAAACCTTGCTCTGCCCAGGACCTTCTTTTCATCGGATCTGAAGGTTTTCCTTATCCAGTCTTTCCCTGACTCTGCTTTTAAATGTTTGACCAATGAGTAACTCCCACAGTCTGTTGTCCTAGCACATATTCTTGTGTAATAACCCCTTCGATCCTCTCTGTGTTTGACATTCTTCTTAGTCTTGCTTAATTTGACCTGCAGCAGACACTTTATTTTCCCTGGTCACCGAGACCCTGCTATGTCACCAGGTTGGAAAACATGGTGGGGTGTCTAATAGAGTTTTGTTCTGTTTATTGGTGCTGGGGAAACTAGGGCCTTCTGCATGCTAGGCTCTTGCACTAAGCTAAAAGCTTAGGTCTTGAGATAGTCATTTATATGGGACAGGTGCTGGGGAAACCCACTTAGGAAGGGGTATTTTCAATGCTTGGATATGAAAAGAGCTGGTTTTGAAGAAGTGATATGACACATCATAGCAAGAAAAAGTGTGAGGCTCAGAGAAAGTGATGGGCTTTGAAAGGGCCAGGAGATTCAGCATAATGGCTGTATCGGTGAGGCAACTGCAGGGGCCAGTCTCTTGGATTGGAGACAGGGACAGTGAAATGAGCTCAGGTGATAGGATTCCAAGAAACACTCCAAGGAGGGTTTACATTGGGTGGGGGTATTTTTTCTCAAACCAGGATCTTGCCCTAAGGAGAGAGAGAAAATATCGGATGGTAAAATGTTTTCCATTATTTAACAAAGGTATATGAGCGCATAATGGAGTTTGGAAGTCAGTGCACTATTCTGTTTTTGCTATCTTGACCTTTTGAAGCTGTATCTTAATGCATTATCACCAACAGTGATAAACTGGCTAGAGAGAGGATTTAGGTTTTCTCAATCTTTCTGCAAAACAATGGAGCTTCTACTGTAGACACTTTGCCTTTTAGGTCTGCGGGTTCCTGGGGAACTAGGGTGTGATAGTGGGAAGATGGACCAGCGTGATTTCAATTATGTAAATGGAATATCGACTTTGTGATCAGTGGAGCTGGTTCCTCCCCATGTGTATCACCTTGAGATGGGAATAGCTAAGAGCATTAACATTCCATCATTGAACATTACTCTTAGAATCCTTGAATAAACTTCTACCAAGCATTTCCTAGTACAATTTGTGACAAATACCACTAGATATGTTATGTTTTATGAGTAGGAAAAGGAAATTATAGTAAAAATTTTATCTCTTATTTTCATAGTTTCTCAATTTGTAAATCATATTGCTCTAGTTATTAAGAAAAATGTTTAAAATTATCAAATAATTCCACTTAGAGATAATCATTGTTAATGTTTCTGATAGATAGCTAATTATGTTTAAAATACTATTGCTGGGGTTTTTCAGCTAAATCGCAGTAATTTTCCTATGGCAGTCATGATCCATTTAAAGCATATTGAAGTTCTTAATAACATTCCATCATGTAGTTAACTTCCATTTTCACAGTTTTGCAAATAATATTATGATCAACAGCCAGGAAGTTTCTTTCAAATCTTTGAATAGCATACTCCAGTATAAGTTATAGGAAATGTAATCACTGGGTTAAAAAAAATATTAGAGTATCTTGCTACAAAGTGGATTGAATAAAGGCTACTCTGGTTTATACATTCAATAGTCATGTATCAAAACATTTATTTTATTTAAATATTTGCAACTTGGTAAGTAAAAACTCTCCACTATTGACATTCTTTGTATTCCAATGGTTTATGATAAGGTTAAACAGTTTTTACTCATTTAGTATTTTATATATTGCCTGTTTGTGTTTGTGCTATTCACCCACTTTTTGGTGATCTTTGCTATTCTCCAAGGGTCATAACTTCTCTAAACTTACAATATGTGTTCAACTGTGTGTGCTTGTGTACAGTTTTCTTATAAGATACATCTTAACCTTGTTCATGCATAGCTCATTATTTCCATTCTTGGTGTATTTTTGTGAAATATGTGTGGTTTAACTGCTCTTTCCTCTTTTGCTTCATGGTTAAACCAATTGTGCAACAAATCTGCTCTCACTGGCTAGAAAGACGCACTCTGAGTTTCACTACAAACTGACCACACGGCATAAGTTGCCCCTTGTCCTTAAAGCCTGTTTTTAAGTAAATAAATAGAATCTGGAATCTGTATGATGTTAAACAACCTGTATAAAACTGTTTAGAAATTTCTTTCCTAGTCTTACCTTTTGTTTATGTGGTTTAATGCAAATAGTTAATTTATTTTCCTTTCTGAGATTCTTCATCCATGAATTGGAGACAAAGACACATACATATTTCACAGGGAAACTGGAATAAAGAGGGAGATAGCCCAGTAGGTATAGTACTTACTGTTCGAGCATGAGGACTGGATTAAAGATACCCAATACTCACGTAAAAAGCCTGGTATGTTGGCAGTGGGTGTGGTGGCATGTGTTTGTGATCCTCGTGCTAAGAGGTGATGAGAAGTGGATCTCTGGATGTCACTAGTCACCAAGCCTAGCTTAGTTGCCAAGCTTGGGGCTCTGTGAGAGACTCTGGATCAAAAAATAAGTGTAGTCCTCATCTCTCAAGGAAAATTCTTGGTGCAACAGGAAGAGGCCATTACAGAAAACCACAACCAATCAAATGTGGAGTTGTAGAGCCCAGCCCCATGGGATACATCTACAAAATGCTCTCTCACCTAAGGCTCAGGGAACACTGAGAAAGAGGAGGCAGAAAGATTGAAAGATTCAGAGAGGATAAGGGGTTTCGCTGTGAGATTTGTGTCTTTTAGTAATGTTAAAAACTACACTCATAAAAGCTCATTGACATGGCTACCTAAACATGGCCTGGACAAGGACAACATGAAAAGACATGCTACAGTAGACAAGGGGGAGCCCCCAAGGCCTCAATCCTACACAAAGAACTGTGGGTGGCAAGAGATTCTGAGAGCGGGAGAAATAGTCTTCTCCAGGAAAGAGAATACCAATTGGTTATCCAATTTCAAATACCCAGCAATGAAAATGTACATACCAGTAACACTATACAGACTGAGCAGTTTATATTTGGAAATTACTATATATACATGTATATATATATACATATATATATATGCATGCATGTAACAACATTTAAAAAGAGGGCATAGGTTTGAGAGGGTTAAGAGAAAAGGGAGGGAAGGGAGAAATGATGTAATTATATTATAATCTCAAAACATAAAAGATAAATAATATGGAGATTGAACACACATGATATTAATCTCTGACCTCTAGATACATATAGACATATGCACATACACCCACATGCATATTTTCATACACAAAGAAGCAGATATATTTATCCCATACAAATATATAGATGAATGATAGATAAATTATAAAGAGTCTTGTCTTTTACATATCTTTTCACATAAAATCCCTGCTTCTAGAAATCTAAACTGAGATGAGGTATGGAATGACTTTATGCATAAGGATACAGCTTTGTTTACAATATAAATATTATAGTATTGGGAAATCAATGTCCCACATTAGGCTATGTAAATGTTCATATGTAGTGTATGACACTTGGATATTGTAATAGTTAATTTTTAATTCACTTTCCTGAATTAAAATCACCATGGAAACACATCTCTGGGTGTGTCTGTGGAGGTGCTTCCAGAAATGTTTAATGAAGGAGAGGTTACCCTTTCAATGTGAGTAGCACTATACCATAGCTGGGGTCCTGGAAGAAATAAAGGGAGGAACCCACCCAAGCATGAACACTCATCTATCTCTGCCTCCTGGGTGTGGTTGCAATGTGACCAGCTTCTTTACTCTCCACCATCAAGCATTATCCATCACAGTGGAATACATACTCAAATTCTGTATCAAAAGAAATCTATCTTTCAGTTGGTTTGGCAGGTGTTTTGTCACAATAACTAAGACAGATATTCACTCATTAAAACAAAAACTATGGAAAACTTTAGTAACATTGAAGAATCATGTTTCACACTACAGGATAAATACATAATATAAAAGATAGTTAAATACTTAAAAAGTAAGAGGAAAACATGATAGTGAAATGGTGATAATGACCTTTGGTTAATGATTTCTTTTCCTCTTCTACTAATTTTTACCTTGTAAATATTCTACAAGAACACATATAACACTTGGTTTCAAGGGAAAGATGGCCTGCTATGCCCAGGGTCTATTTGGAAGTGATTAGGCTCAGTAGTGGACATAGACAATAAGGCAGACAATGGAAAGATCTTCATGACTGCATATGAGGAAACCATTTCAAAGCTTCTTGACCTTGTCCATAAGGTGTTTTTATTATCATTAGTACTTGCTGACTTTCGTAATATTTACAAACTGGACATGATCATGTCTCCTGTAATACCAACATTCAAGAGGCTGAGGATAGAGGATCATGTGTTTGAGGTCACCCTGGGCTACAAGTAAGATCCTGACTGAAAAAAAAAATGTTTAATAACACATTTATTAACTCTTTGAAACTTTCATACAACATATATTGATCATATTCACCCCTTCCCATATGTGTCCTCACCTCACCACCCATCCAGCTTTTAGTTTAGTCGCCACTTTTGTTCCATTGAGTTCAGTTTGTGGTGTTCAACTAGTCTTGGGAGCAGAGCCTACCCTAGCATGTGGTCAACCTACCAGGGCTCTCATCATTAAAGAAAACTGTCAAATGCCAATGTCTCCTCAGCTAGTCGTAGAATTCCATGTTTACCTACCTCCATCTCTGATAGAGTTTTATCTGGCTTGAGCTTGCCCAAACCTGATGCATACTGTCACAATCACTGGAAATTTATATGTGTAGCTATTGTTTCCTTGTCACAATCATTGGGAATTTATATGTGTGGCTACTGTTTCCTTGAAATCATGTACCACCTCCAGATCTTACAATATTTCTCCCCCCTTAAGATTGCAGAGCTTTGGAAGGTGTCATATGTCTCAGTTAGGGCCAAGCACTCTACAATCTCTTACTCCCTGTGCATTTATCAGTTGAGTGTCTCTGTGTTAGTTGCTGTCTTAGTTAGAGTTTCTGTTGTTGTGAAGAGACACCATGACCACAGCAACCTTTATAGAGAGAAAAAAGAAAAACATTTAATTGGAGTGGCTTATATTTTAGAGGTTCCGTCCATTATCATCATAGAGCAACATGATGGCTTGCAAACAGACATAGTGCTGGAAAAGGAGCTGATAGTCCTACATCTTGATTTGAAGGCAACAGGAAGTAAACTGTCATAGACACTGGGTGGTGTCTTGAGCATAGGAGACCTCAAAGCTTGCCCCTATGGTGAAACACTTCCTCCAAGGCCACACCTACCATAGCAAGGTCACACCTTCCATTAGTGCCACACCCTTTGGGAGCCAGTTTCTTTCAAGCTAACACAGTTTCCATCTACTATAAGAAGAAACTTTTCTGAAGATGGTTAAGAAATATATTGATCTATGGATATAGCCATAAAGCATTAGGAATCCTTTTAGTACTATACCAATTTAGCAGAATAAATAGTATTAGGAACTGTGGCCTGTCTAGCCATGGTTCTTGGCCCCTTTAACAGTGCCCAGAATAGATTCCATCTCATGGACCAGGTCAGAGTCAACAAGAAAGTGATTGGTCTCTTCCATATTTCTATCACCAGTGAACACATCTTGTCAGTTATTATAGCTTGCGTTTTCATAGCTGAGTGAGACTGTTGCTTACTTTTCTCCTTCAGTAGTGTGCACAGCACCCTCCAACACTATGAAATCTAGGCAGTTGGAGTGAAGCTTCCAGGTGGGTACCAGCAGGCTTTTTCCATGTTCTCAAGTATGTGGTGTCTTCAGCAACAGTTTCAAGTTCTTGAGGGTAACCAAGAGCATTGACAGTAGCCTGTGTCTGTGGAACCGCATTGAACAACTCAAAAAGAGATAACCCATCCCTAGTACTGAAGTTTTTATTTGTTAATATGTGATATGTAGTTGGGATATTCAACTAAATGTGTGTTTTTTGTCTGAAAAGGGTTTTAGTTAATTCTGTTTTAATTTGCTTTTATGTGACTTTCCTACTCTAAATATGGATAAGTATAAGTTTTGAATCTCTGTTCTCTGGAATACACTAAAAATCATTGTATTCAGAGTAAAAACTCTGAAGGTAAATTTTCATACACACACACACACTTCCTCTCCAACGTGTGCCTCTGAAAAAAACCAATGCGACTTGAGATTTAAACCAAATGGCCTGAAAGTATTCTTTCTCTTGACCTCACTCTTCTTCTTGGGATATACACAAGGAAGTCATCAGAAACAAGAGCAGAAATTTGCATAACTTATTCACCACAGGACTACCTACAATAGCTCCCACCTACCTACCACACCCACAATAAGAAACAATTCTAACCAGCACAGAAGAATTCCAGTGATGTGATCAAGAGTATATAATAGATATTTATTTCTAAGTGTTATATGCTCATTGAAAATAATTTTTTTAAAGTTTCTTAATGTAAAGAAATGCTTCTAGTAGGACATTGAATATACTGGAGTGACTATATATGTTATACATAAATATAACCAACTGAAATAGATGCATAGATCAAAAGTTGAAAGGAAATGTGCCTGACACACATACATTATTTAGTTTGGGAGCTTGGGAGTATTGGGAATTATTTTATCATTTTTTACAAATTTTTTCAGCTCCTTTTTTCCATCCTTTTTAATTTCTCCATTTTAATATATGTTAATTTTGTAAGGAAAAAAAACCTGAAAATACTTTACTACATGAAATATTCATGCTACTGTTTCTTCACTAAGTATTTAAAGCATGAAATTTGCCTCAACGTTTGTTATTTTTACCTCTTTATACATTCCAGTAGAAAGTCTATCAGCACTTCTTTGATTTGTGCCTATTAGTAATGTGCCCCAAAGGAGCGTTTTCTCTGTTAAGCATTTGGTGAACGTCTATTCAAAAAGAATACATACAGTACAATTATCTTCTCATTTGTTCAGCAAGGTAAGAGTGATGGTAACTTGGGGGGAGGGGTAACCAATTTTTCCCTTCTCTGTTGACATGTGTTATATACCCAGTACACTCAATAGACATTTACTTAAACTCACTGCTACATTTTCTGAGTTTTAAGTATTGAGGTTTAGTTTCTTTCTCATAAATATTGTAATAACGGTTAATCAGAGGCTTTCATTGAAATTCCAGACCATTATGTTTTATATATTAGATGAACCCACCTATTCAGTGCTGGGTTCCAGGAGCAATCGATATATGCTGACCTCAGATGGTTGAGAACTGAATGTTGGGGCTAGAGGGGTTTACTTTATTCAATTGAAGGATTGTATGTGCTGTGACAGTTTTAGAGGATTACAGCCACTCAAAGCACAGCTCATTAGCAGTGTGAGTCCTCTTTTTTTCACCTGTGGATACCTATAGTGAGTCTACTAACCCTGTATTGAAAATATCCAATGTGCTGGCTAGCTCCATGTCAACTTGACACAAGTAAGAGTCATCTGGAAGAGGCAGCCTCAACTGAGAAAATACTCCCACAAGATTGGACTGTGGGCAAGCCTGTGATGCATTTTCTTGATTGATGATTGATATGGGAGGGCCCAGTTCACTTAGCTGTTGACAGCACTGGGATGGTGGTCCTGGGTTCTATAAGAAAGAAAGCTGAGCAAGCCATGGGGAGCAAGTCAGTAAGCAGCACCTGTCTACAGCCTCTGCATCACCTCTTGCCTCCAGATTCTTGCTCTGAGTTCCTGACATGGCATCCTGAATGATGAACTATAAACTATAAGATGAAAAAGACCCTTTCCTCCTCAAGTTGCTTTTCATCATGGTGTTTTCTTGCTACAATAGAAACTCTAGCTAAGATACCCATAAAATAGAGTCTCATACTGTGCATGTCTGAAAACATAAACAGCACAGTATAACATTGTATTTGGTTTTGGGGTAATCTAAAACTGAGTTAAAATGTTCAGGAGGTGAAGGATGGGTTATAAGAAAGGGTAAGAATACTGTATTCCTAGAACTAATCTCCATGTATACTCAGGGATGATCTCATATCCTACATCCAAACAGATTACCGTGACAAGGAAAAGCCCAAATATTCATTGAAGTATCTAAAGGGGGGATGATGGCCAGTCACCATCCATATCCCTGAGAGACCTCCTTTCCTAGTGGGGCTCCATAGGTAGACTAACATAAGTGAGGAACATGAAGGGAGGCCTGGAAATCTTTCTCTTTATTTGCCTCTCTCCTCCCCATGCAAAGAATAATTACACTTTTTTTTTAATGACCTCCTTGATACTGATCTTTACTACTGATCTCTTTGTTGTCCAAATCAGCAGTGGCTACTTAGAAAATGTTTAATCTATGTAACTAAGTCTCCAGGAAAATAAAGCATCAATAGCATTTGTTCTAAAGGCTGTTGTTATTACAAGGGAATAAAGAACATGTATATGAATATGAAGGTCTTAAAACAGTCCTAGCCTACATAATTGTTAATAAAGTGTTGATTATTTTTAGCCAGGTTTGAGTCCAAGTTCTCTCCTTCCAGGCTTCAACATATTTTGCATAAAGCTGGTAGTCAGCCACAAGATAATCTCACCTCACACTTTATTATTTAAAGGCTATGTCATTTGTCTTTTCACATGTTCATGTACTAAAGAGATGTTTAAAAACCAAGAAAATAAATAAAAGATGAATCTTTTTGTTACTATTACCTATTACTGCTTTGTGTAAAGAGGTTAGACTACATAGATGTTGGGCTGTTGAATAGATTAATGAAACCCTACAGGATGCTAGCACAGATGTTCAATGAGGATTAACTAGTGCTGTTATAGAGGATATTTGTAGATTTGTTAATAACAACATAGAATGTGTTTCTGAAAATGTATTTATATGGATATTTGTATTTTTCTTTACAGAAATGATAGTATGTTCCATAAAGCATTCGATTTCCATATATTACTTGTACCAATATACATTTTATATTGAAAATTTTAACTCTGAGGAATTATTGCTTATAGAAAATACAAAGCATGGTAGATATTCTAAAATAACTTGAAACAATATGTTGGTCTTCATCTATTAAAATTTAAATAACATTTGTTTTCTTTTTATCTACTTTCAAACCTCCTTTCAATTATTTTGGGTAATTTTTTAAAGAACCTTATAGGGTTCTCAATTGTTCAAGCTAAATATGACAAAATTAATTCAACATCTGATAAAACATTTATCATTTTGAAGACAAAGAGCTATGAAATTCAAACTATTAGTAGCTGTATTGATAATAATTAATGATAATAAATATACCTACATTTTTGTTGTTGTTTGTTTTTGGAGACAGGTTTTTCTGTATTGCTTTGGAGCCTGTCTTGGAACTTGCTCTTGTAAGCCAGGCTGGCCTTGAACTCTCAGAGATCCTCCTGCCTGTGCCTCTGCCTCTGCCCTCTGCCTCTGCCTCCTGAATGCTTGGATTAAAGGTCTGTGCCACCAACGCCCAGCGTAACTGGGTGCCCACAAAGATGGCTGCACTCCATCTTGGCACAAGGGTAGAGAGTTCAAAGTTGTCAGTTCAAGTCATAATGAAGGTCAAAGTTATGGCTACAGAAGGATGTTTTTGGCTGTCTTAGTCTAAATAACAACAGCTCTGAATCTGAGGCGCGACTACTTCTGACTCTCTGAAGGCTAGGAAAGGAGAAGTTGAATCTGAGGTGTGGCTACTCCTGACCGCAAGGCTAGGGAACAGGAAGTTTAGAGCTAAGGTGTGGTTACTGAACCCTTAGAATAAGTGAGGAAGAAAAGTCCGTTTGTTCCATATACATGATATCATGTTCCCCTTTTTGGTTAAGGTATATAAGAGTGGTGAAAAATAAACTCCTGGCATTTCAGTATTGATTGATCTGCCCTCCTGACCTTTATTGTGTCTGACTTTCTTTATTGTCTATAGCTAGCCTTTCCCTCATCCACACTCTCCCACTCAGGTATGGACTTGGGGCCACTGGGCTGGCTCCGATTGCAGCCCCACAAACACTGCTCCCGACAGGTAACTGCATTTTTGAATGGTGTAATTAGGTGTTGAAACTGAATTCTATTCAAGTAGTGATTGTTAGTACATGATCCCAAATAACAATGGATCTTTGTTTATTTTTGTTTATTTATCTTTGTTGTTTCTTATTTTTTTATTCAGGTTCTCACTAAATTGCTGAGGCTGGTCTTGAACTTGTGATCATCCTGCCTCAGTCTCTTGAGTTCTGGAACCATAGGTGAACACTCACCAGTTTGATACTCAGAACCTAGCCAAAAATATGCCAGTTTGAGATTTGTATTTCAGTTAATCCTATCAAGACATTTTGTAGCAGGGTGGTTGTGGTGCACGCCTCTAATTCCAGTACTTGGAAGGCAGAGGCAAGCAGATCTCTGTAAGTTCAAGTCCAGCCTGGTCTACATAGTGAGTTCCAGGACAGCCGGGGTTATTTATATAGACATTGCCTTTAAAAACTTTTGCATTGTTTAAGAATGCCAGCAAACCCCTAATATTGATAAGAAAGAAAGAAAAAAAAAAAAAAAAAAGAACAAAATATCAGGACCTGACAATGATGCAATGAGGTCAAGTAGTGCTTTCTGCTTTGCCATGAGTCTAGGAGCAAAGTTTCAATCTGTGATTTGCCTGTCCAATGCAGAGTAGTCAGTCATGAAATCATATACACACAAACAACTGAAGTGAACTCAGCTGATTCTATCATATTTGTATATATATGTATACATATACATTTGTCCATATGCATACATGTTTGTAACAAATATAATAAGAGAAAAAGAGGCTATCAACTTGAGAGAGGCACTATGGGATAGATTCAAAGTAGAGTGGCAGGGAGTAGCTAGAGGGAGGAAAAAGAAGGAAGTAGTATAATTCTATTTCAATTAAAAACATTTAAAAAAAAGAATACCAGTTGAAAGGCTAAATTAGTTTTTGTGCATTTTGCTTTTAATATCATGGCAGTTAAATACAGCATGTGCTGTATTTCATTCAAACTCCTATGTTCTTACCGCTTGGTTGTTAGGAGTTTCCTACAATAAGAGTGTTCTCATTGCTTAACATGGATTAACTTATTTAATTCTCATAAGAGTCCTTTGAAATAGTGCTATTATTATTTTCACTTTACAAAGAAATGAAGGCTCAAGAAAGAAGAGACACAATTCCACAGAAGTTCAAGAATGTGGGGAAAAGATGAAAGTCATCAGAACACTAATTAGCTGTCCAAGTTTCCACGAATTTACCATCCCTATACAGAAATTTGCATCACAGCATCTCCTAAAGCTGACACATCAGTGCTATCAACACAGTATTTACCCCATACATATTTATTAGATAAATGGATTATCGGTGTGATCTCCAATGAATAGTCAAATCCCATCTTCTTTGATAAATGAAGCCTTTAGCTAGAAATAGTCACCAAATGACTTACTAGCTACCTATTAGTCATTTGTAAGTGACTTACTTTCTTCTCCTGCTCTGTTTTCTTGTTTGTGGAACTTGGATCACACTTCATAGGGTTAAAATGAGAATGGAATTACAAACTGTACATGTATTAGGTGCTAGCCTAATGCCTGAAATAAAGCGAACACTGAATGGTGTTAATAAACTGTTTGCTGAAAGATAAATCCTAAGTAGACAGTTAAAACAATCCTACAGCTGTTAAAGAACCTGAAGCTATGATTAAACCATAACAGAGACACCAGTCCCAGGGTGGCTTACTGGTACCTATTAAACATTTAAGGCAAAAGATATCCCAGTTCTCCACAAGTATTTCTAGAAGTTAGGGGTAGAGAGAATATTTCATAACTCAGCCTATGAGGACAGCATTTATCTAATACTCAAGTCAAACAAAGACATTACAAGGAAAGAAAAGTGCAGACTGATAGCCTTCATAAACTCAGAAGAACTTCCTCAAAAAATACTGACAAATGCAGCCTAGCTCTGAATAAAAGGAACTGCATACCCTGGCTTTGGGGGGGGGGGTTATCCCAATCAAACATATTTGGTTCAACATTCCACTGCATCCACAGACAGAAGGGAAGGCATAGCATCATATCAGTAGGTCTCCAAAAAGTTTCACAATGTCCAACACACATCTATGGTTGAGAAAAAGGAATTTCCTCAGTGTGGTGAATACTCTTGGAACTTGCTCTGTAGACCAGGCTGGCCTCAAACTCACAAAGACCCACCTGCCTCTGCCTCCCAAGTGCTGGGATTGAAGGTATGTGCCACCACCACCTGGCTGGTGAATACTTTTTAAAGCCTTTAGCTAATGTCATCCTTAACGGCAAGGTCCCAGAAGCTTTTACAGGGAGATCAGTCATTTCTGCACAATGTCTGCACTCACTGCTGATTTTCAATAGAGTTCTTGCAGGCCTAGCTAATGCAATAAAACAAGAAAAGGTAATAAATGGTATATAGCTTAGGAAGGTATAAATAAAACTGCCTGTGTTTAAAAGAGTTGTGAATATACAAGTAGGAAAACAGAAAGAACTAGCAACAATCATATTCTGGAACTAAGAATCCATCAGATCAAACTGGCTGACATAGGAAAGTCCATTGATTTCCTATACATAGAAAAGAACAAGTGGAATTTGAAATTTAAAAATAAAAACACTAGTGTGCCTGAAATGAAATATTTGTAATACATCTCTTCAGGGAAACATAAGGAACTCAAATAAAAGACATCAAAGGACTGAATGAATGGGAGAATATTTATGTTCACACTAAGGAAGGTTCAATATTGTCCAGATATCAGCTCTTCTGAATTTTATTTATAGACACAATGCAACCCCAAACAAGATCCTAGGGAGTTATTTTGTGATTATTGGCAAACTGATTCTAAAGATTTGTGGACAAATAAAAGACACTGAATAGCCAACACAATATTGCAGGAGAATGAAGTCAGAAGCCTGACATTTCCTTATTTCAGATTTACTGTCACCTCACAGTCATCAGACAGTGTGGTATTGACAAAAGAATAAACAAATATATCAGTATAAGGGGATAGGGAGCCCAGAAATAGGCCCACATACGCATAGTCAATTGATCTGGACAAAAGAGAAAAATAATACAACAGAGCAAAAATATTCTTTGCAAGAGAATGCTAGAACAACTAGACTCACATACAGTACAGGGAAAGCACAGTTATTAACTAAACAATACATCGCTGGGGCTGGGAAGGTGGCTCAGTCTATAAACTGTTTGCCATGCATGAGGACCTTAGCTTGATCCTCAGAACCTAGCCCAAAACGCTGAATGGTGGCAAAGCCCTGTCATTCCAACACTGGGAAGACAGAGACAGACAGGTCCCTGGGGCTTGCTTGCCTATCCACTGGTAATCTCTAGGCCAGTGACAGATGCTGTCTCATCTCAAAGGAGGTGGACAGCATTATGGAGGATGACAGCCAAGGTTGACTTCTGGTCTCCATCAAGAGTGTACACACACATGCATGCACTCTCATTTACATGAGTGCACACACACACACACACACACACACACACACACGAGAGAGACAGAGAGACAGAGAGACAGAGAGACAGAGAGAGAGCAAGAAAGTGAGAGAGACAGAGAGAGACAGAGAGACAGAGAGAGAGAAAGAGAGAGAGAGAGGGAGGGAGGGAGGGAGGAAAGGAGGAGGGAGGGAGGAGAAGGGAGGGAGGGAGGGAGGGAGGGACGGAGGGAGAGAGGGAGAGAGGGAGGGAGAGAGTCCTTTACCTAAAAGTTAAATACAAAACTATCAAATTCTAGAAGATGGGTTAGAAAGCCTAGATGACTCTGAGTATGACGTTGACATTTTAGACACGCCAGGAAAGGCTCAACCCAAGGGGTGAAAAACTGTAAATGTATAAACTTCTTACTCTTTTAAAGAAAATGTCAAGAAAACCAGAAAACAGAAACTGAGATAAAATATTTATGAAAGGCACATATGAAAAAAAAAAAGTGTGATCTAGAAATATATAAAGAACCCTGAAACTCAAACAATAATAATAAGGACATGATAAGTATAATGTTGTCAGATGACCCTAATGGTGCCTCATCAAAGAAAACACAACTGAGTTGAGGAACCTAGGAAAAGACGCGTTATCTCATCTGTCATCAGAAAACCACAGTCTGCTACATCAGCCCACATCTAGAAGGCCAACATCAAAGGGCTAGTGAGAGTGGAGAACAACCAGAGCTCATTCATTGCTGATGAAAATGCAAAACTGTCTCCACCAGTTTTGGAAAGTGGCTTGTCAGTTTCTCATAGAAAAAATATATATATACATACATACATACATACATACATACATACATACATACATATCATATGGTTCAACAATTGTACTCCTTAGTTCTTATCCAAATGAACCAGGAATGTGTCTGCACAAAATCATTCACATGTGTGTTTATGGCAGCTTTGTTCATAACTGCCAATATAGGAAGCAACCATGGTGTCTTTCAATATGTGAAGGGATAAACTGTGGCATATCCAGAGAAGGGAATATTGTCTGGCACTGAGAAAGGAACTGCCAAAGCTGTGAAAAGACATGGGAGAAACTGAAGCATATTGTGGAGTTTTGAATGAGAATGACCCCAAAGGCTCATACATGTGAATGCTTGTTTCCTGATTGGACGAACTTTTTGAGAAGGATTTGAAGGTGTGGCCTTATTGGAGGAGGTATGTCCTTGTTCAACATGTGCCAGTGGAGGTTGGCTTTGGGCTTCAAAAGACCACGCCATTCTAATTGGCTCACTCCCTGCCTTGCTGTTGTTATCTTAACATATAAACTTTCAGCTTCTTCTCCAACATCATGCCTGCCTGCCTACTGCCGTGATGGTCATGAACTCACCCTCTGAAACTGTAAGCAAGTTCCCAATTAAATGCTTTTTTTTATAAGTTGCCTTGGTCATAGAGAAGTAGCTAAGATGCATATTAATAAGTGAAAGAAGTCAATTTGGAAAGGCTGCACAGTGTAACCCCAGCTATATAATATTCTGGAAAATGTAGAGCTATGCAGACTAGGTGATAGGAAGCAATCATCAAGGGATTGAAAATGGAAGGATGGGTGAGCAGAGTCCAGAGGACAGTTAGAACACTAAAATTGTTCTGTATACTAGACTGGTTTATACTGGACAGCAACATCTGTCAAATCCCATAGAATATACTACACTAGGAATGAACTCTAATATGACTTTGGGTGATGATGTCACAGTGGATTGTCATTGGTTTCAACTGCTGCATAGGGATTCATTCTCACCATTTACAGCAGTGGTTAGTATTAGAGGCTCTTAAGTCAACTTGCCAGGGTTTGGGCCCAGTTAACACTTTCCTTGTGACCTAGTTTCCTCTTCTCTGAAACAGAGACAAAAAAAAAATCTATCTCAACCTTAACATTTTAGAAATGAGAAATTGAGATTTAAATTTCTTAAAATAGCGCCTGTCCCATAAAAAGTTTCAGCTCAATAAATTTTAGCTATTACACCTTTTAGAAACTTACAAGTGCTTTTTATCTACAATGCCTTACTGAATTGTTCTAGCCTCCCTCAAGGTCGACATGATCGTCTTCACTCTATAGACAAAGAAAGCACATTTCACAATGGCTAAATAGTTGCCCAAATAGTATCATAGCGGGTTAATCAAAGAATTATTACATCAACATTGGCTTTGGGACTTCAAATCCCATGTGCACTGCCTTCTGTGACCTTTGCCATTTTACTTTTAAAATGTGTGTGTGTGTGTGTGTGTGTGTGTGTGTGTAGGCATGTGTGTGCAAGCGCACATGTAAATGCTCATGGAAGTCAGAAGAGGGAGTCGGATTGCCTAGGACTGGAGTTATAAGGCAACTGTGAGCTACCTGACATGAGTGCTGGGAACTGAACTCTGGTAGAGAATTAAATGCTTCTAACCTTATAGTCATCTCTCCAATCCCTTTATGACCTTTTAAATCAATCTTCTACTCTTCAGGAAGTCTTCGTGTCTTCACTATTTCATATCTTTCTTTCCATTCCAGATCCTCAGCGCAGCACAGACAGGAGCTGTCAGTCCAGAGGAGCCTTGAGACCTACTTCCCCATAAGGAGGTGAGTAAGGATACACATATGAATGGTGTTGCTGGAGGTCACAACCTGCTTTAGGATATATCAGGATGGCTACTTTCAATATTAATATTCACAAGCTAGAATGGCTCAAACTGTGAGCTGAAGATTTGCCAGTATGCTAAAGGGATTTCCAAGCATCTCTCCCTCCATCATGGAAACTACAAAACCCGTAACAGGAAACAAAAGGGCAAATTAACAGCACAAAGAAAAGGGAAGGAGAGTAGCTCCATGCACCTAGTTTGAACATGAACCATAATTAACACTTCTTTGGGGT
The DNA here is from genome assembly GCA_030556225.1 of Cricetiscus sungorus. NCBI lineage: Eukaryota > Metazoa > Chordata > Mammalia > Rodentia > Cricetidae > Cricetiscus > Cricetiscus sungorus. The sequence continues at coordinate 41,012,700 of JANBXA010000328.1, read as the reverse complement.
TGCCACGCCCTTAGCAGATTTGTGGAGCACAGAGTTGCCTGTGTAAGCATGAGACACAAGGAGAGAAGGTTCCTCGGTGAGTTCTGTTTAGCTGAAAATGTTGTTTTCTCTTGCTGGATCCAGGGGGCTGCACAGTTGTTCTTTGAGGGACAAGCCTTCTGTGAAGAAGAATTTGTGATGCTGTAGAGACGCATAGTGGCTTCTGAAAGCAGATAGTGAAAAAGAAATGGCTTTGAGTGTATGTCTATGTAATGCCACACACTTTATTTGTTTATTTTTGTATAAACTTCTACAGCTAGAGTGGTTGGATTAAAGGATATACATATCTAAAAGTTGTATATAAATGCACAAATTGCCTTCCAAAGAGGTTTTTTAATCAATCTATATTCTCTGCATTTGAGGACATAGTATTATTTTTCTAGAATAGTTTTTCAGAATGCTAGAAAGAACTTATACTTTCCTCTGTAAGCATTAACTTAAAGAACTATTGGTTCCGTGGCTTTGAATAAGATGCTGTATGCCCAGGGAAACCTGATGGTCTGATGTGCTGGTCAGTGTTGACAACTTGATAGGATCCTGGGAGACATGCCTCCAGCACACCTGTGAGGGGTTATTTAGATGAGGTTAGCCTTTGGGCATGCCTGTGAGGGGTTGTTTAGATGTTAGCTCTGAGCATGCCTGTGAGTGGTTATTTAGATTAGGTTAGCCTCTGGGCATGCCTGTGAATGGTTATTTAGATTAGGGTAGCCTCTGGGCATGCTTGTGAGGGGTTATTCAGGTGAGGTTAGCCTCTGGGTGTGCCTGTGAGGGGTAATTTAGATGAGGTTAGCCTCTGGGTGTGCCTGTGAGGGGTTATTCAGATGAGGTTAGCCTCTGGGTATGCCTGTGAGGGGTTATTCAGGTGAGGTTAGCCTCTGGGTGTGCCTGTGAGGGGTAATTTAGATGAGATTAGCCTCTGGGTGTGCCTGTGAGGGGTTATTCAGGTGAGGTTAGCCTCTGAGTGTGCCTATGAGGGGTTATTTAGATGAGGTTAGCCTCTGGGTGTGCCTGTGAGGGGTAATTTAGATGAGGTTAGCCTCTGGGTGTGCCTGTGAGGGGTCTCGATTGGGTTGACTGAGGTGCAAGAATCTACCCTAAAGGAAGACAGCAGTCCCTGCTCCTGAGTTCTGAAGTGCATGAAACAGTAGGCTAGCTGAGCACAAGCATTCATCATTCCCTTCCTCCTGATTGTGGACACAGGTTGCCAGCTACCAAGCCTCTACCTTCGGCCCTTATCTGTCACGATAGACATTGCTTTCAAACTGTGAGCCCAGTAGGTCCTTTCTCCTTTAAATTGCTTTTATCAGAGTATTTCTTTCTTTTTTTTTTTTTTTAATCATAGTAGCAGGAAGAGAAACATAATAGGATCACACCTAGCTAGGCTACTTGCTAGCTGAGTAACCTTGTTAAACACATTTAGTCTGTTTAATTCTTAGTTCTTCATCTGTGGCACTAGAATAGTAACATCTATCTTAAAGCATTGTAACGTTGACTGCATTACCACTGATCAGGCAATAACTAAATATACACCACCAATTCCAGTTGCTGCTATTTATAGCTTTATTGAGATTTGGCCTGTCTGTATCCTGTTCTGATTCATCACAAATGCTTACAGTACTTGTGTCATAAAATTCTATTCTTTTATAGTGGACAGACTAATTGAAACTGACTTTAGTCAAGTTTTATTAAGGTACTAACAAGTTTTCTTCATTGTCTCTATGCCAATTAAGACTTAAATTTTAAAAATAATTTGTTTTCTCCAGTTAACTACTATTTCTTGTAATTCTGGGCTGCTCACTATCAACTACATAGACATAGGTGACATGAGTCCTGAGACATGATGATTGCTGCTTTAATATGTCTTCATTTTTCACTACATTTGCTCTTATGGAACCCCAGTTATGGATTTATTAGTCACAGTATAAGACTCCTTTAAAGCTTGATATATATGATCCCTAATTAAATCAGATCTATGCAGGTCTATAAAGTTTAATCAAAATTATTAATGTGGGTCTGACTTAGAATCTTCAACAAGGAGATTCTGGGAAGGGCATACATGGGTACACATGGGTGTTGTCTAATATTAGAACATTAACAAAAGATATTATTGTTCTATTAATGTACTTTTCATTACTATAATGAAATACCCAAAGAAGGATAACTTTATGAATAAAAGAGGTTTAATTTACTCACAGTTTGGGAAGCTGAAAGTCCAAACAATTTGGCTCAATTTGGGACCAACTACCTCAGCTGCATCCTCTCAGGATGGATGGCAATGACATCATCAATCAGGAAGCCAGAGGGAACTGCAGGGGTTAGGTTCAAAACCTTATCATATTCACTCTTGAAAATACTTGCTCCAAAAGACCAGTATTTCCTGTGTGAGACAGGGATCCAAACATCCTGAGGATCCACAAACACACACACACACACACACACACACACTTCTCACTTCTTCATGATTCTATAGCTCTCCACATTGCTGTACTAGGGATATAGCCAAACAGAAAGAACTTCCATCCATAGCTTTTAGGCTCCTAAGGAGGAAAGAGGATCCCACAAATGATAATAATAATGAATAAATAAATAAATAAAATAAAAAATATGTGGCACAGTAAGACTAGTTCTGATGACTGTAAAGGGATTGCTAAATATACACGTCTCTGAAATGTCAGTGGTGGACTATTAAACTGTTCGTTCTCAATTGCTTATTTATCAAGGTCAATGGGAGATAGGGGTGTCCTAAGACTTGGTGGCCCAGGAGGTCTTGAAAGGAAGTGACAGGTGGGAGATAATAAGTCATGGCTTTAGTTCTGTTTTGCTTGTCAAGTGGCATTTGCAGTCTAGAGCAGAGTGTCGAGTTGAGTGTGGACATCACTGGAGGCAATCAAGCAACCAGCGTGATCCTTCAGATTGTTTTAGGTCTATCAGTGGATGAGCCAGGTCAACAAGAAGCATGAAGAAGTGATAAGTATGCAGCATTTCCTGGGAAGGACCTATGACACCCTGCCCACACACTACCTGAAGGTGGGTATGGAGGCTGAGCCTGACTTTATTGGCAGAATCTGCCCAGGCACCATCCAGAGGCGGGTTCTGAAGACCCAAACAAGGAGACCCCGTGAGTGGATCACCCCATAAGGATTCATTAGAATCAGCTCACTTTTCAGCTCTTCTGTTCTTTGTTGGTAGTGGGGTTTTTTTGTCCCTCCCCTCCCCTCTCCTCCTCTCCCCTCCCCTCCCCTCCCTTCCTCTCCTCTTCTCTCCCCTGCTTTTCTGTATGTGCCTAGGCAAGCTTAAGAAGTCAGAGAACAACTTGCAGGTGCTGGTTCTCTTCTTTTATGTAACTAAGTTTTGGAGATCACACTCAGGTTATCAGGGTCGGGGCCAAGTGTCTTTTCCTGCAGAGCTATCTTGTTAGTCTAAATGTTTTGTTTTAAAAAGAGAACCCTCCCCCTTTTAAAAACATGTTTTTACCACAGAGGAAACAAACTTACAGAAGTAAGGTGATTTATACAAGGTCAAAGTCACATGGCCAGATAATTGTGTGACTAAAGAGGTGGTTAGGGATCCAGTTCTCCTACCCCATTTGCATGTAATGTGTTAAAGTGTCACTCTCCCATAGGGCCAGACTTTCTAAGCTTTTAGGTCTGGCCCAAGAAGTTTCTATTCTGACTGGATATTAAAATCACCTATGGAAAGGAGCCAAATGACCCCTCTTATCTGATTCTCTCCAAAGAGATGGCCTGGTTGTTCTAAGATAAAACACAGCATGCTTTGAAAGCTCCCAGGTTAGCCTAACTGCACTAAAACAATAACCTTTCTTTTTCCTCTTCTTTCCTTATTCCCCTCCCCAATTTCTGTCAATCAGGCAACAGAGCTATAGTCTTTCACATACTATGTAAGCTGTCTACCACTAACTTACATCCCCATCCCTTTGATTATATTTTATGTCAGACATAGTCTCATAAATAGCTTGAAATAAATTCCTATGCCACCATACCTGACAAAACAGTGATCTTCAAAGGGTGGTCCTTAGTTCCGCCACATCAGGAACATCTGGGAATGTGTTACACATGAATGTCCTCAGGTCTCACTGTGTCTCTGATACCAGAAACTCTGTAGGTGTGCTGAGAGCCCAGCCGTATGTGTTTTAACAGGCCTACTCTTGATAATTCTGATGCCCACTCATGGTTGTTCTGCCAACAAGTTCTAGGTGACAGTGGGATGGTTGTTTTAAAACCATGCATCCAAGGGGGCTGCCTTCAAAAGCTAGCATTATTATTTCCTTGCTCTACACATGTGCAGTCATGTGGAAGGCAAAGGAAGCCCCAAGTAAGGGAAGCCCTGTGCATTTTGACATGGACAAGACCATGTAGAGGACTCCAAGCCTTGAACCCATGGGACAATTTGTCCAAACTGTTATCTGTAAGGGCCAGACTCAAGAGGGATAGCAAAGTTTTCCTTAGGAGTCTATTTAAGTGTTTATGAAGGATTGGTGAGTGTATGCAAAGACTAGCAATGCAGCTCCCTCCCGATGTTTGCAGCCTGATACTGCTACCTACAAATAGCTTAGCCAAGTCCTCTTGCTATGCAGTGATTAGAAACCTGATGCTTTACTGCCCATGTGTCTGTCTTTTCTTCCTTCCCTCACTGCAGCCCCTAGTCAGGGTCTAAACCTCTGTGGGATGCTGCAGTCATGCTAATTTACAAAGTACAGCCCCAAATTTGAGTCCCACTCATAACTGTGTCAAAATTACATAGAATTCACTCAGAGATTGATTAATTGGTGTTGTTAAACAGAGGACATCAGTTCATCTGAGTTTTGATAGACACTCGAACTCTAACCTGAATTGGCCAATATCACTCAATGTCCTCTGCCCAGGGCAAAGATATATAAAAGAATGAGAACATGAGGGGTAACAAAGAAGTACACATATGGTCATAAAATGGGTATTTTTAAAAGGAAAATGGAGGTAGGAGGGGAGTCAGAGACCATCCTGGAAACCTTGAGAGGCAGGGAAGCTACAAGAAGAAAGTCCCTAGAGCATGACTGTAGAGAGCCGCGTAGTGCCATGCCTTAAAGTGGTGCTGGCTTCTGCCTTACACCTTCCCGATGGTGAAGACTCTCTGGGTAAACAAGCCCTTAATTGGTTAAGTCTGTTCAGCCTGTCTGCTTCCGCATTAGAGTAGCCTATCTGCAGGGTCCACGTGGCTTACTGGGGTTGGTTAGCTCAAGGGTATTTAAGCCTGTGCAGGGGTCCCCCCCCCCCTCTCTCTCTCTCTCACCCTGCGGGCCAGAGCAATAAGTTTAAGAAGATCTACCCTGGGTCGCATCTTCCTTGTTGGCGAGGGCAGGCGCGTACACATGACAACCCCAGCCATGCCTTTGCCTCAGCTTATAAGTGTCGTATGTGAAAGGAAAGAGCCTTCATCATTTCAGTTCCCAAGTCTTTGACAAAATGACTGGTCTAGGCCATTAACAAATCCAAGACAGATGCAGCTGTGATAACCTGGGACTGTATAGAGCCCCTTCTCCACCAAAGAGAACCTAAAATTATCAGTGTAAACCCCACCCACCTCTAGGAAGAAGGCAGATGGACAGGGAAGGAGGAAGATGGGGGTGAAGGAGTAGTTAGAGAGTTTAATAAACACTACACAGGGGTGTGGATTTGGACCTATTCATAGTTTTTAAAAGTTTAAGTGAAGGTTTGAGTCACTTAAAAAATACTTCTGACTCTTAATCATGATAGCTGATATATGCTTTGCCTAAAACCTATAGACATATAAGCCATGTAAACGTTTAGCCTCTTAGCTTATGGGCAGTTGACTTGAACTTGAGGTCCTCTTGACTCTGCCTGTCTCCAGAGTGCTGGGGTTAGAGGCATGTGTCACCAGACCCAGAGTTTAACAGGACTGTCAGGTGATGCTATGTGCAATAAAGGTTGAGAACCACTATTTACTTGGCTTTTATTTTCAACCATGGGATAATTGAGGGTACATGGGGAAAATGATTCTTTGGGTGGGTATGCTGGGGAATCAGTGTCCAGTCCTGAAAACAACCATCAGGGCGATGGGCAGGAGAACAAGGTAACAGAGAAAATAACTAATTGCTGAGTTTCTTCATCAGTATCCTTGCCGCCACCACCACTGAACCCCAGAGGGAAGTAAGAAAGGGCACTGTAGGGGAATTAACGCCTGGTTTCTTTGCACAGTTTCTTACAATGGTTATGGAGCTTGAATGTTCCCCTCCAGATCAGCAAACCATCCAATAGTCCCAAGAAGATCATTTGGATGGGCTGGAATTCAGGCCAGAGAATGGATTGCCCCTTGCTTTTTGCCAATGGTTTGTGAAAGAGGTGTCTTTAGTTTCCTCATAATGCTAAATCATGTCAATGAGTTCCTGTCACTTCCGAGCTCTTTAGTAGCACTCTTCTTTGCCATTAGCCATTAAAAACTGTACTGAATTCACTTCGAGTAAAATGGGATTAGTGAATAGCCTTGCCAAAAACTGAGTAGTATCCTGACTCCATTCTACTGCATCCAAAATTATTTTTATAGGAAGGTAAGCCTACCTAAGTGTAGAAGAAGATGCATATTGGAAGCCAGAGATGATATTGAATCTTGTCAAATAGTATCGGGAAAAGTTTCCAACATTAAGAGCATGTTTCACCTAGTTTTTCATCTATTAAGGAAGCTTGGAAATAAGAACCCATGTATCTGCTATGTGGGTCAAGAGATTTCCCATATGGAAAATGCATAGCGTAGTGGTTTTCATGTATCCTTTCTCCTCTTCCCTCTAGAGAGTAAGACAACTTTAAAAATGATATATTTTTGTTACTCTTTTTGAAACACAACTATAAAAAGTAACACAGGAAGAGTCATTCCTAAAACCAACATCAGAACTGTAAACTGGGAGAGACACAAAATACCTCCATCTTACACATAGTGAGTGAATTATAAGCTTTCAAAGGGCCAGGGGAGGAGGGCAGATGAGTGGGACATATTTTGTTGTTGTGGGACAGTCTCACTATTCAGCCTGGGGTAATCCCAAACTCACTATAAAGTCCATGAACTTGAGCTCTTTTTGCCTTGTTCTGTCTGCAGAGTGCTGGGATTACAGGTATACCACCACACCCAGACCAGTGCATCAGCAGGTCTGATGGATGATTCTGTTTGCAATCAAATTTGAGAGCCAGGGCTATAATAGACTAATGCAGTTAAGGAGAAGCTGGAGGCTGAGATTGTGATAGCAGTCATCACTTACAATTAAGTTTAAATTTACAGAAAATTAGAAGACAAATTTTTTTTCTCAAGACTTTCTTTGGACTGCCAGCTCCCAAATAATGACATGATGATTTCTTATTAGTTATGAAAGCCTAACTGTAGCTTAGGATTGTTCCTAACTACCTAATATAATTTATATCAACCTATTTATATTAAGCTACGTTCTGCCATGTGTCTCATTATCCCTGTTCATACTGTACATCTGAATTCCCTGTGTCTCACTGTCGAATTTTCCACCTCTGTACTTCCTGGAGTCTCTTCCTGGAAGTCCTGTCTATCTTCTTATGCCTAGATATTGGCCATTTTACTCTTTATTAAACAAATCAGAAGGTGTCCTGGCAGAGACACATCTTCACATTGTATAAAAAGATTGTCCCACCAAGGTCTCACAAGTAAATTGGGAACATGGAGAGAGGGGAGAAGGAGTTAGGATGAAGAGGAGGAGAGAGTAGAAAATGAGGGAGCAGGAAGATTGAGCCAGGGGAAGAACAGAGGAGAGCCAGAAAAAGAGATATCATAATAGAGGGAGACATTATAGGTTTTAAGAGAAATCTGGCACTAGAGAAATGTTCAGAGATCTATAAGGATGACCCCAACTAACAATCTAAGCAGTAATGGAGAGGCTACCTTAATTGCCCTTCCCTGATAATGAGATTGATGACTATCTTATATGTCATCCTAGAGCCTTCATCTAGTAGCTAATGGAAGCAGAAGCAGACACACATAGCTAAACACTGAGCCAAACTCCTGGAATTGGAATCAAGATGCAGAGAAGGAGGAGTGATGAGCAAAGGGGTCAAGACCAGACTGGAGAAACCTACAGAAATTGCTGACCTGAACAAGGGGGAACTCAAGGACCTCAGCCTGATAGCTGGGAAACCAGCATAGGACCTAACCCAGATTCTCTGAATGTGGGTGTTAGTTAGGAGGACTGCAGTCTATGGGGCTTCTGGTAATGGATCAGTATTTATCTCTAGTATAGGAATGGACTTTGGGAGCCCATTCCACATAGAGGGATACTCCCTCAGCCTAGACACATGAGGGAGGGCCTAGACCCTGTTCCAAATGATATGACAGACTTTGAAGACTCTTCATGGAAGGCCTCATCCTCCCTGAGGAGCAGAAAGGGGATGGGATGGGGATTGGTGGGGGAACAGGGGAGGACAGGAAGGTGCAAGAACTGGGACTGACATGTAAAACAAGCTTGTTACAAATTTAAATTAAAAAGTTATATAAAAAAAAAGATTGTTCCACAATATGAATCATTCTAGATGTTTCTCTTCTTTTAACTTCCAGATTCTACGGAATGATAAGAACACCACAAGGATGAGCAGGCTCCTTATGGAGCAGGACTTCCATGTGCTTCCAGCCCTGGACATCAGTGGTTGTATCTATGCTTGGACAAGAGTATGGGCACTGTGCTTGGACCAGGGTTATGTTCATGTACTGAAGCTCTACTAGGTTCATGCTTCTGATGTCAGCCTTTCTAGCTTCGAAAATCTTTTGGAGCCATGTAAAGAAAGAAGCCCCATTTGATAATTTTAAAATTAAAGTCAGTGTTAGGATGTGGAAGCCTAATACCTCCTTAGAGTTGGAGTCTAGGGTGGGTCCCGTTTCTGGTGTTCTATCTACCCATTCTCCATTTGGACTTACTTGTTTCTTCTGCCATCTTCAGTGTTACAATTTGCCTACTACATGATTAGCATTATGTCCTCATAGATTTTTATGTTCTGACCTGTATCTACCTCAGATCAGTTCTAGAAGCATGATGGGGGACAAATGATGTCTTAATACTAATCTAGCCTGTGGCTTTCGATGTCATCATTCACCAGGTTAAATGTCTCAGGCTCCTAATAAAGTAAACAGTGGAAAGCTTTCTCCGTACAGTGTTTAAAAAGCACATCAACTCCCCGAATGAGAGCCCATTTTTACAGAGCACCTTTCTTCTTCTCTTTCATCACTTCTCAGTGTTCCCCCTTTCTCAAAAGCACCCCCTCTTTCCCCTCCTCCATCCCTCTCTCATAAAGCTTCTCTAGACTAGCCATTCTGGCCCTGTGTGTGAAATGAGCCCCCCCCCCCCCACCAGGCCTTCCTGGTGACATTTTTCTTTATCTTCTTTTTTAATCCCTCCCTCCCCAAATGTGCAAACAAACTAGCTAAAGAAAAACAACCAAACAAACATAAATATCTCTGTTACACCTGGAATGGCCTTTTCCATTTAACAAGCTGTTTGCCTTGCATTTTGTATAACTCAATCCTAAAATGTAACCAAAGTAAGAGTAAGATCATGTCCATGGACCCAGCTCATCTGCTCAGGAATGAAAGACCAAACAAGCCTTCAACTGGATGACTTATATTTTAGTTTGTACAGATGTTACTAATATTGGATGCTGCTGGCCTCTCGATAAAACTAAAAATCACATATACACAAGTTTTACAATGGCAAAGGCAAATTTGCCTGTTTGCTTGTTTCAGATAGTTCTAGGAAGTGTTTTCTATGGTCTAGGGCCACTTGTCCTTACTGTCACTGATTCATGAAGCCTCTGTATGTAATGGATCCTCATGGATCCTCTGTTTCAAGATCCTCTCTGGAGGAAGTTCCACTCATCCCGTAATAATGGCACATGCTTCAGAACAGATCTCAATCACAATGCCAATGTCTCCTTTTGCAGTAAGTCCTGTTCAGCAGATAAACTCATGAACAAAAACTACTAAGAAGGGCTGAGAACCACAGCAGTTTACTAAACATAACCATTCTTACTACTTTTACTTCCTTTGAAGAGATGGTATTCTCTATACAGTACTCAAAGGTAGAACTCTCTTCTAATGAGACCAAAAAGCAAATTGGAAATGAAAGGGTTTATTTGGTGTATGCTCTCATATCATTCACCGTTCATCAAAGAAGAAACTCAGGACAGGAGCTCAAACAGGCCAGGAACCTGGAAGCAGGAAGTGATGCAGAAGCCATGGATGGGGTGCTGCTTACTGACTTGTTCCTCATAGCTTGCTCAGCCTTTTTTCTTATAGAACCCAGGGCTGCCTGCCAAGGGAAGGTACCAGCCATAATGGGCTGGGCCCTCTACATCAATCACTAATTACTTAAGAAAATGCTCTACATTTTTATGATAATAGTTTTCATTTATATTTGAAACAAAGCTTGTTTTACATGCCAATCTCAATTCTCTCACCCTCCCCATCTTCCCTATTACCCCCAACATCCACCCCATCCCCTTTCTGCTCCCCTGGGAGGGTGAGGCCTTCCATGGAGGAATCTTCAAAGTCTGACATATCATTTGGAGCAGTGCCTAGGCCTTCACCCATGTGTCTAGACTGAGGGAGTATTCCTCTATGTGGAATGGGCTCCCAAAGTCCATTCCTGTACTGAGGATAAATACTGATCCACACTACCAGAGGCCCCATAGACTGCCCAGTCCTCCTAAGTAATGCCCATGTTCAGAGCATCTGGGTTGGTCCTATGCTGATTTCCCAGTTATCAGGCTGGGGTCCTTGAGCTCCCCCTTGTTCAGGTCAGCAGTTTCTGTGGGTTTCTCCAGCCTGGTCTTGACCCCTTTGCTCATCACTCCTCCTTCTCTGCATCTGGATTCCAGGAGTTTGGCTCAATGTTTAACTATGGGTGTCTGCTTTTGCTTCCATTAGCTACTAGATGAAGGCTCTATGGTGGCATATATTGTAGTCATCAATCTCATTATCAGGGAAGGGCATTTAAGGAAGACTCTCCACTATTGCTTAGATTGTTAGTTGGGGTCATCCTTGTAGATCTCTGGACATTTCCCTAGTGCCAGATTTCTCTTAAAACCTATAATGGCTTTCTCTATTATGGTATCTCTTTTCTTGCTCTCCTCTATTCTTCCTCTGACTGGATTTTCCTGCTCCCTCATGTCTCCTTCTCCCCTTCTCTTTCTCCTAACTCCCTCTCCCCTCCCCCTATGCTCCCAATTGCTCAGGAGATCTTGTCTCTTTTCCTTCTGAGGGGACCATGCATGTCTCTCTTAGGGTTCTCCTTGTTTCCTAGCTTTTCTGTTGGTGTGGACTATAGGCTGGTGATCCTTTGCTTTATGTATAAAAGCCATATATGAGTGAGTACATATATGTTTGTCTTTTTGTGACTGGGTTACCTCAGTCAAGATGTTTTATTCTAGTTCCATCCATTTTCCTGCCAATTTCAAGATTCCAGTTTTTTCATCCCGAGGAGTAGTAAGTACTCCATTGTGTAAATGTACCACATTTTCTCCAAACATTCTTCAGTTGAGAGGCATTTAGGTTGCTTCTAGATTGATTCTATTACAAATAACACTGCTGTGAGCATGGTTGAACAGACATCCTTGTTGTATGAGTGTGCATCTTTTAGGTATATGCCTAAGAGTGAAATTGCTGGATCTTGTGGTAGACTGATTCCCATTTTCCCGAGGAACTGCCATACTGATTTCCAAAGTGGTTGTACGAGTTTGCACTCCCACCAGCAATGGAGGAGGATTCCCCTTTCTCCACTTCTCCAACATAAGCTGTCTTTGGTGTTTTTTATTTTAGCCATTCTGACAGGAGTAAGATGATATCTCAAAGTTTTTTTTTTATTTGCATTTCCCTGATGGCTAACGATTTTGAGCACTTTCTTAAATGTCTTTCAGCCACTTTAGATTCTTCTATTGAGAATTCTCTATTTAGTTCCATACCCCACTTTTAAAATGGATTATTTGGTGTTTTTGTAGCTAGCTTCTTGAGTTCTTTGTATGTTTTGGAAATCAGCCTTCTGTCAGATGTGGGGTTGATGAAGATCTTTTCCCATTCTGTGGGCTGCCATTTTGTCTTGTTGATTTTGTCCTTTGCCTTATAGAAGCTTCTCAGTTTCAGGAGGTCCCATTTATTAAGTGTTGATCTCAGTGTCTGTACTACCTGTGTCATGTTCATGAAGCAATTTGTTCAATTTGTACCAATTTGTTCAAGGGTGTACCTCCCACTTTTCTTCTAAGAGGTTCAGTGTGGCTGGATTTATGTTGAGGTCTTTGATCCATTTGAACTTAAGTTTTGTGCATGGCAATAGATATGGATTATCTGCAGTCTTCTACATGACTGCATGCAGTTATGCTAGCACCATGTTTTGAAGATGCTTTCACTTTTTTATTGTATAATTTTAGCTTTTTCATCAAAAATCAGGTGTTCGTAGGTTTTTCTGTTAATATCAGGGTTTTCAAATTGATTCTATTGGTCCATCTATTTTTGTACCCATACCAAGCTGTTTTAGGACTACAGCTCTATAATAGAGCTTGAAGTCAGGGATGGTGATGCCTAAAGAAGATTCAATGCAATCCCCAATCAAAACCCCAGCACAATCCTTCACTGACCTTGAAAGAACAACACTCACCTCTATATGGAAAAACAAAAGACCTAGGACTGTATGCAAAACAAAAGACCTAGAATAGCCAAAACAACTCTGTACAATAAAGGAACTTCAGCCTGATCTTATGGAGACATTTTCTGAATGGCTGAGCCATCTCTCCAGTCTATGGTGAGATTTTCTTAATTGAGGTTCCCTCCTCTCAGATGACTTTAGCTTGTATCAAGTTGACACAAAACTAGCCAGAATAAATGGTCAGAATATGTTTTAAACCATCACTTGGTTTTAAAATATATAGGTCACCATCAAGAAGATTAACGACAGAGTGCTCTCTTTGGGTATTTTTTTTACAGCAGGAGGCAGACAGCAAGCAGAGTAAATATTTTCTTCTCCTTGCAGCACTTCTGTGTCGATATGTTCAAGGCACTGGAAGCAAATGACGAATCAGGATGGTGAGAACACTGCCACTCACTGAATGTCAAGGGTTAACACAGTCTCCATTGCTTGGTGGTCTTGTTTCTGTTTTTTTGTTTGTTTGTTTCTTATTTAGAACATTGGTCACACAATCCCATCTTAACCAAAGTCCATTATGTGGGTTAAATGTGATGCTACATAGAAGGGACACTGATCTAGCATGTAGGGGACTTACTGTTACTAATGTGGGCAGACTTCCTGGATTCTTACAAAATAAATGTGATGGGACAGAAGCCAGTAAGGAAAACATGGCGGATGAGTCGGTGAGAACCTGCCTTAGGAGTCTGACATTTGATTCCCAGTTCCCCACTCCCCACCCCACCCCCAAAGCCCCATAGTTTACTACAGGTTTAAGAATAGATTATTACACTGCGATTTCATTTTGCATTTTGTTTTGAGCCACAAAGGGATGGAGTTTGCACAGTTTGAGTCTAGATCTTCAGGCCAGTTATCATGCCACTCTGAGCTCCTCATCAGGTGGCTACTTTAGTGACTATGGAGGTGATTGACTCACAGGCCTGACTTGACAATCACAGACAAGCCTGGAGTACCCTGAGCAAGGTTTGCTATTCAGTTTGTAAACTGAGATCATGACACTTTTCCATGACCTCGGTATCAGCATATCCACAAACTGCCAAGATTAATGTTCTGAGGATAGAACCAATGCCAGAAACAGAGGCTAAAGTAGTCCCCAGCTTCATAGAAAGCAAGGAAAAAGAAAGACATCCTGTACTTCCTGACCATGCCCTCTTAGGGGCAGCTCATGCTCATACCATATGGATACACCAAAAATAAACCAAGTAACTACAAAAAGCTAGTGAGTCCAAAGTGCCAAGGCCTCTCCAGACAAACCTCCACAGGGCTACTGCCTTCCTTCCTCTGATTCTCATTTCCAAGAGATTTTGGCTCCATTCTCTGTTTTCCCCCCAACCATTCTTATTTTCTTTTTCCTGCTTTTCATACCTTGCCAGATGCCTGCTGGGAAGACTCAGGGTTAAATGCTGCTTTACCTATGCTAATTAACTACCTGTTTCATGAAGTGTCAAGTCGGGAGACATCTTAGGTGTTTGGCTATAACATAAATGAGATGATTATGTTAATAATCTGCAGGAATGTGCTCTCCTTTCTGTGCATTCTCTAGAAGCTCCATTCAGCGATTACAGCTTTTGGGCCATGCTTTAAAAATTTGCCAGCTGTTAGTGGAATATGGCATGTCTAAAATAATATGGCAAAATAATATCTGCTCTCTTTTCTACTAAGCACAACGCTGTGTTTTCTTCCAGACTCTTCTTGCAGCATTTGCCGTGGAATATTTGTAAGAGGAAGTGCCAGGGAGGTGCAAACTGGGGCAAGGAGCTTGTGATTTGTTCTCTGGAACCATGCTTACTCAAGCTCTGGTGGGCAGGCTAGCTACATAGAATCAGAGGACAACAGTCACAAATCAAAGGGAGAGAAAATGCAGAATCGCTGCAGTATTTGCTATATTTCTAACCCAGGTTTCTCTCTATTTTAATGGTGGTAAAATACAGTTGGCATAAGTGTACAATGGGAACCATTTTTAGGTGTGGAATTCAGAATCTTCGGTATTTTGTACCAACCCCTAGGACTCTCTTATTGTGCATAGCTGGTACCCATTATGTGACATCCCCCATTCTCCTCTATGCTCACCTGTGGCAATCACCAGTTTTCTCTCCACACCTATGAGTATGACAAGTCTAGATGCCTAACATCAGTGGAGTAGAAACAGATGTATCTTTTTAGGACTAGCTCATTCAACGTAGTGCAATATCCTCAATGTGCATCTCCTGTAGGATACGACACATTTTCCTTCCTTGTCCATTTAGTTGTGAGACTTTAATGGCCAAACCATCTCTTTGGATCAGCATTTTCTCCCTTTTTAAGAACAAATAATATTCCACTGTATGTATGAGCCACGTTTTGGTTGTATACCCATCAGTGGGTACTTGGGTTTATTCTGCCTTTCTACATAATGCCACTAACGATGTGGTTGTGTAGATGTCTCTTGAAGACTCCACTTTTACTTATTCTGGATATAGCTAGAGGTATAATTTCTGAAATATATGAAAATTCTGATTTGATATATTTTTTATTTGATCTATTGCTTTCCATTTTGGTTGTACTATTTAAAATAGCTACCTACAGTGTACAACCTCACATTTCTTCATAGTCTTGCCAGTGCTTATTATTATTATTATTATTTTTTTTTAAAAAACTTAATCTTGAGAGAAGAAGGTCCACATTGTGTGCAGATGAAAGGGAAGAGGAGAGCATGTCCTATCCTGTTGATTTCACAGAGGCAAGGCAACATCTTGGCTATTTTATGTCTCCTGTCCGTTCCACACTGGAGCATGACTCATGAAGTACAGGCAAAGGCTAAAAGATAACCTATAAAGATCTTTGTTAAAGGAAGCCCCCCCCCGATGTCAAAAATACCCAGCAATACCTAAATACCTTTCTTGAGGCCATTTTTCCTTCTACAGTTACAAAAATTTTATCCCATGTGATCATTTTGAAATATGTAGAAATAGCTAACATTTGCTTGGGATTATTACAACTTACAGAGGGATTTCAAAGCCATTATCTCATTTGACTCTTGTGATGACATAATAAACTCACTTTGAGAATATATAAACAGAGCTCGGGTTAGCTACATTCCCAGACCCCTCCAAGGTGAACATGGAGGTGTCTGGGTTGGTCCTCTGCTTGCTGAAAGCCCTGTATCATCCCCACAAAGCCTTTCTCTGCTTAAAAAGAGAAGCCACTGATCAATTTAGATTTCCCACCAACCATGTGCTCTTTCATCCTCAGTTATAATTCCCTGGCACTCTTTTCTGTGATAGAGAGATTTGCAAAAAAAGAAAAAAAAAATACAGGGATCAGTTATGAAGTCCAGAACTCATTCCCCAGCTTCTGTGAGAGTCATTATAGATTTCTTCTGTCTTTGAGAGAAGTGTAGCAAAGCCAGATGAATCCCCAAAGACATTGCAGATCTTCAGTGGGAAGGTTTCTTCCAGCAACAGAAGGTCTTCATGGAAGGTATCATCTTTCAATATGATACCTCAATATTTTTTTTCATGTCATTCCTTTTGTTTCAGAAATATAGATAGTGTATGATCTGTAGCCAAAAGCCAATCTTATGGATTGCCCTTCTTGCTAGAGCCCTGTGACCACAGGCTAAAGAGAACATGAGGGAGAGACTTGGACCAGTAGCATAGGGACTGCTGGAAAGTGCTTCTAAGATTAAAATATTGATGAGTCACTGGTTCTGCACAGAGAAACCAGTACCCTGTTCTGTGCCTTTTGCAGCCTTGGGTGCTGAAGAGTAAGCATAAACATTCATCTTCAAACGTTTTGATAGGAACTTTGAAAATTTTGAAGCATGTGTCAATCTTAGTGAATCTTGGCAGCATTTTGGGGTCCCTGGGGAGAAGCTGTAACACTGCACCATTGCGTTGAACCAAACCTCTTGTGCCAAAAAGATTTCCATTTCTAGAACTACTTACAATGACTGCATATTTACAAAAGCAAAGCTTTTTATAGAGCTGTGGTAAATACTATACTGCATGAGGGACAACTTGACAGTCACTATTATAGAAGACACAGAGGGATATATATATATATATATATCTTTCTAAACTGCTCTTGAAATCAAAATACCTATCAGAATTTTAAAGTTTTACATGCTAGAACTATTCACACTTGAACTCTTTCATACCAATCCCTATACTCCATCTCAAGCTGTTTCTTCTTCCACACATCAGGGTCTTTAATAAAAAGCCTTTGTACATCTGCCTTTAACTATGTCCTTACAGCCCAGCAAAAGAGCTCTTGAGCAGGCTAGAAGGCTTTAGCAATATATCATGTTCCACTGGAAAGGTAGGTTTATCTACTTAGAGGAAACACCTCTAAGTAGAAAAGGTGGACACAAATATAACAACTCTTTCGGGCCCTCAGTGCAGTTCAGGAGAAAAGTCTGGAGCTCTACCCTGAAATGAAGTAAACCTAAGGAAGCTGGGCCTGGTGGCACACACCTTTAATTCCAACACTCAGGAGGCAGAGGCAGGTAGATCTCTATTAGTGCAAGGCTAGGGTGGCTTATAAATCTAGTCTAGACCAATTAGAGCTGCACAATAAGAACCTGTCTCAAAGAAATATTAAACATGAAGGGGCTGGTCCTGCAGACCCAAAGCTGCAGGATCTCCACAACACAGGGCAACAACAGAATATCTAAGAGGAGACCCAGCGAGGGCCAGGGTTTACTGCATGATTCAATGTATCACACTACAGCTTCCCTGATGAGATTTTTCTTTCTTTTTTTTTTTCCTCTCTTAAATTTTATTTTAATTTTCGGGGGAGGTTGCAAGGGCAGAGGACAGATGCAAAGGGACAGGGAAATTAATGGGATCAAGATGCATGATGTGAAAGACACAAAGGATAAATAAAAAGAAAGTTAAAAATAAGAGCAAACAAAACTTTAAAACAAAAATTGAAACAACAAAAAGAAATCTGTGGAATTTCTATTCTGTCCTCTCAGAAAGGCCCAAATATATCTATAAGCTAAGAATCACAATTCTGTTTCTCTACTTCTTTATAATAATTAATACTGGAGAAAAAAATCCCAGGATTCTTTTGTCAACAAAGAAGGTAAAATGGGTTTTTCTGTCTCACAGCAAATGAAGAGAATGAACTACAGAGAATAAAATAAGTAAAGGCTGACCGTGAGATAGTTGCTTGAGATGAGCTTCAGAAATGAAAAAAAGAAAAAGTGGAATAATTTGAATGAAAAATGTGATCTAAGGCTGATTGTTGTGACACAAATAGAGGATAAGGACTCTGACAGACCAAGTTGGCATGGGATTTCATCCAGGGAAAGACTGAGGCACAGGTGAATTAAAATGACTAGAAACAATTTGTTTCTTAGGTAGGTGATTTTCACAAGTGAGTGAAGTGGGTAAGTCACTGTCCCCAGAACTGCTCCTAGTTTCATGGATAACAGGCAGCAGCTCTATAAGTCCTTTCCTGAACCTTCTCTCATTTTATTAGCTAACTTCTCTTCTTTCCAACCCCCCTTCCTCTCTCACAGTGTCTCTTCTCAGTGTGACACGACTGTTTTATTCCTGGCATTTCATCAGATTTTCAACCCCTGTCTGTGCAACACAAACCTGGGAACTGAGACAGACTCAGAATTGTTTGGGACGCAACAAGAAAGAATTGATGAGTGAACAGAAATAGAAGAATTCCCAGAACCGCGGGGAGAGAAGTAAGAAGCCTGCAAGTGTGTATGTGTGCGGGTGTGCGGGTGTGCGGGTGCGTGCGTGCGTGCATGTGTGTGTGTGTGTGTGTGTGTGTGTGTGTGTACTGTATGTGCGTGTGTGTGTGCTGTGTGTGTGTGTGTGTGTGTACATGTATGTGCGTTTATGTGTGCATGTGTGTATATGTATATATGTATGTGCGTGGGTGTATGTGTGCATATATGTGTGTGTGTGTGCGTGTGTGGGGGGGGGGTGTGTAAAGCATATGCATAAAGTCACAAGTACTTAAATATGCTGTCCCTGACCTTACTATTACCGCTTGCTGCCTGCTTGATTCTTTGGAATTTCTCTAGGCTCCTCCTACCTCTACCCGAGCATCTCTTTGTGGCATTTTAGCACTCACCTGTGAATTCCAGAAAAGGAAAGGGGGTTCTAAATCTAGGTCTCTACTAGCTGAGAAAGTCGGGTAACCTGATATACCTCTAAGTGCCACCTGGCTGTCTAGGGCCAATGCAACTGAACACCACAGTGATGGAAGGAGGGAAGAGGTTTTGGTGGTGTCTGTGTAGAATCTAAGCAGGAGCTGTGGGATGTCGTAACTGAAGGATAGGCTATCATGTTGGGATGTCTAAAATCAAAAATACTTAGAAGGCCTGTGAACAGATCTATTTCAAAAGATTTATCAGGAGGTCAGTAAACACAGGAGTTAGCAGAAGTTCAATAAGTGTTGGGCTTCAATAGTGACTGATCTCAGGAAAGAACCGGCAGAAAGGAAGGCTGAGACCTAACAGATCTTCTAGGTCCAAGAGGTTTCCTGCAGAATCAGGAGACATGGAATAGAGGAATGTATCAAGTTATCTGTAAGAAAAACAAACAGGTGAAACCATAAAAGGCCATGACAGAAAGGCTGTAAAAAAGACAATGCCAGAAGAAAGATAATCCAGTAGGGGAGATCAGAAAAAGACTGATGGACAGAGAAGTTGGAAAAAAACCCCTCAAGGGTGGGTCAGTAGGTGGGGATTCCAGGTAGAGGAAACATTATGAGAAAAAAAAAGGGAATTAGAAAGATGTGCTGTATATCCTAGGAACAGTGAGGAAGCTTGGGTCTGACTACAGTGTAGGATAAGTGTATAGGATACAGTGTTGGAAAGGTAGATTAGGAACACATTGTAGAGTATCTCAAAATCTAGGCTAGGCAGTGTGTGTTTAATTCAGCGGGCAATGAGGAGATACTGAAAGCTTTTCAGCAGGATCATGAACATAGATATGTGCATCTGGAGACCATGTGGGATTAACTGGGATAAAGGCTGGAGGGAGGAAGGGAAGTGTGTTAGAAGATGCAACAGACCAATTCTGAGGTAATGAATCTGACAAGGAGTAATAGCAATGAAGATCCACATTGGTGATTTTGAGGGGGGAAAGAAGAAGCTAAAGATATCTACAGATTTTTATATGTGTGTTGCAGCAAGACCAGAAATAGCAATAGCTTCATTGGTGGAAGACATAATGAAAAGGAATGTGGGTGTGGTTACTGTGGGGTACCAACAGGCTACCTAGACATGAATGCCCAATGGGAGGTTAGAGAGATAGTCTAAAACCTCCGGGATAGATCTGTACAAAACATAAAACCCTTGGATTGTCGGATTTATTTTTAAAACCAGCTCTCTCGGCATTTCCCACCTACAGATTCAAGTTGGACAGAAGGTGGCAATGCATTGAAGGCAAAGCATGGAGCCAATTATAGAGCTGGAATGAGTGCAGATATTTTATGTAAGAATACTTTTTTTTGTCTCTTTAATGGTATCTAAGGCACAGAAGAAATCAATGAAGTTTTAGATGGTGAGATGGGCTGAAGAGCAGGAGTTCCTGTGACCCACAGAGAGCTGTGCAAATCAAAATGACCCAGGATAAAAGGAAGTCTGTGTGATTCAGTATTGTACTCTCTAGGGATAAAGTATGAGTGCAAAGGAAAAACAATGATACATTGGCTCAACCCAGAATTTTCTCTGGCTTGAGTTAAAAAGAACTGGCAAGTTAGAAGGCACCGGAGTTAACAGGAAGGGTCTTGTCCTTTCAAACTTGGTCAGTTGATTACAATCCCAGAGGGTCAGCCTGCCAGGAATGCAAAACAGGGCAAGACTCGGGGAAGGTCAAATGCAAGCATTCAGGGGAAGGAGGACATTGCACTTCTCCCAGCCTAGAACCCCTCCCCCAGAGAGCCCCTGGGGCCCACCCACCTAGTATTTGTGTCGCAATTTTCCTGATTGTCTCAGATTTTTGCTTTTTGTTTTTTCTTTTTAAATTCCTTTGTGGGGATGAGTCCATTCATTCTTGCCTTGCAGTTTGAGGCTGCCTCATTTTTTGATTAATTGAGAAAATTTAAGCCTCTGCTTTGTTCCAGGCACAAGGAAGAGCAAGATGCCAAATAAAATACAGGATGCTCGCCAAGGCCAGAGGGGTCCTAATGAGGGACAGCTCCATCATTTCACCAAGAACACTTTATGCCCTGGGATGGCCATGGAGCCCTGCCTTTCAAAGTCTGACTCCTACATTTACCTCTTGTCTTCACTTAAGGATGCTGTGTCAGGTCCCTCAAAAGACTGGCCTCTACATGTTGGGATCCATGTTGGCATACACATTTTTGAGATCCCCTTGGCATACACCTTTGAGCTGAGGGACAATGGTACCCAAGGGGTTTTCTTCTGCCTGAAGCTTTCTTCCAGCCCATATGTGAGGAAACCATGGAAACGATACTCTCACTCCTTGATGGTGTGCACAAGGATTACTAACCCACTAACAGTGCCGGGAAGGCAACCACCACAATCTTGGCACTGACCATGTCACATTTCTTCGAATCTCTCCCCTAAGTGCCTCCTGCCTTGGCCTGCTTAGCCCCAGTGATGGGAATATGGTTGAGGTGAAGGTGTGTGTGCTCGTACAGAAACCAAACCATGAAATTAAGAATGCTCTACATTCTAATAAAGAGTCATGTTAGCATTTTAAACATTTGCTTTGCTGGTAATTAATTTTTATTGCTCTAGAAGAGTATTGTACTACTTAGCTATTACAACTATAAAGCTATAAACTAAACCCTCTTAAAATTCAGTGGTGCGTGCACCTGTACACCAGTGAGAAAATTCTGCTGATGTGGTCATGCTCACTGATACATCTGAGCTAAGCAGAAGCTGATTGATCAGGCTCAGTCTGAACCTGGGTGAGGGCCTATATTCATGCTCCCTGTATGTTTTATTTCCCCAGCAGGTTTGGCCTGACCTGCAGGAGGGGATCAAGCCCTAGGCTGCAGACACTATTTAAACTTCTGACTACGTCGCACTTGTTAACATACCCTTTGTGCTGGCTAGTTTTTTACGTCAACTCAACACAAGATAAGGACATCAGGGAGGATGGACTCTTCATTAAGAAAATGGCTCTGTATTGTTGGCCTCTTGGCAAGTCTGTAAGAAATTGTCTTGATTGATGGTTGAGGTGGGAATGGCCTAGTACATTGTGAGCAGTGCTGTCCTGGGGCAGGTGGTTCTATAAGGGGTATATAAGAAAACAAGCAGAGCAAGCTCGGAGAAGCAAGGCAGTCAGCAGCACTCCTCTGTGGTCTCCGTTCCAGTTCCGCCTCCAGATTCCTGCCCCGAGTTCCTACTCTGATGTCCTTCGGTGATGTGGAAGTGTATGTGAAATGGGCCTTTTCCTCCCAAAGTTGCTTTTGGTCATGTGTTTCATCACAGCCATAGAAACCTCACCAAGACACCATTGAGCAAAGGTTGTTAGTTGTCTGAGTGAGAGTTGAAGGGTGTGGGGCAGAGTACTGTGCGGTGTGCTGCAAAACTGGCCTCTTCATTACCATCCCTCTAGTTAGTGTTGTCACAGCCCTGAGCTTGACTGAGTAGCCTTGGAGATGAGAGAGCTCAGCAGAGACATGTTCAGCTCCAATTGTTAGGATTCTGTGGGTTGTGGAGAAGAATTCCACTGTGCTTGGAGTCTAATTAGAAACCAGCTGACCAGGGTCCGTGTTCTACTTAATGTTTTGAATCTATGGTCCCAATATTCACCGAGGAAAGGAAGTACAAGTAAGTTCCTTGGGTCTTGTTTTAGTCATTACTATCTGAATTCTTCAGGAGTTTGCTTGTGTAATTGATCTTTTTTATTCATGGGTTAGTAGCCGCAACTAGAAAATACGTTATATAATTTGTCTATAGAGTTGCTGCTAGCTTTAAGTATTTATCTAATTGTTCTGCTAATTTATTATATTATTATTATTACTATTATTATTATTATTTGGTGTGTTTTGAATGGCTAGGAGTTCACAATTGTGGTTGACATGTATTTGGATTTTATATTACAGTGAGTGAGATTCAAATAACAGGCATGAGTAATTGGAATGGACACCCTGTCTCATCCAGGGCAAATCCCAGCTTAGTGGAAGCAATATAGCAAGAACACAAAGAAATAAACTAAATATTCCAAGTGCTAAGAAGAAACAGAGTTGAGAGCTAAAAGGGCCAGCTTGTATGTTTGAGGCAATCTAGACACTTAACTGCACTCTCCCTTCTATGAAATTTCAAGTGCTCTTCAAGCAGCCTCTGAGACTGTCATTTCCTATGTATCTTCATGTGACACCTTGAAATGGTGCTAAACATTTGACAGGCTTTGAACAAATGCAGCTGTGACTGGCTGACAGGATGTCCCCAGTGTTTAGTCACCCATTTCCAAATGTCCTTGTTGGTCACAGTCACAATGCACTTCCTGGTTGTTACCCCCTTTGTTGCCCTTCTTTGTTCTCGTTATTTCTCCATGTTTTCCTAGTGTGGGGCTGATAAGGGTCAGAAAGGAAATGTCAGGGGCAATGGCGTTTCATGAATCAAGGAACAGAGATTTACATAAAAATGCCAACTCCACAATTGCAGCACGGGGCTAGGGGACCAGATAGCTTTCATCAGTGGTCAGCCTAGAAGAGAAGAAAGCTGATGTGACCTACTCAGTGCCACATTCAAGAAACAAGCAGGCAGCCATGGCCATAATCTCAGGTCATTGTTGTTCATGTAGCTCTTGTGTTAGTCCCTGAGTTGTTTTGTTTTAAATAAAATGATTTGCATGCCTGCATTCTATAGGATCCCTTGCCTAGAAAATTGATATGATACCTAAGAGGGAAGCTTGAGGGCTATGACTTGTTTTTCACTTCTCCCTGCATCTTTTCACCTGTGAAAGAATCCTAAAGGATGAGGTTGGAAAGATGATAGAAGGTTTTTCTTAAGGATGTTTTCAGACTACTGGTTCTAAAATGATTATTTGGAGAGCTCTACAATAGTTCAGTGCCATCTATAATCTCAAGAATAGCCTGCACTATGTTATTTTTTGAAGATAGGATTTGATTTTGACCCTACTTTAAAGTTAAATTATTTTGTTATTTTCATGGGTGTCAGAGACCATGAAATTCCTGTGTCAAAGTCAAGGCCATTATTTTTTCTCACTAAGAAGCACAAACATGGGCATATTTATGTTCATGTCCTGCACTCTAGACTCAACAGGATGATGTGGTGAAGCCCAATGCCACCCAATGCCATATACAGAGAGTTTTGCTATGGGAGACACACACCGAGCTTGGGTCCAAACAGCCAGTGTGACACATCTCCATCTCACAGATAATTCCTCATCACACTAACTGCTGGGTTGCTTGCTTGCTGCAGACAGACAACTAACCTGGTGAGCAGTGGCCTTCCCAGCATTCTTAGCATCATCAACAGGATGTCGGGTGGGAAAAGAGGTCAGTAAAGGACTGTCTCCCAAGAGGCTTCATGCATCAGATGGAATCACAGGAAATTGCTGCTTTCGAAGGTTTTAAAAACTTGAGCATTGGTAATTTAATACAGTTCGACTTAATAACATGTCCATGCTAATAAAACAATTTCCTTAATGCCTTTTCTTCTCCTTTTTTAGGACATTTGAATGTACTGCATTTCCTGTCTCCCTTTCTTCCCACCAAACTGTCAGGAAGAAAGGTTCACATTTACAAATGAGTGAATTTTTGAAGTAATGGGTATTGTGTGAAAATAATAGCCACATAGATGGTTTTCTGCTGTCCTGTAAGTAAGGTTGTGTGGTATTTTCTTACTATTCTGAAAAGGGAATTTTATTTCTAAGGATTAATTCATTTAAAATAGTGTAAATAAATAAAGAAATCTTTAGTTATAGACGTGCTCTTCCTCACTTGTGTCAACAAGTTCCTTTCCCAGAGAATCCTCCCTCCTAACAAGGATCTCTCTCTTTCTCCTTTTCTTTCCTTTTCTCTTCCTTCCTTCCTTTCTTTTTCTTTTATTCTTTTTTTAACCCCTAATTATCCTCTTCATCTTCCTTCTCCTTCTCAACAAGTTCCCTCCTACTTCCTCGGTTTTTTTTTTTCTTTAGACTTTATTTTTTATGGCCCACTGAGTTTAATTAGGGTTGCTTGCACAAGCATGGGTAGGGCAGTTATTTACTGAAGCATGGGCAACTTGTTAGCAGTTACACTACTCAGTAACTGGTAACCACTAACAGTTCCCCAGAGGCCATCGCAAGCCCTTCCTCTATGCATGATTAAAAGTTGATAGGCCCAGTTTTGTGCCGGTAACCACAGTTCTGGGGCTTTCATGAGTGCAATAGCAGGGCTTATCTAGAAGCCATTGCTTGTAGCACTCTTCCCTGTCCTCCAGCTCTTACATTCTTTCTGCTCCCTCCTCCACAATGTTCACTGAACCTTGGAAGGAACAATATAGATGTAACACTTAGGGCTGAACACTAATAGTCACTTATTCTCAGCACAATGACCAATTAATAGTGTTTTCATTAACCAATGCCCACTGTAAAACAAAAGCTTCTTTGACCAATGCCAAGAATAGTGCCAAGTGATGGATACAAATACATTACCATTTAGCAAATGAATAACTCAAAACTCTGTTAGCTAAGACCAATACTATTAATCAATACTTCTAATGTATTAACTAATACTATTAATGGGCCTTAGGGTATATGACTTTTCCACTCACAGGCTTCTGACCAGGTTTATAATAGCAGGCATAAGTTCTCTCCCCTGGAGTGACCCTCAAATTTAATCATATAGTGATTAGTCTGAAGCATTAATCTAATTATTCTTTATCAATAAAAAATCAGGAGTCAAATATATGGGGTAAGAACCTGAAAGATCAGAGAAGTAGGGAGCAGTCACCAGTCACCTCCCACCTCTACCATTCGCCATCAAAAAGGGCTGAGATCCTCTCTCTGGCCCCACTTACTACTTCCTGTCTACAGTCCTCCAAACGTCTATGGTTAATTTAGGTCTGCTAGTGACTAGTTCTGCCCTCTGACTCCAAGCAAGCTTATTTGTCAGAACACAATCAGTATCACGTAACATTGGTTAACCCCATAATAGTCATACCACTATTGCACTATTGCTTGGAAGACTGATACTGTCTTCCATAGGAAGACTATTGATGACTTCTTCCCCAGCATCTGATACAGTTCTGGCACCATAGCCTTCCAGTTCAATTCCAGCCAGACCTCTCTATTCTTAAACCAATTGTGTGATGGCTTGAGCAGATGGTTCTTACTTGTAGTGGGCAACTAAGAGCAATGGCACTCACCTTGATGAGAGGGAACTCTGTCGTCTCTCAGAACTCCACGACCAACAACTCCTACTGAGGTGTCTCCTCTTCATCACTGGGAGCTTTGTTCAGCAATCTACGGCTTTAGGCAGGGCATCAACCACCCATTTACAGCACCTCCGTTCACACATTTTTAAAAAATATGATTTAAAATAGGTTCACCAAATGATAGGTTTCCATATGGCATTTTTCAAGTATCCTTAGTTTTGACTAACCATTCCTCCACCCATTCCTTTCCTCTTCTCTTCCACCCTAATCTCCACTTAAACCTTAATATTTTCCCTCATCTTTCATATCCATATATTCTATTATGTCCCCCAACTTAAAGCCACTTTTTTTCCTTCGTCCTCTAGCTGTCCCTTCCTAAGCTTTCTGGCTACAGTAACTCCAGGCTCCTATAGGGACATACTGATCTAAGAATTTGAAGCTAGGATCTGCATATGAAAGAGAACATGTGTATTTGGCTTTCTGGGCCCAAGTTACTTCACTACTTCACTCGGCATCATGATTTTGTCTTTGTGGCTAAATAAAATTACATTGTGTATATGTTCTACAGTTTCGATATCCATTCATTGGTTGGTGATATCTAGGCTGGTTCCACCCCCTACCTATTGTGAGTAGAGCCTGAATGTGGATGTGCACATATTCTCTCTGCAGTGGTATAGATCCTTTAGGATAGATGCCAAGGAGTGGCCTCCTAGAGCCTCCAAGTGCATCACTGGACACTTCTTTGAGATCTCTCTGGTTATGAAGCACACAGCTAGAAGTCCTCTTCTTTGAACTGTATTAGGTGTCTTCCAGAGGCTCTTGTAAGTTGGGCTTATCATTTTCATTTGATTCTAGGATTTTTTTTTTAATTTTCTCCCTCATATCTTTAACACCTCACTACCCACACTGTTGAGCCTACGAGTATTTGTGAAGCTTCTGTCATTTCTCTTGCTGATTCCCAGTTTTCTTCTGCTATGGTCTGACAAGGTGCAACTATTTCAATTATTTGTGGCCTAGTGATGAAATTAAGAGAAGGTTCCATGAGCCACTGAAGAGAATGTGAAGTCAACCCCTCCATGCTCATCTGTTAAGTCTAATTGAGCTCTGGTTTCTTTTCTGAATTCTACCTTAAGACCTATCTAAAGATGCCAATGGGGACATGGGGAAATGACTCAGTCAATAAAGTGTTTGCCATAAAAAGTCAAAAGTCAAAGACCTGAGTTCGGGTCCCCAGCACCCCAGTAAAAACAATTTGATGTGGCCATACATGTCTGTAATAACAACACTAGAGGAGCAGAGACAAGTGGGGCCTTGGAACCTATTGGTTCAGGTAGGCTGTATTCAGTGAGAGATCATAGTTCAAAAATTAAGGTGGAAAGCAATTAAGGAAGACATCTGACCTTGCTTACACATACACCTGCACATATGTGTATGTGTACCTACACACACATTTATATACACTCTCATGAACATATCCATATAGCACACATTCATATACTATATAAATAAATGAATAGATAAGTAAATAGATAGAGATGAGTAAAGGGCATTCAAGTCTCTCATCATCATTCTGTCAGGACCTCCCTGACCTTTTCTGTCTTCTAGTGTTTGTTTTGTAAAATTGGATGCACCGACATCAGGTGAGAATGTACATATCTCTATAGGCTCTGGAGATCACCAACACACTTGACACTTGGTGGGAGTATGGCTTATGTTGCAGAGAGATTAGCCTGGAAAAATGAACTAAAGCCAAATAGTGGTAAGGAAAGGGGGAGCGCAAAACGTTAAATGTTATGCCCTGCACACATAAACTGAGTTAGATATGAGTTAAGATGGCCATAAAAATAAAAAGGAAGAGAGGCAAGCCAGAGGTATTATTCAAAAAGAATGAATGTGGCACCCATCTGAAAATAGAGGAAATGCTACTAGGAAAGCTGCACTGCTGTAAGATCAAGAGGGCTCTTTTCCATCTCTGCCTGGAAGATATGAAAATGCTTAAACATGACTTCTAAGTGCACAGAAGTCAGAGGAAAGCAATGTGTAAGCACTAGGAGCCATTCGGCTTGTCGGGTTGAAGTAATTGAGTCCCAATGTTGGTTTTCCTTTAGAAATCAGGTGATTTCTAAATCAAAGTCATAAGGTATCTTCGTTTCAATCCCATATTCCAAATTTTATTCTATGTCGAGACTTGGCAAAAGCAAAAAACTATAAAAAAAAAAAAAAAAGGTAACAACTACATTCACCACCAGCTTACTCGTGCACACACGCTAATTTACCCTATGGCATTTACTTTATAATTAGGTTTGCAAGTCTATCACTTTAAAGGTTGACTATTTTCTCTAAGGCTGCTACTTAAAAGATTTGTTTAGTAGAGAACTCTCATTTGAAATAATTTTTTACCTTGAAGCAGAGTATATAAGTCAGAGAGCACAGCTCTCCTGTCTGATTTGGGGTGAAGGCTTGATGGTAAGTCTGGGGTGAACAACCCACCCTTCTCTAGTATTTCTGCAGTCCTGGAGAATTTACACTCACTCATAGTGTGGAACATGAACTAATAGCCGGTACACTGTGCTGAATTCTTAACCATTAGTTTTCTAAAAAAAGAAAAAAAAACAATAAGTAATTTAATGCTCTTGACAATTTAGATAACCCCAGTAGTTTTCAGAGTACATAAATAACCTGGAAACACTGATTCTTGGCTACATCAATAGGTCAGTGGTGAAGTCTGAGATCTAATGTGTTCCCTAAGATCCTAAGTGATGCTGATATTTGTGGTCCTTAGACTCCTATGTACCAAGTAGCAATAAGTTAAAGCAAAGATCATCCAACATTAACAGGCATCAGAATCTGAAAGGTTTGTTCAGATGTACTATACTCCATCTCAAAAGTTGGATTCAGTGGCTGGGACCTGAGAATGTGTATTGCTAACAAGTTCCCTGATAAGATCAATACAATTTCCCCAGAGAATGTCGTGTCAGAACTGGAGAAACAGGCTTATAATTAGAATTAAAGATGCCACTAGGTGTGTAGGGGAACATTTATTATTATTTATTATGCACTGAGTAAAATATAAGAAGAAAAGTGTCTTATCTTAGAATCTATGCTAAAGTAGAGGAAAGCAAACAGCATAGTGATAAATACTGAAATGAAGGCTACATGCAAAGACCTGAGAGGAGTCATTGACTAACCTCAGGTGGGCTGGGTGTAGGAGGGAGGTAGAAAGGAAATCTCCTGATTGTATTAAAACTTCAGTAGAATTTGAAGGTAGTCTCAGTGCCAAAATGACCAGTGATTTATGCAAGAATTCGTAGTTTGGGATTCTGTTAATAACCATGGGCTCTCAATGTAATCACAGGTATTTTGTAATTTTGAAATAACTTGAGGTACGTAGGATAAGGAGAGTTAGGAGTCTGGGGACTTGCTAGTACAGCATGGGAGAAAATAAGCCTGGAATAGTTAGTTATTCTACACAGAGATCTAGAGCTCAATCCAGAAAGGCATGGTTCTCTTTGGCTCTTTGCTTCTGATGTAGTCCAGCAGCTGCTGTCCCATTAGAGGAAGAAATCTCTACACTCCTGCTCTTAGAGGACTGAGTTCTTAGCCCAGCGTTGAGAGATGGGCCTTTCTTCTTTGGACCCACAGATGTAAATGCATAGAAGGTTTTTTGCTATAATGAGTTAGAACCCAAAATAACTTTGTTTAAAGAAAAAAGGAAGAATGGGCTTGGTTTAATTAACTAAAATAAACTTAAGAGAAAATTCCAGAACAGAAGCATCCAGAAGCTCTAGAGGTCTTATAAGGTTTAGCAGATTCCTGTATTTAATTTTGTAATGGCTTTTCTTTTCCCTGAAGGTTTTGTCTAAGTGTGTTCTTTCTTTGTGGAAACAAGGTAGTAACCCCTTCAGCAACTTTGGGCCTTGACGATAGAAGAAGTTGATTATCTTTCTCACGGTTCTAACACAGTCCTCAAAGATGAACTGCATCGTCTTCCTGGGTTTAAGTACAATGTTGGGACATGCAACTGGCCAGATCTAGGTCACATGCCCCTCATGGACTGCCCCTCATAGACTGGCTCCCTGACACACAGACTGGGACAGGAAATGATGTCATGGTGGTCTTGTTGGAAAAAGAGTGAGAATATACTGACCAATCAAAATGCAATAGGAAAAGAACAGGGCTTTTCCAAACCCCAGAATCCACACTTCCAGATTCAGAGTATCTCATTTTCTCAAAGAAAAAGAGCTAATTTGCCTTTCAGTGTGGGCTGGGCAGACACGCAAAATCAGAATCAGGGTCACCTGAAGGAAAAGACAGAGCCCTCTGCTCAGAGTGTACTCTAACACATATCCTTTAAGTAACTATTTCATGGACTACGCTTGGGTTCAATATATGGAAGATGCTTTTAAGAAGTATACAGAGCAAAATTCTAAGGAGATTTTTTTTCCTTAGACAGCATTGGAGAAGATTAAACCAATTAGAGTTTGTAAAGTGTGTTTGTGCATCTGCAAGCACTACTCTTTTTCTACCATGTGGGTTCCAAGGGACCAAACT
This sequence comes from Cricetiscus sungorus, assembly GCA_030556225.1. Taxonomy (NCBI): domain Eukaryota; kingdom Metazoa; phylum Chordata; class Mammalia; order Rodentia; family Cricetidae; genus Cricetiscus; species Cricetiscus sungorus. The sequence goes on along the minus strand of JANBXA010000328.1, from coordinate 40,982,089 downwards.
CAGGTAGTCAGGCTTAATGGCAAGCATCTTCATCTGCTAGCCTTGTCATATAAGGTACTTTCAGGGATATTGATGTCGCAAGGCAGAGCTATTAAAGCACTCTGGTCCATGTCTCCAATCCCAGAATAAGAACATAGAAAACATAGGTCATTAAGACTACAATTTTTATTCTCTCCTCCCTAGCTTTTGTAAGAAAGGTGAAATACAGGAAGGGAATTCTGACCATCATTTAAGAATAAAAAAGGAAAGCATCTTGAGACACTGAGCTACTTATTACCCTCCCTTAATGGTGACATGTTTTGTTGTATGAGATGTGATTCTTAGTGACCAGATATTCCCAATATTCCCTCCTCTATCTCCTAGTCTCCAGCACATAGTTGTTCTGGAATCCATAAGGTATCACTAAAAAGGACTGTGCCTCTCCAGAATGACACATGGAATGAAAGGCTGAGTGGTATAAGGAAAAATGACTAAGTACAGATGAAGGGATATCTTCAAATATTGCAGTGGTCCTCCACATCCCTGCCCAAATATCACAATGGTCCTACGCATTCCTGCTGCCTGTTCAGCCTCTGTACTCACATTAACATTCATTCTTCACCAATGTAGCCATTGAGAGATAACTTGTCTCTCTCATCCCCATTGTTGTCTCTACTGGGATTTTCCCACAGTTATCTCTGGTGTTCGGCAAGTTTAGCTTTCCATTTCTCTCCAGGAGCCAGGTTTCTATATCATACACTCACATCTAGTATACAACAAGAGGGAACTATTAGTGGCTTCTTTGTTTATTTTTGTTTTTTGTTTTTGTTTTTTGAGACAGGGTTACTCGGTATTGCTTTGGAGGCTGTCCTGGAACTAGCTCTGGAGACCAGGCTGGCCTCAAACTCACAGAGATCCACCTGCTTCTGCCTCCCAAGCGCTGCGATTAAAGGCTTGTGCCACCAATGCCCAGCTATACCAGTGGCTTCTTAGATGTTATTTCCAATAAAGAGAAAAGAAGACACAGTCGGTAGGATCATTGTTTGAAGTTATCCAAATAAGGCACAGTCAAAGAATGGACAAAATAAGAATCCAGCCAAAAGGCACTAGATGGCCTGGAGTTAGTCATCTCTCGTTGGAAAGGATGCTTTCATATCTTCTCCAGCATCTTGACACAGGCCACTATCCAGGTGAAATTGTGGCTGGCAGACACCAGCAATCTTGCTCCAGGTTGAGGTCCAAAGTTAAAGGTGCAAAATGCTACACCAATCACTAACTAAACTGTCTTTTTGTTTCCTAAAATAGCCAGGGACTATCAGTCCCCTAGCAGGCGAATGTTTCTAGTGTGTTCAGTTACCCACTGTTTCTCCATTTGCCTTTGTCATTGGCTGCAAATCCATTCATCCTCAAAGGTCACTTTGAAATGTCATTCCATTCTCTTCAGTGTGTCTTCCCTGCTTGGTGGGGCCGACTTTGTTTCCTGGCATTGGCTCCTCTTGAGCATGGCATTGGGGTGTCTCCAGTGTCTCAGAGAGCATTATCTGTTACACCCAAAGTCAAGCACAGTGTTATACAACACCCATCTCCCCATCCATCACTTAAAAGCAACAGCAAATTTTAAATCATTTGCTGTGTGTCACTATCAACATCTCAGAAGATGAAATGGAGGCCGAAATGGAGAAGTAAAAATATGAGCAGCTACTCTATTACTGGACACCAGGCAAGTGGAGTTACAGCCTCCACTTAGCTCCCAGTTCACACTCTTCCGCACGTGCCTGCGCACTCACTCACTTGCTTGTCTCCATTGATTCACCTGAGTTTCTTAGATAACAATAGCAGCCCCTTGTGAAGTCCACCTGGGTGTGGTAACTGCAGCTGAAAACTTGGATTTTAAAGCCAGGTGACCTTGCTACAAAGCCAGTTCCTAACTATAGGTAGCTTGGATTCTAGTTACCGTTGTCTATACATACCTTTGTCATACTCCATCTTAAGCACCCTCATTCCTTAATTTTCAGATTTGGAAATTTCACATGATTTGGATGACTGATTTTACATAGGTGTACATGTTCCTATGCTAGTTCTAAGTGTAAGTGGTTTCCTGTGACACACTTGTGGGTGTCCTTGCTACCATTGTGGGAGAACATGCCTCAGCTAGACTACCAGTCCGATGAGGAGAAAAGAGGCATGGGATGGGACCACCACTTGTGAAACCAACTTATTGTAGCACAACCTCCTGAAAACTCACAGACCTCAGCTTCGGTTGTACGTCTTTGAGACGCCGTGGTCATTTGGTAAGCAGCATTATGGCAACATTAATGAATTAAAATATCCCCAGTTTTCTAACTTGAAAGTTAGGGGCCCACATTGTAGCCATTTAGAAACTTTATTACTACGTCTATTTATCCTGATTGTGTATGTATGAGCACATGCCCACATGTCGTGGCACTAGTGTGGTGCTTGGAGGACAACTTTCAAGATCAGGTCTATCCTTCTACTATATGGGCTCTGGTGATCAAAGTGAGGTCATCAGCTTGGGAAAAATGCCCTTAGCTGCTTCACCGTCTCACCAGCCCATACTGTATCCTTTTAAGAGGGGTTTAGGGGAGAAATAAGATAACGGTTGTAAAGTGTGGAGCCCAAGACTACATCACTACTTATCTGCTGTTAACATTTCTGTGTGCTGGAAGTTTGGGTTCACTACCATCATCCACCTGTGTTTCAGCTTTCCCATCTGCTATGCAAAGAGATGAGGTTGGACAGGGTGTGTGTGTGTGTGTGTGTGTGTGTGTGTGTGTGTGTCTATATATATGTATGTATGTATGTATATATGTGTATGTTTGTGTGCATATATATGTGTGTATGTATGTATGTGTGTGTCTATATATGTGTATCTATATATGTGTATGTGTGTATATATGTGTTTGTGTATGTATGTGTCTACATATGTGTGTATGTATGTGTCTATATATGCAGGTGTGTGTACATGTGAGTGTATGTGTGTGTGTGTGTGTGTGTGTGAAAAGTACTATGTGAATTTGAGTTTTATCTACCATTTTCAGGTAGAGACACGAGAATGAGTTAGTCTGAAGGACATTCTGAAGTGGCTGAGGAAGAAGAGAAGCTGGAGGGGCTTGCTGCTTCTTCAGAAGCTCAAACAAGGAAATATCTGTGTGACCGTGTAGCCTCTCTCAACAGATCAGCTGGGGGACACAAAAGGCTTCCTTCCAGGAATTGATGATATAGATGCTAAGAACCAAAAGCAAGAAAAGACATTTGTTAAGAACCTAGGTCTGAGAGGAACGGGTTCCGTCCTGGAATAAATCCCCCATGCCCGCATTTTACAGCCATTTTAATGTAGTCCTTGTGTTTCATTTCATACTTTTTTTTATCAGTCCTAGAGTTCCCTCAGAGAGTTGTGGGGCTATCGCCATGACATTGTCAGAATACACTGTGTGTGATCCTCCTGCCATGAGGGAAGACGGCTGTGTTCCCAAAAAGCTTTCATCAAGCTTTCACTCTCCAGGAGTGAAGACAGAGGACATATCCAAACAGGTGCCAAGGCAGGGCTCTGACTCAGCTTTGTTTGTCTGGAGCCAGGCAGCAGCCAGGTGTTATCAGAGCTTTTCAGATGCTCACCTCTGAGAAAGCCCAGGGTTTTTAAAGGATGAGAATGTAACTGCTTCAATATGAGCCCAGGGGAAAGCTGTAGAAATACCCTAGCCACTCTTGGGTGCCGCCAAAAGCAGAACTCTACTCATTTGCATATATTCCCCCTGGTTTCTTCCTCCCCGCACAGAAAGACCCAGCTAAGCCCAGGCTTGCAAAGACACTGCCTGCAAAGGGCATCTTTAACTAAATGGCAGTCCAGTCACTTTGGTTTGAGTGAGCTTGCACAGAATCTTTATACTTATTTATTTACTTGGGGTAAGCATGTGCATGACACACACGTCACAGCACATATGTGGAAGTCAGAGAGAACGGATTCTCTCCCACTACATGAATTCCAAGGATTAAACTTTCAGAACATCAGGTTTGGCAGCAAACACATTCACCTGCTGAGCCATCTCGCCAGCCCACCTTTCTAAATAACAGGGAAATGGGAGTGCATTTCTCTAGAAAAAGAAGAATTTTCAGATTTTTATCTTTTTTCAAAGGATCTATAACCTTTTTTTCAAAAGGCAGGAACTAATGACACTAGCTGAATTTAAGCAATTTGCTTAATTAGATGAGTTTAATTCATGTAATGAGAATATTTTGTCTTTATGTAAGCATCCCCCCACCCACCCAACCCCGTTGTTATTTCCAAGGAAAGCTGTTGATAGAGAAATCTGTCACCTCATTGTTTTTCACACCAACCAGTCCAATTTCAGACCTTCCCTAATATCTTCATTCTTCGGGGCCAATCCCAGCCCCTAACCCTCTATAATCCTTAAAGATTCTCTTCGGGGACAGAAACTGGCCTTCTGATGCTTTGAGTTGAAATGGAAACCTTTGTCGCTCATCTATTCTGCAGTGATTTCTGGAAATAGATCTTTGTTTATCCCTGCAAGCCCGGAAGGCAGACTCCCCATACACAATTGCTCCAAGGACCAATGGGCTCCGGGCCCTCTCCACCCTGCCTGCGCACACGGCTTCTGCCTGGGTCCTCTGTCCAGTCCTTCCTGGTGTAAACAAGGTTGGCGTCTCTTCCAGAGATCCCAAGGGTAGAATCCTACTGGTGCCAGGTACTCATTACAGTAAGCAGCGTCTGTCACCCACCTCGGGAGCAGAAGGCAAGCATAATGATAGCAGCTCTCCATGCCAGTGGCCTCCCCGACCTAGTTACTTATTTTTAATTAAGATGGCAATGCGACACCTCTTCATTTCCTTCAGGGATCGCCGTGTTCCAATTTGAGAGGGGCTGGAGAACATGGCGCTGTGTACCTAGATCTTTGCTTCTAAAGATAGGAGACCATGTCTGTGTTCCTGTTTTCCGGGTGGTGGTATCTGAGGAGACACGAAGCAGGTGTTTTCCAGGAGGTGGCAGTGCGCTCTAAGGCAGGCTGAGCCTGCCTTCTCTATCACCCTAAGAATATTGTAATTGAGACATAGCGTTATAATGCATTCCAGACCATACAGCGGTGAGTGTCACCTCCCAATGTTTCTTAGCAGTCTCAAAGTCACTGCAACCAGGATAGGGAGGTGGAAGCCTGGGGGACCCAAGGCAAAAGTGGGAGGGGACTCAGGGAGACAAATCAGGGGCACTTAACTTTATTGTGAATGGAGTTTCAATACTGAAAAACCAGGGGAGCCCCCCTTCCTATTTACAGCTCTTCACAGGTTCACCCCTGAAGACCAATAAAAGGAAACTGAAGGACTCTTATATTGTCTGCATCTTAATTCTGGGTTTACAAGAAATATTTCATTACTCTAATTCAGAGACCAGTCGTCCTTCCTTTTTAAATGAAATGTCTCCTTGTCCGGGGTGAAGAGCATGGTAAGCATGTCTGTCCCTGAGAGGTGGAGGGAGAGTGATGAGAGGAGAAAGAGCTTTGCCTGTGAGGCATCCCACCCTGTGATTACCATTGCCTGCTGGGGACACCTCAGGACCAACCTAGGGAGAGAACAAGGAAGGATGGAGAGGACTTTCCCAGGCTCTGGTCCATTGGTGGGGACCCTGGTTTTCACCAGTGCAATGATAAGAATGAGTGAGCCTGATAAGAGCAAGGAGCACTGAGATGACCGACCCTTCAGGGTCTCCATGTGGTTTCCTGGGGCAGGGGAGGAGATGGGGGAGTGTTCACAGCTAGGAAGGTTCACTTGTATATTTGTTTGCATATAGCTCTTTGAACCCGGTCAGAGCCCCTGATATGAAATAGAAAACGATGAGGCCAGCCAGGTGAACGGCTAGGGAAATCCCCACCGGACACTGATATTTAAAGTAAAGGAACTAAGCCTTTACTGGCACACAGAGACTGCATTCTTCTGGTTGCTCTGTCTTCCCTGGCCTCTCCCAGTGGAAACTTGCTCTATGTTCTGTGTACAGATCTCCTTCTGGAAAACTTTCCCTGCAGCATACCCATACCTAGTTCTAAGCATAATTCAACTGACAATGCACAGAGTATGCCATGCCCTTAGCCCTTGAAATACACCCACCTTTTCATGGTCCTCTATTGCTTTATGTTGCATGCACTTTTGTGTGTGTATATGTGTGTGTGTGTGTGTACACACACATATATACATACATATATATGTTCATGAGAAAGACCAAGGTAGATGCTGGGAGTTTTCCTTAAGTGCCCCACCTTATTCACTGAAGCAGGGTCTCTCAACTGAGCTCAGATCTGTCTGCTATGGCTGGTCTGACTAACCAGCTGGCTCCACAGGGCCCATCTCCAGATTTCAAAACCTACAAGTAGTCTACCACACCCACCAGGCACATGTTTCTAAAGTCAGGAAACAACACAAATTCACGTGCAATTAAAAGGAGAAATCTGTTCTGAGGGCTGGGTGATAGTTCTTTCAACAGTCTTCCATTGAGAGGCCAATCTGCCTTTGTGGAAATCAGACTGCATCCTGGGTAAGCAGGAAGCAGCACTCAGTTCACAAAGCATGAGCAACCATTTGCCAATATGGCTGCAGCATGCAGTTAGTGGCTGCTCAAAGAAGACCATCAACAATCAAGCAAGGGAGATGGAAGCAGTTACCCAGACAAGCAGACATTCATTGTGGAGCTGCCTGAGAAAGCAGGGGGACCATGAAGACTTCGTTGGTATCTCATAACACAGAACAGTCAGACCACTTAAAAGAATGAAAGAAGGAATGCAATACAAAGTATGGAAGAAAATGATGGGAGAAATCCATGGACATTGTGGAGAGGCAACAAGGCCCTAGCTCTCAGCCTACATGGTTCCAGGAGACCTAAAACAACATGCAAGCGGAGCAGTAAGACAAGAAACTGCATTAGTGTGACAGAGCTCTGCATCCCAGTAAGAAGGATGCACGGTCCATCTTCAGGCACTTCTTGTTTTATTCATCTGAGTTGGCCACTTCTGTTTACCTCTTATAAGGTTTAGCAATCCCCCTGCAATTAAATTATCGTCTAAAAATGGCTTCATAGTTGAATCCTAATTCAAGAAATCAAACGTGTGCCTGATGCTCAAATATCCCAGGTAGTTCCTATCTGACCATCTGGCAGCCATGTGATATCATTAGCTATATTTAAACTCATAAATATCAGCCAGGAAGATTGAGGATGTGCCAGAATGGTACAAATTATTCATGGAAAATGGTGTCCCCATTGTCCAGAAAGAGCACAAACCTAAAGAGCATCTCACTCAAAGTCAATTAGTGCATGTGACAGTATCCCTCCTCTGCATCACAGAGAGAAGTCTCAAGTTTGGGAATCCCAGATAATAGACTTTAGCACATAAGCAAGCCTGAAGCTTTTAAATGCTTGGATATTGAGAGAGTTCTGTATATAGGACAGCACAGGAAGATTGCTGGAGGGATACTGGGATACTTTTAGATCAAGTGTACCACTTATCCTGCTATTTCTATGTTTCCTGTTGGTAATTCGTGTACTGTATTAATTTCCAGATCTGTAGAGAACATTTCCCTTTTGCTTTCAAAGCTTAAAAACACAGGACTATGGGCAGCACCTGAATTCATCCAGCAGTGGGGCAAAGTGCAGTGAAACATCATAAACTTGTATTATTAGGTTACAGGCAAAATAAGCTAATGAGATAGTCATAAGATAGGGGGATTTTCTACACATACATACATAGACGCACATGCATGTACACACACACACTACTCAGACACACACAGAATGCTCAGACACACAAGCTGCTCAGACATAGATACAAGTATACATGAACACACACACACACACACACACACACACACACACACACACACACACACACAATCATATAGAAAAAGTAGAGGACAACAGAATGAGGAGACCCAGATCCCCCTCTGTTCTTCTAACAGCATTGGAGGGTCTCCCACAGCAGGGAAACACTAACAGGGTTCATCAAATTTATTGACCTCCTAAAGTCAGGAGAATGAATGCCACAATATCCTTTGGATTTTTTGTTGTTGTTGTTTTTAAAGAACTCTCACTACATAGACCAAGGTGGCCTTGAACCCACAATTCTCCTACCTCAATCTCCTTTGTTTTGGAATTACAAGGGTGTGCCTCCAAACCTGGCTACTTCCAGGAATTTCTTGATGACCAGTCACACTTATAACTCAAAGACCAACCTTGACTCTTTAGTGTCATCAAAATCATAACCTGGAAATACTAATTGTTCTAATTTAAGAAAAGCAGCACAAGGGAGAAAGATGCCGTAAGACAGGGTTCGAGGGGGGTGGTGGTATTAGGGAAAGGGATCATAAAAAAGGGGAAAGGGGAGGGGGGAGAGCAGCCTCAGGAGACAGGAGCAGCAGGAGAGAGGAGACAGGAAAGAGGGGGAGAGAAGAGGAAACAGAGTGAAAGAGAAAGAAAGAGAGAGGAGGATGGGAGGTGGGCAGGGCTCTTTTAAAAGGGAGCATAGTGGTGCTCTTAGTGGCTGCAGCTGAGGGTGTATCCTGTCAGAATCCCAAGGTCAGGTCAGTATAAATATTTGAATACTAACACTAATGTATCCCATATCTGCATAACATTCTACTAGAGAGTCTCATTTTCAAATACTACTCCTCATCTGTGGAGTCAAGTTTTAGTAGAGCTAGCAGTGTGGGTAGGGTGTACATCACCCCAGCTAGAAAGTGTAAGAACAATTGAAAGTTAGCCCCATTTTTCTACTGCTGTAGGACCTTACCCTCTCATTGAGGAGATGAGCCCTTTCTCAGCAAAGGTCCCTGAGTATTGTAGGACAACTCCCTTGCTACTCAGCCAGAGTTGGTGAGTTAAACTATATCAATCTGGATATTGCTTACTAGCTGAGCCTTGCTAATATAGCTGTTTTCTTTTGTTCTGACCCTGTGGAGGAAACATGGCTAGTCTATTATCCTTTTAACCCTCCCAAACAGTCCTACCTAGAAGAATTATGGTATGCTATGTTTGGCAAAGACTCCAAAGTTCATGTACTTACTAAAAATGAGACTTGATAAATTAGTAAAATTGATATAGTAGCAATCCTTTATAATTATCTAAACAAATTTCCTTTTAAGGCAAGAATTTACTTAGCTACATTTCTACTGGAATTATGGGCACATGTTCAAATTCAGATGCTTTAACTTATTCATAATGAGATCATCTTCAGAATCAGTAAAACAGGGGGCAATAGTTTGTTTCCAGACTTGCAAGATTACTGTGAAGATTTGAGATATTGAATGTACATCACTGAGCTGTAGCAAATGTTCAACTCAGCTCTTGATACTGAGCTTTGATGCTAGCCATTTATGTACTCCTGGTACTTCTAGAGACTTCCTAGAGAGATAGTCTAAATGACCTCTACAGTCTCTTTCCTTCCTTCCTTCCTTCCTTCCTTCCTTCCTTCCTTCCTTCCTTCCTCCCTCCCTCCCTCCCTTCTTTCCTTCCTTCCTCCCTTCTTTCCTTCCTTCCTCCTTTCCTTCCTCCTTTCCTTCCTTCCTTCTTTCCTCCTTTCCTTCCTCCCTTCCTTCCTTCCTTCCTTCCCTCCTCTCCCTCCCTCCCTCCCTCCCTCCCTCCCTCCCTCCCTCCCTCCCTTTTCCCCCAGTTGTACTTTTAAAAAACAAGTTTTTGACACTTTCATATATGTTTATAGTGTATTTTGAACACATTCACACATTAGGTCTTAAAGGGATATGGGTATCCCATTTATGGCTGAGTAATCAACAGTCATTTGTTCTCAACATTTTGACTAGTTATGAGTTTTTGTATTAACTGTTACTCACTGTAAATAGAAGATTCTCTAGACAAAGTGGATAGCAGTGCTGGTCTAAAGGTATAAACTGAAATATTTACTAGATGATTTGACTACATATCCATTTTGCTGCAACATCCCCAGACATAGGCTTTTGTCAGATTTGTATGACCACATATGTATTTCTTCCTACAGAGCAGGTCCAAAATATAATCATAAAGTGGCTGGTTACCTCAAAACAGCCATGCCACTGTTGTGCCAGGGAGAACAATTCACCAGTATTGTAAGACACAGGTTCCACAGTTGGATGGGAAAGGCTGTGATGCTTTTTCTTACCCTGGAGCCCACATAGCTCTGTTCAGCATGATGAACAGTGGCTATCTTAGTTACAGGTGAACTCCCATCTCAGCCTCTCTCTTCTAGACATCTGCTAGGCAGTATTCACTCCCTTAAACAGCCCAGACCAGTCTCATTTCTTCCCTCACATGACAACTTACCAAATACCAGGGGACAGCAACTCTGTGGCTTCTAGATATCACTCATCCAGACACTATCAGTTTTGTTTCAGTAGAAATGCGTTTCTGGGTAACCCATCTAACCATGGTCTATATTTTCAAATCTTTCTACCAGTCGTTTCTAGCAACAAGTAGGTATGACATGAATGGACATTCTTGAGTTCGTGTCTGTTTGGCCTTTAAAGTATAGTTTCTATAGCTGACATCCCTATGGCCTGAGAAGTACAGAACACTGAAAAAAAAATGACTTTCTCCAGATTCCATACCTGACCTGGGTACCATACTCACAAATGCAACTGGAATGACAAAACTTTCATTAGGAGCCAAGTCATTAGCAACAATCAGCTTGTAAAATCCCCAGGTTTGGCTTTTGTTACTAGCCATTGTCAAGTTTCTTTCAAGTGATTATTACCAGTTCAATGTTAATCTAGTTAAAGAGTCTTTATTAATCCTGTTACATACAATCTTATTGCTTAGGGTGCTAAGTCCGTTGAAGTTTTTCAGCATCCTTGCTCTGTCCTCTAACACATTAGCTATTCCTTTCAGTTGAAAGGTCAGTGTGAGGAAGTGATCCATATGCTGCCACCATCATTAGCAAAATGGTAGCTAAAAGAGAGGTGGAGATCACCTTCAGGGTGGGAGAGTTCAATTATATTCCCAGAGCATGTTACGCTCATTACTGTGGTGAACACTCATGAGGTATTGGGAGAACCATCTCTACTCTCTTATGTGACTCACAAAGGCTTTGCCTCTGGCATGTGGTTTTACAATGCTGTGTGGATCCTAAAGGTTTGTTTCTTGCCTAAAATGGATTGACTCAAAGTTTCCTTGGCACAAGTGAATCAATCAAAATTCCTTATTCTGAACAAAATAATGGGATGCTGGAGCCCACCCAGTCCAGTCTATTGAGTGGAAGAGGAGGTTGATATTCCTAATGCTGGATTTAAGATTCTTCTCTCCCAAGGCCTAGGGAATAGAGAAGAAAACATGAAAGAGGCACAGAGATGAAATGGGAAGAGTGTGTCTATACAGATGACCTTAGTCCTTTGTGGCATCCTCGTTGTTTGCAACACAACTTCTACTTTATAATAAGTCACCTTGGTGGGAATGATCATGACCCAAAGACAGAAAGCCCAAATTAATTCAAGTACTTTCTAATTTTCATAACCCCTTGTTTCATCAAGGCCACCTTGAACCAAGGTGACTCCCTCCTAATTCCTGCTCCATCTGTTTATTAGTTTGTATTTTACTCTTTTCTACCCAGAGACTTCTGTTTTGAGCCAGGTGTTACTAGAACTTGAAGACAGGGTGGAGATTCAGCAATGTAGTTTTTGAGGAAACACATAAGAAGAAGCTGTCAGGGAAGAAAAAAAGAAAAACAAGAGAAATCTGAATAAAGAGATAGTTTTAGGTGTTCTCAAAAGTTGATCTAAGGTACAGGAGGCTCTAGAGATAAACTACATCATAGACTTGTTGTAGAATGAAGAAAAGGAAATGGAATTTCGTGCCCCAGTTTTATGGCCAGGACAGAGAGGAAGCCCGGGCAAGGCACTTCACATCACCCTAGAGAAAGGGTGAGGATTTAAGCTGTCAGACACCAGTGTGACTAGCAGCTAGAGGAGAGCTTTGCCACCAGGTAAAAGGTTGTGAATAGGGTACCCAAGATGGTCTGCACCAGAGTTATTTACTATAATTATAACTCTGCCTTTCTCATTGTGACATGCTCTTTCAAGGACAGAGCCTAGCGAACCTCTCAAAACACAGAGGACCTGATAAATACCAGTTGTCCTTTTCTGGCTTTAGTAATTACATCAAACCTTTTGTTGCTCTGTAAAATATGCTGAAGATGAGAGGAGACTATGTAAGATATCAGTAGGTGATGGCATCTGTCATGCTTCTTGTCTTGTACTGGGGAACCTACAACTCTGCTGCCAGTATCCATTTCTTCTTCCCTGGTGATACCGTGCTTGGTTTCCCATTGGGAAAAGCCCTGACCTCTGGCACAGATGCTGCTCTATTCCAGGATGGAGTCCTATTTCTTCCAACTGCTCATGTGTCCACACCTACAAGGGTGGCCTTTGAAGTGAGCGCAAGATTCAATTTGGGGCAACAAATGCAAGGAGACTCTTCTTAGAGGATTCAGTGGAAAATGCTTCCTTGGTCCTATTAAAGATTAGGAAAGATTCCATTTCTCTGTGTCCTCTCCCTTCTCCTCCATCTCTCTCTCTCTCTCTCTCTCTCTCTCTCTCTCTCTCTCTCTCTCTCTCTCTCTCTCTCTTCTCTCTCTCTCTCTCTCTTCATATATATATATAATATATCCCTCTCCCTCCTCTCTCTCTCTCTCTCTCTCTCTCTCTCTCTCTCTCTCTCTCTCTCTCTCTCTTTCCTTCTCTCTCTCTGTCCTGACTGGCATTGGTGATATCAGAGCTGTGAAGCCATTTCTGGAACCTGAGCCTGAGACTAGCCTTGGAGGAAAGATGTGATAGCTCAAATAGACAAAAGGCCCTCATAGCCACGTTGCCCCTCAGAAGAATATGGTGAATCTCTGCCTTCAGCCATATCTGCAGTCATAGTCTCTTGAATCCATCTGTGTGTGAACCAAAAAAAGTACACTATTTGCCTTAGCCATTTCAAATAAGGCTTTGTTTTTTGAAACATAAACTATCCTAAGTGATAGACTACCGGGAGTGGGAGGAGGACTGGATTACAGTCTGGGAATGTCACCGCCCACTTGTTTTTGGCAAACTTTCATGTGAAAACCTTCCCAAGAGTCCTGTCATTTGTTCACATTCAAAAACAGGAACAGACGATCCAGCATCCATGATAACCGTTCAAACAGCAGCCTGACCTGGCTTTCCACAGGGTGTGTCTGACTTAAGAATTTGGTATCTGGAACTCTGGTCACTGCAGTCCTATTGGCTTCATTTGGACCACCTCCAATTGTCAGTTCAGCTTTGCAAAAACATCTCTTGACATGAGCAGAAAGTTACTCTGTTGTGTGTGTGTGTGTGTGTGTGTGTGTGTGTGTGTGCGTGTGTGTCCTTTCTAAAGTTTATATTAAAAACATTTTGTTGAAACTGCATTTACATCCTTCTGAACTCCTTTAGAAATGAAGCACCTAAGATAGCTTAGGAGTTGTTCATGTCATTTTATGTTTCTCATCTCCCCTCCCCTCCCCACACACAAATTGTCTAAGAACTGACCTAGGAAGGGGTTGAGTGCAAGAACCCATCCCAGGTCAAACAAAGATACCAGGAGACATTGAATTGATTTATCATCATCCTAGATCCCTCTTCTAGAAGGGCTATGGAATTTACCCACTCATGTAGGTTATTGTGCCCCTAGATGGATTTTTTAGAAATAATAATCTTGGTTATTATTGTGGTTAGCTCTCTCTTTGTTTCTTTCCTTCATTTACAGTGCCTAATGCCATCTTTGACCAGATGGAGAATGCAATTAAAATAAATATAATGTAATATAAAAATAAAACAGAACATATTGCTTTTGCAGGGCAATCTGGGCCCAAGATTTTCTGCAGTGGAAATTACTGGCTAAATAAACCTATCTCCTCATTGACACAAAGCTGAGAAGAGACGAAGGTTGCAGCATAAAGAGAAGGAAATGCAATTATTTCCTAAATCAAGGCAAGAGAAGTTTGGCCCAAATGGAAAATTATTGAAGTAGAAAAGGTTTTATTTCCTTTCTATCTTTATATAAACATCATCAGAATTGTCAGTACTACAATGCTGGTGCTACCAGGAGTGAACAAAATGGATGTGGAGTCATCGTCTAGAAGAAGCTTTCACGTTAGTGGGGCAGGGTCCATGCTGGTGAAAAGGAAACTGGATCTGCACACCAGGTGACCCTGAATAAAGAGACATCAGGCTAAGGCCCTGTGCCCCTGTGTTGCCACATCTGAAATGCATTCTTCCCAGCCAGATATTTCCAACACAGAGTGGCTGGAAATAACCTCTTAACACTTAATCGTTACAAGTACTGTTTCAGTAAAGGGATTTTTAAAATACTAACAACACACAGATTCAGATGCGTGAAAAGGAGGATTTGTTGGAAGCATCCATGCTCTTGTCTTAGAACTTGACAACCCTGTACTTTTGGAAGATAAGAAACAGAGACATGAAGCTCAGTAAGAGCCTGCAGAGTCCCAACCAGGCTTCCTGTGGCTGTGGGTCATTGGTTTCTACCTCTTTTCAGGCACCAACTTTCTCTTTCTCTCACTCCACATGGTATCCTTAAAACCATGTCATTCCCCAAATGGAGGTTCCCAAGTAATTAATTATCACCCTAGGTCCAATGTCTCAACATAGTCCCCCAGATTGGGCCAGCTATCCATCTCTGATGAGTAAATACAGTATCAAGAGTTCACCCTTTTGAAGAGGTAGAACGTTTACAGAAAAGGCATATCAAAGTTGGCATGATGGTACTCACCTTAAATCCCAGCACTCAGGAGCCAGAAGCAGGTGGATCTTTGTGAGTTCCAGTCCAGCCTGGTCTACATAGCAAGCTTTCCTAGACAGCCAGAATTGCATAGACAGATCTTGTCACACACACACACACACACACACACACACACACACACAAGAGAGAGAGAGAGAGAGAGAGAGAGAGAGAGAGAGAGAGAGAGAGAGATTGTTCATTAATTTCTGATATTCCCATTTGCTGAATTTTAAGCTTATTGTCATTTCTGTGATTGCAAACCATAAACTGTCCCTTTATCCTTTTCTTCACAATTTATCTATTTCCATTTTCCAAAACTTGAAGACATGCCTGACAGAAGTATATCAGAAAGTCTATATCTGGGTCAGGAGGGGGGATGTCTATTGATAATCTTTATTCTTTTTGACTCTTTTCTCTAACACCATACTAAGAAGCAGCAGGGACATGGCTTTACCTGGAGAGTTTCTGATTCTGGATAAACAAGGAAGCTTGGGAAGGGCGGAAAAGCCATTGTATACCTGTTGTATACCAAGAGGAATATCTTTGAGTGTTGTGTGAAAATGGGATAATTAATCACGCCATGAAGAAACCTGATCCAAAGGCACACTGCAATTGGACTGGACTGAAGAATTCCTACTGATACTCTGCTCACACAATTTTAGGTCTTTCATTTTTGCTTCTGTTGAACAATCTTAGTGCTAATATGAGGAATCAGGATAATCTATTTCATAAACATTTAGTATGCACAAATCATTTTGTGAAATGTAAAGATAACCATTTAATCTTTGAATTCATCTCATGGGTCAAGTATCATTATTATTTTGCAGGTGGAAAATTTAAAGCCTAGGGAAGTTATATGGCCAGCCACACATGCATGGCTAGTGAGCCTGTCAATACAATTAACAAGTTCTGTCCACTACTCAAAATTTGCCCTCATACTGATATTCCCATTATTTCAGATATATAGTACTTGGTTTGATGGCTGCGGCTCACAGAAAGAATGTCAGAGGCACACAAATTCATTGTCTTATCTACGGACTGGCTAGATTTACAATCTTTAAAAAATCCATCACCTTTGCTCAGCCATTTTCCCCGCTGGCAACGATGGGGATCCATGCAGAAGAGTTTCTGGCTAGAGGCTTCATGCCAAACTACCAAAACAAGTGAGAGGTATTACGTACAGCAATCCCAATACGTTTAACTTTCTCTACATTCTGCCATTAATCATTAGAGAACCAACAAAGTAAAGTAAAATCTTGTTTCCCTTGACTTCCAATCTCTAAAGACAGCTTGGAAATGTCAATGAAAGTTTGGGTGACACAGAAGGGAAAGTTGGCTCTATTTTTAATGGCTGGTATTTTGGCTCACAATTGACTCATCCTCGCCCTCCCACTGTCATCTCCTACCTCCTGCATGCCCCCACTCTACCCTGTTTCTGTAGCCAGAAGCTAGTGTGGGGTCACCTTCCACAGTCCCCAGAGTGCTCCCCCACCCCCAGTCAATGCATCCTGGTGTCATACAAAGAAGACAGAGCTCAAGACTTTGACTTTGAGTCTTGCTTGTGCAATCACCCAGGTAGCAGCCATGGAATACATGCCATCTCTGGCCTTCAGTTGCCCTATCTGTAATATAACAGGGCTGAAGAAAAATAGCCACTGGCCTGTTTCCAGCTTTAATGCTCATCTGCCGGAGTGTGAAGAGACAACACTTCTCAAGGCTTACCCAGCCTTCTCATCCAAGCCTTTCCATGGCTTTCTGGCAGAGGGAACACTAAAGAGGGTTTTTGTGCATGCCACTTTTTCCTGTTTTCTAAGGCTAACAGATGCAAGGTTAATACAGAGCTAGAGCTGCAAAGTCGGGGACAACACAGCCACCGAGACCAGCTTCCCACGCGCTTTGCACATTCTGATGTGACATTTGGTGGCTTATTCTGAATGTTTTACTCACTTCCCCTCTAAAAAGACGTGTACTTTAAGGGTCTCCTTCTCGTAGCGAATACTTGAGGGAGCCGGGCCCACATGCTCCGCGGCTCCAGATATGAAGGACTTTCAGATCCTGCAAGCTGGAGTGCCGGTGGGTGGGCCGTCTGCAGCTGATTTTGGTATGGCCTCTGTCCTCACTGCACTCCAGGGATCAGAGGACACAGCCTGGCCACCACATGGCTCAGGAATTTTCAACTCAGATAGTTGGGATAAGCATCCCACTGCTTATTGGCCATTTGATGCTGGACAAAGTTTTGAACCCCTGTGTGTCTCACTTTTTCATCTCTAACAAGAGAGGAGAAAGTGCATTTCTGCTCTATAGGGGAGTGGTTAGAGCTAAGTGGCACTGTTCACATAGAATGCCTAACAAGGTGCCTTATTCATAGCAAGCCGTCAAAATATGGTAGTTGACACCATTATTCCTCCAAATATTTGTTCACATCCACACAGTCATTTAAAAAAAAAAGAAAGAAAGAAAAAAAGAAGTTTTGATTATAAAACACAAAGGCCAATATCCCTATCACATAAACAAAACAATTATGGTTTTCCATTTCTTTGAGTGTTCAAGCAAAAAATGGGTATAAAATTCAGAGCAGAGGCAAATTGAATCTCCAGGAAAGTAATATCTAAGAAGCTTTTAGGCAAGGGAGAGGTTCAAAGGCATAAACACATCTTACTCTTAGGAACAGACTGGGATCAGGCTGCATGGCTGGCCTCTGACCACTCATTAAAAAGTTTCTACCTGCATGAAGACAGGAAGCACTGGTCAAATTTAGTTTCGTTCCATGTCTCTGCTCTCTGTTTCTTTACCTCTTCCCTCAATGAGATATCTGCATGCCCAGAATGAACTTGGAAAAACTGGACGCTGCAGTAGAATAAAGCAGTGATTGAGAATGTAACCACAACGAGTCAATCATTGTTCTATTATGGGCATGCTACCTAGGTGGGAAAAAATTCACCTACATATAGAGGTCACAGATACAAGTGGCTGTTAGAATTAAACAGGCAACAGATTTGAAACAAATGGACTACCTTGGACTTTAGTGAGAATTGTCATACACATCCATTACGCTGTATCTTCCCCATATACAAAAGAAAGACGAAACACAGGCCTTTAGCTCAAATATTTTATCCTTTTATCAGTGGACATTTGTGTATAAAACAATTAAAACACCATAGAGTTCAAGACTCCTGGGCCCTACGCTGTAATGAGGGCACAGAACTTGCAGGTGATTGGCTTGAGAGAAGGTAGAAAAGGAGAGGCAGTGGCAGACTTCAGCGCCCAGTGCTTCTAACTGGTACAAAAGACTTCCACATTCAGGCTTTCTAGAGAAGAGCTGATACTAAACCAGCTCATCTCCATAAGCAAGGCTAATGGTAACAAAACCATAGAAGTCCTCTGTCATCAGGCATGAAACAGGCAGTGAGAGGATCCCAGAGAGGAAGGAAACACCAGAGAACTGCACAGCTAGATGAATAAGATGTCCCTTCACAATGTAAGAAGTTGGATCTCAAGTGGAAGTGTAGTCTTAACCCTGAGTTGAAAGGGTCTAGGACAGAGCTCTAAGTTGCCAAAGTGTCTGTAATCCACTGGGAAGTCTATCAGCAAATGAAGACTTCTAAAAGGTGATGTCTCCAAATCTCTGTAGGGCTGTTGACCCTCGGTGGGTTAGGCTGGCATTTTTCATGACAGGATTTAATAGGGTCAAGTAGGTACTGTGGGTCTGAGACTTAAATGGAAAGAACAGGAAGGAGGCTAAGCTAGGAAATCCTGGAGTTTTGACACACCTAGAAAGAACTCACAAGGCATTTGAACATTTAAGCCAAGAACCCTAAAAAGCCACACTTAGAGAGTAAGGATCTCACCCTAGAGAAAGGACCATACAAGAATAAGGCCACAACTAAGATATATGTCTTAAGTCAACTCATCATCAATCAATAGCCAATTGATCAATAATCCTGAAGGAACCTTACCCTTTCTCTAGTAACTTAACTGTTTCCTAGAACAAAGTTCAATACACTAGTGAGATGATATAATTCTGGTCTGATATCCTATCATTCACAAGGCCCACCATGCAAAAGGAAATTAATAGACATTAGAAAATAAAGGAAAATGTGACTCAAGATAAAGGGCAAAAATGATAATTAGCTTAGATGAGAGAGACAAGGGCATGAAAGCAGCTATCATAACCATGCTCAGGGACATAAAAGAAAATGTGGTCATAATGACTGGGCTGTTAGAAAGTATAAGCAGAAAGGTGAAAACTGTAAAAAGAAAAAATGAAATTCTGCAAGTAAAAAGTGCAACAGGAAATGAAATTTTCACTGTATAGGCTACACAGCACATTGAAAACTGTAGCAGAAAGATGAACTATCAAGACAGGTCAAGAGATAAGGACCTAAAAAACAGAATATAGATGAGCAAAGATTTATAATTTAGAAGGCATCATGTAGTCCATAGGATATGTGTAAATGGAGAGTCGACAGCAAAAGAAAAAGAAAAAATGTACATGAAGAGTTACCTCAATTTGGATAAATATATGAATAAATAAGTCTAAGAAATTTGACAAACACCATGTGATCTATTATTAGTGGACTCTTTCAAAGCTTAGAAGCTGAACCCAGATTCATAATTACCCAAGATTACTGTGACTACACCCTGGTATTCTATGATACAATATGTAAATTTAAAAACAACACCTTACAGAACTCAAAATACAAGAGAGACATGTGAATTTACTCATCGTGAAGAAATTATGAAACTTGTAGGCTAGTGGATCTGTTAATTACCCTGGGCTGATAACTAATCAGTATATACATAAGACCTTGCAAGATATCACATTGTACCTCATAAATATACATAACTATTATATCAATAAAATAAATTAGTACATAGATACATAGCAAATGACTGAGACCAAAGATAAGGAAAAAAATCTTTTAAAAAGCCAAGAGAAGAAAAGACATGAGAAAATGGTGTATTTGTTGCCAGAAACAACTTGGCTAAAAAGATGATGTGAAGTCATGATCAGAGTGCTCAAAATGAGGCTACCTTAAATGCCTTTCCTTATATTGAGATTGATGACTACTGTAAATGCCATCCTAGAGCCTTCACCCAGCAGCTGATGGAAGCAGAAGCAAAGATCCACAGCTAAGCCCTGAGCCGAACTCCTGGAGTTCAGTCATAGAGAGAGAGGAGTGATGAACAAAAGTAAAAATCAGATGGAGAAACCCACAGAAACAGCTGACCTGAGCAAGTGGACCCCAGCCAGACACCTGGGAAACTAGCATAGGACCGAACCAGGCCCCCTAAATGTGGGTGACAATTAGAAGAAGACTTGGGCAGTCTATGGGACCTCTGACAGTGGAACCAGTATTTATTCCTAGTTCACGAATGGACTTTAAGAGCCCATTTCCCCAAATGATGTGGCAGACTTTGAAGGTCTCACTCTCCCTGGGGAATGGATGGGGAATGGGAGGGGGTTCCGGAGGGGCAGGGGAGAATGGGAGAGAGAGGGAACTGGGATTGATATGTAAAATAAGATTGTTTCTGATTTAAATTTAAAAAATAAAAATGGGAATGTTAAAAAAGTGTCCATATGTTGAAGTTCTCCCAATTTCACTTGTCTGAAAAATGTATTTTAACCCCATTTTTTAAAATGACATTTTCACAGTGTACACACTTGGTGGAAAGTATCAGTGTACATATAGACACTCTAAGTAATGGGTTGGTGGCACACACCTTTAACCCTTCGAACTTCTGTGAGTTCGAAGCCAGCCTGGTCTTCAGAGCAAATTCCAGGACAGGTTCCAAAGCAATACACAGAAACCCTGTCTCAAAAAACCAAAAAAAAAAAAAAAAAAAAAAAAAAATTTTTTTTCAATTTGAATGAAGTATCATGAAGTATCAATTATAAAATATATTTGCACTTCTTTGTTGTAAGCAGAACACTCAAAAACTCAAAATAGAAGCAAAGTTTTAAACTTTCATTGCTAGGGCACATGTGGAAACAATAGCAGGAAAACTGTGGTTAAAACAGAATTATGGTACTCACAAATCTTATGTGGAGAAGTAGAATACTAATTTAAATAGGTTATGATGGGCTAAGGATACATGTTTTCACCTCTGGAAAAAGTAGTTTTCACCATCCAAGTTGAGATGATGGATTAAATGCAATGGTACCACATAATAACTCACTAAGACATAAATTATTTCCTGTCTGGTTTTTAAGGCTTTACCCACATTGATACCTGTTTGTAGCTATTATTACAAGCTAGGATCCACATAAGAGAGGGAACGTGATGTTTTTATCTTCCTGAATTTGGGTTGCCTCTCTTAAGGGAGGGTGGGCAGTGAAAGGGTACATATGACATGAAATCGAGAAGGAGAGCAGGAGACAGGTTCTGGCAGGGGTGGAGAATTTCAGGGATAGCAAAGATGAGTAGGGGACAGAATCATTGAGACATACTAAAAAGTGCTACAATGATTTTTAATATCCTGCATGCTAATTTCAAAAATAAAATAAATATTTTTTCAAAATGCAAATTATTGGTCTGCTGTAGGATTTATTAGATCAGTAGCTCTGGATAAGGGACCCACCAACTTTGACTTAAGGTGTCTTGAGATAACTTCAGAATCACTGGCCTAGAGCAATAATAAACCAAAAACTGATGAAAATATATTTTAAAATGACAGTAATCAGAAAGCTAAGAGGCATAAATACTCATCCCACTTTAAGGTCCCAGCATAGGCCTAATATAGAAATTTATTAAAAGACCTTAGTTATAAGACAATTGCAGGTCATTATCTCAAAAATCCTCAACAGAATATTAGCAAGATGAATTCAGTGAAACATAAAAATGTATGCCACCATGGCTTAGCTCAGGAATATTGAAAACTCAATCAATGTAATAGCACATTATCAAGAAAGAGAATTATATGATCATCTTAAGATACAGGAAAACAGTTGACAAAATTCAACATTCATTTGTGTATTTTTAGTAAGTAAAAATACATGGGAATTTGTCTCAACACAGTAAATAAGATCTACAAAAACTCAGTTTCTATAATAATCAGCTGTGAATGGCTGACTCTCTCTATCTGGTGTTATGAGCATTGCAGAGTCCCTCCCCCACTTACACTTAAATTGTATTCAAGAGTCTTAAAACAAGAAAAAAAAAAAAAGTAAGAAGCATAAAGACCGGAAGGAAGAAAGTCAAAAGTAATTTTATTCATATATGCACATGATTGTGTAAGATTCTCAATGGATTTTTATATACTAGCAGAAAATAAAAACCAAAAATTGAAATAGCTGTCAGTGCTTCAAAACCCATCAAGAATGCAAAAATAAATATAACCAAGTTATAGCAGAAAATAAATTTGTCTGAAGACGTGGACAAATACACTGTTTACACCATGTTAGAAATTGCTATTAATAAGATACCTCTTCACAAATTTCTAAGGATGCTATACGAAGTCAGTCAGAATCCCACCTCACTTTCCTTTGTGAAAATCAACAGCTTATAAAATGACAGAAAGCCCATAGGTCTTGGCATAAAGCAATTTTGAGAAAGTTGTAACATTGGAATTGCCTGTTTACCAAGCTTGCTATACCGGTGTAATAATCACCACCACAGACCTGCCATCAAGATAGACAAAGGAAAAGCTATATAAAATAGAATCCAGGAACAGACACATATGGAGTCAACTGATTGTTTTTTCTGATTTAATCAGGAGAGAATATTTTAAACCATCATTGCTGGAAAAAAACAAACAAAAAAAAAAAACACTATGAATTTTGCTTTCAATTTACAAAAAATAACAATAATAATAATTCAAAACAGCCTCTATATTCAAATTAAAGGGCTCAGGCTAGATGATTCTAGAAGAAAACAAAAAAGAATCATCTTGGAATTGCCCTTTAGACTTTTGAGTCAAAACTCAAAAGTACCATTCAGAAAAAATAATTACAAAATGGAAATCATCAAATTCATATTTTCTCTTTTTCTAAAACTACAATTAAGTAAATGCAACAGCAAAGCTCAGAATACATTAGTTTATTTTACAGAGTTCAAATTCATAATTTTAAAAGAACTACAAATTCACAATTAAAGAAAACTAAATTTTAAAAACAGATTTGAAAGACATTTCGTGAAAGGAAACACGTGGAGGATGGTCAACAAGAATGTGGGAAAGAGGTTAATATCCTTAGTCAGAAGGTAAAGGCACCAAGGAAAAGTCCAGTACAAAAGAACTGTTTTTTGTCTGGCTTGGGGTGTCACCTCCATGAGCATGCAATTTGACAAAATTCACCCCACTCTCTGCTTAAGACTTAGATCTCATTGTGGGTGTATTTTACAAAACTTTAAAGATGCGTACACAACTTGCCTTCTTCTTACTGGTTCGCTACTATACGGTTATTTGTTCTTGAGAGTCTATTTGTCTTTAAGTTGTTGGTCATTTGGTCATTTGTCTTTCATCCACTTTCTTGTGGCTTTGGGTTCTGGAGGACTGAGGAGCATGGTGGAGTTGCAGGGAGGGGTGAAAAGCAGTGTGTTCAGTTCAATTCAGGCAGTTATAGCACGGATAGAGAAGAAATTCTTGGGACACCAACAGAGCAGGGTTGATTAGGTACAGCAGAAGTAGGGGGAGACCCACCGGGAGAGAAATCAGAAGGTACTTCCAGGCTGCCACTGCAGAGACAAAGAGGCCTGGAAATCTGTGTCACTCATCTTAAGGGTCACGCTGACACTCTTATAACAAAAGACAGGTTAATAAGAAAAGGGATAGCAGACTTATTTAATCAAAGCTTTAATACAACGGAGCCTTCAGAGATGAAGCTTCAACAATCCTGGGAGAACTGGCAATTTTTATGTTTAACTTCAATGGTCAGTGTGTGGAAACACGGGGGCTCAAAGAGAATATGATTTAAGGGTAGCAGACTAGGAGGGAAATCTAGGAAGTCCTGTCCCTTGGGGTTCTTTTTCTTGGGCTTTGGTGCAGCTTTTCTTCCTCCTGGGTATGGAGCAGAACTCTCTGGAACAGAAGTCTTCAAAAAAAAAAAAAAAAAAAAAATAGAATAACTTCTCCAGAGTTCATGGTTTGCCTTGGAAAGGAAGAGTTCTGTTTTCTGGGCCTTGGAGAAGCAGAATTCTGGTTCCTGTGGCAGACAGGAAAAGGGGACTGGAGACAGGCAGGGAGAGAAGGCCAAAGGGACCGTGCTGCCTACTCTCTCCCTACTGAGGCCCGGCTGTGCCCTGACCCCGATCCCTCCCTCCATATAGCAGAACTGGGTTCTTGCATTTGATTCCTTTTTGAGAATAGAGGATGACTCTGCACTTTGCTGGACACATGATCGACATTGGCACCATTTGTCTAGCACCACCCTTAAGGTACAGACCGATAATTAACTTATTCATCCCATACACTTATTAAGACCATAAAAGCACCTAGGCATATTAAAAACATACCAAGAAAACAAAGCTTGAGACCTTAACAGACATAGCAGACCAGAGAATGGATACAATTCCCCAGCCTGGTCCCTGAAAGACACATCTAACCCTGCAATCCTGACAGCCCCTAACTGTCCTGTGTTTGACTTCCCAGTGTATACATTAAGGACCAAAAGGCAGAGAATCTCCAACTCTTCCAGGGGCTTGCTGTCAGCCTGTCTTCCTATTTGCATGTCTGGGCCTGCGGTCCATCCATCTGTCCATTTGTCTGGATTGGGTCCTTCCCTTTCACTTCTATATCTGGAGTCCATACCGGAACTCAGCTCAAACTGTGACCTTCCATGACCTTCCTCTAGCTGGCTCACTGCCTTACCCTATCAATGCCCTATCTTTTCTTTCAGCTTCTGTGTTTGGCCTCTAAGGCTTCTTTGAAAGACCCTGTCTCTGTAACCATGTGTAGCATGCTCTTGCCTGACATATAATCATATATACACACAAACTCAAACACACACACACACACACACACACACACTCATGCACTGTGTGATCTTAGATTTAATAACAGTAATTAAGATGGAAATAAATGAATGTTTGTCTGCCTCAGCCAGGACTGTCAAGAAAAATGGGTCTCTTTGTCAAATTGCTGCTAATAAAACCATGGAACCTTGTGAATTCCCTATTGTCCAGTAAACTCTGACATTGAGGAGAGACATAACCATGTTGTCTATGTTTCTGACATTGTATGCTCATGATACTCAACATAACAAAGAGCCATCCTCCAGGGTCTGCTGTTGTTCTCCAACACTGTCTTCAGTGAGGAACTGAAGGATAATGTCCATTAACAGGGAAAGAAATACAAGAGGGCATATATGCTAGGGCAAGAAAGGAGTGCAGGTGATGGCTGATTGAAGATGATGACTTCTTTTGTGCACAAATTGACTCAAAGCACTTAAATGAACCCAGAAAGAGATTCTCATAGGCACTGGAGAATAATATTCAGATCACTGAGTCTAACTTACCTTCTGTTCTGTAGGAGAAACTGTGGTTGGTTCCTGTCTACTTTTCCTCTTTTCCATCTCATCCACAAAATCAGCTCATTCCCTCTGACCCCTACCTTACCTTTCAAAGTGTCAAACTGTGACTTGTTTTGCAACTGGCCATTCCTAATCACAAACTCCATCATGCCTGCTCATGGTGGAATGAAAGAGCCTGTGAGTTTGTGATCAGGCTGAGCTTAATTCTAATCCTTGCTCTGCCATTTGGAAACCATCCTGTCTTACACCGGTGTTGGGGGATTCTATGTAAGAGAGAACTCAAAATGTATAAATGCTTAATATATAGGCTACATCAGTAGCCTGGATTTCAGATGATGAAGGGATGGAGTGTCACCAGCTAAAGAGTACTAGCTAAAATCATGAACACAGCACACCCTGGATTCTGCTTCTCTCCTTGCTTTCTTTAAAGTCCAAACCTCTTCCTTTCATCATCAAATCTGCTCTCGGGGGAGGATATGACATCAGTGCATAGAGTCTCTCTGCTCATGAGTTTACATCATCTTCTCTGCTGCTGCCTAGGCTGGGCTGGGGGTGGGGGAGTGGAAGGAGGTAGTTCACATTCTAAACCTTCTGTGTAACAGCCAAAGAACGGAGGGTTCCAGTTGCGGGCTTTGTGAGCTTGTTGGAAGGTGGCTGCTACGCGGAAGTGCCCTTCCTGGGGCTGATGAAATTCAACCCACAGTAGTGCTAGTCTCCCTTCTTCTAGACCTCCGAGCCTACAGCCGAAAGCCAAGGAGAACAGGATTTCATCACATCCAGTGTGCACGTGTTCTCTATCAGCTCTTTAAGCTTCTTTCTCCCTTCCTCATGCACGAAGCTCCTCCACCCCCCGAAGCTATGTGGCTTTGTTTTAGATTTTAATTGTTTTGCTATTAGTAATAGTAATTCTCCATGAACGACAAATGGGGGGAAGGGGAGTGTTTGTCTTTTATTTACTATTCTTTAGGTTAAATGACCACAGGTTAATTAAATTGAAAAGTGTCCCTCCAGGGATGCACAGGGTCCCTGGTGGTCCAAGAAGGTAATAAAACCATGGTAAACTGAAAGCATTATTGCATGCTGCTTTAGTCTCAGCAGAGGCAGTGTACAAATACAAATTTAGTTAATTATTGGGTGATTCAGAACAGGTTTTCTGGGAATTTAATTATCAAAATGGTCTGTATGGTACTACAATTGCTGTGGGGCAAATAACTTGGAGTTATCCAAGGGCCAGTGGCCTCACCTCCTGAGTAAGCACATCCACCCAGAAAGAGTACGTGGAACAAAGAATTCTGCTGTGCTTTTATCAAAGAAAGTGTCTATCACAGCAACAACCTCTTTTAGAAGTGTGTGTGTGTGTGTGTGTGTGTGTGTGTGTGTGTGTGTGTGTCCGTGTCCATTTTCTTTACTCCTTCACCTCTTTCCCGTTAATTCATTAATTTTGTAAGTCTCTATTAGAGTCTTAAATTCTCCCAAACAATAGGCGAGGCATCCTCAGCATCCAAGCAGCAATGCAATCAATAAAGACTTTGGAGGGAGGAAAGAAGAATGGTAGGTGGTAATAGCAATTAGTCACTGCAAGCAACCTAACCCATTTTTAATTTAATTTGGAGTGCCATTATTTCAGGATTCCAAATGCTAAGGTCATTTTAATCATGCAGATCCCATGTCTTATTGAATTGTGTCAGAGAACTACGTGTGTGTGTGTGTGTGTGTGTGTGTGTGTGTGTGTGTGTGTGTGATCCTGAGCTTGCAAGGACATGCTGGGCAAACAGCCAAGGTGCTGTGCACTCAATAGTAATAGTAATCTATACTTGAAGTTAGTGTAATGGCTATTAGTCACTGGTGATCCCGTAAAAGGAGTACCATCTTTTCAGACCTTGTAGCCATTTGAATTAACACTTTGGTGAATGAGAAACATCATCAAATAAACTGTCTTTCTTGTATGATACTAAATACAATGTAAGACAGACAACAGAGAACAGCTATTAAGTAATTAAATATACGATGGAGAGGGGGACCGAAGATGATGGGGGTCTAGGAAAAGGAATGAAAAGAGTGAGTTTGCAATAAAAGAAAAACATATTTGCAGGAATTCTGCCTTAGGGTGCATGATAACCAAGAACCTATCTTGCTTCCCATGGAAAAGGGAGGAAGTTAGAGGTCCACCTGCTGTAAACAGGTAAATAGAGGTTTAATCTTCATCCTGTTTTCTCTTTCCTAATAGCTATACTGTTCTAAATTCACGTGACATACTAAGAAGTTCACAAGCCTTTGAATCATTTAATTTTTTAACCACAACTCCTGAAATATACATCTCCCTCATTTTTAACATGAAAAAAGTAGGGCTTTAAAAAGAAATGTGTAATCTGTTCTCAGATATACAAACACAGAAGAAATTTTTAACCTAGTGTTTTTAAGCGTTCCGCTTTCCATCCAGAATACCCAGACATTTTCAACAAAACTGTGGAGATACTATGTGAGTGACGCTGATTGTTTGTTTTAGTAAAGAATGCGGAGGGAGGGTGGTTAGGAATGTAGTTGTGGGTTAATGTTGTGGCCTAGTGTACACAAGGCCCTTGGTTCAAGTCCCAGCCCTGAACAAAACAGAAGCAATACAAAAGCACTGGCCAGGCATGGTGACTTTCGCCTGCGAGCCTTGCACTTAGGAAGCTGACACAAGAGACTGCCTCAAGTCCAAGGCTAGCCTGGGCTACAGGGCATGACTCTCTTCTCAACAAAACAAACAACAAAAAGATTGCAGAACACAATTCCACGTTATCCGTAATGTGCACGGCTTCTGTGGAAGACTGCTGTGTTGTCACTCTTGCCTTCCCCTCTTCAGTGCACTCCAAACATTTAAGTTAGTTTTAAAGGCTTGCCTAGTTCCTTGGGGCCCCTCCACCTGGGTGGCAAATGTTTTAACATGGGGCTGCAGGAGGATGGAGACGCTCAGCTAGTGGGCATACATCTACACTGCCTGTGCTCAACGTGCTCTGAGTGTGCTGAAACTGACTTGCTCTGTGACATTAAAGGCCCCTTATCTGTCTTTCCTAGAAGGCCTCTAGTCCTCCTGGAAAGTGTAACTTGTCATTCTGGTCACTATCTTATGTGGCCGAATCGTCAAGATTAAGAAAACAACTAGAAATACTAATTGGTAGAAAGATATGCATGATTTTTTTTTTAAAAAAAAACTACTTCAAAAACATTAATTCCTCCAATCTGCCTCCTAGGGGCTGAAGACACAAGATGGTCAATAATGCAAATGCCCCGGTAAAATGAGAACACATTATGGACCCCAAAGAACACAAAGGTTAATTTATTTGGAAAAATCACCTCTTGCCACCTGCTCGGATGGGAAAAAAATTATGTTAAGCTGTGTGAGAAAAATAGCTAACTCCTTCCCAGATCTCAGCATTTCAGTTGTGTATTAGAAAGGACCTCACTTCTGGTGAAACCATGATAGCAATACATTTGAGTCATGCTTCTTACATGTCTTAACGCATGTGTCTGCTTCTTTTATCTGTAACAGAAGCCTTGTGGACCTAGAGTATTGGGAAGGATAAATGATAATAAGCATATTTTACAGGAACAGGCAGACTTTCTGGGAGCCTGTTGTTTTGTTTATCTACTGTTTGTGATTTGCAAAGGTAAGAAATTTGAATTTTCCTGTTAATTACGAAACTGGTAATGGAGAAGCCTAGAAGGTCAACTCATTTACCATTGTAGCTACTACTCTTTATCTCCACCAGAAATTGGTTTTCAGAGGACTCCATCTTTCATCCATTCTATAAATATTATGATGTTTTCTCAAATTATTTCCAATAATTCAAATAAAAGGATACTAAACTTGAGTCATGACTTATTGATGTTAGGTCTGAAATATGACCCCAGTCTCATTAAGAAGCACTTGATTATATATATATATATATATATGTATATATATATATATACATATATATATATATATCTTCTTTAAATCTATTTTAGAATGATATACAATATGTCAATATGGCGAACAGTTTTTCTTTTTGTGATTATCCAAAATTTATCTGGTAAAGAATCTTCTTTTAGTAATAGAATCAAATATTCATTAGGGGAAGCACACTTCCCCTTTGTATATAGACTCAAGTGGGGGTTATACATGGACCTCTGCTCCCCCTTTGCTGGGTAAATGTAAAGAACTCCACCAGTCCTTCTAGTATGCTTGGGCAGGCTGCTCATCCATACTCCTGGCCTTGATACCCTTCTAAGTAGAACAAATGAAGAATCTAAAACAGTCTAGCTCTTTTATTGTCCTTAGCTCTGTTCCTTGCTTTTTCCTTCCTTTCTTTGCATCCACCATGCTGTTTCCCTTGTAACCATACATCCCTCTGTTGTTTGCAGTTCTCAGAATCAAATCCAGTTCTGATTCTTGCAGCCAAGGACTCTGGCTTTCTGTTTTAAAGAGACTAAGATAAACTGGAGGCAGAAGTGTTAAGATTAGGGTTTGCAGGGAGCAGCCATGTGATGCAAGGAACTAACTAGTTCAGGCATTGATTGCATTTCTTCTTTGTGTTGTTTTAAGAAGCATCCAGGGGGAGAAAATAAACAGCCATGGAATCTCTCAATTAGTCACCAAGTCTCTTGAAGAAGGATTCAATGTTTAACCCTCTTTAGTACTGGCCTTTTTGTGTTCTGGGCCCTGGATGGCAGTCTCAATAACCCTGACAATTCTGTTAGTAAAAAATAAGTAATATTTGCCACTTGATATCAAAAATGAAGCCTAGATCATATTTCCTATTAGAAAACTGTATTAGGGTTAGGGTTAGGGTTCGGGTTAGGGTTAGGATTAGGGTTTAGGGTTAGGGTTAGGGTTTCTAATATGACTGAAATGAATTTTGATTTCTGAATCAGACCATGTCAGTTCCTCTGCTTTGCAGACCCAAATCTCTTTCCAAATTAGATATTTTATTAGCTTTAATGTATTTCTTAACCTGATTCAGACTCTTGGCTGCATTTTGTTGTTTGGATTCATTCATAATTTACTGTTAAATTATGGTATGAATCACAGCTGAGGAAGATCATTACTATCTGTGTTGTTCTAAGAATTGAGATCACAACAGCAAGTTAACACAGGCTTTCTCCTTTTCTCAACAGGTAACTACTTGAGTCAAGGAAGGGACAGGGAAAAAAGGCAATTGACATTTTTCAAATATAAACTTTGCCAAGCATGATGCTAGGAATTTATCATTCCTATTTTAAGAGAAACAAATTAAGGTTTGGGGATGCTAAATCATTTTTATTTACTACACATTTATTGAAAATTAGCTATGTACCAAAACCTGGGATAGGCCATGGAAACACAAAGATGACTAAACTGTTACAATAAATAGCAGAACTACGCATTAAAGCCAAGCACATTCATATATCTCAGACTAAAATTAATATGTCTCAGTGCATCCACTATACTAAGCTTCACCTCTCTTGCCATGAAGACGACACTGAGGATTCCAACAGAATCTTTCTTCAGTGTTTTGTCAAGAACCAAACAAAGCAGTGGTTCCTTTATCTACACAATTGTTATTGGTTACTTTTAAATTAATAGAATTTTAAAATAAAAATGATAGAATTTAAAGGAAAAACTAAATAGATTTTCACTTGCTTTATAAAAAAGATTGTAAATAGGAGATGACTGGCTTTTTGTCACTGTAACAAAATACTTGAGATATACAACTTGTGGGGGGAGGCGGAGACTTTAGACCATAGTTGCTTTTCCCATTGTAGAAGTCCTGTAAAAAGACAAAACATCATGGTAGAGAGAGCATGTGAAGCCAAACAGTTCACATCCTGGTGGCTAGAAAGGACAGAGAGAGCAGGAAAGAGAATATACCCTCAGTGATCTGTGTCTGTCAGTGAAACCAGCCTATCACAGTTCCTTCTATCTCCCAGTAGTCCACTTGGCAATGAGTCTCTCAGCACATCAATCTATTGATGAGTTTAGAGCTTTCATAAACCAACCATCTCTGAACACTGCTACACTAGGGACCAAGCCTTCAACACAGGAGTCTTTGGGGAATATTCCAGCTCCAAGCCTCCATAACAATCATCTAAAAGAAGGAACATATATATATATATATATATATATATATATATATATATATATATTTCAATAATCTGTTAAGAAAGATTAGCTTGGCTGGATGAATGTGACAGTGGTGTTATGAAGAAGGATGTCAAGATAAAATAAATCAGGGGACATAGTAGAAAGAATGAAGGAAGCAAGGAAGGAAAGAAATAAAGAGAAAGAGGGGGAAGAAGCATTGGCTAACTATTATTAATTAATAATCTTTAGAATTTCAGCAGTTCACAACACAAAAGTCTATTCACACACCTGTAGGCCATCTCAGAACTGGCTTATCAAGACTGAGAACTTTCTTACAAGCTATAGATGGGTCCAGGAGAGTTCCATGTTTCTCATTCTTCTTATCCCAGAAGAAGCCTAAAGAGGTAGTGAACAGGCACTCAAGCAAATAACCCCAACTATGCTAACGGAATGCTATCAATGTCTACTGGCCAAAGCAGGTTGTATTGCCAACACCAAAGTCAAAGAATGTCTACCCATCAGATGACTATGGCATATGCATGGATATACAAGATATAATATCACTACAGGATAGTTAAATATTTATCATTAATAGCTCTATCCACCTACAATAACAGTAGATAGATATGGGTGTCATGTGTACAAATGATTATAACTAGATATACACATTGAGTTATAAAAGTAAGAAGTGCACAAGTGAATACAGACAATAAATAATGATGTGAGAAGTATGATTAAGCATATCTTGCATAGCTACATTCCTAAAGAAAACAAGAACAAACAACAGTAGGAACAGAAGGGAATCAGAAGCAAGAAGAAAGTTGGAGTGGCACCATGAATAATTTTAATTAGTCACTTCCATATTCATTATAGAGAACAAGAGCACAAAAAAGGACATATTTCCCTCTTTATCTGAAACTCATCAGTGTCTTGGTTTTTTGTTTGTTTGATTGTTTGTTTTAAACAAAGTAAAACCCATCAAGAAGAGCCATAATATGTTTCTCTTCTAAGTAACATTGAAACATGGTCAATAATGTCAAAGTGCTACATTCTAAAATAAAGTAGGTGAAGCCCAGTCCTGCTCTGTGCTGTGTGCTACATTTTCTCCTTTTCTTAGTATTTCTTCAATTTTAATTAGAATATAATTATATAGCTCCTCCCTTGCATTGCCTCCTTCTAACCCTTCCCATTTCCCTTCTCCCTCCCTTTCAAAGTTATGGTCTCTTTTTTCTTTGATTATTATTGTTATACATACATATATACATACATACATACATACATACATACATACATATGCATAAACATGCAAATACAACCTCCTGCATTTTCTAGTGTTGCTGATATGTATATGATTTCAGGACTGGTTACTTGTTATTATATGACAAACTAGGAGTTCATCCTGGGGAAAGACTACTTCTCCCTCTCTCCTCAATCATTGGTTGCCTGTAGGTTTTTGGTTTTTGGTTTTTTGTTTTGTTTTGTTTTGTTTTGTTTTTTGGTCTGGGGTGGGGCTGATGGGACATGTTATCCTGTATATATGTTTCTCATACTGGTTAAGAAAACCCTGTTGGCCAATAGAAAACTAGATAGGCGGGACTAGGAGACTAGAAGGAGGAAAGAGGAAGTAGTAGGGAGGAGTCGAGATGGAGACCTGAAAGAAAGAAGATGCCGGCTGCAGCTCCCGGATAAGACGACCACGTGGAAATACTTAGATAAGTAGAAATGGGTTAATAATTAAGGCAGAGCTAGCCCATAAACAATAATGGTAACTGGCCAACAGGATTGTATCAAATACGGAGTCTCAGAGTGCTATTTGGGGCTGGTGCAACTGTGGGCCCAGACTGGCGGCAGGCGGGATGGAGCTGGCGGGAAGGAACAACCTGCCATAACATGGGGCCCTTTGAGATTTCCACTTTCCATGTTAGTGAATTTACTGGTGTTGTCATTATTCAGGTCTTCGTAAGACAGCCATGTTACTATAGCATCATAGGTGTAACTTTCCTGCCATGACTAGGAGACATATTCTCTCAGCAAACACCCCAGGTCTCTGGCTCTTAATATTTTTCCAGTCTTCCAGCCCTCTTCTTCAGTGTTCCCTGAGTCTTAGGTGAAGGAGTCATGTTGTAGACTTCTCAGTTGACCCCAGAAACCCCACAATCATTTGTTTTTGTATGTCCAGTTTTAGTTTTCTGTAAATGTCTTAGTTTGCTGCAAAAAGAACCTTCCTTAATAGGGGTAGCAGTGAGTACCACACTTATCTGTGGGTGTAAAGCTAAGTATTTAAAATGCAGTTAGAAATTATCTGGATAATTCCTATCCAGATAAACTCACTAACCCTGGGCAATTGTTTCCATTACAAGGTATGATTCTCCTCCTGTGTAGTGGGCCTTAAGTCTAAATTTGACAGCTGTTGGTCTGCTCTCAAGATATGAGTGCTGCTATTGTACCTTTAGATGCTTCTTATTGTTGTGTATCATAGGCATCACATCTGGGTAGCACTATTGCTTGCTTCCTGTTATTCCTGTAACAGGGGCACCTTCTGGTCTTCGGGAAGGAGGTTCAAAGGTCAGATCCAGGTCAAATCTTCTGAAATC
Organism: Cricetiscus sungorus; assembly: GCA_030556225.1. NCBI lineage: Eukaryota > Metazoa > Chordata > Mammalia > Rodentia > Cricetidae > Cricetiscus > Cricetiscus sungorus. The sequence continues at coordinate 40,948,163 of JANBXA010000328.1, read as the reverse complement.
TGTGTCTGAAGTGCATGGTGTCTTCAACAATAAGGACTTACCTTCAACCTCTATTATACTGAGTGAGGCAACCCAGACAAAAAAGACAAATATCCTATGTTCTCTCTCATCTGAGGTTCCTAATGGCAAATCTCCCAGTGTGAGCATATGCCCTGGAGTAAACAAAGAAACCAGGAACATTGAAACAGAACCATAGCAGGAGGGGATTGGTCTAGCGGTGACTAGCAAGATAATAGTGAAGGGAAGAAAGAAATGGGAAAATTTGGGAGGAGGCTTGTTGTGGCCAATAAAGATGGCTCTGCTTCATCTTGGATCAAGGTCAGAGAGTTCAAAACTGTCCCTAGTAAGTCATAAGACCTGAAGGTCTAAGGCATGGCTGCAGTAGGATGTTTGATCTTGGCCTTAGATGTCTTATCTAAATAACAACAGGTTTGGTATGAGATGTGGTAACCCTTGACTCTCAAGAGAATTTGAATCTAAGATGTGGTTACTAAATTCTTGGAGAATTGAGGAAGAAAGTCTGTCTGTTCTGTATACATGATACCATGTTCCCCTTTTTGGTTAAGTTATTTAAGAACTTTATGGTGAAGAATAAACTCGGGGTGTTCAGTATTCACAGGATTGCCCTCTTGACTCTGTCCTTATCTCTGTCTTTCTCTTAGCATCTTTATCTGCCCTTTCTCAATCCACACCCCCTCCCCCTGAGGTATGAACAAGGAGCAAGTCTGTTAGATCTGACTGTAGCCCCGCAAAGACAGCTTCCTGTCTATGGCACCCAACATGGGGCCACTACAGGCACCTATGACATATGGCACCGCAACATGGACCTTAGCACTGGGGTCAGAAGTGATGGACGCTGCAGAGAAATAGACACTGCTGGTGTACAAGTGTGAAGTGAAGTGCAGTGAATTAACCTTTGAAGTACAAATGTATATACTTGGAGATATGAAACAGAAAAGCATTAGTCAGATGATTGTATATTTACTTTGGTATACTTTAATAGCTAAGAGAACTGGAGTAAAGCAGAAGCAAGTACAGAAATTTTTAGAATTTGTAAATTTTGTAAGTATCCTTCCCCCTCTCAGAAGTCACTGCTGCAGCTGTCTCAGTGGGGCGCAGGAGCTTGGGGAATCGAAGGCTTTAATTGGAAGTGGAGGTGGGGGACAGAAGTCAACATAGGAGAGGGAGGGAGAAGGGATGGATAACACACTAAGGATATTTGGAAAACCATAAAGAAACTATTTTATATTTACCTAAAATAACATACAATGCATATCAATGTACATACTTACATATTATGTACAGCTGAAGTAAAATTATGGCACTTGGGAAGACAGAGCTTTCCCCAAGAGTCATAGACCATTTAACAGAAACAACGCCTGGCGTGAGGCATCCCTTTTTGCCAGTCTAAGAACTCCCAAACAATATAGTCTGTTACTGTTGCCTTTGTGCTCTGCTTCTTAACATACTAAAGCCGTTGTCCTTTGATACCAGAAGTATAGGTAGCACAGCAGATGAGAAGACACATCATGAGTTTGCATGAGGGATGTTTGTGGATATGTATAAGGAAAATAGTGGTTTGGAACACATCTAGACAAAAGACTTTCATTTATTCATAGACAAGTCAGCAAAGTGTTAGGGAAAGATCTTATCAAAGCAATGTGGGATCGACCTCTAAACACACAGAGAACTTTGCAAACAAGAAAGAAAAAGGGCAGGGAACCCAAATGACAGCAACAAAAACATGGGCAAAGAACATGAACGGGCAACTGACAGATGGGAGAATTGAAACAGCTACCATGTACACAAAAGACACACCTACTCATTAGTAATCAGAGAATTGTGTTTGTTTTTCACAAAATGAGATGTCATCTTGGCAAAATGAACCCACAGATAGATAAAAATCCCAAAGTGCTGACAGGGATATGGGGAAGTTTTCCTCTTCACTGATGTGAATTATAAAATGCTGAAAACATCCTGTAGAGTGTTTAGTGAAATGGAATGTGAGTAGACCCTTATGACTCAGAAATTCTCCAGGGAGTGTGTTCTAGAGACTTCTCAGACCCGCCAGGAAGCATAGCCAGAGAGGATTATAACATTATCAAGGTACCACACTTAGGAAGCATCTAAGTATCTACTAGAGAATCTGGGGAGCCCTACATATCTACTAGGGTGGTAACTATGTGAAATGTGCTGCATGAGAAAGTCAGAAAAGCTATAGTAATGCAAGACTCAGAAGCAGTACACTAAATATCACTGAGAAGAATGTCTAGTTCTCAAAAGTGTGGTTGTGGATAAAAAGTAAGAAAAATAATGTGATTTCTACCTTTACCATAGCTTTCTCTTTCTCTCTTTCTCTCTCTCTCTCTCTCTCTCTCTCTCTCTCTCTCACACACACAGTATGTGTGTATGTGTGTAGGTCTGTGTCTGTGTGGGCATATGTGTGTCTGTATCTATGTCTGTGTAGGCCAAAGCAAGATGTTAAGCATCATCAGTCTCCACTTTTTCTTCTTAAAGACAGTCTCTCATGAAGCTTGAATCCAAGGGCTTCAGCTAGTCTGACTAGACAACAGACTTCCAGAACTTTCCTAGCCCTTCCCCACAATGTTTTGGTTACTGACATCCATGCCATTGCCAGGTTTTATCTGAGTTCTGAGGATTTAGATTCAGGTCTTGTTTTCCCAGAAAATGTTCTTGCCCAGTGAGCCATCTCCCATATCCCTAACTTCAAAAGTTGTATGAAACACATAAAACAACAGTATACATTTTTCTATACTCATGCACTGGAGGTGGATTGAAAATGCCTCTGAAACGTTATTGGTGGAGTATTGAGGATAGTGACCAATGGAGAAACATGTTTTAATGTGAAATATTCCCATGGCTTCATGACTCCTAGATACTGGTACAGTTTTAGAACTTTGGGAAGTCTTTCTTTGGAAGTGGATTGGTCATTAGAAGTAGTCTTGAAGTCTTATAGCCCATGCACTTCCTAGCCACCTAGACTAAGGACACAATGTTACAAGCTGCCTTAAGATCACGCCTTCAAGTCCCTTCCCTTAAGTTGCTTTAATCAGGCACTATGTTACATCAATGAGAGAAATTACTAATATAGAAACAGAAAACAAAACAAAGACCAAAAAAGCCTTCCAAAGATAGCAGCATTCCATGAACCATGGCTACTAGGTGTGTATACTGATAAACAATTGTTTGTGTTTCTCAAACAAGTCTCTCTACAGCTTTGAAAAGTGCTGTGATTGGAAACTTTGTTTACAAGTTCCCAAAGAAGTCCACCAGCAGCCGGCACAAAAGACTTGAGGAAAACAAGGCCATTTATAGATTTGTCTTGGCTTGCCGTTCATTTATATGCAGCAGTGGGACCACTGCTGATCCAGAAGGGTATTCTAGTGGTGTGAACAAGTCTGCAGATGAGTGACTGAACAATGGCATTTGTGTAAGTGAAATTGTTTTCCCTTTGTTCTCATTCAGTGGCCATGATGTGAGGATTAAAACACTCTATCAAATAGCTGCATTTCTGGCCAAGTAGCTGATTGCCAGGAAATGAGCAGCCTAAAAACATTCTTACACAAGTCCGGCAGCTCCAGACCTCTCTCTATCTCCTATCTAAAGTGACAGAGATACTGAGAAGGGCATGAACCTTCAGCAAGTAGAAGTTCAGGCAGGGCGTCAGAGATGGCATCTCAACTAATTTTAACGAGTCATTTTCCTACTCATTAGAGGCAATGGGCTTCCATGTGCCCCCTTATTTTAAAGCTGTCACTATGCTGCTTGTTAATAAAGATAAATAGGACTGGCTGTGCAAAGCCATGCTGTGAAGTGGTGGTCTTCCAAGCAGAGACACAGTGGAGGTACTATCTAATGCTCTGGAGTTTGGGGTTCACACTCTAGCTCTCACTTTCCTGCTTGCTCCAGGGTTAGAGACTTAACCCTGGGTCCCATAGGAGCTAGGTAAGCATTCTACCTTTGAGGAGCTCCCTAAGCCTCTGCTCTAACACAGAGCTCAAGGAGACTTTTACATCTGGCTTTCTTCTGCTCTGGGCTGTTTAATGTACTAGTGCCAGCTCTTTGCAACTAGATGTATATTTAGCATATTGGAAGGAAAAACCACAAACAAGGATTTTACATGGGACTTAATCTGATAATTACATGGATATCTGAAAGCCAGACTGGAAAGGATCATGAAAACGATATAATTAAATAACTTGGAGTAGGCAGAAAATCTAAAGGAGAGAACCCGAGAAGCCGTGCTACATTTTATCAAAGGAGGGATACAAAGAGAAAGTTGATAAGGAATCACATTCCCCTTCAAAAGACTGATGGGAGTTAATCCCCACCTTCCTTAACCCAGTGCTCAGGTTCAGGTAGGATCAGATTCGCATTGAAAAAAGAACAGCAAGAAGTAATTTTGGCCCACTCCCAGGTCAAGCCTTCCAATTCCAAGGGCTTGGGAATGGAGATAAGCCGTGAGAAATTTGGACTCCCTAAGAATACTACTCTATGCACATCAATTATTTTCAGTTAACCGGTGTCAATGTAGCATTTCTACTTGCCAAACCCCTTCTAAGCTATTTCAAAGGCCCCAAAAACGATGCTTTCAGAGAGCAAGCAGACATCATTTCCCGGAGGTCCCAGATGGTGAGGTTGAGGGGTTAAGTGAGGTACCAGGTGCCAACATGGGATTATCTCTCCACGTCGGACTCTGCACAGCAAATACACCTTCTGGAGATAAAATACATCTTATGGCACCTGCTGTTCATATAATAGGAAGACCTCTCCTGAAGAGTCTAGGGCTCCTGAAACCCACTCTTAGAGAAGCCCAGAACACATTGCTGTAGGACTCTCCTGGAGAGTGTAGGTTTCCTGTCGTGTTTATTTAGCAGCAAGACCAGGAGGATCATGAAGCAGCACCAGTAGCTAGATTGTAGATTGAGAATGTCAAATCAAACACACTCATTCTTGAAAAGTTCACATACCATTTAAGAAACTGAGGAAACGTCTTCCTATGTGGAAAAGGCCGTGTGATGGGAACCTGAAGAGTACAGAATTTCAAGTTAGGCTCATTTTGACCTTTGACACACCCCACATTATCCAAGTGAACTTGAGCCTTGTTTTCCTTGTCTGTGAAGGAGAAGAGAACATGTTTATTGGATAGAGTCTGTATGTTATAAGTTGAACTGTACTCCGACCTTTCCCCTAAAGGTCCAAACCCCTAGAACCTCAGAGTGGCTTAATTTGGAAATAAGATCTTTACATAAAGATAAGGTCATTGGGTGAGTTATATTTTAATATATCTGGTGTCCTAATAAGGAGAAATTAGGCTGTGGATATGGTCCAGTGATAGAGTATCTTACTAGCAGACACAGGGACCCCGCACCACAATAAATTAAGCAAATAGGACAGTATTGGACACAGGTAAGGGTGCAAGATGAGACAGACATGCAGAAGAATGTGTTGTGGAAATAGAAGTTAAAGGAATGGCCCTACCAGCCACAGGATGTCAAAGATTGCTGGAAAGCCACCAGACGCTAGAAGGAGGTATGCCAGGGTCCTTCTCCAAGAGTTTCAAAAAGAAAGTGGCCTTGGCATTTTCTTGACTGTAGACTTTCAGTTTCCATAACTGTGGGGTAACCTGTTTGTTCTTAGCCACCTAATTTCAATACTTGGCTACATACAGTAAGCTCAGGAAATCGATGTGCCATCAGTATTAGATGGAGTGGCCTGTATGTACCATGCAGCAACCCCTAGATCGATGTACAGCATTTTTCAGTGACAGTGGTATACACTGGTATGCAGATAATGCCCACTTGCTTTCTCTCTGGAACTTTGCTCTTTGCGCTGCTGAGCATTTGCGTCTTTGCTCATGCTGGTGTAGGCAGTATCAGAAGTTATCCGGTTCCCCAGGGGCATCTCTGGGTTAAGACTGAGGGCTGAGCCAAAACCCCAAGGTCTTAACTAGAACAGATGTAGCCCCAGACTGAAGTATGAACTGACATTTATTAGGAAGAGCGGAGATGCTCTTCCTCAAAGGACACTAGGACACAGTGTCAGATCTGACCGAATCCCTAATCCTGAGCTCTTCCTATCCCCCAGCTGGGACTTCTCCATCGCTTTTGCAGGATCAGCCATGGCCCAGGTTCTAGGACACCAGAGTCCTTACACGATATTGTGGGGGAGGTTCTGATCTGAGAAGTTGTTTGAAGCAGAGACTGGGGATGGCTCTGGAGCCAGATGGGATGTTGTTCCCTAAGTCTTGGTTTCCTCCTTTGAAAAACGATGGTATGAATAATCATATCCCACTTACAAGCTTGTCGAGGGGATTTGTGGCACTAACCTAGCCAGAGCTGGAGCGTGTATCTGAAGTCATGGCTGGTTTTCCATGTCTCACATGCCCACTCTTTCTTTCACTGTGGTTGCGGACCTGGTCCCCACCCGTTCTCTAGCACTGGCAACTGGCTTCCTAAGCTAGGGCCCAAACCACTGTCTTGATAGCTTTCCTAATAGTTTCTCTAGAACAAGGACCTGATGGAGACTCTTGCTGCCTCCTCCCCTATTATCAGGGAGGGAAGCTGTGTCTGTGGCCCAACTTTATTCCCAAAGATGCACCTAGTGCTACTTAGCTGCCAGAATGTGAAAAGCTTTGAACTCTCCACCCTAGGGTCCACCTTCTCATGATGTTCTTTATCTCCCTTCTCTCCTTCTTTCCTTCCCCCTTCCATGGCATATGCATGTCCATGTGTGTGCACATGCATGTGTGGCACATGTACATGTGTGAACGCAGAAGCCAGGGGCCAAGGCCAATTTCTTTCTCTATCACACTTCACTTTGTTTTTTGAGACAGAACCTTCCACTGAGACTGAAGCTCACTGGTTTGGCGAGATTAGCTAACCACAGACTCCAAGACTGCTCTGAGTCCACCTCCCCACTTGCTAGGATTCCAAGTGTGTACCAACAGGCTAGGGAGTTTTACATGCGCCATGAGAATCCAAACCTGGGTCTTCATGCCTGCATGGCCCACACTTCACCGACTACGCTATCTCTTCAGTCCTCCATAGTGTCATCTTTGACCTCTGCGTTAACTTCTCCAGGGATGGCGGGTGGCAGGTGGTAGAGACTACTGCAGTCTCTAATGGATGTGCTTCACATAAGAAGATGAACCTTGGACATGTGCGAGCAAGCTCAGACACTTCTTTTCTGCTCCAGCTGTCTCTAGTGCCAGGAGCTTCTAGCTATGGGACAACATCCTGTCTAGACCTCACCAAAATAGGTTTCCTTATTTTTTGACCAAAACACTAAAAATATGTGGAGCTACACATTATTTAATAATGACAAACCCATAACCCACTTTTGTGTTGTACTAGAATCCATAATATGGTCTTATCTTATCCTAAACCAGGCAGGAAATCAACATTGGAAAGCAAGTTTCCCTCCTTTCCCATTAATTATCTCAGTTTATTAATTATTGCATTAGCTATTCTCTCCACAGCTTCAATGGGTACTGTTCAGAAAAAAAATTATCAACGATGCACCATTAAAAACAGACAAACAAAACCTCAGCCTTATTTTATCTCTTATTTCCCTCACAAACTCTACTTATATTTACTTTTCTCATTGCTCTATCAAAACATTTGGCAAAGGCAACTAAGGAAGGAAGGGCTTATTTGTTTCCGTTTAAGAGGATACAGTCCATTGTGGCTGGGAAGGCATGGTGTGAGGCAGCCCATCATTACATATCAGCAGCCAGGAAGGAGAGTGAGATGAACGGTGGCATTTTGTTGCCTTTCCCCTTTTCCCCCCTTCTTACTCAGTCTGAGACTACAGCCCACAGGGTGTTGCCATCTACATTAAAGGTGAATCTTCCTTCTCCAGCACACCTCTCTGGAGGTGTGTCTCCTGGGTGACTCCAATTCTAGTCAAGTTGACAATGAATCCTAATCATCACACAGACAATTTGATGGTCAAGTGAAATCAGGGGTGTAAGGAGGAAGGCTGTTCAGCTAATATTAGTTAAATACTAATTGTATTTCAGGCTCTGGAAAAGTATCACCCAAATAACATGATAGAGTCCTCATGATAAATTTGAAAATTAGGTATTAGTCTTATCCTTTCTTTTTACAGATGAAGAAACTAAGGAGCAAAAGAGAGGCAATAATTTGATCAATATACAGAGCCTACACATGCTACAATTTGAGACAAGTCAAACACCAGCCCTTGAACAGTAAGAAATAAAACTCTTATATTGTTTCTTCCCCCTTTCCAGTTAATTTTGGTTACTACTGCATCGCGGAGTTCACCAAAGCACAGGCCTTTCAACAGTACTGTGTGATATTTGCTTGTGAAAGCCACAGCCAGTCAACACTACCCTTGTTGCTCCATTACAGTGCAGAGACTCTGTGGCCTTGGGCAGGAGGCTAGAAGAGCTTTGTTTCAATTCCTTTAACCAACCTTGAGAGGCTGGGACAAGGGAACATTAGAACTGCGTGCACAGAAGGACTTTGGGAGCACATTCCCCATGGAGGGATACTCCCTTAACCTAGAGGCAGGAGGGAGGCCCTAGTCCCTACTCCAAATGACTTGACAGATTTTGTGCCTCTTGGAAGGCACCACCCTCCCTGTGGAGTGGGGGAGGGAGCAGGGGGTTGGATGGGAGGATGGTGATGGAGGCATGGGAGGGAGGGAGAGGGAACTGGGATTGATATGTAAAATAAGAAAATAAATAAATAATAAAAAAAGAACTGCCCCTCCCTCCACCCCAGACCAGCAGCCAGCCTGAGGAATGAGCAGAAGGTATTCTCTCACCTCTGAAGGGGACAGGACCTGAGAGGTCTAGGAATTTTGATGAAAATTCTAAGAAAGTAGGTAGAAAGCAAATAATAAAAATTCCTCCATTCCCCACCCCAATCAAAGAAAATGGCTTTGGGAAGCTGAGCCTCAACCCCTGTTCCTGTTTACTCCTTGTAAATCTACATTAGATGACCTTCAGGGGTTGGAGTGGTTGGATTTCTCCCTGGCAATAACGGGAATTTCATCTACAGACCAATTAGAACACACCCAGATCTGCCAGGAAAGAGTTTCACTCCCTTGGCTTTATTGGTTTCATAAAACAAAGTGTAAGAAATCAGCAAGCTCATCTCCCTGGCTAAGAGGCAAGCATCTTCAGGAAGGACAAGAGGCTACACAGGCTCCTGGCTGCCATCCTTCCTGTAGCATCTGTCCTTATCTAACGTCACCTGTTCAGCACCCTGTAGCCTCAGGGACACATCAGCTCACGATACAGACCTCAGATTTGGTCTCTGTGCCCCTGAATGTGTGACCTGTGACCTTGGAGAACTCATATTGCATCTCTGGGCCTTGTCTGTCAGTTTCGGGTGATGCCTCCTTTATACCAACTTGTCTTCACTCCTTCCTCACTCCCTACATTACACTTCTGGGTTGGTGTTTAAGCCTAGACATAAATTACCTTTGCTGATAACTGACTCTATTGCAAGGTGGGGAAGAAGAAGGGGGAGGGGGAGAAGAAGGAGAAGGAAGGAGAGAGAGAGACAGAGAGACAGAGACAGAGAGACAGAGAGAGACAGAGAGAGAGAGACAGAGAGAGAGAGAGAGAGGGAGAGAGAGAGACAGAGAGAGACAGACAGAGAGAGACAGAGAGAGAGAGAGAGAGAGAGAGAGAGAGAGAGAGAGAGAGAGAGAGGGAGAGAGAGAGAGAGAGAGAATGTGTTCTTAGCAGCTTTTTCTTTCTTTCTTTGTCACTTCTCAAGGTTTCCGGGAAAGGAGCAAATAGAACACAATGTCCTTAGCCAGCCCCTTTTCTCTCCCCTGGCCAGTGAGGGGGAGACTGCCGTCCCCCTCTTCTCCCCACCCCCATCTTCATCGGAGCAGTCAAGGGTGTGAAAGCTGAGGCCCGGTGAGAGAGTCCAGGATCTGCCTGACCTTCTGCAGGCGAGACAGTGCCTGGCTCGTGAGCTCTTTTGCAATCCTCCAGGGCTTTTCTGAACAGGTCCTCTGCGCCCTCCCAGCCAGTAAGCCTGCTGGGCTGAAGTACCCCATCAACCTTCCTCCTCCTACAGCAGCCACAGTAACAGCAGCCCCCCAAAACAAGTCTCTATCTCATATTGTGTTCGTTGCCCCCAAACAATTACTGATAGTAATTAGCCATCCGGAATAACAAGGACAGTATACTTTGCTCAGCTGTAGTACGAGGGCGCATGAGCAAAGCACACTGTGCCTGAAACAGTCACAGCATAAAACCCTGGTGGCCGCTTCCCCCCAACCTGCAGAACCAGCTCGTTTATTAAGCTGGTTCCCTTTGGGGCACAGTTCAAAAGAATGGCGAGAAAACTTGGGCTTAAGAAAACTGCCACTTTGTTAGTAGTTTTTGGCAAAACGACTGCGTGATCAGGTATTTCACCACAGGCTAGGTCTCCTGTATACACTTATTGGGTTGTAAGGCTTCGCAGGGCTTTGGTGCTGTCAATATTGAAACAAAAAATAAGTACATAAAAATACCAGGAGCAGAGTGGGGAGATGCAAAAGGGTGAGGAGAGTTACCATTTTTTAAACCACGGGAGGGGTTGGAAAGCCGACTTACCAAAATAGCAGTACAAAAATTTTTTTCGAAAAACAAATTCACCACCAAACAGTTTCTCCTGCTCCATTTATTTCAACTAGTGTGGTATTAATAGAACGCCTAACAGCAGGGAGTAGGGAAATAAATGTATTCTCACTCGCAAGGGAATGACTAAATGACTCACAAATGCAAAAATAAATAAATGGCTCCCTGTGAAAATCTGAAACTATATTACCCCAACCGAAACAACGAAGCTTTTTAACTGTAACCTAACATGCTAAATCCAATCAGTTTTATTTGAGGCCGTAGATAGATCGAGCGATCAATCTCCATTATCCCCAGTTCTTTTTCTTCTTCATAGTGCTATTTTTCTTCCTCCAAGACATTTCAGTTCATTTCCTCAAGCCTTCCTCAGTTTAATGGCTGATTTTCCCATCAGGAAAAAAAAAAAAAAAAAAAGAATCCCACTTCCTCTAGAGGGAACAAAGGAAAATGGAACCAGGAAGAAAGTTTTAGAAGATTATGTCTTGAGACTATTTTAGTGAAAGAGAAACAACTCAGGGTGAGAAAAGACGGTATCAGGTAGATAGATAAGTGCTGTACCCCAGCTCTTTCAAATGCTCTGTTAAATGCTAACAGGTGCTGCCTCCTGACACTATAAAAAGATCAACTTTTTGTCTCCTTTATAATTTGTGAACAGGTAGGCCCCGAGGACCTGAATGAGGTCATGCCAATTAACTCACCGGTTCCTGCAATCAGAGTGATAATGACATCCTTAGCAACCCTGCTATCACTATGGTGCCACCCCCTGCTGTGAAAACCCTCTTCATCTAAGTGGGTTGGAGGTTGCCGGCCAAAGCTGTGATCCTGAACCCTGCAGGCTAAAGATTACACTAACCTCTCACCCCTACCCCAGTAACACCCAGACACTCCCTTCCCTGGCACAAAAGATGATCAAGAGGAAAAAAAAAAAAAAAAAAAAAAGAAGAAGAAGAAATATATATATATATATATATATATATATATATATATATATATATATGATAACAAAATTTCATCATCCCCAAAAGCTGAGGCCCTGAGCTTTCCCCAGACTCCATAGATACCATGAACTGGTTCTTTAGAATTATATCTTACCAACAGGGATTCATGAACTCTGTCTTTAAGCCCCATCCAGCTGGGCTACAGTGTACAACATACCCCTTGCTTAAAATTCCCTCGTAACCGGCCTGCCTTTACCAATGGATGTTCACAGTTACTTCCTGGGATGAGACTTGGTACACTGAAGGCAATGTCCAAGACTAAAAGTACTTTCAATAATTCAACTTCCTGGAGACACACTGAATAAATATGACAACCAGGACAGCAATTGAGAATACAAACTCATCTCAACAAATTTAAGCCATAAACATTTCAGTTTGAGTCAATATTTATTATCTAAAACCTCTCCTACCTGCCCCATGCATGATATGTTTGCTATTTAGAGAATCTATAAAAAAAAATGTGAGACAAGTGACTATATCCTTATTTTCAAGATAAAATCTACTTGGGAAGAAGTCAAGAGGGCAGGAAGAAGGAAATATCAGGGAAGGAGAGAAGACCCACAATAACAATAACACAAGCTAAATGACAGAGGAGTTTTCACTGTGTGGAGTTCTCATGGCTATAGACTTCCTTGGAACAGGACATTTAGATAAGTATTAGAAAGAAAGTCAGAGAGGGAGAAAGGAAAAAGATGGAGGAAGGAAAGAAAACAGAAGCAACCGGCCTAAGAAACAGAGACCAAGGGGCAGCTAAAACTCCCCAGGAGAGCAGAGAATATAGTTAAATATCCACCTGACCTACCCCTGAGGTTCTGCTTTCCTATAGCTTCAAGTACCTGCTGTAAACTGTGATCTGAAAATATTAAGTGGAAAATTCTGGAAATTAGCATTGTGTAATGTTTGCATTACATTTGCGATGAAGTCTCACACTGTCTTGCCTCTTACTTCCCGAATGACACCATGGTCCAGCATTACCTGAAAGTGTATGCACTATTTACCCATTAGTCCCCTGGGAGCTGTCTCAGTTATCAGACTGACTGTCCTCTGTAACACAATACTTATGCTCAAGAACCTTTTATTTCATTTAATAATGGCTGCAACTAATGTGGCTGGTATTTCTACTCAAGCCATTAATTATTCTGTTACCAATCATTCCTATCATTAATCTCTTGCTCTGCTTTACTTATGAATTAGAACTTATAGTAGATGTATACAAACTTATTTACTATATATTTAGTGTGTATATTTACACGTGCATACATGTAGTAGTTACATACATGCATACAGGAAAGACAAAGGGCTTTGGACAAGATGGGGTTGCACCTACTTGGTGATTTAGAATATTCCCTTTTGTACATCTCAGATCTTTCCATTTTGGATCTACTGTATGGTAGACTATACCAAAAGTTTCAATGAAAATGTTTTACTTTGTGGTTTTATTTTTCATAACCTCACTCCTTTTCCAACAGAGATCTTGCCCATTCTAAAATAATAATGCTAGTACAAAGAGGGGTCTCAAATGTGTGCAGACATATGGAGAGAGAGAAGAAGAAGGAAGGAGAGAAGGAAGGGAAGGAGGAAGGGGAAGAAGGATAACAGGAAGGGAGGGAGAAAGAAGCAAGAGAAGGAGGGAGAGCAGAAGGAAAGAAAGAAAAAGGGAGGGAGGGGAGGAAAAGAGAGGAAAGGAGAGGCAGGAAGTGGGAGAGAGAGAAGAGGAAGTGAGAGAGAGGGAGGGAGGAAGAAAGAAGGGGGAGAGACTGGGAGTAAAGGCTGAAGGAGATGACAAGAGAGGGTAAGAATACGCCAGCCAGTCACATTTCTGATAGCTATCAAAGGGCACCTACACTTTCTGTTTACTCCTAATTGTGTTTCAGATAATGTTGTTACCGATTAGGCAGATGAAGGGATGAAGGCAGAAGGGTTTGAAGGCAGAGGGAATGAGAAAAGAAAGAAGAAGGCAAGGAGGAGGAAGGTGACGTAGAGGGAGGTCAGAAGGGGTTAGTTGCAGGGGATAGAAACTGCCTGTTGGAGGAATGTGTGGTATGGAACAGTGTGCAGTAGGCAGACCTGAAGTAAGACTATATTATTGTTCTGAGTCCTTACACACACATGGATGGCAGTGTGGAAAGTCCTATGACTTCAGAAATGATTGGCAGAGGCAACATTATCTGTAATGTCAGCAGTTACCATATGTTTCTCAATGGAGGATATCAATTCTCTGTTTTCCTAATTGATTTCAGTAACATAGATACCCTGAATGCTGTATACCACTCACTGATTGCTGGGCAAACATTATTGAAGTGTCAATATTTGCTCTTTCTCCTAGAACAGCATTGTCAAATGCTGCAATTCATTTGGGGACACGTCTCTTATATTTAATGCATGGAGAGTGTTGATACAAACTAATTCTTCTTTTTATTATTCTTCATGCTTGCTCTGGTCACAGGCCTGGCTTCACCTACCAGCCATCGCTGTTGTCCAGAAATGTTCCTTTTGGTTCCTGCAACCAACAGCTGCCACATGGTACAGTTTCTACCTGTTCTCATGAGCCTGAAGAGACAAAATCTAGAATATCAATGGCCACTGACAGCCAAAGTCCTTATTCCTGTTCTTCAGTACATAACGTATGGCAGCTCATTTTGCTGTCTCACCATTTGGTCCTCAGTCCCATTTAACTTGAATAAAACATTCAGTGAAACTCCTACCATCACACGGCTTCATTACTGCAATGGTAACCACATACAACACACATTGGGACAATCTTATTCTCATGGCAAGCAAGTATGCAATTCCTCTCTCAATGTGTTTATTTTGCTTTAGAGAGAAGGGACTTTGTCTTGTCAGAGTCAGAGATCTTAGACTAGGATATCCCCCATGACTCGTCTGGATTTGCAGGTACCTGTTTTGCAGGTACACAAACAGTTTGACCCTTGTGTTTGGCTTCTTCTGGGGAAACTACTCCAATTTTATTCCCTCCAAATGTGTGTCCTGCTACCACATTAAATTACCAGGTATTATTCTGGACCTGAGTGGTCCCATTTTTCAGATTATTTTCCTGTCTGGACTTGGGAGTCAGGCCAGATCACTGTTGCGCATGCGTGTCTTAGAAAATACCAACTTCAGCCCTGATGATTTCGGACCTTCTATTCTTCCCCACCGCAATACCTGTGTTGAAGACATTATAACTGCTTCACTCTTTGCAGCTGCGTGAGTGGCGACCAGGGTGCTTTTACCAATTAGAAGCAACCTGTGATGCTTCTCAGATGTGACGTGCCAGCTGGTCACATTTCTGATTAGCTGTCACGGGGCCACCTACACTTTCCGTTGACTTCCAATTGTGTTTCAGATAATGCTGTTCCCAGTTAGGCAGATGATCGCTGTAATTTCTGGTAATGAAATGGCTGAGGAGCCCATCCTGTGCTGGGAAGAGAGCCAGAGCCCAGAACTTTTCGAGAAACAATATTATGGTCTGGGACAGAGCAATGAAGCCAAGTTGGGCAATGACAGCAGAGATCAGGCTGAATCTTGATAGACTGTCCTTGTTTATACTTCAGACTGACAACACTTTTGAGGAAGACAGCCCTCAGGGAGGCAGGAGGCAAAGGTGCTTGTTGTTTTCCACTGTTGGGTTTCCACAAAGACATTACTTTCTTTCACCATGGACAGAAATGGTTGGACCAAAACCTTTTAGAGCCGGCCTGGTGAAGACGAGCTTTTTGGGCAAGTGCTATGGTTGGAATCTGAAACCTCCCAACACAAGCTCATGTTTTAAATGTTTGTTCCACAGCTGGTGCCACTATTTTGGGAGATTCTGGAAATTTAGGGGAGGACTTCTTCCTACCTTTTTCTCAGCTTCTGAGTCCAGAGACATGGATAGGCCACCAGAGACTCTCACAATTGTGACTGAGATGAGCTTCCAAGATGAACTAAAATTCTAGAAACTGTGAGCCAAAATACCTCCCCCCCCCATTTTAGTCATTTCTGGCAGCTATTTTGGTCCCAGAAAAAGCAATTATCGATGTGAATTTTTTTCAACAATTGTACATAAGAACTCTCTAGAAGGATGGGGGTGGGGGAGGCAGAAAGAGAAGCCTCAGATATAATCGCATTGATTCAAACATCCATTTCTTTTGCCAGTCCAGGGGAAAACTGAAACCCAGGTCTAAGTGGCTTCCTTCTGCTATCCAGTATGACACTCAGCCTCACAGGTATGAAGAGCTTCCAGGTAGAAGCCCACTGCTGTTGAGTTTGCTGGTGCCAAGTAAGCTGCACACTTCCCCAGCTTCTCTATCACCAGACAGCAGGCCAGGTTAGTCAGTGAGGATGTCCCAGGGCGAGAGAAAAGGAGGGCCCTGGGTAATTCAGTCTGCCTTACCTATCTGTTTACATTAGTGGTGGTGTGTCCTCTGCTGCTCTAGCAGCCTTCCTGCAGTCCCTTGCCTGATTCTATAACCCTGCCTTTCCCTAGGCTTCTCTGAACCTAAGTAGGGCAGCAGCTTCTGCTCTGGTTAATTTCTGAGTTGAATCACCCCTTCCTGTGTGAGTTCCCCTCTCTTCCACCCTATGTACCGTGAATTTTGCTGTTAACTACCCTCTGCTAAGTGCTTAGAGGGGAGTCAATTTTTCTAAATTGACCCTATCACAGCCTATACTGTCTATTTGACAGAGATCCAGATTAAATCTTTAATCAAGTTGCAAGTCAACTCATCAAAAATTAAAATTATTAGCAGGGAAACAACAGGAATAGCATCTGTAAGTTTTCAGCTGGGATCTGCAGTGTCCTTAGGTGCAGCCAGTAGCAATAACTAAGACTATAGCTCACATTTGTCCCTCCAATCCTCCCAAAGCCTTCTGAACCAAGCATCACAACGATCATCCTAATTTCCTAAACTTTATTGCACATTACTTGCACAAAATAACAGGTCCATTCATTTTATTTGAGTGGATTGATTGCATAGTGTAACGGGTTTTGTTATGACAGCTTTAGAAACATGCATAGGATGCTTTGATTATTTTTCAGCTCCTCCCACTGCTGTTTTTCTCTTATCTCTTTATCTTTTTTTTTTTTTTTTTTTTTTTTTAATCAATGGAGAGACTGAGACTGAGAGAGTTTATGTAACTTGGCCATGGTCATACAGGTAACAACTGTCAGCCAGCCCATTGCTTTGAAGGTACATTTGTTTAGAGCCCTTAGCTTACAACCCACCCCCTTTCTTCTAGTTTGCTTTTAGTTTTGCTGTGATAACACATCATGACCAAAAGAAACTGGGGAGGAAAGGGTCTATGACACCTTAAAGGGTATTGGCAATAACTGAGAGAAGCCAGGTCAAAAGTTCAAGGGGAGAACCTGGAGGCAGGAACTGAAGCAGAGTCTGGAAGGGCACGGCTTACTGTTTGCTTTTCATGGCTTGTTTGACTTGATCCTTTACACCACCAAGGACCACCTCCCTGGGGGAAACTACCCACAGTGGATGGATGCCCTACAGGTTTGCCTATTGCAATCCCACGCAGGCAAGCACTCAATTAAGGTGGCCTCTTCCAGATGACTCTAGCTTGTATCAAGTTGACAAAACCACAACAACAACAAAAGACCAAAACAAACAAACATACAGACAAGAAACATAACCAGCATTTCTGTGTCATACTGACTCTGAAGACTGTGATGACATCCCACAACTGAGAAGGCATAGGAACTTCAGAGAGTGGCCAATAAAGACTCCGGGCAGTGTGTTTTGGAGTAGCACTCTGCTCTAATCCTTGGAGGGCTCCCCACCTGCTTACAGGCATTAATATTTATATAAAGATTGGGCACCTAACCTCTACAGTTCAAGATACACAGGAAAGCACGAATGCTGATTGCTAAGGAGACGCTAGCCTTCCTGGGAGATTATGAGGGGATGGCAAGCATCCTTCTGCACACAGCCTTCTGCCTGCTGCACAGGTTGTGTGACCTGGAGCCTGCAGTGTGCTCTGGGCCACTGAGCTCCAGTGTCCAATGGTGCCACAGAAGATCCTCAGCTTGTGGAACAGGTTCTCCACACCTAAAGGTTGAAGGAGGAGTGGCAGAGGAAATTAATAAGAGTAAAAGGAAGAAACCTCCTTAATTGGGGGAGGGAAATTACTTTGAACAAAGGGAGAGTTTCTAAACCCAGGTGGCATCCTTCCCATTGGCTTCCCTTTCCTTTCCCATAAGCTTTGATTTATTTATTTATTTATTTATCTATCTTGAAGACTAAAGACTGCCAAAGCACTTCTTTCCCCCTTTCTTGGCCTTTCTCTTTCCATATGTAAACATAGAGTATGAGCTTTATGGTTTGCCTTGGAGACCCAGTGATTAAAAAAAAAAAGTCTGTTTGAGTCTGAATTGTTTTCATAGTATTTAAAAGCATAAGGCAGAGTGCAGAGCTCCACAGGGGAGAGAGCTGGCAAGAGAAGGGTTAAGACTCTCTCTGGGTATTAGAACTTGATTTATGGCATGGATCAAGTTCATGTTCCTCTCAGGATCCGGTTTTGAGAAAATGAAATGACAATTTGCCAACTACACAATATAAAATGGCCATGTAGTATATTAGCATGCTACCTGGGCCTCTGAGGACAGGCATAAGGGAGACCATGCAAGCCCCCCAGTTGCTGGGAGGTGTGGGAGTAGCTTCTGCTCCTCCAGTCTAAGGGTGTGTCCAGAAAAAAAAAAAAAAAAAAAAAAAGCATGCTCAACTATTGATTGCCCCAGGGGCAGGCAGTTATTCTGTTTGTGATGGATAAAAATTCATTGATTTTCCTAGTTTCTCCCAATTTGATCCTTGCTGTCAATCCTATCCATAGATGTGGGCAATGAGAGAGAACTCAGAATTCCAATAGCCTGGCCAGTTACTTACTACTTTTTAAGCAGAACTGACATGGCTTGCCTCGTTGCCCTTTGTATGGCATATTACGTTGAGTTCTCTCTCTCTCTCTCTCTCTCTCTCTCTCTCTCTCTCTCTCTCTCTCTCTCTCTCACACACACACACACACATAATGTTTTTGAATATAATATATATATATATGTAATATATATACATATATATATATATATATATCATGAGATTTGGTGACCTTTCCAATTAAATCCAGTTTACACCTGTGTCTGGTGGACACTGGCAGATATTTCCATTTCGCTCTGTAAAGGGGATGGGGTGTGTTTTCATATTTATCTTCCTATAATAACAGGTGAACGCCCTCCTGTGTTAGCTCTGAGGGTCACATCTTTTTACACCCCAAAGCTTGCAGATGTGGTTCTGATTCAAATGCTGCATCCTGAGAGACATCAGGGATGGAAGTTTTATTTAAAGGAGCTAGGGGACCCCATGCATGTAAACACAGCCGCCTAAAATGGAAAGGGAAGCCATCGCCATCCAAAGAAAAGTCCTGTGAAACAGAAGCGCCTGCAATTCTAATTATTATTAAAAAAACAAAAAGAAGAATAGCAGATGGAGAAAATAGAAGGCTCTGAGGCATGATCGGAAAGACAAAGGAAGGGGGATAACGCCCAGCGCCTTACCTTGGCTGCAATTATCACGGGCATATTCTGCCTTGACAGGGGAGACACCGGCTTGATACAAAAGGGCTTTTTCATTTTACTTCCTGGAGTTTGTGAATAACTGGCTTTCCAGGTGTCAATTACTCTGCTGCCTCCAAACAGAATTCTCCTCTCCCCCTCCTAGCACAAGCACTTAAGAAAGAAAACCCCACTGGGCCCTCTGCAGCTGTCTTCTTCCCCTGCTTTGTAAGGCTGGCCTTGGTGCTCTAGAGTTTGGAGGTGGAAATAGGAAGAGATAGGCAGAGGGGAAGGAGACTTTCCTTTTCAGAAGTGAGCAGCCCTCCAGCCTCACCCGGGACTAAAACATGGCCCCTTGTTACCTTTGCTGTATGAGCCTGTCCATCAAAGACCCAGACAAAGGGCCTCTTGCTCCCTTAAGCCATAGCAGACCTGCTGGAGTTCCTGAATGGGGACACATGAGCAGTCCCCAGGCAGAGGGAAGTCCTGACCCACAGGGGAGTAGAATCTGACTTCAGGGCCCCCAGGAGGGCACTGTCTGCAGAGCACGAGCACTCTTAATGCTCTCCCCAAGAAAGCCAGAGACTCCGTTAAAAATGATTCGGCAAACTGAAGTAAAGCCATGGGTTACATTTGTGCTGTGAAACAGCCCGAGAAGAAAGTTTTCATGAAGGCCGAGCTAAGCCTCCCCACCCCTTAAGACTCCAATATACAGGGAAGGCTCCCATAATCAGAGACAAACACCCTCATATGAATTAGTGTGTTTAAGATTATGTTCCTTTAAGAGTATTTTAATGAAATAAAATATATAGGTCACTTATTTTTCAATGCTAGAAGTTGAAGGAACATCCGGATGAACAGAAATGTTCAGAAATAGATGCCCATTATGCTGTGACAAATGGGTTTATCTAGCTATGACAGTTTACAATGATTTTGGAGAAAGGGTCAGTCATGAAAAGCCCCTAGGAGGAGGCATGGTTTAATTTGGAAGGTCAGCCAAGCTAGAAATATGAAGGTATAAATTCCTGCATTGCTCCCCCTTTGGAGGCTTTTCTCTGCAGGGACAATATCACCTGAGCCAGTACCTTTGACAAACCAGTGTGGAATGCACTGGAATTGCTTTGCTTACACTACCGGGATTGTTCTGTATTCTCCCAGGCTGTCCAGCCTCAACCTGTTCTCCAAGACACTTCTAGAAAGAGCAGCAAAGATCTAAAATTCTAATTGGATCTTCCTGTGGCTTCTCATCAGTACACACACACACACACACACACACACACACACACACACACACACACACACACACACACTTTTACTGAATGCAATTTCCAGTCCCTGCTCTCTTCCTCCTTAAGCATGAACCTCAGCCATAATCCTTCCTAGCCTCAAACAAGCACTTACCCCCACCTATCTTCTTTGTCATATCACAAACCTGAGTACAGCCCGGAAAATTTTCCTTTCTCTTGGAACGCTAAGCTGACCCCAGATTAGCCTCCTTCCTCCCACGTGTCAGCACTGTTCTGCACTCCGAGGTAACCATGTTGGCAAATGAGACCCAGTCCTTGTACACATGGAGCACCCAGTTTGGTGAGATGAGCCACAAGCACAGCAAGCATGTGCATACATGTATATGACAGTTAAGCATGAAGGCAGTGACTGATGGAAATAGTGAGGGGTAATTACCCAAAGGGCAGTGAGGAGCAGTGAGTAGGACAGGCATGTATCCTGCTTTATGGAATGGTCAGAGAATGAGAAGTCCTTTCCACATATGTCCTGGTGCCCTGCACAGGCAACAATAAGCAAGTGATAAGAGCATTATAAATCTACCCATTTCTTCATCTCTCCCTTGCTGTTTAACCTGGTATGTAGAATATGTTGGTTGAGAAGTTTTTGTTTGGTAATGAGAGATTAGAAGGAGAAGGGCCCTAGCTTACAGATCATCACAGTGGTCAAATTAGAGAGATGATAAGAGTTGAGAGATGGAGGTTTAAGGATAGGAACATGAGGCTGGATATGGGGACTGTTACCATGGAGGAAAGGTCAAGAAGAGCTATGATCAACCAGAAAGGGGAGGAGCTAAAGAGAGAGAGGGAACGTCCCCTCATAGCTTTGAACACAGATTTCAGGGGAACTTAGAGACTAGCAGCCACTTATTAAAACCCACCAGGACCCGAGGTGAGGTAACATTAGCTAGCTCCTTGCTACTAGTCTGGGTGACCAGATTTAGCCAGTGAAATGCAGACACAATGCTGTGTGTCACTGTCCACATATTTTCAGTCAGGATTCTCAATACAATGTCTCCTCCTGCCCTCGGGATGCCAACCCCTGAGACATCTTTGGATGACAGGTATTAAAGCTGGAAGAATCTTTGTGACCTGGACATGTTCTGGTCCCTGAATGGCACAGAGATGAGTCTGATCTTCTCTATCCCTGCACATCTGAAACTATCTGGAGTTGCTTCAAGACTGAGAAGTGGATAAGCCGTGGGGACTTAAGGGAGAAAAAAATGGATTGGTTTCAGGGTTGGGAAAAATGATCAATTTAATCCTTACAAAGTAGAAGGTGTGGTTTTGTAGAAGAGTTTACAGAGGAAATGGGAAAGACCAGCCCATACCAGGGATGAGATGGACAGATAGATGAGTCATTTATAGCACTAAGTGGGAAAGCGGTGGGAGTAGATGGAGTTGGCCATAGAGGGGAGAGGTAGGAAGAGCTTTTACAAATCATAACATCTAGAATCCAGGAAGAAAAACAGCTCCAAAGAGCAGTGGAGCAGAGAAAGAAGACCAACATGCAGGAGACCAGGGACTCAGCATCTCACAGCCCACGCCAGGTGTTGTGGGATATTGGCACACTGTGAGAAAATGTATTGCTGTAATTGGTGAAATAGAAGGCTCAATGGCCAATAGCTAGGCGGGAGGTATAGGTGGGATTTCCAGGGAAAGAAAGGAAGAGGAGGAGGTATCTAGGCTTGTGGTAGACTTGAGGAGACATGGGAAGAAAACTTGAGATGCAAGATGAAAGAGAGGTAACGCCATGTGATAAGAGCTACTGGAACAAGCCTAAGCTAATGCCCAAGCTTTCATAATTAAGAAGTCTTCATGTCCTTATTTGGGAACTGGCTGAAAGACTTACTACAGCAAGGCCTGGAGGAGCTGAGTACTATGAGGGATGCCAGTGGTGCTGAGGTCAGGGCCAGAGCTCAGTGAGAGCAGAAGTCAGATTGTCACCTGATGTCCTGAAAATACTCAGAGGCGTGAGGAGAGGTGCCTTCTTGTTTCTGTCTAAAAGATAGTGCAGAGGAAAGATGAAAATACTGCTCTCCCAGTGAGTGTCTATGGGTGAGTCTGGAGGAAGATTGAACAGCCTGAAGAATGTGGCTAGGGACACATGCCATCCACAAAGGGACGCCTTTCAGAGGAGACATCACTGAATGAGAAGACAGGTGCATTGAATTCACAAAGGGACAAGATGTGGCAAGAAAGGAAAGGTTCCAGGAAGAGGAGCAGGTGGCCAAGCTTTGTCCTCATGAGGACCAGATCTGCCATTCAGCCTTATAAGATTTCCTACTAGCCTGTAGCTCAGCTCACTTTAGAATTTTGTGTCTCCAGTTCTATGTACTTCTGCCCACCAAATCTTAAGACTGTGTCTGGTGCCATCAGCTTAGGACCTGGGTGTGCTTCAGTGCTTGAAATAGACGTGATGGTCACATGAAAGCCAAACAGAGATACACCATCATCACCACTGAGACAGGAATCGTAGGACCCCTATACTAGGGGACCAGCTGCTTTTCTTGGGTTGTATGTTCTCAGACATCCAGACCACTGGGGTGGGAAAGGAAGACCTACTTTCTGACCTTAACACAGAACCTGAATGATAAGAGGAGCACATCCAGTGTGAGCAGCTCTCATTGACATCAGTATTAATTTTCCCATGGAGGAAGCACAGTCATCTCCAAAAGGATTACTATGGACTCCAAAACCCACATCTTTCACCATTACAGCTGAAAGCCAGGACTTTCACAACAGGGATGCTTGAGGGGTCAGGATGGAAAGGGGCACGAGGTGATGCTAAGCCTGAAATTCCCATTAACAAAGGAAGACGGGGTCATCACCACACTTTAATCAATTCTCCAGGTGAGGTGGTGTCCTTCGGTTGGACCTGATATGACTGAACAAAGCCACCAAGCACACGTGCAGCATCAAACTTCCATTCCATTTTCTGCATCACCCAACCAGGGGTTTCTAAGAGTTATTTCCATAAATATTTTAATTATCTTGTGATATTAAACTGCATTGCCATTTATACTCGGTATGATTAGGAGGATTGTAGACACAGGTTACAGTAACTAAAATGTGCTTACCTACTTGTGTAATTTTAAAGCTCTGTTTTCATTTTTCGTCTTTTAATTATGCAAGAGCCCCAATACATAAGAAATGAGGATGCCTGGCCCTCTCTGACCTTTCCAGGCTTAGTGATTCTTAACCACAGGAGTGTGTTTGCATTACCAGAAGAATCTTGGAAAATAAAGCTCAACCTGGCCCAAGACTCTGATTCGGGAAGTCTGGGGTATGTTTGAGACCATGTGTATGATGAAATGCCCGGGGGAGTTCTGGTGCATGGTTCTGATTGAGAACTACTCCTATGGCCCAGTTGTCTCTCCTGCCTCCCCATCTGGACTCCACCCTCGGGTTTACAGCCTGCATGCCATTTACAAACATATGCCCTGCCTTGCAGGGCCTGGGGTGGGTGCAAGTGTTCTTTTTCAGCTTGGGCAAATGAGTGTTCTGTTTCTTGCCATCCTTATTAGATTGGAGCCCTGTAGCCAGACAGCAGTGTGGTGCTTCTAAAAAGCCAGGTGAACTTGCTTTTAGGAACTGTTTCTGTATTTTTTTTTTTTAAGGAACCATCTATCTTTCCTTCCCCCTCTCATATGAAATTTGGTGTGGGAAGCACATGCCCATAAACTTGAATTGCTGATGAACAGAGAAGCTTGCTTTGTGGGTGAGACTTTTCCACACCACTGGACATGGGAATGTGTTCCCTGAACCCCTGCCTTTTTAGAATGGCAGCCCCCAGGTCATGTGCTTCTAGCATCCGGGATCTATGTGTCTACCACTAGAGTTGAGTGGCCCTGGTCCCCCCTCCACGATACAGGACAACAGAGATACTGCTATGCCTCAGGTGCTCCAGGAAAAGATCGAACATTTGCTGATGTGCCTTATAAGTCCTAAGGGACACTTCAGGACACAGATGCTCCCTGTGAAGGGACAGAACATTAGTCATCTTTGTGCTGCCAGAGGGTCACGGCAAATTAGCATTTGTCTTGGTCCCTTTCAGAGGGAGAGGGGATTCTGTCTCCAGATCACATTCAAATTCTGGACTCAATGTCTACACATTTGTTACCAAATTATACCCTGTCTCATAAAAGCCAAACATCTTGTCTTTCTGTTGTTCTGTGACTTTGTATGTGGCGCATCTCTCCTCTCTCCCCTAGTACAGGAATGTTCATGGCTATCCTCCCTTCCCACAGGTCAGTACCCAGGAGGCCTTCAGCAACTTCAAATCAAATGAACAAAAGAGCTTAGGAAAGTGGCCCCAAAGCACATCCTAGTTACTTGTGCTGTGATCCTTGTCACCTGCAAATGGTCCCAACCCTTGAGCCTTGTCCTTAACTGGTGGCAAGATAAAAGGTGATCCAGTTGGCCTTCAAACATATTCCTGTTGCTAAGGTTGGCTCCCTTGATCAGGGAATCCACTGCAGGCATCACTATCTCAAAGTCCTGGAGATGCCAAGACGATTCATTACTTTAGTCTACCAGGCCTATCAGTAACCTTTTATTTATTTATTTATTTATTTATTTATTTATTTATTTATTTATTTATTTATTTATGTTTTTCCAGACAGGGTTTCTCTGTGTGGCAGCCCTGGCTGTCCTGGAACTTGCTCTGTAGATCAGGTGTACCTCAAACTCACCAAGATTTTTCTGCCTCTGCCTCCTGAATGCTGGGATTAAATACTTCTTTTTTTAACCAACAAGGGATATCTATACAGAATCCGTACACATTGTGGAATGGCTGAAGCAAGCTAAGTTGCATTTGCACTCCATCAGTTGTGTTTCCAGGGGTTTAACCCTAGGAAGTGAAAAGACAGGTGTGCAAAGATAGCGCATTTAAAAGCCCATGAAGGCCAGGCATGGTAGCTCATGTCTTCGATCTGAGCCCCAGGGGGCAGAGGAGGAACACAGATTAAGGAAAGCTTTGGTTGTGTAGTATTTTGTGGTCAAGCCACCAAACAGCAAAGCAAACAAAAAAGACGTTTGTGTACCAAGAGAAATGTCCTTTCTGGTGGGGGAGGTAGTTTATCATTTATAAGATAATTTTTATAAATTAGTGATACTATCTCTGAAATGAATTAGTTTCTGTTTTCTTTTATAAATTTGTATTTACCTGTATGTGTATGGTGCTTTGCCTGCCTGAACCACTGCACCATGTATGTGCTGTGCCCACAGAGGAGGCCGTTAGATCCTCTAAGACTAGAGTGACAGATGGCTGGGAGCCACATGTGGTGTTGGGGATTGAACCTAGGTACTTTGGAAGAGCAGTCTGTGCTCTTAACCACTGAACCATCTCTCCAGCCCCCACTAATTAGTTTCTTACAGTTAAAGGACTCTGCCAATGATAACAGCAGTACTTCTTCTTTTCAGTGGGCAGGTAATTTTAATATTACAGGCATCTTTGAGTCAATGAAGCACGAACTATCAGTATAGGAAAACACACTGTTTTTAAAAAGGATCCTACAGACAGTCCACAGATAAGATACCATGAATATGTTAACTTTTTAAGTAGGTGCAATAATTTGGGTTTGTGACTGTTTCTGTATAGGTTCTAAGAACTTTAACTTTCTCTGTGGTTTTAAAAGTGACTTTATAATGCTGCATATTTATCAGAAAAAAATATTTCAAATAAACCTGGAGGTTCGTCAACTCCCGCCAACAATGAGGCTGTAAGTCCAGCTGAGAAGAAGCTGGGAACTGGCTGCCCATAAAGGAAGCTGGTGGCAACTCCAGGCCGTGAGTGGTAAGGCCAAGGCCGCCAGTCTATGTTCTCGAGAACCCAAGTCCACCATCCAGATCGTTTTCTGTGAGGCCTGCTGCTTGCCTAATTTAGCCTCTGTATGAGCCATTTCCAGCTGGAGGCCTTGTCGGGGAACCTGCTTGGTGGGGAGACCAAGGTGAAGGGACAAATTGGACATTATGGATGTGAAGTGCCCCCTACAGGTTTGAGTTGTGAGTGTTCAATCCCAGTAGATCTTCTGTTCCAGAAACTCTGGACACTTAGGAGGTGGGGACTAGTTAGAGGAAGTAGATCAGTGGGCAGAAGTCTAGCATGGATCCTTGTGGGGATTTTACCCCTGGCTACTTCCTGTATTGCTCCCTGCTTCCTGGTTCACCACAATTTGTCTTGAGATGCCCCACCCTGGCTTTCTATCATGCAGAATTGCACCCTTGGAAACCAAGACCCTAAATGAATCTATGAGTTGCTGCTGCCATGTATCATGGCCACAGTTCTGTTCTGGTTTGTTTTGTTTTGAAGTTAAACCAATGGTATATGAATAAAAAATTTAACCACTGTGATCATGGGATAAGGAAAGGAGAAAGTAATAATAACAATAATAATAATAATAATAATAATAATAATAATAATAATAATAATAATGCATTTTGAAACTATCTTTACTATTTTTCTTTTCTCCACAGTTGCATTTGTTTGTATTACCTCCAATCATGACTTCAGAATCAAACAGCAAACCCTTAAAGGGAAAACTAAGAACAGGAGAGACATTGCTTAAAATACTTTTTTTTTTTTGCATTTAATTATATTACATTATTTAAACAATCATAATTGGATGATAACCAGAGTCATTTAAATTTATTTAATGTGTGATTTTTAAATTCCCAAGCATTGTACTAAGTATAATATTATTATCAGCTAAATTAGCATTCTTACCACTTTTGTTCTCAAAAACTTTGCAGCCTTCCATTCCTATTATCTGGAATTTCAGTAGCTCCTGAAGGAGCAAAGGCTCACTGTGGCTACCTGCCTGTTCCATTAATAGTTTCCTAATTAAAGGGAGTGACAGCCGTTCCTCTTTGTCCATACTAACTTGTCCCCATCTTTCTTTATAAAGTAATTTCATTCTGGTCATTTTTATTTTTGTTTCTTAGCTGACCCCCCCCCACACACACACACTCCAGGGGGAAGAAGAGGGAGGGTGAAAGGCTTTCACAAATGGAGCTGCAATTTCTTTGATGCTCACCCTGCCCACCCCAATCTGTTCTCTCTTCTTCCTCTTGGTTTCATCTCTGTGTTCATTTCCCCTCCAAGAGCTATTCTTAGATCTCAGTGTTTCCCCTTTGCTAGTCTTTTCCACTGTCTTGATTCTTTTCCACTGAAGTCTCCCTCCTTTCTCCTAAACAATTCAACCACGTTACACTCTTTTTGTTCCTTTCTCAGTCAACTTGTCCATTGTGGTCTGAATATCCAGGCATAGGAAGGTAAGCCTACACATCAACAACAACAACAACAACAACAACAACAATATCAACAACTTCATTAGAGAGGCCCCTTGTGATCTCGAGACAGTGGCCATCATGAATCAATCCCTGCTTAGGCACACACACCCTTTTTTAAATTCAACTCTTGGTTTTCCATAGCTGTTTTTCCTAATGGGAAAGAGAGACTGTTAAATCGGGAACAGCTCTGTGCTCAAATATAACTCCCAGGAGACTGTTTCTTAGGCAGCTGATCTTCCAAGGCTGCCTTTTGCTTGAGACTCTTGTTTTGAAGTCTTTCCTCTTGTTGATACATAAACCAACTATGAACCTAAAAAAGACTCTAGAATTATATTCAACTCAAAAACAAGAAACCTGGCTAAGGATTCAGCCCTCACTGTATTTGAATTGGCTTATTTGCTTCTGAACTGTGTACCCTGAAGCATAGTTGAAAGGCCCTGGGAGGTCTTTGCCTTATACACCAGGACCCCAAGAATGCTGAAGGCTTGGATTTGTACTGGTTACTCAGCAACCACTAGGAACCTACTATAATTTAAGTTTAAATCGATTAAATAAAAAAACACAATAAGCATTGTTTCTTAGTTACAGTGGCCACGTTTCAAGCACATAATGACTAGTGGCTTCCATATTTGGACGGGACAATTACTAGTTCCCATATTAGCAGAAAGATCAATTGAGCTACACATCATATAGGTTGAAGTTTAAGAATCAGGAACTGCTGAAAGCTAAAGACCCCAGTGCTCTATAATAAAATTTACTTTCTGGTGTCAGATAGTATAGGAACCTGAGAGGTCGCATACATCAGGAAATGGAATTAAATACAATTTCATAAAGTTATCAATGCTCATGTAAAAATTTGTTTCTGCTTGTAAAACATTTCCACTTCTATTTGAAGCCCTGTGTAATAGGAATGAAATGATAAGTATCCAGCATCCTCACACACAAAGAAGGGATTTGTAGCTGAGAGAAATTAGGGCTTGCTCAAGGTCACGTGTCTTTCAAACTAGGACATAAAATTCAAGTCTCCTGTCCAAAATCCCTTGATCTCTTTGTCATATTGAAATGTACCAGGAAGATGGGAATTACAAAAAAAAAAATTGATCAAAGTATGGAAAACACTTTAAAAGCCAAGTGCTGTGATGGTGCCCTTGGTGTGTCTGTCATCTTATATAACCTTCAGTCCCAGCTTCTGCCTTAGACATCCCTCCGAGTGGAGCTTGGGCTCAGTGCATAAAGGTAGCATCCATAGCCTAAACAAGAGAGTGGAGCACTGCCTCAGAACATCTAAGGCAGCATCTACAGCATCTAAGACAGCATCCACCGCTTAGACAAGAGAGCAGAGCACAGATGAAGGCAGAAAGAAATCAAGACACTCTAGGTTTGTTTTAGAGAACAAGAACTTGACACTGGTTGACTGGGCAGGAGAGGGAAACTGAGGAAGCAAGAATATCTCAGTCTTTTAGCTAAGGAATTGGCGGGACATGGATGCGAATTTCATCCTGAAAGTCAGGAAAGGGTGTGCTGTTGTTCCAGTGGCCCAGCTCCTCAATCTGATATCCTCTCACTCCCATGTTCTGGCCATAGAGACCTGCTTCCTGTCCCCAGCTCTACAGTGCCTTTCTCCATGGATCCTCATTCTCCTCAGGTCTTAGTTCAAATGTCACTGCCTTGGAGAAGCCTCTTCTAGCCATCCTAAGGTTCTCTGTCAAGTGCATATTCTGTCTGTTTCCTTTGTAGTACTGCACCAGACTTTTAATTAACAGTTTCACACACTGTTTTCCTCAGTTATTGCCCAGGGACTCTGTCAACTCTGCCTATTGGGGTATCCCACAAACATTAAACAATGTCCAGCATATTATCACAGTGGATTCTGTGTAATATAGTCCGTTACCTCAGAACTTCCCTGGCTCAGTAGAAAATAGGTCAAAGGAAAGGGAGGGGGAGGGGCAGACCTCTATTCTTTGTGTTGATTTCTTCTCTGTGTGTCTTTGTGCTGGATTTCCATGCCTTTGAGTTTCCATGCTTGCTAGTCCCACTTCCTGGAATGCTTTTTCCCTGCTGACTTTATTTTCGTATTTCATGGCTCACTTGAAGGGAGCTCCCTTTTTTCTGTATACCTTTCCCAGTTCCTTTCCTTAGGCAAGGCAGTTTCTCCCTTTAAAGTAAATCTATGTGTCTGCCATGAAGCTCACGTTAAATCACAGCATCAGGTAGAGGTGCTAGCTCAGCTGACAAAGTGCTTTCTGCACTGGCCCCAGAGCCGTGTGGTGGTGAGCATGATCCTAGTCCTGAGGAGGCAAAGATATGTGGATCCCTGAAGCATGGTGCCCAGTCAGCCAGGCCTTCATAGGTGATCCTCAGGTCACTGAGAGGCCCTGTAGGTATCAAGGTAGATACCATCTGAGAAAGACTGCCTGAGGTTGAATTCTAGCTTCTACACACACATGTGCAGGTGAACACACACACACACACGCACACACACACACACACACACACACACACACACACACACACACACAGCATCTCATGATCATCCCAGGGTTATCTTTCCATGATCCTCCTTCCAGAAACAGCCACTTCCCACCTATACTTATGAAGATCTCATGTGGGTCACAGGCTCTGTCATAGTGGTCTTGTGTCTTTGTGAAACCACACTTGGCTCCTGCTGATTGGCTGAGGCCATGGCCCTGACTGAAGAGGAGGAAGCCACCCATAGACATAGAGTCAATGGGTATAACGTGAGCTCCTGACCCAGACAGAGCCCATCAGTGGCTTTTCCTGGAAATAGTATTGTCACCAAGAACCAGAAGTCAGTGGCTCTGATTTTGATGGGGTGCACTTCAGAGCTATGGCAGCCACATTTTCTGACATGAAGTGGAAGTCTCTAGAAAGAGAACAGTGAAGTGCAGAAGAAAGCCCCATGCACTTGAGTTCATAGTCTAATGGTTCTAGAAGTCACACTCCACTCCTATATTCCTGTAATGAATTATGCATGTGTTAAGATACTTATAATGAACTTCCCTTTGTGCAAGACCTCTTCATGTTGAGTTTCTGTCACCACCAAAAGCAAATGAGTAAATATAAACACACAGTTCTAACTAATATAAATTGCCCCGTGTGTCTTTGAATTCCCAATGTTTAGCACAATCTTTAGCTTACTGTATACTCATTAGCTAAATTAGTAAATTAATTAATCCTTATCCCAATTCCTGTGTCATATACCACCAAATGAAAATGCCTCCTCTTGTAATAGAACAAATGCAATGGTCTAATTGTGTTTTAGCTTGTAAAATGAAGCTGCCTGCTTTAATATAAATACAGTAGAATATACTGTTTGAGCAAACTTCCAGAATATTAGAACTCAATTAAAAACATTAATATCTGTTAAATGACACAAATATTTGCACAACCTCTCACAGTTGGGCTAAATTTGCTTGGGATGGGCTGGACAGGACTATGACGAGAAATAGAATTGTTAGACTAGCAATGATTTTTGTTTTTTGTTTTACTACAGGCTTCCTATTTAGGGCCCAGGTGACTGAGCTCCCTGTTCTTCTGTGTCATCATTCAAAAACAAAAGGGAGGTGGTGTGAGGGAGTTAGGCTTAAATAATGGCTGTTTCCCTAGTCATCTGCCATGTGCACTATTATTTAAAATCTAGATAATAAAACAATGAAATCAGATGTACTGACATAGTTGTAAATGCACAGCCACCCTGATTGATTTGTGGCAGTCATTATCGGGTTTCTCTTAGAGGAAAGATGGTTCAATTGGTACAGTGTTAGCCTGGCAAGAATGAGCAGGACCTGAGTCTAGATCTATAGCACCCAATGGAAAAACAGGCATCTGTGACTGGGGAAGGGGTGGGGACAAAGACCCAAGGATTCCTGGAGCTCAGTAGCGGACCAGCCAGCTTAGCCCAGTTGGTAAGCTCCAAACACACACACACACACACACACACACACACACACACACACACACACAACTAAAGTTCCTCTTAGCCCAGCATGCAGATGCTTCTGGAACCCTTAGTGTCTTTTCTTTTTCTCGTCTTCCATCCCTACCACTTCTTTTTGAAAGCCACATCCCAAAGCAGGACCGTTTTTCTCCCAATAGTGCATTGGGTTTGCTTACATTTTATTTGTAAGGAAATCCAGACCATTGAACAGGCAAGTAAATGGAAAGTCATGCTGCTGGGGGAAGGGTAGAGATGCAGGGACGATTCTGTTCAGATCATCTAAAAATACACCATCAAAGACACTGTCCCCTGTCTGTATGAGTGTGTGGTGGCACGGGAGGGGGTGGGGACAGAGTGCTGGGGCAGGGCACCCAAATTGCTACAGCCCTAAAGGGAAGCCCAAGCAGAAAGGAGCAGACTTAACCACAGCCTCTCTAGGGGACATGTTTCCCTACCCTCTTCCTCCCAGTGCTGTCCAAGAATTGTAGGAAATCAGAGGGCCAACATGGAAAAAAAAATCTCAGCTAAGAAAATGACAAACATTCCCAGCCAGGTTCCGTTTTCTGAGAATATACTGGTTAGTTTTTCAGGGATTGAGTCACTGGAGGAAGGGTGGGTAAAACCTACCTCGGGTGTTTATGAATCAGCTGCTAGGTTAACTCCGTGAAGAATTGGGGAGACACTGTGTTTGGGGATCCAGATGACCAGGCAAAGAGACTGTGACAGGGCTATCCATAAACTAGGAAACCCTCCGGCAGTAATTAAAATTCATTTGTGATGCTCATGAGTACGGCCCCAGCATGCACACAGGATGCACCATCATTCACTTGCATGGACTCAGGTGAGTCTTGCAAACAAAGGTCTTGAAAGAGCCCAGAGAGTCTGGAACGGTACAGGTGATAGATAACTCATAATTAGCATGTGCTCAAGGCTCCTCAATACTTGTAAAATTAATCTTAAAATATTTTTGGAAGTAATACCAAACTACAAGAGGATGTGCAGTTCAAAAGATCTGATGCAGGAGAGGAAATGGCAGGGTATCTCCTTCCTACTAGGTTCATTTTTCCTACTTGAAGCACAGCTGAAAGAATAAGGTCCAGAAAGGCCAAGCGATGGACCTCGGGGCACACAGCTTGCCAGAGGCACAGCCAGAGAGCTAGGAAAGTGAGTGCAGGGCCTTGATTTAGCCTCTTTCTTCTATCAGGCAGT
Organism: Cricetiscus sungorus; assembly: GCA_030556225.1. Classification (NCBI taxonomy): domain Eukaryota; kingdom Metazoa; phylum Chordata; class Mammalia; order Rodentia; family Cricetidae; genus Cricetiscus; species Cricetiscus sungorus. Next base: position 40,915,258 of record JANBXA010000328.1, on the reverse strand, counting down.
CTCACACACAGTAAGAAGGACACGGAGCTTTGTTCTGGTTGGAATGCAATTAAGAGATTTCTTCCACTGTTGTGCTCTGCTCTTGGCTCTTGGAGCTGCTCTGAAGAGCTCTCCCATTCTCCTCTAGAATGTCTCATAAATGGATGCTAACAGTTGTGAATGAGGAGGAACCAGCCTGTTGGCAAAGTTGAGTGGGTGCCGTCATGGAAGGTAGGGGTCATCACTACCAACATACACGGCTGAACTGTTTGTAAGGCTAGATGGAATATTATTCGGATAGTTTACATCAAGATGAAAGAGCAGGCCTTGTGCCTTGCCCTGCAGAAGGCTCCATGGGTGCCATATCCTTTGTTCCTTGCCTACCTATGGCTTACCTAAGCTCTAGAAGGATAAACACATGTACCTTGCCAGCGATGAACCATAGACCTGAACCTAGACAACCAAATTCTCTCTCCTGGGAAACTGGAATGTCAGACCCAGAGACTGCCAGTTTCGGTGGGGAAGCCAGGTGATAGGTTATGCCAGGAAAGAAACTGAAGGAGTTTTTCTGGGAGGAATTGTGGTGGAAAATTTATTGCATCATATGCAACAGATGAGGAACCAAGGGTGTTGTGACAAATAGAAATAAAGAAATAGAAGGAGGGATGAAAGAAGGAGGAGAATGAGAGGGACCTAGGAAAGAGAAAATCCTCAAATTCCCACAGCTATTATTTTCCTCACAGTAGCTTTTCTGCACCACCATCCCTGCATCTTTTTATTGACCCTTGGTACAACAGTAGTATGTGTTTTGTTATTAGAAAGGGCAGGCTGACTTCCACTTCAGCGAAAAGCAATAGGACAGAGGCTGCCTTGCTCAGTGCCCGGTGAACAGGTGCTGGAAAAGATGCCCTTTGCAGACAAATAAGGGAAGCCGAGATGACAGGGTATGGGGAAGGCCACCCACCCAGGGGGGGAGGGGAGGATGGCTGACTTCCAGACACCCATTGACTCCCTGCCCAGCCGGTTGCATTTTCCATCCCCCAGAGCCAATCAGCTGCTCATCATGGCTGCACAGGGACAGCATCAAAGGGATTTAATAATGGTTGGCAAATGTCAAATTACATTGAATCTAAACCAAATTCCAGACATTTAGGGCTGCACAGTCATTAACAATCAATTAGTGCACTCACTTTTCAGTCAAAGCATTTTTATGCTATTTCCTTTCCAGGGCCAGGAAGCATGCTCTGCCTGGTTCCTCCACCCCCATCCCCCATCAGCATGGGCAGGGCAAGGAAGGCATCAGGAGGGCTGAGTCAGTGGAGGAACAATTGAGTCCCTGTTCTCATTGTGGCTTTGCTTTCCCTATTTGTTCTCCCAACAGGATTTTTCAGGAGGAAATGTTTCGAATTCGTACATTCCGTCCTGCAAACGTGGCGGCGGGGGAGGGGGGAGGAGGGTGTGATTGGTCGTTTTCCTCTTTTATGGGAAAATGCAGAGGAATAAAAAGTGAAGATGTAGAGGCTCATCCATAGTCGTTTTCTCTAGTGGGAAACTAAGGAGTCTGTGTCTCGAAGAGCCCTGCACACCAAGCATGAGGGAGAGCATTCTGTGAACTCGTGTCACCTCTAGTGGCTCCTGGTTAGGATCAGAGGGATCACATTCCAGCAGCAGGGCCAGTAAACACTGACCACAGAACAAGGTTTTGCTCTATCGATTACTGCATATCGGCCTCATCCTTCCCTTTTCAAATTAGCTCAGATTTATGGCGTGCCCTTTCTGTTCCCCAAGCCACCCACTCTGTCTCCATTCTGTAGGTCAGATGAAGGGGAGAAGCAAGAACCTGCCTCTAAACATTTTAAGGAAAAACTTCCATAATCCTGAAAATGCCTCTCTGTTCATGTGTTTCTGTTGGGCCTTCCAGAGATGTTATTTTTAGGGCAGCTTTCTCGGAATACAGAGAAGCCCATATTCTCCCACTGTGACACGTAGTCCTTCCTCTAGTGTAACTGGGAACATTTGGATATAGAACTGGACTTAGCTCAAAATACTCGGTTGACAGACATACCTCCAGCTCTCCCTACATGGGGTTCAAGTACTCAGGCTTAGGTTTCTTCTGATGGTGAGGAGAGAGGCAAAGGTTTAAGACCTTGATAGACAGGGTACCACTGACTTCTCTGCAGCCCAGGATGGGGCCCAAACTGTGATCTTATACCCCCAATCGGGTAAAACCTTCAGACTCAGTGTTCCTGCATCCCACTATGGCTCTGTTGGAGCACATCTCTGCACAGGGCATCAGCTGCCAAGCACAGACATGAGGGCTGGAACAAAGCCAACAAAATGAAAATGCATCTCCTCAAAGAACCATGCCCATCGAGGTTCATGCTCAGAAAAGAGGGGATGGGGATAGGCCTTGGATAAAGGTGCTTGTCCCCAAGACTGAAGCCATGAGTTTGATTCCCCAGAACCTATACAACAAGAGAGAACCGATTCCCAAAAGTTCTTCTCATACACACACACACACACACACACACACACACACACACATGGAAAACAAATGAAAAGGAAAAGATGTAAAGGAAAAGATCCATGGAGGTTTCACTTCAGCACATGCTCAGAGAGATCTATCTGTTATTTGTCCCTTCACAGCTGCCTGCTGAAATCACTTGTACTAAGGTGTGTGTGGTGTCTTCACTGTGACAGGCCCTGAGATGACACAGCTCTAATGACAGGTGCACTAAACTAGCAAATCACAATTCCAGCTGTTTGCAAATCCGTATTTTCGCAGAACAAAACCAGGAAGAAATGTTTACTTTCCTTACAAATATCATACTTTGTATTACAACCTTATCTCTCTGTATCAGTGTTTGTGACTCTGGGGACTTGCCAGAGCCTTTAAACCACCCCTGTCTAGCCCACAGCACTAATTCCTGGCCACCAAGCTCTAAATCAAGCTGGGATGAAACAGAAAATGGCACTTAGAAAGCAAACGCTGATCGAGTCTTACATGGGTGTCACTGGCTTCCATTCCAAGAAACATTGAACATAGTAGGCTTCTACACACATTCAAACAGAAGTTAATTTCTGCGTGGGAACCAATTATTTCATGTAAATCAAAGCCTGCTACTCCACAGTGGTAGGAAGGACTGCAAACTAAGGGAAGTGGTTTACATTTGGTCCTGTTACAGTCCTCTTTTACTAGAACGTGGGAGAAAACTACTTCATTATTATATGTTTTATTGTCCACATTCAGTAAGGAATACTGAAATCTATACGGCTGACTCATCTTACACATCTTACACAGCAGATATTCTAAATGGCAGACTCACTGGCTGGCATAGCTTTGCTTAATAAGTGAAGATGTGCTGGAATCTTCCACAGACTTTTTGGTTTTATGACTCTACACCTTGAAAAATCAGGAGACTATCTAAATTCATTCTTTATCACCATCCTAAATTATGCTGAAAAATAGAGATGTGACTTACAGAAAAGGAAGAAAAGAGCATAAGAAAGCCCCCAAGAAAGGTGGGCCGTGGCCTTGGGACCACGCTAGAGAAGGAAGCCTACTGTTTCCTCGTAGCGATAGTGTAAGGATTCAGGTACTATGCCGGCCTGCCCTGTCACCTAGCAGAATGCATTCAGGCAGTACTCTAGTCAGCCCGGGCGCAAAGGACCTCTTTAAAGAAAGACCCTCGCCGCCCACTTCCGTTCCGCTCTCTTTTTCACGGTTCCCTTGGGGCAGACAGGACTTTTCCTGTCTCCCTCTTCTCTTCTGTCCTCTGTCTGTGACTCTTTGCCTCTCTTCTCTTTCCTCTCAACCCCTTCCCCCTTTCCTTTCTAATAAAACTTCTTTCTCATTTAAACTCTGTCTGCCTGGCGTGTTTGTCCCTCGCCTCGGTCACCCTTGCCTGCCATGGAATCTACCAAAGGCCCCCATGCACTTTATCATGTATAACAGACATGAAGACAAAAGAGGGGTGCGAAAGATAAGCCAGAAAAAGAGAATAAAGGGAAAGGAAACAACAGCAAGCAAAGAACAGGGTTCCAAGATGGGGAGCAAAAGGTGCTAAAGGTCCCCAGAATCAAAGACAGGCTTTAAATTTTGCCTGTTATTTAGTAATGCTATCAGGTACTGCTGCAACTTCCTGTGGGGAAATATTGCCCGCACACCTTATTTCTAATGGTTGGGATTATTTAGCTAGAGAGATTCTGTAACCATAGCTCACATACTTCTAAAATAGTTGCAGTTTTAATGCCAAGAACAGAACATATCATGGAATAACAGAAAATTCACCATCACCTCTTTGGCTCTGATGTTATTTAGAGTCTCCCATGGTGTGTCTGTAAATATACCCCCAGTGGTTCAAACATCCTCACCAGTCAGTATAGCCTGGTGACTTTCTACCCAAGAGACTCAACTGGATGTTGTCACTTCCGAGAGCAGAATCAAACCCAGCTGCATAATAGGGATATATGGTTTCTACCATTATTCATCTAGAGATGACCCAGTTACTAGTGGCTGTTCCTGGAGATCAGCTATGCAAACACGGGTTCCTAGAGATTCTTTGTTTTGCTCACATGGGAGACAAATACTGCCTCAGTCCCTTGATCCCCTGGCTGCCCCATGGCAGTAATGGATAAAGTGTAGCCTGCTTGGCACTTTACACCTCCAAAGTAGGCCACTACTTCTGTCATCTCCTCCTATCTATAATCTTCATACCTCTCATTGTCTCTGTGCTTGAAACACTTCCAAGACAAACTTGTTTATATTCATGTGCATCCATATTAAGAAAGGATAAGACTGAGTTGCCTTTTTTTCAGTTGAGGTTAGAAAATAGGAAAGACATTAAGCAAAGTATAAATATTTAATACTAGGACATGAAGAATCTGCAACATGGCTGTGTTGTGTGCCTGTGTACACATATGGGTATAGGTGCTGGCTAGAGATCCAGCAATCATGGGGTGAAGGGTAGCCCATTTTGAAAATGAATCTCCCAACATGCAGTGCTTTCCCAGCACTGACTTTTGCCCCTGGGGCAGGAGTAAAGGAGAATTTGCTGTAGCCTCATACTCAAAGCTCCATTCCCAGGCTAATGGCACAACATACATGTGAACCCTCCATGAGAATGTCTTGACACATGGGTCTTCCAAGGTGGGAAAGTGAGGCAGAGCACACACATCTGTCTCACTTACAAGCCACAGAGGCTGCAAGAGTCTGTATCCTGAAGTGACTTCCCAGGCATCAAGCCATTCTTTATTAAATCTTCATATGCACTTACTTCTAGATTCAATTTGAAATGTGCTCCAAGGAGAGGCACAGGGACTAAACAATTAGCTAAAGAGCAACAGGGCAGCAGGCACCTCAGAGAGTGGTCACAAATGGCGTCTCTCAAGTACCAACAGCAGCAACTGGGCTCTTTAAAAAATGGCTCTTTATATTCTGAGTTATTTACTTATTTCATTTATGTTTCAAAAGAAAACAGTTATCAAGCCAATGATCTGGGAATGGTTTTGCTCAGTACAAAGCCAAAACTTAGACTTCACACATTAAATGGCACTAATTTGAAGGAAATCACTAAGGAAATAGAGCAGAAATATCACAAGGCTCTCGAATGTCACACTCAAGTAGCTCAAGTTGAAGGACTACAGTCAAGACCGGTAGGACATGGCTGCCCATCAACACCCCCTAGGATGATTTCTTTGTGAATAGAACATGCTATATGAATTTGGGCAAGGTAGCATTCGCTGAGCTTCTCTTGGCTCAAGTGGTAGAGTGTCACTGTGTGGATAACCTTCTATGATAAATGGGAAGGAAGCAAGGACTTGGAATCAGTGTTGCCTGGTGTGATCTGAGCATCAAAGTAGCCCTTGGTTTCCCCAAAACAGCAAAACAGAACGTAAATGTACTAGATTGGGAAGCAAGGACCTGATACTCATCTCTGTCACATGTGTAATGTGGCATCTATAAAATGCACCAGGTATCCTCGTCAAGCCCTGGTCCTTTCACTTATTTTTATTAATCATTTTAACTTTCAAAAATAGTATATATTCAATATAGAATTGATGTTTTGAATTGCATGGCAGACCAAGCAATCTAAAATTAACATACTATTTCACATATACTTACCCACTTATTTGGGTATTATGATGATAACACTTCTATTTATTATTTTCAAAAAATATGGTTATTTGGGACCAGAGAGATGGCTTAGCCATTAAGATGATTGCTGCTCTTGCAGAGGGCTTGAATTATGTTCCCAGCACTTACATCACACAGCTCACAACAGCCTGAAACTCCAGCTCCAGGGGATCCAGTGCCCTCTTCTGGACTTCATGGAGCCTGCACACACACACACACACACACACACACACACACACACACACACACACACGACCCCTACAATAGAAGATAATAGAAATAAATCTTTAAGAAAAGAATACATTGTAATTGACTATAGTCAGCATGTGGTTCAATAATCTACTGAACTTATTTCTTCCAAATAAAATTTTGTCTTCTTTGACCACTATCTCTTCCTGTAAACCCTGTGGTGGTCTTCTGCTTCTATGAATTCAACATTTTAAGATTCCTTCTATAAATGACACCCTGCAGTATTTGTCTTTGAGTGTAACAATTTTCTCTACTTGAGAGAGGCTGGGATGGTGGATAGTGTCTATGCAATCTATACAGTCTTGACAGATTGCTGGACACATCTTGGCCTCCCTTTCTTACACCTTCCTTCCTTCCTTCTCCTCCCTCCCTCCCTTCTTCTCTCCCTCCCTTCCTCCCTCCCTTTTTCTCTCCCTCCCTCCCTCCCTCCCTTCCTTTCTTTTTTGACCATTTCATCATTTTAAAATATGCTTTGGTTGTATAATTAGCTATAGCAAAACCGAATGTACTTTTTAAAAAGCAATACAATTTAAATCAGTTAATACTGACAGTTTCAAAAGTACCAGATAAAACATTGAGAATTGGAGATGAACTTGGCTCATTGTAGATCAACCAGGCCACTTGTAGATAGCCTCAAAATCCTATTTTACTTAAAAATTGCAGTTATCTACCCTTCATTTTGTAAGTGGAAGATGAGCTATAAACCACTAAATTATTTATCAATTCCATTGAACCCTGCTTTTTCTGAGACTTCTTAGCATTAGGCCAACATTCTCAACTGGATACACAAAGTTGTATTGCAGCTGCCACTAAGCTCACTCTTCTCATTCAAGGAAAGTCAGACCCAACTCCCAGACTACTGTTGGTTTCCAGTTGCAATTATTTATTTATTTAAGACATTCCTAATCTCACTTATCTGATCTGCTACTTCACAATAAGATAAATACTTCTAAAAAAATGTCAAACAAAAACTTTGCCATATCCAAGAAGGACAACGGTTTAAAAAAGAAAGAAAGAAAAAGTAAAACTACTAGTTTACATAAAGTATAGTCTTCTAGTGCCAGGGAGGCAAAACCCAGATGCTGAAGCTGTCCTCAAATTTATACTGCATAAAAGGAATGCTCAGGGGCCAGCAATTAAAGGCACTTGCCACCAAGCCTGACCATTTGACTTCAGACTCTGAGACTCTGAGACCCACATGGTAGAACTGATTCCTGAAAGTTGTCCTCTGACTTCCACATACACCACACACACACACACACACACACACACACACACACACACACACACGCACGCACGCACGCACACACGCTCACACGCACGCACACCTCCACATATACTACACACACACACATACACACACACCTGCATATGTGCTACACGAACACACTACACACCTCCACATACACTACACTACACACACATGCACACACACACCTCCACTATACTACACACACACACACACACACACACACACACACACCTGCATATATACTACACACACACACTACACACCTCCACATACACTACACCCATCCCCACATACCACACAGGCACACGAATGAAATTTTTAAAAAAGCTGTTCAAAGGGTCGTGATATAGTTAAAATATTTCAACCTATTCTAAGCAAAAACAGACTCTAAAGAAGGTTGCTCCAGTCATCCAGAGTGTCCCTTTATGTATCTCATTTTCGTATGCCATATAGTTTAGATTTACCCTCTTGTCAGCATCCCAGCAGAGAGCAGGTTGTGAGCCACTTAAAATGTCCAATGTGATGCCTTATCATAAATCAAGGAAGTAGAGCAGCGAGCCTTGTCCCAGGTAATGTTGCAAAGCTATCTTTTCCCCTTCTTGCTCATAGACATTTCTAGAGAATGATTCTGGTTATGAGAATTCAATTGCTCACCTGCTGAAGCTACGGGAAGGCTAGGGACTGAGGAACCCTACAGCTCTGGCGCCTGTGTCTTTCCTCACTGGGTCAAGTGTTTCCTCTCACCCTTTCTGGGCCACTTGCCTGCTTAGGTGAGAATTAGACTTCCAAAAGCAGTTCTCTGGCCCCGAAGCAGCTGCCATTTCTCTTGACGTGGAAAACAAGATAACCCATCTTTCCTAGTAGGTCCCACCTCACTCCTCAAGTCCACTGTCCAGACCGCACTGCCTACTCTCCTGGAGCAAGTTCAGTCCCTGTAGTCATGGTTTCTACTGGGGACACTTACTGACATTTCTCCTCAGGTTTATGTGACAAGGGATAGAGGTTTTTAGCCATCGTATCCATTTCAGGAAGCCTAAAGCACGAGGTGTGTCCCACGGGACAGAGTGTTTATTGTTGCTTTCAGTTAATAATATTGCTTCCGTGGGGGAATGTCAGGGCAAGGGATGCCGGGATCGCAGCAGTTGGACCCTCCTCCACCTTGCTTCCCACCTTGATGCTCCCTCAAGAAGCCCAGTGCAGAAGCCATGTTAGTAAGCTCTTCCTTCTGGGAAGTCTCTCAGATCTCTCCTCGCTTCTGCTTCTCCGGGTGCTTCCTGCTCTGTGGAGCCATTTGAGTTTTCCGGCCCTGCTTAGTCATTTCCTGCCCCTTCTTACCCACTGTTGCTTGTACGTACTGCCCCATCTTTACCTCAGGGATTCCCTCTACTGGTCCCCCCTCATCCCTTCTTCACAAACGGCTTCAGATGATACTTTACAAACACACTCTGGTTAGCAGCACAGAGCAAACTGCCCTGTTTCCTTCATCAACCCGCTCTCCATAAGCCTCTCCCAGCCCCCTAAACAAACAGCATCCTCTAACCGACCTCATTCTAAAATATTGCTTTTCATAACTTCCAATCATTTGCTGTTTCTTTTACTTCACTGACACCATGAAGTATGTGCGCAGAGAGAGGGGAGGGGGCATCTTTTGCTGCCCTTCCTCCAAGAAAGAAAAGTAGTACGAAGGTCACAAGGAGCCATTTGAACCTCTTGGATGATTATTTTTTTCCCCTAATGAAATGAGCTGATGGGAAATACAGTGAGCCATCCCAAGGCCAAACACATTCTACTGTTTATTACACATATTACATTCTTAAATAAAAATGCGTCACATAACATTTTTGCATAGATATCTTACAATATACCAATTTAAAAAAGAATTATGAAACAGACCAGTAACAAAAATAAATTTTTCTTCATTAATAATTTTGTAACATTAACATACCACCATCATATAATACAAATAATAGTTTTAAATCTTAAGACTTTTGTACAGCAAAAAAACTTGACAAAGTAATATATTTATATATATATATATAAAAAGCTTAAAAAAAATAAAATGTCAAAAAAAGGCATAACCGAGGGCTATAAGACTGGGTACTTCTGTGATATATTATAAATACCAGAGAAGGCCTGAGAGAATGTGACGGGGAGGTGGGGGGTGGGGAGGGGCTGGGGGCAAGTCTTTCCAAACACGCTTGTTAGACACGTCCGGCAAAACGAAAATGTATAGTGCAAAATTAAATTTCTTCAAGCAACTGTGAAGAGGGTAATAGAGAGTAGAAAGAAAATCATGGTGGCTGGGGAGCCATGTATTATGAGCAGGCATGAAGGTGCCGGGTGGTGGGAGGGAAGGAAGGGAGGCTCCAAAGACATTTAACATTTATTTTTGTCTCTGTGTTAGCAAGGAGATCTTGGCCCTAACAGGTGGATTTTTTTTCCCTCCCTGGAATGGAGCAGAAGTGAAAACGGAAGAAATCAAACTGAGCTTGGGTTAGGAAATGCATGCTGGGAAGCAAAAACAAAGAACCAGCCAATGGAGCCCCCAGATCTTCAGGACCCGGTTTACAGAAATTATTCTGTCTCTGGTCCCAAGGGCTAGGAATAAAACATCCCCTTTCCCCACCCACTGCTCCTCCCCTGTACATGGAACTAACTCCCAGTGGTGTGGATTTTATATACTGGCATTATAAGCATTCATCCCCCCAAAAGAGATTAGGCACTGGTGGCTACCCCTCTTATACCTCAGTAGCCTGTTTTCCTTCTGTGAAGGTACAGTAGGTACACATGCACACCCATAAAGGTGTGTGCACACACACCACCCTCATTATTCTGACATGGGGTCCTTTTTATGGCAGTAGACAGAAGCTGGGGTCAAAGCTCACAGTTGAAAAAAATTGTATAAACGGTCCCCAACCAAGAACACATCAACCTTCCCTCATGACCACAGAGAGGGAGCCCTGTTTTGAAAGAGTATCTTGTTTGGGATATTTTTGAAGCAACAGCCTTGATTTCGCTCTCATTTTGGATACCTGTTTCTTGAGGACTTACACGCAAATACAGAACCCCTGAAGAATACAGTACTAGATTGGTAAGATGCACATAAAGTTAATTACAGCTTAGTTATCCCCCTTCTGGGATCTGTTAGAGGAACCAAGAGAGGAGATTTAATTGTTAAAAACAAGAAACCCTGAAACCTCAGGCATTAGTCATGAGACACATAGGAACAGATTTTGCTTCCTTTGACATATTTCTGCTGTCCCATTTCAAATGCTTCCAAAGATCCTCAAAGGAAAAAAAAAAAAGAAAAACAAAACAAACAAACAAAAAACCCCAGCCCACCACAAAGGCAGCAAAGTACACTCAGGCTGGGCCCTCCAGTTCCAAATTAAGCATCACCCATGTTTCCCAAAATGCAACCTGGACACTCAGAACTATGTATCCTCCTGCACCGACTTCTGCCACTTGTAGAAAATTTCTTTTCATGAATTTCTTTCATCCAAGTACTACTTACTAAATTTTCACTTGGGCAATATTCTGGGCATAAGGTTTTAGCCATATGTTGACCAGAGGTCTTTTGCTTTCTTGTTTTTGAAGGGAGAGAAAGCAGATTGATTTGTGTATTCAGATGGGTTGTATGCTCCTTACCTTTGCCCTTTTGAGGAGATAAAAGTATTTCATCTTTTCACATTATAAAGTGGCTTCCAGAGAGGAAATCACTCCGAACTATTAAAAGCAACCACTGAGGCTTGCACTGGCAATCTGTTTCTTTTGGGCTTTCCCATGGGATGCAGGAGTGGAGGTTGCAGGCAGGATGTTCTGAATGCATGGGTGAGCCCCCAACCCCATTTATTTCCCCTTGGATACAAATAGACATGGATCATTTGGAAGCTTATCCCAAATTCAAGTCCCCAAATAAGCTCTTCTCTGATTCCAAAGATTTTTTAAAAAATAAAAACAAAAAGAAAAGCTAGGAATCCATTCTGATCATCAGGCATGAGGTTGACTGTCTTTTTACCCTGTTATCATCAGGCAATCAAAGATGGGAGAGGGTAGAGGAGGCGCACATGGGGAGGTGATGTCAGGGAGAGAGGACTGGCAGAAGGACTTTGTGAAGGAATTTGGAAAGAACCGGGAAATGGCCAGCATGAAGGTTATTTTGGGGTCCCCAATATTTTTACAAAAATGCAGCTTTATCATGGAATCCAAACATTCTCTCTCTCTCTTTTTCTGGACAAAATGCTCATCACCATGAGCCATGAAGCTGGGCCAGTGAGTTGACAGTGGGACAGGAGGCCAGGAGCAAGGAGCAGCATTACAATGTCAGGTCTCCACATCCCTGGCAATCATGTGGAGGAGAAAGAGGCGTAACTGGAAGTAAAGGAAGTTGCCAGTGGCTTAGAAACACATCTTCTACATAGCCAACTCTGGACCCTGGATAGAGTGCTCAAGAGGACAGCCTATGACACACTATGCCAGGCTTGCTCTTCCAAATTTGTGATCCCTTGGACTGTTAGGAGGTAATGTTTTAAACTGTGAAAGGGATTTCGTGTTTCAAATATCCATTACATCATCCTAGATAACCATTCCTCTGGGGAGCAAAATATATATTGAGGTTATTTCTTGGAAAACCTGCTCCCCTCAGAGGCTCCAAGAGACCATCTCTGCATTTTGAGAAAGGACAGATGATTTCTCACAAACCTATTTTCAAAATGTCCAAGGGTTGCCCAGCCCACGCTGTGGACTGGTCCTCCTCCACAGGTATCCACTGGGGCTAGAGAAGAACAGGTTTAAAGCCACGCGCTTAGCACCCACCAAATATCAGGCCAATTCCCACAGTCAACAAAGGACTCTGAAGCAAGCAAGCACTGTCATGGCATCCCAGTGCACCCTGCTCCAAGAGAGGACAGGAGCAGATCACAAAGGACCTCACTGATACAAAAGAGAAATCACCAAACATTTCAGACATCGAAGAGGACCAAGGAGCCTTTGTTCTGCCACATTCAAATGAAACCACAGATGACGAGAGGGACAAATAGCAATGATAACTCTTTTTCGTATTTTTTCTTTTTCTTTTTTTTTTTTTCCTTTTCTTTTTAAATAGAGCCTTGCGTTGGTCAGTACAAAATTTAACTCAAGTACTATAAACCTTCATAATAACATTTTGAGAGCATGAGCAGCCCCAGCCTGGGAGAGAACACCTGTGAATCGTGGCAGCCATGGCTTAATGCCATCCCTGGCGTGTGCGTGCATTCATGCTGGAGGCTGCTGCAGGAGGGAAAGAGAGACAAAGCAACAGAATTTGGGTAGTCTAAAGTTTCATCTAGTGCACTGACTGGAGGCGCTACAGTTCAATACAACTGAGGTTCAAGGTCCCTCACACATCCTTCATCCAAAAAGGATGCACCACACATTCAAATAAAATCCCATGGTGAGCCCTGATGGACTGGCTGCAAAATGCACTCAAATGTAGTAGAGATGAGATTGTCAGCAAGCAGTGCTCCAGGAAATAAGTCATGTCCACGTTTAAATCTTTGGAATAAAACAGATTTCTTTTTTCTCTAATACCCTCCAACTAACATATACATAATTGCTTCTGGCAAATGGTGTGTGTGTGTGTGTGTGTGTGTGTGTGTGTGTGTGTGTGAAGAGAGAGAGAGAGAGAGAGAGAGAGAGAGAGAGAGAGAGAGAGAGAGAGAGAGAGAGAGAGAGTGTGTGTAGGGTGGTTTCTTTTCTTTTGTATTATTTATTTTTTGGTCTAAATTGAAAACAAAAAAAAGGAAGTAAAAGAAAAAAGAAAATTCTAAAGGCCAGACCTCGAAATGCTCCAAGTGTCCAACTGGAAGCTATAGCATTTGTGACAAGGAGGTCCCTTCACCCTCAGACGAGTAGATTCAACATTTCAATGAAACAAAAGTTGCAGGAAGCTGAGAACCCAAGTGCCAAGGACCTCGAAGGTTGCTGTCATTATGTGTTTGTGTTGCGTATATTAATATTATTATTCGTTATTTCCTTTAAAAGACTTCAGTTTTGCGTCCCAAATGTGTATGGGGTCGCATTTTAACAGTCAATGAGTCACACAGTCAAAGGATGGCAGGAGGGAGCCAGCTGGTATGAAGGAGCAGCAACCGTGAGCGGACCAAATGCCATTTTTGTTTGTTAGACGTGTCTTGAAGGGATGGTCCCAGAATATACAAAATATACAATCTGCCCAAATAACCACCCCACTTGCTTGCATAGGACATTTAATGGTCCTAAAGGCAGTCTTTGGAGTTTAGGCCAGTGCCAGCTAGCTAAGAATTCGGGAAGATAAAAACCAACATTGGATGTATGTGCGTGAAATGCAAGTAAGCAATATAATCCCCCTTGGAGTCAGCCTTCAGGGTAAATATGAGGCCTCCGTTGATCCTGGGTATTTTCTGTCACAAGCCATGGTGGGTCTGGCCAAAAGAACCAGTTCCCTCTCCTCCAAAGAAAGCCCTCCCAAACCTAGACACATCACAAGAGAGACACCTCCATCCTTTCCTAAATAGACAACCCTCATCCCCACAATGGCATTTTGAAGTAACGTATTTAACAAGTGGGTACCATGAGCTCAATGGGTAAGAGGGAAGGGATGGGATGATGTTTTGTGAAGCCTCTAGACTTGGGAGGCATCCTCAGATCACCCCTCCCCCCGACTCTTGGAAAGAGGGATATTTTTGGCTTTTTGTCAGGTCATAACCCAGAGTTAGAATAAATATGCAGCTGCCCTTTGAGACTAGCAACATCTATGCTGTAACTGGTTATAGGGGAGCAATGACACAGAACAGTGGCTGCTCACTGTGAGCTGAGGTCATCATGCCTCAAGGAGGGATGAGTGAACTGTGATGTCCCATCTGATTGGCTGCTTTGAGAGCTGGACATCCAGGTGCCGAAAGAGTCCTGGAGAGGTTTAGTCCATGAAGAAAAGATAAGACATTTAAGCTTCCAAATAAGCTTTTTTTTTTTTTTTCAAGTTTCCATTAGCAAAAATCAGAGAGATTAAAAAGAAAAAATCTAGCACTGGCAAGAAGGTGAGGCTCAAGGGGTATACTGTGTCTTATCATCAAGGACTTTATTCTCTTGGCCACTTTGCAGTCATGCTAGAAGTTTCCAGAATCCCTAGTGCATATGATGTGCGAGAGTCAAAAAGGTAAGAAAAGAAAACTCCTCCCTTGAGAGTGAAGTCTAGAGAGATGCAGGCCAGAAAGGTGTAAGGTGTGAATCCACAGTCTGCCGCCACTAAGGCCGTTGGTACCGACTCAAAGGATCTCAAAGGTCCTAAGAAGAACCAAAACCAACCGACAGTTCTGGGAGGAAGTGTGACGCACGGAATAGTAGGACTTTTCACACACAAAGGACAAATAAACCAGGAGTTAAGTTTGGCTACCAAACTGCAATTTGGTTTTCTAGGTCAATTTCCCCCAACTATTTAAAAAGAAACATTAGTGCTACACATATGCAACTGTGAGATGTTGGATTCTCTTATCAAGTTGCACTGAGAAGCAAAGTTCTGTAAGCCCCTCATACTGCTGGCCACCGTGGAGACATCCATTTGCTTTTTATCTTTTCCATTGGCAACAGCGGGAAGTAATTCCAATAGTGCTGGAGTCAGCAGCCAGCGCCTTGCTGAGTTCACCTGGCTTCCTTCTTCCTCGTCTTCTACCATCTGGCTAGGGCAAGGCATAAGAAATAGACGTATATACTTTAAATATAGTTGAGTGCATGACAGTGGGTATGTGTGTGGGTCTGTGTGTGTGAGGGTGTACGTGTGCGTGTACATGTATGTACACAGAGGTTTGTAAGCGAGAACTTTCTTCTGCGAGGCAATCCTCCCCGCCTGAAGTCCAGCCCTCTGCCTCATGGCATTTCCTTCCGACACTGGCTGATGCCATGACAACTCTGGCCTTTATGGTGTTTTCTTGTCTTCATTGTTGTTGTTTACTTTCGTTTTGTTTAGATATGTCTCTTCATATGGAGAGCAAGATGGTCAGACCTGGAGAAACACCTAGAACAATAAACAACAAATACATTAGAAAGGTCCAGCTACTTCTGTCGCTTTACCCGATGACCCATCTTAAAGAGAGGTGGCACCCATGAATTATGGAGAGATGAGGATGTGTGTTGGGGGAGTCAGCTAGGGTTAAACCTTAACTCTTGCAGGACCTGTGTGGCTGCCAGGGATGCTCGAAGCACTCTCATAGGCTTGTTTAAAGGATTAAACAAAATGAGTATTAGAATGTCACATCACATGGAGTAAGATGTCAATGCATATTAACTGTTATGATTACGACTGTAATTATCTAAGATGGAACGAATGTGCAAGTACTTTCAAAACTCACATCATGCTCACATGCTGTAAATACAATAACGAATAATTGGCCTGCATCATCAGGTAGTAGATAGATCATTGATGTTTCAACGTCCCGATTGCAGTCTCAAGCTTTACAACGAAAGCCTAGGAATGTACTACCTGTAATTCTCACAGGCTCATAACAGGCATAATATATTCATGTCAAGGCAAAGAATACATAAGGGCATTCACAGACTATGTTCTAGTATATAGGCTTGTGCCAGAGTATCCTCAACACTATGTTAGTGACATCTCCATGGTGAATCTGTCTGTCTGTGTGTACACATCTGTCTGTTTCTTGGTGTGTTAAAGAACTGGGCTGAGGCTACATAGGTGGGAGGAGTGGAATACAGACTAGGGTTGAGGCTTTTGAACTAACACTTGATGCATAAGTTCTATAACAGAGCGCCTTCCTCGGCAGATGTTATGGTCATCTTCCTTCCTCGTTACCGATAGTAGACACATGATAGTCTCTTGGGTAGAAACCCTTTTACGTTCTCAGTAGTATAAAGCTGACCTCTCTTCTAAGGTGAAAGCTATGGTGGCTGTGATTGCTAAGCAACAGTCACATGACCCACAGAAGCCAAAGAGAGGCAGTTATGAGCTGCAGAAATTACCGGAAGAGAGACATGCTTCTACTGGGAATGCTAAATTGCTGTGGGCTTGGGGCTACTAGTGTCTATATAGCAGCTGTGGGAAAGCCTGCTAGAGAAGGAAGTGGGCAGAGAAAGGGGTGGAAGGGAAAAAAGATCTTGATGGTATCTGAGAACCTGGGTTCAGCCAGCTTTAAAGACAAACCGAATCCATTTCTGACAGTTATCTGAGTGAATAAACCTTTTACACTAACAGCAGTCTAAGGCAGGGTTCTGTATCTTACCACTAATGTAGTATTCCCACGTTCCAACAGTGTGCAATCTTGGGTTCTGGCTGGAGCACCAGTTATGCGCATGTAAAAAAACAGCCACGCATGACCCAGGCCGTGCGCTCTCCCTCTCTCCTTCTTTCCTTATGCCACCTTTGCCCTGCCTATGAAAACATCCTTAGGCATCCCTGTAGTCTGAGATAGCCCCATGACTCAGAACCCTTGCTCAGACATTAGCAAGCCACCCATTCAGGTTTGCAGAATTTCCTGTCCAAAGCAAGACTTCCTTGTGTTTGTTTATTCTTAAAACAAACAAACCACAACCCACCCTGTTCCCTGACCCCAACAGTCTCCACACCCTCTGTTTGTGCCCATTCCTTAAATAGGTACACACACACAACAGAACCTAAGGAGATGAAAAAAAAATCAATGAAAAACTTGTGGAATGGGAAAACTACAGCAGAAAACAATGCAACCCAACAATGCCTGAATAGCAATCCCATCCCTACCAGCTTATTTTAGGCCCTAACTTGAAGTGAACAAGCTATCTGGACAATCCCTCTGAACTAACTCTGAAACAGATTTGATCTATCATAAAATAGTGACATAGCTAAATAATCTTCAGAGAATTAATTCAGTTTCTAACCTGCACAAGTCCATACTGTCACGGGGCTCACTGTCTCTCCTTTCTTCCTTTGACTGTCCCTGGCCGCCCCCCTTTCTCTGCTTTTTTCTAGCATCTACAGGATGCCCATACCATTTCTGGAGACCCTATGCTTCCATCATCAAGGCAGAGTCATTAAAAATGGAAGAGGGGATTGAAAGAGGGCAACTTTGAAGATAAAGGATTGGAGTCTCAAGCAACGAGTATGACCAACTTCTAGACCCTGAAAAAAGGCAAGAAATAGACTCCTCCCTAACAGCTCGAGGATAGAATGCAGGCTGCCAGAACCTTGACCATAGCCCAGCAAGACAGACTTATGTTAAACTTGGAAGCTATAGACTGGAAAGAGAATGATTTTGTAGTGTAAATAAACACTAAACACGAGACATCTGTGACCACAGGTTGCCACAACAACCAGAACACCAACCCAGAGGATCAGTGGTTAGGGTGGAATTAGGACCTAATAGAAAACAATAGAGCAGCTTCTTGGAATCCTGTCTGTCTCCAGGGTATGTGGGCATTTGAACTGGTGAGACAAGGAGGGGCTTTGGCAGAGGGTCAAGCCTCTTTGCTTTCCTTCTCAGGATCTGGGAATATAACCCTGCTATAGAAAATTATACAGTCACATGTGTTCAGCTTTTCCTCTGCTTCTACCGTGGCAGGATATCTAGCCATATATGTTCATATGTTCAACTATACCCTTATCCTTCAGTCTTTTTTCAGGAAAAAAGCCAAGCCCTTTAGCCTGCTATGAAATACAACTGCGTGCCAACTGACCCAAACAAGCATCTTAATTTGCTCAAATTCCAGGAAATGTTTGATATTTCGACTTAGACCAGATTCCCTACCATTAAGGTTTCCACTCAAATTTAATATACCAGGTTAGATACTTAGTCAAGATTAATGTATATTTATCAATTTATACTTACTGAGTTATTCATAGAAATAGGAAAGAGAATTAGATAAATTGGGCATCTAGAAGTGCAGAATCCAATCTTTTTAAGGGTCCTATGCCCCAAGAAGTATTCATAATGACACAACAGCCTAATAACTATACATAACACAATCTTTATTGATTGAAATTGGTACATTATGGAGGACTAGTCTAAACCTACAATTACTCTCTTGCTTATGGTCAGGATGCTCTGAAGTGAAATGTGTGTTATGCCAACTACAACCCTCTAGGGGACTAGGAGGCTGAGACCCAGCTAACACTTTTTCTCACCTAAAGGTGTATTGCTATAAATTCTAAAACACCCCCTCCCAACTCTCCAAGACCTTTCATGACCACCTTGATAACAGTCCCACCTGGATTCAAATAGCCTGCTGGGAGAAGTGCTATTCTGCCTGTTCCCTGTGGGGGAACTGGAATCCTGTTTACCACCATCTGTAGCCCCATGTTCTCCTGGCTGTGATAGGACCTATCACTCTGGTGTGGATCACTTGTGGGGCTACAGTAGGGTCTGTCTGACGATAAGGAAGTGGTATAGTCACCTCACTGGTTTTTCCTCCAGCCTGAACTGGAAGCCTGAGGTCACGAGACTCAGTGTCTTCAGGGGCCAGGTAGGGGAAAGTATGGAAGTGCACCGAGCCAAGGATGACACATAGAACACTCCTAGATTGGCTCTTTCCCCTTACGATAAGGCATTAAATATGAAGACATGGTGGCCCTTGTAAGATGAAGTGACACAGAAAGTAGGATCATATTAGACAACAAATGACTTGCTTTTATGTTGGACAGGCAATAGGGAATGGTAGGGACAGTAGAAAAGCCATCATCACAACATGTGACAGCTATTCAGCTCCAGTCTATGACAGCCATGGGCCTATGAGCCTATGGTGGTCAGGTACAACTGTTCTAGATAAAACTACACTTAACAATTTTAAGCAAGAAGCCAAGGAAACAAATAAAAATAATTACTTCATGTATCTTTAGAACTCTCTCTCACACACAAATAAAAGCATACAGTATACATGGTATGTGTTCAAGAAAAGGGAGATAACCTCATTTAGCCTCTACAGAAAAGGGGTTTACTGCTCAGTCTGAGGCAAGCAGCAGTGTACTCACGCACACTGTGGAACCACCAGCGCACAGGCCCTTGTTACCAGCTGTAGACAGCCTCAATTTCCAAAGGTCAAAGTCTCCTAAGGAACGGCAGCTTCCCATCACTGCAGTCCCTGCTTCGGGGCCTCACGACAGCTCCCAGACCTGTCTATTCTTAGCACCCCAGACAGTGACATGAGAGGTACTGCCTGTCATGAGACACTAGCGAGTTCCAGCCCCCACTCCTGACACTGAAAATGCACTCCTGAGCTAGGGGCATGGGACTCTGGCCTACTCAAACTCCCCTAGGTATCACAGCACAGAATTTGTGCCATCAATGCAGCAAGTTCCATTTCCAAAGACCATGGTGTATTTTGATGAGGAAAACAAAGCAAATGACTAACCAGATTACCCATCACTGCTGTTTCCTTCACACCCAAGACGCTTGGAATATTTTTCCGCATCAATCACTTGAGTAGGTGACTGACTGCTAATGTATCGGCTGCTCCAAGTTAGGAATTCTTCAGGGGGTTAATTTAGCAATCTCCTCATAAGTGCACACAGCTCACTTCTAAGCGCTAGGACAACCCACAATGCCACACTCTCCAAGTCACAACCTCAACACCCTTCAGAGACTGGGTGGCTTGTGTGGGTACCTCCTGCCACGACATTGTGACAACTGACAAAGAATTCATCTTCATCCCAGCTGATAACAGGGTGAAGCTCTTCTTCATAGGCTTGTGGGCAGAGCCAACACCTATAGGCTTCTTTATTAGCCAGGGCTGAGGAGGACCGACCAGGGGTCATGTGAGATGGAGGTTAACGATGGTGTCAAACACAGAGACACTGACGAGGACACACAGAGGAAGAAAGCCTGCTGCATTGCAGAGGCCTTCTAGGGAATGGAATGGGTGTGGAACAAGGACTGTGTTCCTGGGTAGCAGACATAGCTCTCCAGGCACTGGAGGACAATAGTTGTTAGAGGCACACTTCCTCAGGCCTGGGGGGGGAGGTTATCTCTGCACTCCAGGAGGCATGGGGTCTTTATTTAGTTCTCATAGGATGAAGATAAGAGGGAAATATCCTCTTCAGGAAGAATGGGGGGGGGGGAGAGAAAAGCAGAATTGTTCTTTATAAGCATCTCAAAAGAACACCAGGCCAACTTGGCAGAGCATGGACTTAGACATCCCTGCTCTACTCTCCAAGCAAGCACACCCTCAGAGGAAGGGCCTGGCCAGTGGGAGATGCAGGTGTGGAGTACAGGGACTGGGAGAGCCAGGAAGTGGGAGAGATCTCATTTCCTCCCAAGGGTGGCCAGGCCTCTGTGGACATCCTGTCCCCCCCCCCCCGCCATCCTGCAAGCTGCTGTCTAAGCCGGGGAACCCTGAGGCTTTCAGGGGCTTTTATTGTATTAGAAGCATTTTTCTCATCATAACTGAGACCTTTAGTATTGCATTAAAAAGATGGTTAATTTTCTTAAGCTTCCCTTTAAACACAGAAATAGGATTAGAAGGATAACATGCTCAGATGCAAGCCCATTATTTGATTATGTCTAAACCTAATCCTGCCTTCACCTTGGCCTGCAGAGTCTCCATTTTGGGGTTTATCGGCTGATAATGCCAGGGCTGTCAGATGCTATTACTCGGCTACTATCTGTTGCTGCGGGATCCTTCCTCTATCAAACGCTGAAGGTTTGAAATTAAATTACAGAAGAAGTTTGCAGAGTATTGCCATTTTTGGACCCTTGAGCATATCTTCATCGAGGAAGGAATAGTCCAGATGCCCAAAGAACAGGCCCTTCCTTTAGTAAACTCATTTCCAATAATGCATCAGAAAAAAAGTCTTAGAAATAAGCCTATCTCCCATTAATCAATTTTTTTTTCTTCTCTTCACTGTGAGAGATGAGGAAAGATGGTATGGATGATAATAAAAAGATCAAAATAGGCAACTACAATGAGATATTCTATTACCCTTTTCTGTATATTATAGTTTTCTGCCTTATTTACCTGTGTGAGGAGCGATGTTGACGTCTTCTTTGTATCCAGTGACCAGCACTGGTTCAAGGCCAGTGCTGAGTAAATACTGTACAACCAAATCAAGAACCTGAATTTATACCATGAAAGAATATGCATCTTCTCAATTTTTTTTTAAGCAACAGAGAAGTAGAAGGTATTGCTAGGAGCCTGGAGTTGGGCATGAGACAGGCCTGTGACTAGTCCCACATCATATGCACGGACCAATCTCCACCATACTGCACTGGAGCTGAGCATGAGCCAGGCCTGTGACTAGTCCCACATCATGTGTGGACCAGCCTCCAACCTACTGCACAGTCTCCCTCCTTAGTCCAATAGCTTCTATGTTGCCTTACCTGTCGCAATGGTTGCACTTAAAGGGCTTTGCACCTGTGTGTTTCCTGTAGTGCCTTGTGAGCTCATCACTCCGTGCAAAACGCCACTCACATCCTTCCCATGAGCACTTGTAAGGCTTCTCACCTGCAGAAGACACGGAAGGACCATGGTCAGCAAGGAAGGATCTCACACCCGGCCTGCTCAGGTTCTGCTGCCTGGTGATGTCTCAGAAAATGGCCTCTCAGGTCATTTTAGTAGTCTGTGTTCCCTAATATAGCATGCCACTTTTTAAAAAAAGCCTCCTGGTGGTGTATTTTCTTTTGTTTCTTTCCTTTTTTTTAACCTTCAAAAATGGCTTTACAAGATCTTCAATGCTGGGGCTGTCATTTCAGTTCCCAGAGTCAGGGCATTTCCTTCAACTGGTGAGGAATCAATTTTTATTTATTTTCTATTCCCCGGAGCACTCTGAGCCCCATGGTCCGAGCAGAAAGGAAATGTGCTATTTTCATCTGAACCACAAATGCTTCTAATTCTATTTTTCTCAAGAACCTACAGTAATTTACCATTCCAGTCTTTTTTGTCTCTCCTTCCCCTCCTCTGCCACCACAAACCATAGCCAGGTAGCTAAGAAACAACACCTGAGCCTCCCAGAACCAGTGTGACTGGATAGACAGAAGGCAGGACTGAAAGACAAAAAAAACCTTCCCAGTTCCTGGCCTTCAGGGAGAACCCTCCCAGAGGTCCTACTTAAGAGGTCCCCATGACTCAGTGGTTCTTCTAGAGTGTTCGTACTGGATCTCAATATACATCACCCCAATATATTTTAGAAGTCAATTTGTAGAGCAGGTTTTAGCTGCAGAGAAGCTGCTGTGAACCATGAAATCCGAGCACTTGTGCTCAAGTGACCTTTGCACAGAGTAAATACAGATGGAGGAATATGTAAGAAATGTGCATGACATGACATTGCCTGGGGCCTTTTTTTTTTTTTTTTAAACCCATCACATCTGTCATCAAATAGGACAAATATTTATCCTTCTAACTATGCAGTGAGCTGGTCCTCATTAAGTAGAAAAATAATGTTTAAAACCCCAATGAAATCATGACACGGAGACCCTGTCACTGACAAGCAGGTGAGCACAAAGATTTAGGGTCCAAAGTCAACCTTGCTGGGGTCCCACATCTGACCACTGGCAAGGCTGATTAATTCTGAATGGCTGTCTAACCTGAGGCACGTTAACAAAGTTCTCTGGGCTCCTGTTTTCTCAGAGATAACAATAGCGTGTACCCCTAAAAGGTTTGTAAAAATTAACAACATGACTTATATATTACATATTAATTAGAAACAGCAGCGGCACATGGGAGACTCATATTATTGGTAAATATACAGTTGGAGGGCCAGGGAGATGGCTCACTCAAGTGCCTCATGTATAAGCAAAAACACACGAATAAGCTTCTCCGACACCCATGTAAAAGAGCTTGTTACAGCTGTGCACACCTGGAATCCTGGCACTAGAGAGCGAGACAAGCCAGCCAGCTGTTAGCTTAGCCAAGCCAGTGAGGTTCAGATTCAGAGAGAGATCCTAGCTCAAAAAACCAAAGTGGAGAGCCACTGAAGAAAACACCTGATGATGACCTTTCGCCTCTGCATTCATGAACATACATTTGCACATGCATCTGCATGCACACACAGACGTAGCCACAAGAGCAATGCATAACACACACACACACACACACACACACACACACACACACGCACACGCACACGCACACACGCACACGCACACGCACACGCACACGCACACACACAGAATTTCAGGCTACAGAGGATACCTATGCAAAGTACAATGGCTGTATCCATCTTCCTGCATGTCTCCCATCACTCCATATTTAAGAAAACATTACCCAGTTACAGTATTTAACTTAGTTTTTTCTTTCCACCTTTTCCTCCCTTTAAAGTAGACTATAAAAGCACTCAAAATTCTCCATTTGTATCACCCTGAATAAAATCAAACATGCTTGAAGTTCTTTTATGTTTTTTGTTTGTTTTTTTAAACAAGGTTTATTTATTTATTTACTTACTTATTTTTTTATGTAGCCCTGACTGTCCTCGAACTCACTCTGTAGACCAGGCTGGCCTTGAACTCAGAGATCCACCTGCTTCTGCCTCCTGAGTGCTGGGATTAAAGGTGTGTGCCATGCTTGAAATTGTTATTTTATTAATTTGGTGCCCACTAAGCCCACTGATCTGCAAGACCCAATAAGGAAGAGGAGTGAGACATGAATTTCTTTCAAAGGGAACCAAGAATACATGGAGTAGTGGGAGTATAGAAGGAAAGAGGAGAGAGAGAGCAGAGAGAGAGCAGAGAGAGAGAGAGAGAGAGAGAGAGAGAGAGAGAGAGAGAGAGAGAGAGAATGTGTGTGTGTGTGCTGTGTTTGCCTGATTGCTACCTCCTGGATATGAATCACTGGAAAGGATATACCCTGCTGGGGAGAAGACTGAGGATGTCCTGAGCCTAAGCACAGGGCTCAGAGGCCAGAGGAGCAGAAAAGACACATGGAGTTGGGAATATGCCTTCTCATTCGGGAACAGGGGACTTAGGCTGCTGTACTTCCACATTCTGGGCCCAGATTCCACAAACTGATCTGTACTGGTGGGGCAGGTCTGTAAAATTCTTGTTAGCATTTTCATCATGGTCAGGGTGGTTTCTGTAGATCCCTAACACCCCACCAGATCTGAGGTGTGGGCCCACTGATACCCAAAAGGCATGAATTCTTATCCTACTAGTCTACCCATGGGAGATTTTGCTCACTTCATGAAAGGGTTAATCTTCTTTCTGTACAGAGGAATTTCCCAGTTTGGAAAAGAAAATAATTTTAGTGTGTGGGGGTGCAGGGAGAGGGGAGGCAAGGAAGAGAGAAAGAAGGAGAGAAGTGGGGGGCAGATGGGAGAAGTCAGGTAGGTGGAGAGGGCAGTAAAAGAGGGAGGAAGGAGGGTAAGGAAGAGAATGGAATAGCATAACATGAAGGAGGGGAGAGGGAGAAGAGGGTGGAGTGGAAAGAAAAGGAAGAAGGAAGAGGAAGGGGGAGGAAAGATGGGAGGGATGGTGGCGGCTGTTCAACTGTGAGTGGACTAAGTAAGATGTTTCTCAGTTCTCCCCACTGGACCTTCTCCTTCACCCCGATTTCCCTGTCTACACCAGATGCTCCTCCAGGGTATAAAAATGAAGCACGTGACAGGTGTATGACATCTAGAACGCCTACACACCATTCATCCCGCTGCACCCCCAAGAGTGAACAAAAGCGTCCAGGAGAGGGCATTTGAGACAGGCAGATTAAGAGACATCTAAAGCATTAGGTCCAGAGTCCCGAGTGGACCACAGAATAGATGCAGGTGCACACATCACAGAGGTGGCTTTACACGGCCAGCTCCCACGCACCCAGCTCTCACACACCTAGCTCTTGGGAAGGAGAGCACCCTTCAGAGCCTCCAGATTTCAGGTTGAATATCAAGAACCACTTTGCTTCCCTGGCAATCACCTCAAAAAACTTGTTTCCCTGGGGGAGACATGCCACCTCAGAGGTGATTTACAGCTGCACGAGGGCTCTTCAGAAGAGGTAGGGGTGCTGAGAAACACAACTGACATTTATCAAGGTTGAATTGCAGCAAGAATTCACGTGCTCCCACAAAATGGAGCTGAAATGAAGTCTGCTCTAAACGTGCATGGCATTTTCTCTGCTTCTCACAGGGTTACTCTCCCTAAATTGCGATCAGCAGAGCTGATAGCTCAAACAACACCACGGCCATAAATACTTTCTGACCAGGCACCCTAAATACATGTAGATTTATTCATGAATTATATAAATGTACTAAAGTCCTAGCATGTTAAGATATTGTAAAGCCTATATTCAATAGAGCAATCATTAAAAAGAATGAGGGCAAATTAAATATAAATAAAGTCATACATTATTCTTCTTGCACTCAAAAAGATTGTAAATTAAATATAAATAGAAGTCATACATTTTTCTCCCATGCACTCAAAAAGATGGAGTTGCACAGCCCGGCTTCTGAGATCAGGGTCCTGGAAGGTAAAGGCAAGCAGCTGCCCTAGCCCCACGTACTGGTTTGCTCCCATTCTTGGCCCTTACAGTGTAATTCCTCTTCAAGCAGTCACAGAAACCTTTGAAAATTCAGATCACAGCATGTGTCTCTTTCAGGGCACCTTGACATATTATATATCCATCCAGTTGGCTTCTTTGATATTCCATGGATTTTGTGTTAAGCATCTGAAAACATTATTCTGAGGGCTGGGAAGATGGCTCAGTAGGCATAGTACTCTTCACAAAAGCATGAAGACTTGAATTTGGAATCCCAGCACCCACATAAAAAAAGCAAGCATTGTGTCACATACCTATAAACACAGAGCTGGGTGGGTGAAGACAGGATGCCTGAAACTCACAGGCTAGCCAGCCTAGCAATATCTGTGACTTCCAGGTTCAGTGAGAGACTGCCCCAAAACAAAAGAGGTAAGGAATAACAGAAGATACCCAATATTGAACTTCACCTGCATGCACATACACATCTGAACATATGTGGTCACGTGCATGCACACACCACTCCCCCTACACCATTTTTCTATTAAAGGTGACAACAGACTATACCAGGCTGCCACAACCAATTCCACCTCAAAAAAAAAAAAAAAGATTAAAATGAAATACAAATGTCTACAGAGTCCCATAGTATGCAGTTAGCATGAACTGAAGCCTGGATACCTTTCTCATCTCATCTACCGACCTCCCCTTCCAGGATCATCATCTTCATCTTCTCTCATGTACCTCTACCTCAGAACCTCTGTCTGACCTTGCTTTGCCCTATGCCTGAAACATTCTTGTTCCTTCTTTTAATTTTTCAAAGTAACTCCACCCTCGTTAGCCTCTGTAAAAAGCAGGTGAATGGTGGTGACACAGTGGACACACTGTAATCTTAGCATGTGGGAAGTGGGGCAGCAGGATGAAGAGTTCAAAGCCAGCTATGTCTCTAAGTAACAAGAAATGAGAGACAAAGTGCAGTCTGTCCCTCTATCCACAGCCCTTACTCACTTTGAAATGAGATGGCATAATGTTGGTGCGTGCCATTGTCCCCCTCCTCTGCTAGGCTGACAAGCTTCAGGCAAGCATCTATTTTGTCCGTTGCAATGGTAACAGCCCCGAGCATCCTGTAGCACCCCGCCCCATAGAACATACTAAAAAAGCAACAATAACAATAATAAATACTCCAAACCTACTGCATCTGCATTGTCAGTAAAGACTGGAATCCACACAGGCACAAGACAGCTCTTGCCTGCCTAAGAGGTAAAATGTGTGCTTGGCTGTTTAAATCTGACATTCCTCTTGGAAGTAGACTAAATGTATTCCTTCACCATCAGGGGTCATTTCTATCTCTTCCCGTCTCTTAGAGCCTAAAGAAAGAGAATCCTGACCACCTTCATCACCTAGGACCTTGGCCTCCTGAGCAATTGCCCCCTGGAAAGTGAAGTGCATCAACTTATGAAGCCCATTTATAAAAGCTGCCTCTGGGGCTCGACTAGAGAGCATCCCTGATGGAGCAGATGCACCGGGCTTCAAGTTCACCTTTAAGATACAGATGGTAGCATGAAATATGAGCACAAAGCAGAATTGTGCACTCAAGGATTTTTAAAAGACCCTTGGAAATGCGCATTGTGCATGCAGATTTCCTAAGTCTACTGCCTGATCTACAGAATGTCATTTCAAATCCACGTCTTAAGAAGAGGGGAACTTTGACATGGTTAGAGCTCTGAAAGGGCTAATTTGAATCTTTACTTATTTGAAATGTGATTACCACGCATCTTGGTATATCCTGCTCTAGTCTTTCCAGGACTTGGCTTGAGAATGCAGAAATTTCTCAGATTAGGAAATGAAGAGAATGGAGAATATTGCAATGGGTTCACTTTTCCTTTAAGGACAGCTGGAGGCCATCGGCAAAGACCCACCAATTGCTTCCGTACCCCACTCTGCAGCACTAAAGATTCCAGCATGGTGCCCAGGGACTGAATCATCAGGAGAGACAATGCCACAAGCTTTTCTAACACTGGAAACAGAACACCCAGCAAAGGTCACTGCAAGCTTGGCCACACCAGCTCAGGCTGTAGGCACCAGAGTCTAAAAGTACTGAGTTACTGATGGGTTCTGCTTTGGAAAATCGCCCGGGGTTCTCTTTGATTCCAGCTGTATCTTAAGTAGTTTCTCTTCTTCTCCAATAAAGGATTGACTGACTGATAGAAAATAAGACAAAGGCTGTACTTTGCCAGGATATCGAAAGCATCTCCAATAGCTACTACAAGAAATAAAGTGTGTCTTCACTGATCCGTGCTTCACATTGAATTTCCACTCACCTATTTCTCCCCACCCAAGGCCTCCCAGGTTCTGGGATCTAAGATATTGCATTTACACAATGCAAATTACTATCTATTCTATTTTCACATTTATTCTTCAAATAGCTATAAAGCAATGGTTAACTTAGCTAAGTGGAACTCTTCACAGCCTGAGTATCTACTTTAAGATGGCTGTTCAAAAAGAAGTAATTTAAATCACATCCTCAAACATATACAAGAGCTTGACCCTGTAGTTCTAAGATGGACCTGAGAGTATACCACGCTGTATGCTCTTAGCAGGGTTACATTCACCACTGACAGTTTAACACAGGGATTCAGATATACCGTCAAAGTAATACATACTAAATTTTAAGGACCCACTCTAAAAGGAATGGAAAATATGACACAATACATTTTCATAGTGATTATATGCTATCACATTTGTGTCCATTGGTTTTATGTAGCATATGTTGCTAAAATTAAGTTTACTTGTTTCTCTTTTGCTTTTTGGGAGTGCCATTGTTCAAGCTGAGTAAGAATTCTGCCATTGAGCTAACCCCTCCCCCAGCCTCTTTTTTTACATAAATAAAATAAAAACTTGCCTTTGTAGCATACATATATTTCTGCTCTGGACTGAACTTCACAAGCCCCATGACCAACTCAACCTAAAGCTTCATCCTCCTGAATATAACCATGTTGCTGCTCATGCCCAGCCCATGACCTTACATTGTGTGGACATTTCCATGTTCTTTCCTGTGGGGAGCTTTCTCCTACACTCATACGAATTCTCAACTATAAGATGATGATGGAAGAGAAATATGGTAGCCCAACTCAGTTATTTTTCCTTGGTGGACACCCTTAAACTTTCTTCTTTCTTCCCCATTCTTTCTCCTGTCTTTTATCTCTCTGTCTGGAAGGCTATGGCAAACTTCCTAAATATAATAGCAGCCCTCCCTCGTTTGGAAGACTTTCCAATGGGGTTGACTGCCTGAGTCACCTTTCTAGGGCAGAGTCCTGCTTTCAGAATCTCTGTGTATGAGTCTGGAGCCTGATCAAATGATATTCAAGGCAGGATATCAAGGTGAAGGCGAGTGAAGGTGTAGAAGGAAACTGTTTGGTTTAACAGCAGCATGTGTTAGGGGCATGGGAACACATGCTTGGAGCATTTAGAAAATGTTCATTCAATCAAAAGACTCAAAGATGATTTCTATGGTCTCCCAATAGATGGATGTAGTCTGTCCCTGGTCAGAAAGCAGATTTCACTGAGGTCAGGAACAATGATCAATTTCCCACTTCATTCAGAAAACATAGTATAAACTTCCTCCCTCTGTGTGTGTGTGTGTTATGTGTATGTATTATTTTCATTTTCACCTCTTTGTAGAGCTACATTAAATTTCACCACAGAAAGTTTAAGGTATTATTGAGATATGCCATTAACATATATATGTTAATTTTGACATATATTAAATTATATATGTATGTATATGTGTGTGTCTGTATATATATATATATCCATAAAAGTGCCATAAGAAGCCCAGCATAATCACTATTTTTAGTAGTTTGTATCTCCCATAGCAACCTCTCTTGCTGTAGATAATCTCCCATTGCAGGAGTTCTCTTACTTCAATTTGCACTAGAGTCCCTTAAAGGTCTAGGAAAAAACAGCTTGACTCCACCCAGAGGGTCTGATTCACTAAGAGGGCTCAGGAATCTGCATGTCTAGCAAATTCCTAGTCAATGCTTCAGAAACCATTGTTCCAAAGGGGGAAATGGATCATTCGAGTTCTACCTTTGTCATATGATAACAGTGTATCCTCACAGAGTCAGTCACCAATTACCTTCTTGAAGACTTAGAGGAGTTCTTGGGACTAGAAAGATG
The DNA here is from genome assembly GCA_030556225.1 of Cricetiscus sungorus. Lineage (NCBI taxonomy): Eukaryota > Metazoa > Chordata > Mammalia > Rodentia > Cricetidae > Cricetiscus > Cricetiscus sungorus. The sequence continues at coordinate 40,885,082 of JANBXA010000328.1, read as the reverse complement.
GCTCAGTGGGTAAAAGCACTACCTAGATATGCCCAGAGCCTAATGACCAAGTTCAACTCCTGGACCCCAATGTGAAAATAACTAGATGTGGTGCTGGAACATCTGTAATCCCAGCACTTCTAGGAGAGACAATGAGATGGGAGGTGGAAACAGGAGATTCATCTGGAAGCTAGCTTGAGTACACACCATGGCTGCCAAAACAAGAGTGACTGCTTCAACAAGGTGGATGGTGAAAACCAACTCGGCCATTGTCCTCTCTGTGTTTTGGCACATGTGCCCTGATGAAACATAGTGGGTGAATGTGACTGATGAACTACAAAGCCCCACTCCAGTGGAAGGTGGTACTTCCATCTATGATGGGGGTAGCAACAAAGGATCTGGCATGTGAGAGGCCAGAGAGGACAGTGGGAACAGAGGCCCATCACGTGTACACAAGTGAGGACAAAGACACCAGGCTTCTTCATGAGACTTACACAGGAGTGCTGGGAGCAAATGGAGTCACTTCAGGGGCTTACCCTGCCCTGCACAGCATGGCCAGAAGAATACACAGAATCAAACAAGTCCTTCAGGGCCATGGTCTATGGCTTCAGTCTTTAGGAGGTAAAATGTCAGGTTCCTGTTGACTGTGTTTGAAAGGATGGAGGAAAACTGGGTTGGCCATGAAATCAAGGAGACAGCCTAGATGCTGAAATAGGTTTAACTGCAGAGTCAGGTGGAACCCGTGGAGACACACCCACCATACAAGCCCAAGAACAGTTGCAGTTGAGTTTCCTGTTTAACACAAAATGTATGAAGTGTTCTACTGTGTTTTAGTGAGGCCAGGCAAAGCACAACCATTGGACATCATACTGCCAACATAGCAAAACGAAATCTCACAATGATTAAGATAGGTGTACTGTTATTCCAACAAGACTGTCAACTCATTGACACATTCAGGCAGAAAGCAGCAATTCAGGGTCATCCTTGGCTACACAGCAAGTTCAGGGCCAACAGTCTCAAAGAAATCCCCCCAAAAAAGAATAGGAGAGGGGGATGAATGAAAATCCCAACAGCACCCATATCTGGTAGTAATCCACGTCCTCAAATTATGAGCCTGAGACAATTTACCTACTACTATTTTTTAAAGGCACCAAGACAGTTACAAAAATATTTTTCCTGTTTTGTTTGTATTTGATCTGAATTTACTTTTAAAAATTATCAGCTATTTTAGAGATTAATCTGATGAAAGCCTGATATCACTTGGAAATTTAGTATATTTTGCTGATGTCTGGTTACAATGCAGTGAAAGACTAGGCATATGCTAAATTTGAAGAAGAAAGTTACTAGAGTATTTATCTTTTTCCTTTCAACATGAAAGCTTTATCACCATGGGAACTAATTTGAAATTAATACATAAGATAATTCTTTTATTTACTAATAAAATAATTCTTCCCTAAGTTTCTACCATTCATGCTAATATTCAGGTAGGAATTTGATTGTTAAAAATATGAGCTTTATTTGTATTCACCTTTGGTCAATCCTTGGGATTTGCTTTCAAATATAAAGATAGCCATAAAGGACTAAAGAACAGGCTTTCACTACAACAAAAACTGTAAAGAATAAAGAATCTTGAAGACATTTATTAGGAGGCCTCTCAGACAATGCCTGGACCCCCTAAGGATTCAATCTATTTCAAAGGCTGACAGTCCCAGAGTGTCCCACAAGTGGGTGTGGCAAGGAGTCTTCATTCTTGATTGGAGTTTGATAGTAAGAAAAGGAACAATTGTGGCACACCCAAGTCTGAGCAAGGGCAGGCCATGTGACACTTCCCCACATCCACAGGAGATTTCTGGGAAGTTGAAGATAATGCGAGGCGGCTGATATTTGGGAATCATAGAACATGAGAGGATGGGACGTTCAGGACAGTTCAGAAGGCATAACATTAGAACAAGCCAGAACCGAGATATGTGGCAGTCACCAAATGACATATCCAGTTGTTGACATCTAATGTACTGTCTTAGGTATGCTGCGCTTTTCTTTAGTTCTTACTAAAAATTGAATAATATAAGTCTGAATTACTATTAGCATGAGAAGTTAGCTTTCTATTATGCATGTTATAAATATGAAAAAAATATGTATTTTTAAAAAATGGAACAGGATTACCCAGAACCACTTCAGGGCTGCTTTTAGAAGTTATAAAATGACTGGAATCAGCATCCTGAGTATGTTTTGATTAAGAGCATGATGATATTTTGTTATTCCCTGATTATACAACTCTGATGGTGGAGACATAGCCTAAGTATACCAATTTTCATGAGATAATTTGCTCTAAAATTTAACAAGTCAAAAATGTAATTCTATCAGGCCCTAAAAAGCACAACTTAAGAGAATTTACAGAGATAATGGAGGGCAGACACCTCTTCTGGATGAGCTACCTTTCAATAGAGTACATGTGGGTCTAATTCCTTTAGAGGCAAATGTCAAACAAGTGAAGGGTTAAGTTACCAAATAACCTACAAAAATCTCTTCCAAAATGATCACTCCCCCCCCCCAGGTTGAATCTCTCCATTGTCTAAATCAATTCAACTGTCTAGTTTATCTTAGTATAAAAGTCTAAGAAAATACTAAAACCTACATCTGATGCTATTTCCACGCCACTGCTGCTGAAGTAATTAAGAGAAGTTATCCATGAAACTATGCCGTATGCTTTTCTTCCTTGTCAGCTATTTACCACATCTAAGACATGGTAAATGTCTCCATCCTCTATAAATGCCACCACCTCTCCAGACCTCTATTTACTAGAGTGTCATTGACAGGCATTCATAAGATGTCTGTCTTCCACATGCCGCCCCCTGCTGAAGTATTTTACCCCCCCCCCCCTTCAAATTTTAGTTAGTCTTCAGTCTTTGGCCACCTGTCTTCTAGTTCCTGGGGATAGTTAGCTTTTGGTGGCACGATATTGTGTCCTGATTTTCCCCACCCACGTGACATTCAAAGTGTTCTTTAAACTGGGACATTTTACGCTTGCAATCCAGTAAATACTAAGTGCAGAGTGTATGACCAGGCACTGGGATAGACATTTTGTTGTTGTCTCTGTCATTACTCACAATCTAATACAGGCTCAGACACACTGTTTGAATCCAATATAACACTTGCCAATTAATAAAACAGCTAGAGAGAGAGATGCCATGTGACAGAGTTCAAGAGGAGGTTTCTGATTTTTTTTTTAAACTAGGGAAAGGGTTCATAAAAAGGGGAAAAAGGAGGGGGGGATGGGTCTTCATGGACAGGAGCAGCAGGAGAGAGGAAAAAGGTTGGGGAGGGAGGGAGAAAGAGTAACAGAGAGAAAAACAAAGGGAGGAAGAGAAAAAAAGAGAGGCATGTTGAAGGGCCCTTTAAGAAGGGAACTTAGTGAATATGCACAGGTGGTGCTCTTAGTGACTACAGGGGCATATGCTGTCAGAACACCAAGGACAGGCCAATACTGAATACTAACAGCCATCAACTCAAATCCAAGAGTATAAAAGCTTGTTACCACCTTGCCTACCAGATCCACAGACCTTTAAGATGGTCTGTGACAGAGACCATCATCTGTGACCTCATCTCTGTCCACAGTAAACATACCAGGGCCAATTCTCAGACTTCTTCAATTCACTGATGGTCCCTGCTTTGTACACACTCAGAACCAGCATTAGTTCAATATGCATCACCAATTACATGGCTAGAGAGGAAAGTGAATGGGAAAGAGTGATTCCACCAGAGAAATCCCAGGGGGAAAGCATCAGGCAGGCATGCACACAAATGATGCAGGGCCCAGTGTGTTTGGTAAGTGTGTGTGTGTGTGTGTGTGTGTGTGTGTGTGTGTGTGTGTGTGTGTGTGTGTGCTGCCATGTGGAGAGGAAAAGCCTTATCACTCATTAGGATCATTAAAGCAGAAGCCCCCAAAGGAGAACAGACATACTGAAATTTGAAGGATGCCAGGGACAAGGGCATTCCAAAGAGAAGGGCAAAATGAAAAGGCCCAGGGACAGGCAACAGTGACATATCATAGCAGAGGAGAAAGGTGAATACATGAGAAATAACTAAGAGTGGACAGACAGATGGTAACAACCAGTCCAAAGTTCCAGTTGGTGACACTTAACTTGTATGTTCAGAACCTGACACAACACATGCCCTTCGTAAGTCCAGAAGCCTGTACTCTGGGAAGTGTCAGTAGCACAGGCAGGCTTTCTCTCCCTCTCTCTGCCTCCATCCTTCCTTGTATGACATGGTCTAGAAGAGACTTATACTGAACAATCTGTTTACAGTCCTAGAACTACAAAACCAATGGTCCCTTTAAGGGCAACAAAAATCCACCTCAATGTTCCCAGACTTAGAAGACTGGAGATGGGTCAGAGACCTTCCACTAACACACACACACACACACACACACACACACACACACACACACACACACAGAGGAGGTGGGTAAGAGACCTTCCACTAACACACACACACACACACACACACACACACACACACACACACACACACGCATACACACATGCACACACGTGCACACAGGCCGCTCTATCTCCCATCCTTTCTTCAAGCACTGTCCCCTCCATCTGCAATTGTCCTCTGTCTGACACTCCCTAACAGGGATCATCAAGAAGAAAACACGATGATGAATCCATGGAATCTACACCAATACACACTCAACCCGTCCTTCCCCTCAAATCTATAATCACCACAAACACCCAACACCCACATATACAGAAGCAACCCCCACACAATCTGTCAGACTACAGAGCCCTAACCCTAAACAGCCTACATTTTCTCAGTGCTAAACCCACAGCTATAATATTTCCTCTTTATTCTTCTACTGAAAAATGAAGGCATCCTGGGAAGAAAATGTCAATGCAATTTGACTTCCCATTCTGGAGGGAGGAAAGGTGCAAGAAATATTAGTGTGCGGCCAATCTGACCCCGTATGCTTTGCTCTCTCAAGTCAGTGATTTTGCATTCACTTCATACTATTCTAATAGTGCTGTATTCTCACAGCATGCAAATGTACATTAAACTTCCAATCAGGACATCGGCCACCTCACAGGAGCTTAACTTCCCCACACTGATTTTGATTCCCAATGCACTACCAACTAGAATGTACTTCACAAACAAAACCTTCCCTCCCGCCCTCCTAATATTAGGATGTCTACATTACAGACCAAAAAAAAGAAACTATGTTTAGGGCAGAAGCATATGGCCAGCTATTGCTTCTGTGTCCACAGTAAGGGTACCCTGACTTTTAGTTAAGAAAAAAAGATGCTATTTGATCAGGCGTGGTGGGACATACCTATCACCTGACTATTTTAGAGGCTTGAGGGCTACAAGCTCAGGGGAGATTGGGCTATACAGCAAGACCCTGTCTCAAAAGGCCTCAAAAAGCAACAAACAAACAATGATTAAAAGCAACAAACAATTTCCGCTCCTTTGCAGTTACTTACTGACATATGACTAAGCCCTGGCTGATAAGGTACTAGTAGAAGTGACAAATGTAATTTTAAGCTGCACTTTTAAAGGTCGGGATAGCCCCACTGTTTCCACTTTCAAAAGAGCTGTGTGAAAACAGGATCCCTGCAAAGCAGCCCTGTTGGGAGCCACCTTAAATAACAGGGACAAGCAATTCCTTAAAATATGATCCCTAAGGAGAAGGGACACAGCACAGTGGCAAGTCTAGGTGTTGAACAACTTCTTAGAACAGAGCTAAGAAAGAGCCCAGGTTTCTCATGAAAGAGAAAAAGAAGATCTCACACATAATCCTCAACTAGTTTGAATCTTGGACACAAAATCTCTGTTTAGAAGCCAGTGAATTCACATGATAACAGAAACAAGCAGATGAAAATGACACAAGTCCAGATGACCAGGACCTCTAGCATAAAAATTATTCCACCATTCAATCACAATTTCCTACCCTTCAGTCGTGTTGCCAGCTCTAGGAAAGGTATCTTGTATGAAAGTAACAACACATACACATGCACATATACCACACAGACACTCTTCTCCAGCAGGGGGCCTAGGTTCTAGCCCAGCTCTAGGAATCACTATATATTCCTAGGAGAGTTCTGTGCTCTTTGAATCATCTCACTTCAACAAAACAGAGCTAATTCCTTCCTTGGCATTAGCCTCACTGGTCTATTGTGAAGTAAAAGAAACATTAAGATATCTAACAGCAGTCCTGAGAATGCTGTTTCATTCAGTAGAGATGTCCCTCTCTATTCTAGCATTTCAACACATGATGTGGCACTGGTTAGAAAACCAAAGGATTTGGGCCACAGAGCACAAGCTAAACACTGTACATAAACACTGCCCAAAGCCTAAACATTGCTAAACTATGGCGTGTAACTCACCACGCCATATATCCCATTCAATGAAATGTATTTCCCCTTTCTATTAGATGCAAAAGCAAACCCTGAAGGGATGTCTATATTTTTGCCTGATATATCCATGCATCTGTGTGAAGGGGGGTGGGGAAGAATGAAAGTGAATGTGGGGGAGAGGAAGAAAATGTACACCCAGAAGACAAAGCTTGACAAGAAATGTATCTCTGAAGAAAGACCTGAAATGGTCACCCTGAGTTAAGACTTGTGGCCTAATTTGGCCTCTTTTTAATAGTATGTCATGTTTTACAAATCATGGTGAGATTTGATAGGCTAATATTTATCAATTTTAGATGCTGTAGCCTTTAAGACCCTGAGATGTTTTATGTATATTCTGCTCTTTAATCCCCTTAATAGACCCCAATGAGACAGAGTCCCCTCTGTTTTTCTAGATGAAGCTATTTACAAATTCACCTAGAGTATGAGGGGAAGAGTGAAGATTTCAGACCACCCAATTTTAATTTACTTAACACACATAATCACTACCTCACCGCCTCTTTGAACAACTGAAATAGAGAAAAATGCATGCTTACACTCTCTTTGGGAATATGTTCAGATAAAACGAATGTTTCAATGGGAAATAATGTCAGAGCTATTTAGATGTACCCATATTGTAGTTCTTTTAAAACATGAAGAAACAAACTGCAAAAGACTGAAACTCCTCCTCCAGGGCCCTAGGCCTCATGTTCGGTGCACAGATTAATACTATTGGCTGTAAGGTAGTAGTGTAGGTAGGCCGTTCATTTTTCTTAGACAAGATGGCATGCCAACTTTATCAGTATTTTCGCATTGTACTCCCTTCACTTCCTTCAACATCTTTGTTGCCCGAAACAGACGTAGGTAAACCAGAAATGGAAAGCTACAAGAACAATGACAGAAGCAAGTGTTTGTTCTTCACCTGTATCTGGAATGGCCATAAGCCTTGCTAGAAACTATTCCCTACAAATACCTTACCGGGATTGAGGCTCTCTCATTCCCCAGCTACATCCTACACATGGCCAAGCAAAGAGGGCAACTGGAATGTGTGTGCTGCTAGAGAGCTCTATGTAGCAGGGTCTTCCCCAGATGCAAACATCCCATCCTGCAGGGAAGCAACATAAAATAGGAGGCAAACAACCCAAAATAGGTTCAGGAAGTCCCTAAAACTGACCAAATTCACTAGGCCCCTCCCTCCCAACAATAAACAGATTGCTAAGAGTCACTATCAGGCAGACAAGCTATAAAGATGACAGGGAGTAGAGCAGCTGTCTGGAAGAAGCAGAAACCAGCTGAGCTGCCCTGGGAGATGTTTAGATCAGCTAGAGCACTCTCCCACTTGCTGAGCTGACTGTAGGCTAAGCAATGCGCACCAGGTTCCCAGCTTTTGTGAGCTGTTACCCACATCCACGCTGGCGTTCACTTTGGTGATGCAGCTATCTTTGAGTCCTTTGTGTTCCTGGAAGGAATCTTAAGAAAACTCATTGGTTCGCCAAGTAGGTGGACTACTGCTCTGTGGTGAGTAGGCATGTGTGTTGAATCTCCCCAGAAAAAGTCTCATCACACAACAAAGAGCTGTACAGTGTGACTGTAGAATAGGCAGGGGCCAGCCTGCACAGGCCGACAGACTGGTACCATCCAGTCAGAGAGCCTCCAGCACAGCAGATCCTGAGTACTTCCTATGTGAGTGGTCTGAATGGGAATACAGATCACTAAGTGAGCAACACACACAGGGCTGCAGTGTGTGAATTGGGGAGGAAAGAAAGAAGTGATACAGGAAGGGATACAAAACAGCTCAATAGCTATTTATATTGATTGCATTTGAAATTATATTTTAGATGTTGAGTATATAAAACTGTTAGAATTCATAATTGGAGGCAATTGATTGCTTTCTAATTGGAAGGGGTAGAATGAATTATGATTACATATGTGATGCTCATGTTGAGAAGCACTCTTATGGCCACATTTAACATCTTGGAGTTCACTCTATGAACAAAGCATGGAACTGGAAGCTTTTAAATGGAGGCCACACGTCATCTGAATTTGCCTTTGAAGTTATCACTCGCTCCGTACAGAATGGCTGGAAGCAGGCAGTGGTTTTGGGTGAAGAGAAGCAAGGACTCTAGAAGGCTCCACAAGCATCCCAGGGAAAGAAGACAGTGGTTAGAACTTAGTTTTTTCCCCCATTCACAGCAGCAGAGATGGGGAAAGTGGGTAGATACAATACTTAGCAGTGACCTTACACATGGCAATTGGTTGGAAGGGTGTGTATTAGGGCTGTCATCCAGGACCCCACTATGTACAGAGTGGATGGGTCATTCAGCATTAGATTGCTAATATTTATGACTTATCAAGTATCCTGAGGTTGCAGCAGCCAGCATGCATGCTGTCCTCCTTCAAGAGGCATACATCATTGATGTCCTGGGGATGGTAGAATTATAGCACACTGCTCCAAAGTGCTTTCTTTCTGAGGAGCTCAGGACAACTACCTACAGATTTTGCTAAGCCAAGAAATGCTTTGGAATGCTGCCGGAAATGATGATGGTAATTGATGTGAAGTCCAGGAAAGAGGCTGCAAGTGCAGCAAATGGGACCCACTGGGCTGTGAGGGGGCGGGGTCTTTGCTGTTGTTCCCCCTTTCTTAGTTTCCTTCCTAGGAAATTTTAGCAGTGCAGGTGAACAAGCTTCACAATCATACCCAGGCTTCAAGGTCAGCTCAACTCAATGGCCACTTACTAATGCAGACACCTAAGCCCCCAAACTGAAAAAATGCTGCCTTCCCTGTAAGAACGGAGTGAGACAGCACAGGTAAAGAGCAACTGTGCTCCATACTTTGTTCAGAACATTCCAGAAACTCAACGGTTTCTCTCTACTCCAGCCAATATGGAGTCCCCAGAGAGGGCACTGGGTGTAAATGAAACTAGTTCTCAGGTCTCAGGTGAAGAAAGCACAGGAAATCTCACATAGAAAAATGGGACAGACATTTCAGTGTTAACTGTACAGAGAACCGAACATCAGCCTGCGGCTGCCGTGACATCGGAGGCCTGCTCTTTCCAGGGCAAGCATTATCATGAATAATTAACGCCAAGCTCTGCTTATCAAAATAAATGAACAAAGGAGTCTCAGACAGAGCAGTCCCTGCCCCCACCTTTTAAAGGCTGCTTCAGGAGACCATTTTCTAGCTCTGTCTCCTCCTCCCACTCCGAGAATCTTTAGAGCCCTCCTTGTCAATTTGGATAAATTAGCAAGCTTCCCCTCCATATGGAGTTTCAGCAGTAAATCACAAATATGACTGTGTAAAGTTATATAGTACTGGCCCAGTATAATAACAAACACGTTTATATTTTATAACTGCTGTTTGCTACACATCCAGGCTGCCTCATTGCCCGTGCCTCAGTGATTGCCAAGTGCTCCCCATTGGTTCCCATATACAGCAGCCTCTCTTCGTGGACAGTCCCCTACCCCCACTTGTCACAGACAAGCTAGCTGCCAAATGCCAACTAGCTCTTCTTTGTGATGTGGCATCAGGCAGGGAGCTCCACGGGTCCCCAGCCTTCCCTGCAGCAGTACTCACACAAGAATTATCAGGTGACTTTTCAAACCATGTCAATATGGGCCCTTGACCCACGGACCTCAAAATTTTCAGTGGCTCGAGTCTAAATCACATCTGAAAGGACTCGTGTTTGGACAATGCAGTTGTGTATACAAAGATTTAACGCTCAATAGAGCAATAGCTTTTCAGTTAATTCTAAGTATTGCTTTATTCGTCTCACAAGAGATCAAAAGAAAAGTTTAACAGTGAGCCTGCAGTAATTGATCTAATAAGCTTTGTGCCCATGGCCCTTCTAGACTGCACAATGGTACACGCAGGGCTTTCCTGGGTTGAAAAGGATTCTTTCCAGTCCTTGGCTTTGATCATTAAACATTCGGGTTTTGGTAGAAGAAGGGACACTAAGGAAAACCACAGAAAAACCAGTGGCAGCAGGGCTGGGAAAGGAGGACATGCGGGTGGGTTAGAAAGTTCCTCTAAATGCTTAGCAGCAAATGGCAAACGAGCTAAATTCTATTGTTAAATAGAGATGGGGGTAGGGCAAGCCAATTACAATGACTTCTTCCGTTTATTTCCTTGGCAGGTAGGATGAAATGAAAGGAAGAAATAGATTTGGAAACACAATGATACATGAAAATAGAGGACCACACAAAGGGAAATCCAGAGGCAAACAGTCAAACAGTCCTCAGAAGACTGAGCCCTGTGGGGTAACTGTGTGCTGTTCCCTTTGCCTTCTAGGAATATGTCTGCTGGTATTAGTTGTTTTGTTTCCTTCAGAGCTCTAGGAGACAATGTCGGTGCCCATCGTTTCGGGGTCCCTGTACATTCTTTAGACAGGATGGTATAGAACAGCCCATTCTTCACTGGGCTACAAATACAAAGGAGCGATCGCAGCACATGCTAGCCCAAGTTAGTGTTTTTGCTCATTAGTGGATACATAGTTCCTCTATTTTCCCATGGCTTCTTCTGTAATTTAGCTTGTCCACAATGATCCTCAGAAAACTGGGGGTGGGGAGGAACCAAACAAAATTATTCCTAACTTCCTATTTTTCATAGAAGCAAAAATAAAAAAAATGGAAATTCTTTCAAACACAGCTAGTAAGACTCTGAAACAAGTAAAATCAGAATAAAAAATTTACCGGAGATCCATTCATACACAGCATCCTTCAATGTCCCTACAGCATCTTCATTTGACTTCCCAGCCTTATAACCAAAGATGGTGGCTTCTAAGGGGCCAGGGAAATTTTTTTGGTTATACTTCCTGCCACCAGTTCTCTGTTATCAGATACCACTTTAAGAATCCACACCTTACATTTGTTTGCATCTTTCAAACTGGTTTGCAATTGGGAATACCCACCTAAGACTGGGGCTCCCTAATGAAACCCATGGACAGAATGTGTAAGCTATTTTACTTTCTCGGCTGTTCTGAATATGTCATCCCTGTGGACAAGATGTTACTTCCTATGATCACCGGCTTGCGTGTGAGTGAGATGGAACAGAAACTAGTCAGTCATTTATTTTCCCTAACACAACCGAATGCATTCAGACTGTGATGTCAGGGTCCCCCAAAGAAACAACAGGCCTAGAAGGGGAACTAGTGTGACAAGCTCTGTGGCACTCACCAGTGATTATGTGAAGGACATTATAGCTTACATGAGTAATAAAACAATGGAGAAACAGCCAATCCCAGACTTGGCACCAAACTGCCTTCTCACCCTCATAGCTAGCCCAAGTCATGATGTCTCAGTTTCTCCTTTCTTTGCTGCATCTGCTCTACGGAACTGGTTAAATAACCATTGCATCTATAGGTCATCGAGATAAATAGTACTGATTCCCTCCAGGGTCTAAAACGAAGGTCCAATAACAATTGTGATCCAAAACATGACACTTACTATGACCCCACGAGACCAGCACACTAATGGCAATGTTTCCAAGTGGCAATGGATAAGCTAATCTGTGTGAAAGCCACAGATGTCACATACTCAGCCACATCCTCATGTATCAGAGCAATATTGTCAGCAGTATTATGCCCAAGTAGCAAGAACATTGCCACACAATTACAATAGCATACTGTCCATTGTATCTGGGGATAGCATGACTGACAATCTTATTTTCTATGCATGTGAATACAGCTAAGAGGGCCAATGCATAATTCACATCTCCTCACAAAATGCACATATAAAGTACATGTGCATTAGACTGCACCACTTAAGTCTTTATCTGAAATAGCACTGTTCTCTCGACAAATTCCAAATGCTTCTAGTATATTCCTTGAGGTGCTGTTGTAGATCTCCACAGTGAGTGACAGAAAATGTACTGAAGCAGCAAATCAAATACAATGCAACGTTTCCTCAATAAAAGTAACATTCTGGGGCTGGAAATACATCTCTCTTGTTTCTGCACTGTAAGAGTTCATCTTTTTCATAGCAGGGAAATGGGTATCATAAATCCCCATGGGCACGCCATATGAGCAGATAGGTATAGAAAGACAATACCACACAGCAATGCAGAGCCTGGTCAGCTAGGACTGCTTCCAGCAAGCTGGAAGCTCGTGTAATTCAAATCTTTGCCTCAGCAAAATCTCAAACTATTACAGGTCAGGAGCCTTTAGCAAAAACAGTAAGGATGGTGTTCACGAGTGTTAATCTGGAAAGGTAAGCATCTAGCAGGTAGGGTGATTTCCTTCACCTCCTAAGGGGGGAAATGGCATATGTTCTCAGTCTCAACAGAAATAATAGCCTATGTAATGCATCTATTTGGTCCATATTGTCAAAGGCCATTAAGCAGAAGGGAAGGCCTGGATGATGATCTTGAGTGGGTAGGAAATATTTTTCAAGTTGTCTATAGCAACTCAGGGAGCAGATGACGAGGCTGTAACAGGCAACCATCTCTCTACCTCAGCTGTGAGGCTGCTCTGTGCACCATGGGATATTTAGCAGACTCTTAGCCTCCATTCACCAGATGCTAGTATTACCAGTCTCCACCCCCACCAAGATGGGAGATGAAATGCATCCTCAGACTTTGCCAGATGTCCCCCAAGGGCAAACTCTCCCCCACCCTCAGCTGGGAACCACTGTATTTAGCAACTGATGATCTCACATTTGTGGAAAACAGCTAGAATCAGAGGTTTGATTTCACATGCAGTAGTGGGCTGTTCAGCCACAGAGAGGAGGCCTCAGTTTCCCTCAAACTGCTGACTTCCCTGTTCCTTCTAAACGCTCTTTAGCCTCAGCACTTAAGAGTGAGGAAAGGTGTCTGAGTAGGTCACTGCCCTAGAGAGACGGTGGCCATGGAAGACAGGAAACACTTGGTGTCCAGCTGAAAGGCTGAAGGGGAAGAAGAATTCAGCTCTACTCCCAAGCATAGGGCTGCACCTGCCCCATACTGCACCCCCTGATTCAGATCCCCACAAAGGCACACTACAAGCTAGCACAGATCCTTGCTGGGGAAGTAGACAGATTCCTTTGTCCAGATGTCCCAACTGCCTTACCTGCTGTATTGGGCTTTAGCTTTGTGAAGCATGAGAATTAGAAAGCCCGCTTTTAAGACTGAGGAGAACAGAAAAGCTGAAGCAACTATGTGGTATTCCTCCTTTCTCTAAACCCCAAAACATACTTGATTGGATACCTGCATTTTTATAAATAGAAATACCCAAAACAATAAATCTGTTTTTTTCAGAGAGTACACAGGGAACTCAGAAGCGTGCACTGATGTCTACCTGTCACTGGGACTAACCACAATCACCCAAGACTTCAAAGACACCCCCACACCCCCCACCACCACTGCCTTTGAGCTTCCTTGGTCAGAAATACAGTGAGGCCATATTATCATATCCAAGTAATTGTCATCCAAGTAACGGACAAAGACAAATAGAGCCAGGCACAACAAATGCTCAGGACTCCTTGGGACTTTTTAATTCACATACTGCTTAAGTCAACTAGGGACAATCAACACACACTTCAAAAATGTTATTCTGGCAATGTGCTACCAACAATGACTAAACTTTCCAATGAACAGTGTTCTCCCCATGGGAATATCAAATTTGTCAAATGATAAAGGAACATTCTGACTTCTGGTGATGCCACATGAGCAACCTGCTGCATCTTTTCAACGTACAATACTTAGGAGTAATTAAGAATTGGTCCTCTTGAAGGAGGGGGGGGCCTAGTCCCTACTCCAAATGATTTGACAGATTTTGTTGATCCCTCCTGGAAGGCATCACCCTCCCTGTGGAGTGGGGGAGGGGAATGGGATGGAAGGGAGAGAGGAAGAAGGGAGGAAGGGAGGGAGAGGGAACTGGGAGCAATATGTAAAATAAGAAAAAAAAAGAGAAAATTGGTCCTCTTAATGCAGACAGTGGTTATATCATTGTATCTGCTTTGTGGCATCCTCTAAAGGTGAGATTTGACTCTTGCTCTATGAATGCAACTAGTCACCATCTGGTTTGCTACTGACCTATAGGATATGGCATAGTCTCTCCATCCACCTAGCACAAGGTGAGTCCAACCACTGATTTTAAAGCCCCAATGAACAGAAATAATTTCACAAAGCCTGATCTTAGCTTACGGGGTAAGAGTCTGCATATGCAACAGGCTTTTCCTGCTGCACTTTTAGAAGGGCCTGGCGATCTCATTAGGATGGGAAGCCAGCAGCAGCCATTAGTGTCAAGAGTCCCCTTTGCTCACTATTGCTGTGTAGTCACATAACATGTTCCGAGTTTTCTCAATAAAACAGCTCCTTCCCAGGGGAGAGAGCTATCTCTTCCAGGGGCCCCAATTTACACAGACTTTCTCAACCATTTGAAGTGAAATATCCTTGGAGCATGACTTCACATCTGAAGACTCCTCACACTTCCAGTGAGAATTTCAGTAATGATGAAATGGAAACTTCTACGTGAACAGGTGATGACAACTGTAATTATACTTTTCACAAAACAAAACAAAAAACAAAACAAAACAACAAAAAAAACTCTTTTAAGAATCCCAGGACTGGCTTCATTTATTTTGCTTCGTATTTGGTCATTTGCCATAAGTGATCAAGTTGTGCAAAACACACATTATGACTCTCTGCGGCTGCAAAAACATACTTTCCTTAAGCACAGGATATGCACTGTGCACATCAGAGGAACAAAACCCACAATGCCGAGTCAGCGGGGTCCAGAAGCCTTCCTCCACTACGTTGTAGGAGACAAAACCACCGGAGAAATCCTATTGTGTTTTGGTTCACTTTGTTTTGTACTTTGTGCACCGCGTATCAAGAAGGTGGCTTACAAAAGAGTTCTGTCCGTTTAAAAGAGAAAGTGGTACTACCCTGGAGACGCTCAAGCTGCTGCTTTGTTAGTGACAGAAATTTTAATGTTTGTGCAGATTCTGCTAGTGCCTCTATCAGATGCCAGTGTGCAATATTCTGCCAGTTTTTTTTCTTCTTTTTTTCATAAGAAGACCCAATCTATCATTTATGTGATTGGTCTTTAAATGCCTTATTTCTTTTAAACTATACTCATAAGGCATGCAGAGAAAGGAAAGACTTCAAGAGCCTAATGTGTTTTTCAGAGCTAAAGGGTTTAGTGGAGAAAGCAGGACGAGGGGACGCAGGTGCCAGACATTGTGTAGAATTTGCACTTATGCTCCATTAATTGCCAGCATATCTTCCTCTCTCCTTTCCTCCCCTCCCCCATTAAATCCCTCTGGAAAACAGCAGAGCAGCAGGCCCAGACTGGTACCCAGCAGCAACACCAGGAGCAGAAGTAGCCAATTACCCTCCAGAATACAAAGGGGGAGGGGGGAAATGATGCAGTTACCTAGCAACCAGAAGGAGCAGAAACAGCTGTGTAGCAGGCCCAGGCTGGTACCCAGGCAGAATCAGGATAGCCAATTAGCACACTGTATTTAATGCTGATGTGGTTTCCTAGTAACAAGCTGTACAAGTCTGTCTGTAGAATTCTCTCCCCCACCCCACATTTTCCTCAATCATGCACAGTATTACTATTTGCCCTAATTACTGTTTCTCCTCTGCTTCAAGCAACCATTATTTTGTCCCCAGAGAAATTGGAAGAACTCAGAAAAAAATCTTCTGTAATGACAGTATTTAGTTTCAAATTCGGTTTAGCTGTAAGCCTTGAAACACTAAACAACAACAACAAAGAGTGAAGAAGAAGAAAAGCCAGCAATACTCCCTCTGCCTAAACGTCTAAGGAACCCGTGAAACCTTTTCTGCATGCAAGCGTTTGCTTTTGAGTGAAACAAAAGTATTTCTAATACCTCCTATCATTTGCTATGCTCTGCATCTTCGAAGAGGTTGGATCCTCTGTGTACTTGAATTTATTCATATTGATTTTCTGATACTCTCCTGAACACTAGGAACATAAAATGCCTTATTACCTGTATCAGAGAAGGGAGATTTATCTTTTGTTGCTCTTTCTAAAATACCAATACTGGTTTCAACAGGCTCATGAGCAATTGAGAATTCAATATCAGCAATCATTTCCATCCTACAAGTTGAGTGCAAGTGAAGGATGCTGTGTATCCCATTGTAAGGAAGCTTCCATCTCCATGGCATCAGTTCATAACCAAGCAATGAATCCCACTAAGGTGACATCCAACTCCATGATCACACAAAGTGAAGATAGAAAACTTTTAAATATGACTTTCCTACAGTTATTCTAAAATACATTTCCTGCTATAGTTGATGTTGATATCCAGTGGAATATATACCAGGGTGAACCTTTTCCTTGTGGTCTATTCATTAGTAAACATTGGATAGTCCTTCTTTGACAATGGCTTAGGCTTAGATACAAGTCTTTCAGACTCCTTTGGTAGGGAAATGAGGGATCCAGAAAAAGATGTCAGAAAACATAGCACACCTAACTAGGAAAGAGAGTTGGAAGAGAGCATCCACCTTCTTGGGTGTGACAAAAAGACCGACAGCTTTTATTATCTTTACCTCATCTGGTGAAATAGGTGAAACTTTTGTCCCAATACACTTGGGAATTTTTGAAACATGAGTCCCTGAAAACAGCATGCACCATCTTCCTGATTTCCATATATTTAGTGTTCATCACAATGATGAAATGAGGCTATATTCTGAAGGCAAAAACACTAAAAGAAACATGAGTATATGTTATAATACTATAGTGGCTTATAACAGAAAAGGGGTCCAGATTATAAATGCATTTTATTTAAAAAACACAAAAAGAGATCTTACCCAAGTGCAGATATACCGTGGAGGACAAAGAGGAGAAGCTACAAGGGCAAGAGAAAAGAGGGCCTACCAAAGATGCTTGGCTTAGACAGAGCTGGATCTAAGCTTGGGAAGGAACAGGCAATGGTATAGTCCTTGATATTCCTTTTCCTGAAGGCTTATAGGCTCCAATTTGGAGTCAATCCCTAGCCACCTTCCTCCATAAGCCTTAACCGTTCTGGAAGAGGTAAAGCAACAGAAATACAGAACAACTCATGGTAAAGTACACATTCCTAAGTAATTCAGAGGGCTTGAGCCCCCTCTTAAGCCCTGGAGGTCACAGCATTCAGAGCAGTATCTGAGAACAAGAGCCTTTTCAGAACGGGGAATAACTCCCTACAAGCATGTTAGAAAATAGCTACTTTTTGACTACTTTAATTGTCGTGTCTCCACTGCATCTAGTATGATAATTGTCATGTCCATATATTATTTGTACATAAGGCTGGCAAGAAGCTCATCTTAGGAAAAGACAGAGAACCCAGAGAGGATGCAGTGATGGAATCATTTCTAATACTTCCATCATGTCCCCCGGCATACTAAAAGACTCTGAAAATTCTCTAATCTCCCACAATTGAGAATTTTTTTTAATTAAAAGAAGAAATCATTCTGTTACACTTGGCTATGAGTAAGCCACCAATCAACCTTATTCGCTGCTACTGGATCCTAACTTAAGGACGGCTACAGAAACAATGGGAGAGAGGAACAAGCTCTTCATCTCAGGTATTTGGATAGGGAGAAGAGAAAAGGAATTGGCTACTTTAGAGCTCATTTTAGTTCTGGGTGTATGTGAGCCTAAGACTGAAGATTGAGGTTGTATAGCTGTTCCATGATACTGAAAATTTGTGTTGTCTGGGTCCTGGGAATCGAACTTGGGTTGTCAGCCTTGGCCTTCTAGCCATTTTTGCTAACCAGTCCATGCCCTTCCCTGGAATATGCTATATTCTTAGGACAGCATTTTGTTTTTGAGACAATTTCTCTGTGACAGCTCTGTAGACCAGGCTGGCCTAGAATGCAACATAGATATGCCTGCCTCCTTGGTGCTATTGTTTTGTGGGTTTTTTTTTTTTTTTTGTTTATTTTTTGAAGTTGGTACAAAAAGAAAGATTTTTATTAAAAACTTTGGGGGCCAACAAAAAAAAAAAAGAAAAAAGAAAAGAAAGGAAGGAAGGAAGGAAGGAAGAAAGGAAGGAAGGAAGGAAGGAAGGAAGGAAGGAACTGGGCTTTGGGGAAAGCAGATTGCCCAGGGCCCTCAGTATACCCTCATTAGGGTAGGGACAGGAAGGGCAGGACTCTCTCCCTCTGGAGTACAGATTCCCAAGCAAATTCATTACTGTATTACTGTATATGAAAAACTGGTTTCCCAATGATGCATTGTCCAGGTTTCACTTATAACCTCCACTAGAGTCAAATTTAATAAATAGAATGAAACAAATCTGACTCAGATACTCCTAAGGGAACCTAGACATAAGTATAAACATGTATGTGACATGAAAGCAGAGAAGAACAGGAAAAGATCTAACGAAAGAATTGGTGAACAACCTGGGATGATCAGAAGTCTGTCTCTCTGTCTCTGTCTCTCTGTCTCTCTCTCTCTCTCTCTCTCTCTCTCTCTCACACACACACACACACACACACACACACACACACACACACACACACACGCGCGCGCGCAGAAGGGAATGTATGGGTACATATTGGACCAGTGAGGGGATAGGAAGGGAGGAAGGGATGAGGAGAGGAAAGGGCACAACTATTATGAGAATAATATATACATATATTTCCTCCCTCTAAATAAAAACAGTAACTTTAAAAAACCGACAACAGCTGGGCAGCTGGGGGGTACAGCTGAGTCAGTGAAGTGCTTGTTATGCAAACGTATGTCATGAGTTCCATCCTGGCACCCCAGAAAAAGCTGGCTGTGGTGGAGTGCACTGAAACCCTAGCACTGAGAGGAAGAGATAGGAGATGGGACCAGGTGGCTAGCCAGACTGGTCCAATCAGCCTGCCTCAGATCACAGGGAGAGAGCCTGTCTCAAAAACCAAGGTAGACAGACAGCTTCCCGAGGCTGTCCTCTGGTCTCTACACACGTGTGTACAAGCACCTGTGCACACACATTTCCCCAAAGACATGATTTACAAAGATGTTTTTTATCTGTGATCTTTTCACTTTTTAGAAAGGACCTCGTCTGAGTTAAATGTTGCCGTCCGTCCTCTGATTGTAAGGGTTCAACTCTTTGTCCCAATTCAAACATAACTAACTCCATTACAGCTCAACTTCAGGAGACATAAAATTTACTGTCCACTTCCAGCAAGTTCTCCTGAGAGAACCTTATCCTTAAACCTCTACTCCTAACAAAGCTTCACTTCGCTTACCTCAAACAGGCCGATATCTACACAGGAAGACTGTGATCGTTATGGTTATTAATATGCTTCCCATAACAGAAGATGCCTTACCGCCATCCAGGCTGTACTCTCCCATGAGAAGAGGTTCCTAATGGAACACTGTTGTGAAATTCCATTTTAGGCTTTTGCTCCAGAAGAAACATGTCCTCAGACATGGGGCGAGAAAGAGCTTCTAGTAGAGCAATAAAATACTGATTAATTTCATGTTTCTTTCTTCTCAGTTCTTTTATTTTAACATACTTATTTACTGTGTGAACACCAATTACCCATTAAAAGGACATCTGGAATAGACGTCCCACAAAGCCTATATTTATTACTATACTATAATGATAAAATTAATGTGCTTATTGTGTATGTGCTGAGTTTAAACTATTCTACTCAACATGTGTTTAGATAAATTTATCTTCATAAATGTTTAGAGCTTTCACATTACTAGATTATCATGTGGTGAAGTCTGGATTTCTCTGAATCATAAAATTCTCCCCTCAGTCATCTCCTACCACCTCATTTCATGCATCTTCTTTTCAAGCTCCTAAGCAAGCTAAATTCAGACCATTAAACACCCCCCACCTTGTGAACTGAGCAGTTACCCCTTATTCTACTTTCCATCCCATAATCGAGGCCTAATGAGTTTCTGCCTCAACACATGGATAAATGTCATTAGTAGCCATGTGTCTTAGCATCTTAAAGGCCCCTTAATGTCTTTAAATTGTCCCCATTTCAGTTGCTATTGTGTAAATTCAAAGGAGTCCAATCCAAGGCACTGAGGAAGTTGTAAGTGGGCCAATAGGCCCCCTGCAATTTGATGCTGAGGTATTTAATTTTATCCTGCTGATACGCCTGACCTTGAATTAGGTTTCCTATTTATATAAATTAGTGTATTATCACATTCCTGTCATTGAAAAACATGAACGGTATCACTAAACACCCATCCAGAAAGGGAAAAGTGACTTCTTAGGCGGGAAATCTTCCATATTGCCCCCTCCTGTAGTTACAGACTCTTGTCATTCAATGTCCATCTTCCCTTAAGATTCTTCAGAATGGCCTTCCTTCCCCTCTGATAATCATTCAGTGGCACAATGTCTGTCACCTGGGTTAATCTCGACTGTCAATTTCACAGGATTTAGAGCTGTCTTAGGGTAAAACCCCCCTAGTGTGTCTGTGAGGGCTTTTCCTAGATGTTAAACAGGTGGGAAGACCCACCCGAAATGTGGGCAGCACCACTCCATGACCTGGAGTGCCAGAGGGGAAGGAGATAGTATGAGACCCCAAATTTATTTCTCTCTACTTCTTAACTGCAGACACAATCGGATCAGCCATCTTACCTGCCTGCTGCCACCTTCCAGCCATGGTGGACTGCACCCTGAAACTATAAGCTGAAATATACTCTCCCCTCCTTACATTGCCAGGTGTGCTATCACAGCATCAAAGACACCAAGTAATGTCAGCAATTAATGCTCATTTGAGGGGCACATAAAGGAAGCAAGACAACCTATTTCAAAGAATGAAAACCCACTAGAAGGAGATCTAGGTCAAATTGTAGTTCTGCCAGTAGGAGGATTACACAGCCTAGGCTGTCATTTTTCCCTCTTTGAATCTCAGTTTCCCTCTTCTTGCCCTTCTTATTCCACCAGGTTGTTTGCCATTTTAACACAAACTGGAATGTCTGCAAGCAAATCTCTCCTCAATCCTAGGGCTGAAGACGATAATGATCATAATAATAGTAGCCAACTTTGCTGTCTGCTTGTTCTGAGTCCCAGGTGACTAAGGAGAAGTATATTTAAGGTGCTTCTAACTTGTAACTACTTATTTAAAGAAGTTTTTAATTGTCTATCTACATTTAAATTGTGTTTTCCATTTCCTCTTAAGAACAGATTATAAACCAGGCAGTGGTGGCACGTGCCTTTTCATCCTGGTACTTGAAGGGAAAGGCAAGCAGTTATCTGTGAGGTCAAGGCCAACCTGGTCTACAAAGAGAGTTCCAGGACAGCCAGAATATTATACAGAGAAACACTGTCTTGAAAAACAACAACAATAACATCAACAAAAATAGATTATCAAAAAACAAAACAAACAAACAAAAAGCCCTACTGCCCTCTGTCATTAGTATGACATGGAGATGAAAACCTCAGACCTGAGCACTGCTCCTTGATTCTAATCTGGGAATTGTGTGATGGTGAGAGTCATTTCATTTCCTCATATGTAACAGAAGACAGAGGTCCCATGAATTTAACATGAGAACTGAAGGGATAGCATTTGTAAAGGATGTAAACAATGCCTGTCATACAGCAGAACTTTTAAAGTGGCTGTTGAACAAGTTAAATAAACAAATTACATTCAATTTTTAAAGAACTTGCACTATGTATATGTTTTATAGTCACTTCTTTTTACCTCCAGAACACCCACACTTGTCCCTTTGTTTGAAATATTTTAATTCATCTTTTCATTTGAAAATAAACTATACCTCCTCTCTATTTCAACTAAAACTGCCCCAAAGCAGACTAAAATGCCAAAGCAAACTTCACACTAGTGTTCCATGAGATGGAAAGTGTCTTGTTACACTCTCCAACGTAAAACCTATGCTCTCCTTCACGCGTTACCTTCCACCCCACAGAAAGAATTCTCCCAGCAGCACCCAAGAGAGCAGGATCCTGCCTATCTCCCTCTGGGGTGACCCAGAACCGAAGATCTAATTGCCGACCCATGTCCTGACTTTGTCTGCTAATATGACTATGGACACGCTTTTCTATGAACTGGTAAATGAGAAAGGCCTTCTGGTGTACACAGCACCATTTCCGCCTCGGCCATCTTTCTTCTGAGAAGACATCAAGAAGAAATGGGGAAAGCAGCGTTGTCTCTGTGCAGAAGGCTGTGGACATCTTAGGAAAGTGTGTGCTGCTGAAAGTGAGCCTGACAGAGATTTTCTTAAACTCTGGAAGGGAAGAGTCTCCTGGTATCAAAATGGAAGGGTAATTGGACAAATTGTAGGCAGATGGATGATCATAGCAAATCAATGACTGAGAAAGACTACTGCACAGACTGGGGGGGTGCAAATGTGTGCAATGGCACGACTGCCGAAAACATGAATAAAGTACACACACCTCCCTTCACTGGCCCCTGTTCTCAATGTTCCCATCATCCAGCTCCTGCCTCACCTTCTTGCCTCTGCACCCTGGACCCACCAACCCACCATCCCTAATTTAACCTTTAAAGCACAGTATTTGTACTCAAGTTACCAACTTGAACATCTGTTACCAAAAAAAAAACCAAAAACACAAAACCAAAAAAAAACCCCAAAAAAACAACAAAAACAAAAACAAACAAACAAACAAAAAAACACCCATTGCTTGATATCCTATGGCCAAAAAGTTTACAGGATTTAGCATCTTCAAAAACAGCCACAGAAGAAAAAAAAAACAAAACTTATATTTTCCAGCCTAGTAAATCCTATCTATATAAAGACTAAATGAATAGCATTTTAAAAATCCCTCAATGAGAGCAAATCCACGTCACCAGCAATGTATTGTCTTTATGTGGAGGAGACAGAGGCTCACACATTTTATTTTATTTCATCTCATTTTGCATCCGTGTCTCCTTTGCAACATATTACCATATAAAAGAGATATGGAAATATATATAAGTCTAGAGAACAAAATGCCAGTCTCTCTCCTTTCTCCGGAATTCTCTTTCCTTATGGCCTTTCTTTTCCTATCCCCAAACGCCAGAAAAGTCAGAAGTATTTCCACTGACTGGAGTGGATGGCTGGCCCAGATCCATCCGTAGTCCACTTTTAAAACTTCACCTCCTCATTTGGTCAGCGCTCTGCCCACTGCGCTCCTTTCCTCAGCAAGCAGACCCTCTCTCACCCCAGTTTCCACGGCCGTATACCTTTGCCCTTCAGCTTTCAACAGCCCATTCCCTTTCTATGGAGGCACTTAGTCTCATTTTACCCATCATGCTTTTTTCATTATTCTTAGTTCATCCACGCCACATAAATTATCGCCTTCATTTTCAGTTCCCCATGTGCCCCATTCACACCAATTCCAAATAAATACTTCTGATTCCCATCCATTTAATCCAAATTAATTCATATTCCCCGTCCCACCTCCCATCCCTCTCCTCACTGCCCTTCCCTCACATCTATTTCTCTTTCTAACAGCACCAACTCCTCTTCTTCCAGCCATGCTCATCCTCTAGACAGTTTGGATGCAGCACCCTTCTGAGGATGGATGGTGACGGCTTCTTTTGCTATCTGAGGAATGCCATACTCTACATCCTGCCAATTTTCCTAGGCCAGAGCTTGCAGGGCCAGTTTTACCCTGCACCCTGGTGTCCAATAGAATAATCCCTCCCCACCCACAAATCAGCATTGGGGTCATTTGACTGCATGCTGAATATTCTTCCAAAATGTCTGGGTGCAGAAGTGTTCCAGACTTGTACTTTCTTATCTTGGAATACACACACACACACACACACACACACACACACACACACACAATGAGAAATCTCAGGTATAAGGTTTAAGTTCAAAAACAAATTACTGATATCTCTTAGACACCTTATACACATAGCCGGAAGGTAATACTTTACATCGTTGTTAGTTTATCTACATTTTGACCATGGTTTGTGTAAAAAGCGAGGCGTGGAACTGTCTACTTGTGGTGTCAAATAGGTATCTTACATTGCAGAAGATCTGCACCCATGACTCAAGTTGGTCAAACACTTTCCACATAACCATGAGGATCTGGATTCAGATCTTCAGCACCCACCTTAACAACAACAACAACAAAATCAATGACTGATTCTTAATGATGTTGTGCTATACTCATACACTGGTGCCTTGTCCAGTAGTAATCAGAGAATTTCCTCTAGCAACATAGGAGAGGATGCAGAGACCCATAGCCAGACAGTATATAGAGAGAGTCTGAATAAGAGGTCTCCATGGTGTCCCTCCCCTCAAAGCTCAGGAGACCCTGGGATAGAGGACACCATGAGAACATAGCCTGCATAATCAACTAAGCAGGGCTCGTAGGGACTCACAGAGACTGAAGCAGCAAACAGTGTTTGCATGGGTCTGTACCAGGTCCCCTGCATACATGTTATGACTGTTAGCTTGGTGTTTTTGTAGCACTCTTAACAGTGGGAGCCTGTATGTCTCTGACTCTTTTGCCAACTCTTGGGACTCTTTTCCTCCTATTGTGTTGCCTTGAGTGTTTTTGCCTTGTCTTATTGTATTTTGTTTTATTGTGTTTGGTTGTTGTCTCCCAGGGGCCTGCTCCTTTCTGAAGGGAAACAAAGGGGGAATGGATGGATCTGAGGGAGAGGGGAGGTAGCAGCAAGACAGAAAGAGTGGTGGTGGGATAGGAAACTTTGACCAGGATATATTATATGAGAAAAGAACCTATTTTCAATAAATAAATAGACAGAAGAGATAATTGATTGATTGATAGATAGATAGATAGATAGATAGATAGATAGATAGATAGATAAAGATAGATAGATATTGTGGTCTATAATCTCAGAGCTAGAGAAGTGGAGATAGAAGGATCTTGAGTGTTCATCGACTGGCCAGTCTAGCCAATCAGTGAGCTCCATGTTCAGTAAGAGACCCTTTCTCAAACACTAAGAGAGTGACGAGATTGGGGGAGGCACTGAATGCTGACTTCCTCCCTCCATAGGCATGTGTGTGCTCACACCCACAACCCCCATAAACACATATACATACACACTAAAATAAGTGTTCTGGAGTTTGAAACATTTGGGATTCGTGGTTAAGGACACTTAACCTTTCTTTAGCTCTAGCTAACCAACTATTTTCTAGCTTACATAGAGCTGTTTTCACTCATTTATCATTAACCAATGTCAAGACCAAGAGTCATAATCCAAATCACCACAACAGTGACAATAACAAAACAGCGCCACTACTATTGTTAATGAGCTGTGATTGTCTCATTTTTGGAAGCTAACTGTGATGTGGATATACTTATCCTTCTTTATAGATGAGGAGATGGAGATCAGGGAAGACAATGTACATCGGTCATAAGGCTAGGAAGTAGTAGAGGCAGGACTCAGACCCAAGGGGATTGACTACACTGCCATGCTCAACTGCTAGTCAATACTGCCTTTCTCATGCTTCACCCTGCCTGCTTCAGTAAACTTCCTGTGGTGAGGAATCGTGGTGCTTAAGTCCACCACGAAGCCAGTGCAATGCATAAGAAGTTCCACCTTGGTACTCATTCTGAGTAACCATTTTCAAAGAACAAGTCCCACCGAGGCTCAAACCGGTGGCTTCTCCTCACACAGTACCCACAGGAAAACTGTTGATGGTCACACAAAGACACCACATGGACTACCTGACCATCGGAGCTAAGAGAGACCTTGGCCGGAGCATTATTGTTGTTGGGTAGCTTGGTTGTGTTGTCAGACAGGGTCTTACTATATAGCCCTGACTAGGCTGATACTCACTTATCTAGACCGGACTAGCCTAGAACTCACAGAGTTCCACTTGCCTCTGCCTCCGGAGTGCTGGGACTGAAAGGCCTGCATCACCGTATCTGGCCCCAGGCACCTCTCTTACCTCACAGGCCACCACCTACTTTACCCTGAGAACACTTTTACTCTTCCTTTTACCTTTGGGGACTCTCCCTAAGCAGTACTGAAGAACCATACCAGTGACGCACTGTCGCTGTTAGCCACCACTTACAAACCACCAGTCCCAGTAATCATTCCTCATGGCACTTTAGGCGTCCAAGAAGAGACATCACCTCAAGGTCCAACCCCAAAACTTAAAAAAGACAGTCTTAAGGAAAATGGCAATTGCCCTCTTTTCTGTGTGAACCCCTCACTTCAAAATGACCCCACAGCCCCAAAGACCAATAGGATTTCTGGGGATCAGCACAGAAACCCGGGAGTGAAATAAAAAGTCCCCTCCCCCACCCACCACCCTCCCCCCCCCACACCCTTCCCCCCCCCCCACACACACAGCCATGTAATCACTTTAGCAACTTCTCGGTAACAAGCTCATTAAAAAGCAATTCTGCCATCTCTCCATAAAGCACGCGCCAGAGAACAATGCAAAAGAGGAGATGCCAATTAATTATAGGATGATCACATCTAATGAACTCTGAAACCCTCCTGCTGTTGGTGACTTTGATAAAAAATCAGGGATGCCGGGAAAAGAGGGACTAGGACACCCTGGCTACCTTGTGGATGCTTTGAACTGTACCTCTTCAACTTCTACTGTGGATGAGCTCTGTGGAGCCACACTCACAAAACAATGGCAAACGCCAGCGTGGAGGGACTGGGAATGTCACATGTGTCTGTGCATCGCACCACCAGAGTCCCCTTCCTTCGGCCTCAGAACTGCCTGGTTCTCTGCTGGGGTTGGCCTTGCCTCTGAAACCAGCTCCCCTCAGGCAGGCAGTGTCCTGTTCTGGGGGAAACTAAGACCCTAGTGTCAGAAGTGAGTCCTTCACTTCCCTTGCCCCTGCTCCACTGTGCCCTCCCAGCGAGCATGAAGGCATCCCACCACAAAGGGAACGCGCACAGAGGAAGAAATGACCTGCGGCCAACTTGTACCACTACCTGTGTGAGTCCTCTGGTGAGCCTTTAAGTGGGAGCTTTTTGTATAAACTTTCCGACACCCGTTAAACTGGCAACGGTGGACCCTCTTCTTGTTTTCAGGGCACGTGTCAGCCCCTACCCCTCCTTGCTCACTGTCGCTCTGTCCACTCTTAACTGCTCCAGCTGGTGTCACGGCTGCTGCGGCCGCCACCCCTCCCACCTTCACCGAGCTGAGGGAAGCCTTCTTGGCCACCAGTTTCAACGTCACTGTGCCATCCACGGCCGAGAGAGTCTGTGAGGTTTTGACCAGATGGCGGCTGAGCTCAGGGGATGAGGGGGGCGTTAATGAGGTCACTGCGTTGAGCTGGGCCTGGTTGACGGCTGTGTAGCTGTCTAGAGAAGAGCTGGTTGGCTGGAGGCTGAGGCAGGTCTCAGATAGCAACTTGTCCCGAGAGAGCAAAATGTCCACTGCAGAGCTCTTCTCACAGATGGTGGCTTCCACTGGGAGCAGCAGGGGGTCTAAGCGCCGGAAGCTTTCCTCAATGCACGGGGGAGGAGAGGCGTGGAGGAAGCAGTCCAAGTCCTCTCCAAAGGTCTCGGAGATCCGTCGGGGTTCTGTCTGGAGGTAGCGTTCCAACTCAAGGCATGTCTGTGGGGGAAGGAAGAAGAGAAGTAACCACCAGAGGCAAAGGACACCCAGAGGCAAACGGGAATAGATAAAGGCTTTCCTGGCCAATGTATGCAAATATTCTTGCCTATCAGTCTGATGCCTAGGTATTTACTCTCGAGTATTTCTGAAGAGTTCAGTAGGGCCACATGAATGACTTCAGCTACCCTAGTAGACAGAAAACTGCAGCCTCAGAGGAATATCTCACACCTGCAAAATCCCTCAACATCC
Source organism: Cricetiscus sungorus (assembly GCA_030556225.1). Taxonomy (NCBI): domain Eukaryota; kingdom Metazoa; phylum Chordata; class Mammalia; order Rodentia; family Cricetidae; genus Cricetiscus; species Cricetiscus sungorus. The sequence goes on along the minus strand of JANBXA010000328.1, from coordinate 40,857,055 downwards.
AATCACAGTCTTTCATTTCCATCAATTCAGTAGCTAAGATGCTCCAAGCACCCCTAGGGTTTGCCATGGAAGCAAGATGGAAATAGAACAAAGATTGCTCATGGTACCATTTCAGTGTTCAGGACAGACCCGAACAAGTTACAAAGCTAAGTCAACTTTCCAAATTGATTTGCACAGAAAACCATGTTTAATCAGAGGCAACTTCTGGAGACATCAGCCAGAGCCAGCCCTGACTTGGGCCCGGATTCTATGACCACAAGGAATGGATATCATTCTACAGAACGCCTATTAACGTCTATTATAAAATCTTGGAGACATAAAACAAAACCTCTACTGTCCATAGTACATTATAACAAATCTCCCCACTGTGTGGCAAGAGGCATGGATCTCATTACCACTGCATGTCACCTCTGACTATCCAGTAAAAATAAATTCCAAGACAGCAATTAAGGTACTACTAGGTGTGGTGATGCTTACTTTTAATCCCAGCACTCAGGAATCAGAGGCAGGCAAACCTCTGAATCCCTGGCCAGCCTGGCCTTAGAAAGACCTATGAAATATAGAAGATTATAAATCATAGTATAAAACTTTCATGTGGTAAGTAGTTGATAAAAAAAGTTTAGCAAATCTTAAACCAAGGTGCTCCTAAATCCTTGCAAGATGGTATGAGCGCTTTTATGGCAAAAATAAGTTTGTATTCCAAAGTTCTCCTCAATTTTATTCTTCCAAACTCTTCCATAAAATGATGCTGCTGACTTGTATACTCACCTCACTTCTACTGTGTCTTCTAATGGCTTCAAAAGAGAAATGCTAATGGCAATTCAAAATGTGACTCGTTCCAGACTTACTGCCTCCCAGTGGTTCTATCCAACCAGTGTTCTGGCTGTAGGAATTCACTCTGTTCAGAATATATTCTGATGACCATACCTAGTTATGTTGTGTCTGTCAAGGATTTTATTTTGGTAACATTTAAAGCAAGTGGCGTTTAGTCAGACCAGGTAAATCTTTGAATTTCTGAATAAGAAACAGATTCATAAGTAAATATCAGCTCTGGGCTTCACAGCTGGTGTTCAATTCAAGGAACTAATAATAAATGGTTGCCACCGTCATTTGACATTCCCATTACAAGCATGCTTGTAGCAAGGCTCACGGATTTATATGATACAGGATATGGTCGTAAGATCCATGTAATGTAGTTGCAGAATAAACAGTCATGAGCTAAAAGTGGCATGAATTCACAAAGCAAGGTGACAGCAAGTGGCAAGTGTGTTTGTAAGTGGTAGAGGGGGTCGGTGAGGAAGGAACACTCCGCTGTCTGAGATGGGGTGCTTATCAAGAAAGGCTTACTTGAAAACTAAGATCTGATGCTTTACTTGCCAACCAGATAAGTATATGGCTCAGTTCTTTTGTGTTGTTGTTTTGGTTTGGTTTGGTTTTCTCTGTGGCTTTGGAGGCTGTCCAAGAACTAGCTCTTGTAGACTAGGTTGGCCTCGAACTCACCACCTGCCTCTGCCTCCCGAGTGTTGGGATTAAAGGTGTGTGCCACCACCGCCCCGCCTGGCTCAGTTCTTGTGGGTACTTTATATTAGAAACAAGTAACCCAATGTTGCCATCTTCTTGGGTCTAGAATTTGCATTACCCCATTGGACCCTTTTGTGAATTCTATGTCTGAACATTTTTTCCTCCCTTTCTTTCTCCACCTAATTGCTATGGATTCTTACTTCCTTTCCACTGTTGAAGCCCTCGGTCATCACTCTAGGGGACTCACTTCTGTGTTAGAAAATCCTAATCCTGAAACTGTTAGGCTCTTCCTTCCTCCTTTTGTTAAGCTCCTCCTTCCTCCTCTTCACCATTTCCCATCACGAAGAGTACTGAGCACCCATCAGTACACAGGTCATTCTATCTCTTCTACCTTTCAATAGTCAGCCACCCCAGTAACACCTAGTAAAGATTAAAAACCAAAAAACAAAAAACCTGGAGCATAACTACTGTACAGTTCCCCTACTCTCATGGATTTGTCACCAAAACCCATTTACTTCTTACCTCTCCAGCACCCGTATGCAGTTGTTTTCTATTAGGGTCATTATTTTATAGTTGTTTCAGAACAGGAACCCAGCATTACCGGGAGCAAGTAAAAGGAATGTTAATGTCCACATATTTGGAGATATTTCTACATATCTATTACTGTTTCCTGGTTTTATTACTTTGTGATCAAATCACAGACTACAGATATCAAGCCTTTTATATTTACTGAGGTTTACATTACGGCCCTGAGTATGGCTCATCTTGCTGAGGCAGGCAGTTTTAGAAATGACCACTAAAACATGGCTTTGAGTACACAATCACAATGCTTCTTGCCCTTTTGCCCAAAGAGGAGAACTAGAGTTGTGTGAGGAGGCAAAAATCAGCTGAGTCATGGGTTACTGAATGTCCTGGGGGTAGTTCTCTGTCTCCTGTGAAAGGATTAACATCACACACCTAGTTGCCGTGTCTGTGGATGGTATAGATGAAGCTTTACATTACCCTGTCTATTTATTCAGTTTGCAATTCAAAGACGAGAAATGAATGGGTTGCTACGAGGCTCAGATCCCTTCATACTGTAAGTTCTGAGAAGCTGGAATAGTGTAAACACATTTAGATAGTATTGTAAAAGGCTTTTAAAAAATAGTGCTCCCAGTATGCCAGGCTTTGCTTCCCAGGAATCTTTACACTAGAAACATGGAAATATCAACATCTCTAAATTCTGCACTACTTCAGAAAGGCTATAATTTGAAGGATATCTTCCATGAGTGTCAACCGGATGCAGAAAACCCCATGAAGTCACTATGGAGGGATTTCTATCTTGAGAAATCCACTCTCTGTAATTTCTGTTAAAAATAACGCTGAGATAAAAGACATGTTTTCAGCTGGAACCTAGGATGAGTTTAAAGAATTTATTGCCAAGAGTATAGAAACTAAAATGCTATGAGTAAACGAAACATTATGGCAAGATTACATCCAAGACAAAGAGTTCAGTTGCAATGTCATTTGTAAATATCTGTAGGGCTGCCTTAAGCAATGCCTTCCATGTTTAATCAGAAATTAAGCACTACTATGTGTTCATGGATTTTAATATATATTAATTCTATGTTTCCATACAGGTCTACAAAGAAATAAATGTATAAAAGAAGTACAAGTATACACACTGGCACAGGGGCTTTTGTTCCTAAATAAGATTATCCAGAAAAAAAGAGGCAGGGCTCACCAGAAAAAACACTTGTTTTGTGGACTGGGATAAATCTGCATGCTAAGCCCAGAAGATCCTGTGATTCCAGAAGACAAGGAAACATAAAGAACTAGTCAAAAGGGAAGCTGCGTGCAGTAAAGACATCATACTTCTAATTTACAAAAGTCTTCAGCAGCCAGATTTGGACAAAAGGGGAAAATCTGATTATGTAATAGATCATAACCCAAATAAATTAAAACCCCACACTCCTATAAAGGGATGATTAAATAAATAACTGGAGGGAAAAGTTCAGTTTTCCCATATATAAAATTACGACTTATATGGAGAAATTTTGGCATTAATAAAAAACCACCTTGAAGCAAACAACAAAGCAGTAAGGATACCAAGTAAGACTAATCAATGAAGGCTCAAGTGAAGAGATGAAAACATAAGAAACAAGGTATTTGTCCTCTCAAATCTCCCAACCAGGTGTTAAATCCAAAGACAAAAATGATAATTTCCCAGTGGGAAAAGCTGGCAGATACCACCTGAACCATTGTTCATAGTTAACATACTAATGACATGTCATATTGATAACATGCACCCCTGTATGATATGCTCAATGGGGCACTACAATACTCTGTGTTATCCCTACCAAAGGCACATGACTCAATCTGATTATGAGAAAGTATCAGACAAACCCAACTAGAATCCATTGCACAAAATAACTGGGCACTTATAAATGCCATGGCCATAAACTATAAAGCAAGGTTGGAAATCTGTCACAGACTAGAAGAGAGAATATGATATGACATTTAAATATAATGGATCTTAGACCAACACAATATTAGGAAAATAATGCAATTCAAATAAAGTATGTAAATTAGCTAATGGTATTTTCCCCAATGATAATTTCCTGGCAATGATAATTGTACTATGGTTAGATATATTAGAGAAATGGTGGGGGGGCATGAAAAAGAGTAAACATCAGCAAGCTAGTAATACCTCTAGGCTATACAGTTGAATAGAGTTCATATGTCTCTCTCTATCCTGATGACAATTCAGCCACCAAACTCCGAAGTCTGGGTCAGCAAATGTCACTTTAATGACACAAATTATGCCTGTCTGCGACCTCACCTTGGTAACAGAGGCTTCTTGCAGCCTGACCTAACAACACAACTTAAGGCTTGATCCCTTGCATCAGCCTGAATCCCGAACAAGCCATTAATTTTGGCAAAGAAGAAGAATGTTGCCAAGTGCTAAGTGATTTTCTTATGCATTTAGGAGTCACAGATGAGCTCCATGAAGACTGTGATATCCCAATTTGGAGATGCACAGCTTCTTTGCCCAGTCTCCTACTAAATACCACCTGAAACTGCTTCTGAAAGCTCCTTCATAACTCACTTTATGCTTTCATAGCCTTTTGCTTATTTAAACAAGCTTGTTAAAGGTAATAGTCCAAGACCTGACTTTAGAGAGAGAGAAAGAAACAAAGAAACGAAGAAAGAAAGAAAACGGGCTGGAGAAATGGCACCATTCCTGATAGTCTGATTTCTGAGTTTGATTCCTAGAACCCACATGTGGAAGGAGTGAACTAATCGCCACATGGGTACCTTGACACGAACCCCCTTCTCTGTCTCTCTTTCACAGAGAGAAATTGGTAAACAAAAATTATTTTAAACAGATCTCAAACCTACTACTGCCATACCCTCTACTTCTGTGATAAGTTCCAGAAACCAAAGTTAAAGGAGAACAAGAAAATTCCAGTCTTCCAGCACACAAGTCTGTCAACCCCCCTCCCCCATACACACACTGGCAGTAAACAGTTGCTGTCACGGGTTCAAGAGAAATGTGAAACACTCAGTTATATAATGCCAGAGTCACCAAATGGCTTTTGTTCCACTCATGTCTACTGTTTCACAAATTACACAAAACTTACCATTCCAGAGGGTAAACCATTACCATCTCCCAAGGCACCTCCCTGAAGGGTTTTCCTCACTCATTTTTCCTCTTCCCTTTCCCTCAAGTCCACTTCCTCGATGCAATCTTTCACCTTCCTTCCCACTAATGGTTCTTCACTCTAATCTCAGCATGGAGTCTATCTCCCACAGGAAGCCTGGTCTACAAAACCTGGTGCTGAGAAAATGTGCTGATTGCCAAATGTTGAAAGACACTCCTTCCCAAGCCAGGGCAATGAAACATATCTGCAAAATGAATCAAAGTGTGGACAGATTGGTGGGATGTCTGGGTGCTTAAGATTATGATCTTAAAAGCAAGAAGTACAGGCTCTAGCCTAGGCTCCCTGGGTCCACCCCCTTTCAAATCTTTTGGGGCATAAAATGTTTTCAGTTTTATTCTCTATCTCAATTTGAATACAAGACACAGCTATAGGTAAAATATTTTTGATACTATTTCATAACTATAGCATAACAAGTAATTTGGAGTCTTTGGATCTAAGTGCATTCAAGTTATCAAGTTAAATTTAAAAAAACAGAGGAAAAGAAATTGCATTTGGCTAATGATTTTTTTTCTGGAATAATGCAAAGTCAAAGGAATAAAAGGTCAGTAATCAATACCTAATTTGCTAATCAATCAATGGTCACTTGTGGTCCTTTTGGCAGCTGTTCTTTATCACAATCATCCCATTTGTCCTATCTAAAAAGGTCAAGAGTTAAGCCTACACAGAGATAAGACAATTTTAGGAAAATCATATAGGTGCAAAAATGAGAAATGCAGCCTTCCAGTTTTTGAAACCTGCAAAGCTGTGCTTCCTCTCAGATCCAACTTTGACCTGATGTTCCTGTTGATGATGCTAATGAGTGGTGATGATGACGCTCCTGGCAAGGAAGGGGTGAACTTTTGTTCCAAGTAAGAATGTTCATCCAGGTAATTACACACAGGTGAACTGCGCTTGGCTGCCCATGGGAACCTCTTTCTGCCAATTATTATATGTGGCTTTGCCACGTGCTATTAACCATGGTGCCACAGTCCCTAAAGAACCTCACAGAGAGAAAGGGGAGAACCAACCTCTTGCTTTCTCCAGGGAGGGCCCAAAGCTCACTTTGTGTGTGTGTGTGTGCTTTGAAATCTTCAGACACATCCCAGAAAGGACTCATCCAGCTCTTATAATCATCAAAACTATTTATAAAGACCAGATCAAAGATGCTGACATATTTCTACTCTTTTAAAATTAGGTCAGTATTGGAAAATAGAAAAGGAACCAGAGAGATTTGATACCATTTTTTCTCGGGGACTAGATGAGAAGAGCCACCATAGACAAACCTAGTCAGCCTGTGGGAGAACTTCAGCTTCCAAGTATTTTAATTCCACTGCCTGGACATTTGAAAGTCAGTTGAGAAAGAACATAGCCACACTGAGCATACTTCAGGACAGAATATGCATATGAAGGAGTGTCACTAATCCAACACCTACAGCTTAGAAAGTCAGTTCCAAGACAATTTTCACCTTTTCTTGATTTTTTTGTTAGCAGCACCTTAAGGTAGAAAGTTGGAAAAGAAAGAATTCAGCTAAAAATTAGAGTAAGCAAGAATGCAATATAGGGAAAAATCCCTTACTGCATGTTTTAGCTATTAGGTTAAAAAAAAAACCCAACAACACCACATCAACAGCACACTACATAGGTACAATAGCATTACACACTGCTGTCAGAACTGCTGAACTCCACAAAACAACCAGAGTACTACAAGCAATGCAAGATCACACTCTTCCTGACTCTTTCTCACATCAACTGGTTGCTAGAGCTGAAACCAAATTAAAACATCTCCCTCTAGTAATTTGTAAATTCTGAGAGGCAATGCTGTGAACATTAATTTAATTCTAAACAAACATGAAAGTTAGGAAATTTGTAACAAAACCTCTTCAAGGGCTTCTCCTCCTCAAATGGTTTCCAACATACAAAGAAAATATTTGTTTGTGTATTTTTCCTTGGGGAAGCCAGGAAGGAAGGAAGGAGATGTGATTAAAAGCTTGGGAAAAGGATGGTGTCTTTGAAACTACTTTCCCTGGGTACACGATGTGCAACATCCTCAAATATCCCTTTCATCTTCCAAGGGATCTTTAGTTGCGATGCACAAAGCAAATCGTCCAAACACCTCACAACCAAATTAAACACTAAAGTCACACAACTCATGCAAAGCTGAGATTGGGGTTCTAGGAGGAAGACTAGGTTTTTCCTCCTTCCTCAACCTGGAATGCCTTTCTCCTGTTCATAATATCAGTTCTTAAATTAATAGCACAAACTAGGAACAAGTTGTATCAAGCACAAACAGAACTCTAAACTAGGCTCTTCATTGTTTTTCCAGGTCTTACTTCTCAGAACCTGGAAACGTATCTGAAGACAATTTGAGGTCAAATGCATTGGAAGACATATTGAAACCCAGAGGTCTACAGTTAGTGCTCAGGAAGGTTTTCCTTAACAGTGGAACAGAACTGAATTCCAGCTTTGGGATTTCGATACCATTGCTCTCCAATGGCTAGCTTTGTTTCCTCTGCCCATCTCTTCCAACCAAGCCACCATTCAGGGTCAACCAGGTGGAAGTACCATTTGCTACTTAGTAGCCCCAAACGAAGTCTCAGTAGATATTTTTATAAAATATAAATACAAAAGTAATGACTTTTAGTCATTACTACACAGAAGAATCAAAGAAAATGACCCCATATACTGCTGTCAAGAGCAATGGACTAGATCTGAAAACTAAACAAGGCGACTCCCTATGGGATAGCCCAAAAGGAAAAGTCTATTATAGCTGGTGACAATGCTAAGCAGTTGCTGTTCGGGAAGGAGGGCTGCTCAGCGCCCACAGGCCTAGTAGAAGACCTCTTTCCCTTCTGTCGGTGTCCCAAGGACAACGATGGGCTTGACGGGTGTTCAGCTTCACCGTTAATTTTCCATAAAGAGCAGTTTTCTTGACGAGCGCTTGTGTCAGGCAAGGCCTGATGCTTCAGAAACCTGTAATTATTCTTGGCTCCCCACCCCCCACAGCCTCTGCACCTGTGTCAGTTCAAGGCACCAGCTGGCCACGTCTTGCCTCCTGCCTCTTAAGAGAGGGGAAGGGGGGGGGCGCATCATTGAAAATCCAAACTCATGCTACTCACTTCCTCCAAAATGCAAAAACAAAACAAAAAATTTAAACTCACCAATCTGAATCCCTTCCCCCAACGTGCCTTGCCAAAAGAAACAAATAAACATTAATTGGCTAGAGAGCTCTCATTCAAACTAAAATTACTGAAAAACACAGTCACAGAGAAAGGTCTGACAAGGGGTTATTAATCCTGTTTTAGAGCTCACTCGTATGCACCCCACCCTTGTATAAACCTTGTATACACACTCACACACCCTCCACACACTCCCTGGGCCCCTTACTCTCAGCAGCCAGGATGGGAACATTGAAAAACAATGACATCATCTCCCCTTCCTCTCCTAGATTACTCCACAGACTGACGCAGGCTGCTGGGATTTTTTTTTTTAAAGTAAACTTAATTCACTGGCTCCCTCCTAGAACACTGTTACATCCTTCTCAGTTGGGTTAATTAAACATGCCCTTCCACAGTACACACATACACCCCCAATTACTTCTTTTACTCAAAGCACTATAGCACACAGATACAGCGCTCTCCTCTCCCTCTCGCTGCTTGAATTTCCCAAGAACAACAGGTTCAAAACCCACTGGGCCCTCAGTGGCAGATACAATCTAGTGGCTGATGATACTTTGAAAACACAGCTTCCAGGAACGTCTGGTGCAGAATATAAAAAACAACGCAGGGTACAAGAAGAGTGCTGTATTCCTCTGACCAGGAAAAATGGCAGCCAAGGGCACAATGAACGCAAGTCCTGAGCTGCTTTTTCTTGCTCTGGACAGTTGTGATTTTGTGTAATTATATGCCCGCGGAATTGATTTCATAAAATATTTAAGATGGCCGCATGACGGAGCAACCTTAACCTCTCTGAGCTCAGTGTTCTCATCTCCTGGAAGAATGGACTGAACTTCTAAAGTATGCACAGCCCTTGAAATAGTAATAGACGGACTGAAAGTTCTGGAGGGCAGGGTCAGAAGCAGGAGATATGGCTCACTGTCAATACCGGGCTGAAGGGAAGGGGCTTGGCGACCCTAGATGGTGTCATCAGACCTGCCTCCAAACAGGAACTCCTAGCCTGGGACACTCAGTAATCCTGTTTATAGAATGCTACAATCTTGTGTTTCCTGCTTCCACGTGGCTACTGGCCTCATCAGGATCCAAAATGTAAACCTAGCTAGTGTGGGAGCTTCGAAGACATCTGGGCCCATTCCTGACCTGTCACCTGCCTCGTGCATTTAATTAACGAGTGAAGGGGTAGGTAGGTGAATGAATGAGTGAAGTCAACCAATAGAAAAGCCATTAGAGGTCCCAATTCTGGGGAAGCAGGAGTGGAATGAATGCAAAAAATGCTTCACTGGAGAAATGCATGGGGCAGGGTGGTGGTCCCTGTTTGTATTTCCTACGAAGCTTTAACTACAAGCATCATGTCCGTTTCAGGGCTTTTGAGGATAAAGTCATATGTTTATAATACAGAATAAATCCCATAGTCTAAGCCGAGAGGCAATTCTATTTCATGGGGTAGCCCTGAGAATGTGTGCCTGAGTGGAAGAAAAATCCACTTCCTTCACAGAATTACCACCCCCTGCTTCTCTTGCCTCTGGAAAAACACGAAGAAGAGAAGCAACGTGGACAAATACCCCATCCATTCATCTCCACGCCACCTAGTTTTACTTGCAGTTTAGTGTTTACAAAGTCCTGGAATGATCTCAACTCTTAGTTCTCATATGTAACCTGTCTAACTTTTCCTACAAGAACAGTAGCTCCAGAAAATAGAGGCTGTAGTGTACCAATGAATCCCCAGCACCCAGCAAAATGTCGTTTAAAAGCTGCCCCCCACCTCTGGCCAATATGCTAGTGAATGAATAAATGGAGTTATGCCTCAACTGGGAATTTTAGATAACACTTGAGGTGATCTCTCAAGCCAGGAAATCCATCCCCAAACACTGTCTGATCTGGAGGCTCCATCATTTCACCTAGAAGGAATCTGCTGATTCACACCCATCAAACAGGAAGGAGGCAGCCTCTCCTGAAGACAAAGCCTCCTTGGCTGCTCATCCTTGCCCATTCCAGACAGATGAAAACAGCTGCCTGTTTCTTCTCAGCAATCCATATTGCATCATGTACTTCAGGTGCCACTCCGATGAAGGAAACCCACCCTTCTCAGCACCTGCATGGCGGGTGCTTATTAACTGTTGTCCTGAGGGAAAAGGATAACGACAGAGAGTGGCTCAGCCCACTCTGTTTATCATTTATTCCCATTTCTGCCACTTAAAGGGATGTCCACGGCAAGGACAACTCTGATGCTCACAACAAACTGTCTCGAGGACTAGCAGCCTTACAGCCATCAAACCTCAGGGGAATCCTCCTGTAGAAAACTCCATTCAAACCCTGAAGTCTTCAGGACTTCCGTTTCCTGCCATTTAGAGTTCTTCCACCGGTGAGATCCTTTGAAAATCTTTTGTCCATCTTTCCCAGAATTCCCAAACACAGAAGCATTTCCTTTTCCCGTTCCCTTTACAAATTTTACATAGGAAGATATCTCTACTGAGAGGTACGATATATTTTGGGTCATTATTTCATGGGTCCAGACTCTCAAACATTGGAAGTAAGCCAAAATTCAATTAACGGGGGATGGTGTTTGAACCAGCAGTAGTTGAAGGTGAAAATATTGAACAGTATCTGCACAGGATTCCCTTGACTGCGTGTATGTGTTTGCATGCACGCCACTGACAGCAAGTGTATACTCTTTTTAATGTATTTCCTTTGCCTTTTCCTAAAGCTGTCGTCCTTCTGGGTCACAAAGCTGATCCCTTTCTGATTCATTATGTTAGGCACTAGGAATCTTTCTCAGGCTGCCATGGGAGAAGAGAAAAAAGAAAAGGAGAGATGGTTTTCCTCCGTGTAAGGAAAAGGAAAATGGTGTGTGGCCCAATTCTGAACCATGTGAAGATGGTACAGGTTTCAAATTAACAACTCAACCCATCTTGACAGGAAGACTCAACTGTGGAGACCCTGACGTTTGGGTAGCAGTCACTCTGGCACCTCACTTAGCTTTAGATGGCTTGACTGATGCCGGATGACATGCACTTTGGAGCACACCAGACTCTCACTGAAGAAGAGACAACAATTTGAATCGTCACTGCCATTCCCTCTCCCCTTTGTTCCTGTCTCAACCAATTTCCATAGAGTTTCAGTGAAATCATCAGCCCATGCAAAGGGGAACTCCCAAAGGGATGAGAACTACATTAGCCGTGTAAGGGGGAAAATCTAATTTCCAATCCAGTTGCTTTGTTTTTTCAACCTCCAAGGAAGGTTGCTATGTAGGCACAACCCAAATTAAGTTTTAAAACATTACCATGATAAAAAATTAATAATAAAAAACTCCCATGTGGGGGGATGGCTCTTGGTACAAATCTCCTCATAAAATGAAGGTCAGTGCCTTTGGAATTTGTGGGTGGTCTGAACCTTGAGGTCTCAATCATTTCAGCCAATAAAATGGTTAAGAATGGGCATACCCATTGAGGCCACCACACAGGACACTTAACGTTTATAGCAAACAAATTCTTAGTCAAAGGCCATATACATATAAGAATTCTTAAATTACTTTGTTGACATACCTCACAGAAACATATTACAATGGTCCCAATTACAGATTCTTTTTGGTATGGCAAGATAAGCCAATGTGATTTCCTAGTGCCCTACTTACTGGAATAAAACTCATGGCAAGACACCAGGGTGACTACATCATTAATTAACCTGAACCACATACCGGAACATCACTGCTAATAAAACTTGCCTATAAAGAAAACATATTTTCTCCACTGAGCATCCTGGAATGTGGACCCCAGCAGAGACACTGCCTTAATTGAGGGGAATTTTGATGCTTTGTATTTGTATTATGTCTGTCTCTGCCACAAGTTTGGTTATATTTGGTTTGATCTTCAAGGACTTAAGTTCTTCCTTACATGTGACTTATTTTCTTGAAAAAACAAAAGTGACATCTACACTCTTGTTAATGTCCCTATGAATGGAAAGGTTACTTTTGCTTATTAAATGAGATTATCTACAGAATTCTTAAAAGCACACTGTGAGATGACAACCCATGATTTACTGAGTCTATAGAAACCTTACATTTCTATAAACAAGACAAACAAAAAAACCAAGCTGGCAGATAAGGAACCAAGTCATAGCTAGAAAACAGGCAAGACTAGGACTCTTCAAATCAATCCATATGAAACCAATGGCGATTTATTTTTTCCCAAACAGAAATCGTGTTCTGGAAACCATCTAAAACACACCTGGGAGTCCCCCTGTGAAGCCTTACAGACTGCAAGGATCAAAATTCCAATTTATAGTGAACCTGACCTAGTTAAAAAAAAAATTGGTATTTCCACAATTAAACAGCTAAATTGCCAATAGAACCAGAAGTAGAATCTAAGGGGTTTTTTTTGGCAAATAATAGCTAATTCAACAATTGTGGCCCAACCCTTCAACCTGGGGTCTCAGGTACCCTCTAAAATTACAACACATGATTATTCCTCAGAAATTTTTGAGGGATAAGAATTCCTAATGAGAGAGTGGGGTCTTCTAAATCAGCAAAGCCACCATGTCCCCAACTTCATGCCATACACTTTTGACCACATTTTTCTCTCATTTCTGATAGAACTGGGACGGATGGCCTTGGTTCAGAAAGCACATCCCACTGTTATGTGATTTCTCAGTCTTCCATACTTTAGTGAAACTGCTGAAGGAAATGGAATCTAGTCATTCTAATCTCTCAACTTCCAGCGTAATTTGCTGAGATATAAAGAAATGTAACTAGTGTACATTTTAAATGTGTGGCCAAGAGAAAACTTACATAGCATAATAAAGGCCTCATTCTATTTATTGATCAATGCCAGGTATATGTGAACTACATAAAGGAGGGGTCTGAGCCTGCTAGCCAACATTTTAAAAAATATTTCCTGATTTAAATAAATAAGTTTTTAAATTAATGAAACACATTTCCTCCTACACTGCCCTTCAAATGGTGGCTCTTATTTTTCCTCTTCTTTCTCTCTCTTTTTTAACACTCTGTGTGTGTGTGTGTGTGTGTGTGAGAGAGAGAGAGAGAGAGAGAGAGAGAGAGAGAGAGAGAGAGAGAGAGAGAGAGAGAGAGCGAACATGCCATGGCAGATATGTGGAGGCCTGAAGGCAGCACATAGGAGCTGGTGAGCTGCCTCTGCCCTTCTACCACGTGAGCGCTAGAGACTCAGGACATCAAGCTTGGCCAAGCACTTTTACTCACTGAACCATCTCACTGGCCCTCTTGACTCATTTTAAACACAAACATTATCAATCATTCATCTGTTTTGTTCAGGATCAAATAGAAAAGGCAGCTAGCAAAAAGAAAATGGGGAAAGAGCATCAAGAGGAGGAAAGGGGCGGGAGAGATGGCTCAGCGCTTAAAAGAACTTGTTTCTCTTCTAAGGAGCGTGAGCTCTGCTCCCAGCACCCATCTTGGATGGCTCAAACCTACCTGTGAGTCCAGCTCCAGGGAATCTGATGTTCTCTTCTGTCTCCTTGTGCATTCTCTCTCTCTCTCTCTCTCTCTCTCTCTCTCTCTCTCTCTCTCTCTCTCTCTCTCTCTCTCTCACTACACACACACACACACACACACACACAATGAAATAATTAAAACAACAATGAAGATGGCTCATCAGTTCATTGGTGAAGAGCGCACACTGATCTTTCAGAGAACACAAATTCGGTTCCCAGCAACCATGTCATGCAGCTCACAACTGATCACAACAAGATTCAGGGGAATCCAATGCCTCTGACCTCTGAGGGCACTTATACTGAAGTGCACATACATAACCCTACACAAATACACCTGTGTAATATAAACAAAACAATATAAATAAGACTATAAAAGTATTTTTTTGAGGAAGAGGAGGAGAAATGGGAGCAATGGAAGGAAGAACAGCAAGACTCTCCCTTTGGTGTAAAAGTCCTGGCCACCAACATAAAGATCCATTAAACATTTGCCTTTGCTTCCCACCTGGAATGTAAAGTTTAATTTTGTAGTGTTTGGTAGTAACAGACTACATGGAAAAGGGACACTGTAGATGAACTTGAGTGTGGTTCAGACATGGATGGTGGTAGATCATCTTTGTTAGTAACTTCGGGGAAAGACTGTCCAGAAGAGCAAGGTCTTTCAACTACCACACTTTTTAAATCATGTCAAACCAAGGGCAATGCAAGGGAAATAATGCAGACCAAAGTCAAGAGAACTTCTACCAGATCCCTTTACTTAATTAACTGTGTGTCCTTCAGTGAGTCACCCTATCCTTATTCCTTAGTTTCTTTACCAAGAAACTAAATATGTTAATAAAAATGGACTAGCTATACACAATCCTTTCCAATACCATGAAAATCCTCTGACTGTAAATATAATAAACTTCTTATGGACAAAATCTTGCCTGTCTGCAAGAAGCTAGCCACAAAGGAGATGGATTTACCGCTCTGATCCCTCTACATATAAAAGTGCCATGCTTCCAAGAATCTCAGTGACAGACTTGAAGCTACAGCATCTACCCCATCTCACAGACAGTCCAACTGTTACACTGCAGCAGACAGCATTATTTCTGTGGATTGCTGCCTGTAGGCATTAAATCCTCTTCCTGATGAAACAGTAGTTCTCAAATACAAACAGGGGCCAAGGAATACAAGGAATAAGACGTATACGTGAAAGGACTAAGGCAGTTGGGGCGGGGAGGGGAGGGAGGAGGGACTGTGGTAAACTGGATTGCACATACTCTGAAAGAGTACATAGTTTCAGATTGCTGGTGTCATGGGGGAAATGAAGACCCAATGTTGACTGTTTTCAAGAGGCCTCATATCCAAGAAGAGCATCTGAAATCTCCTACATGTTTAAACTACTAAAATTTAGAGTGTAAGAGAGGAGCAGATGACCCACTGGAGCCAAACCAAGGCTTCTATTTCAAAACAAAATGAAGAGGAATCAATTTGCTGCTATCGTCTTTGGCCCTTAGGGGTAGCCCCAGGCAAGGAAGACCTGAACTACTCTACCCCAAATTCTGAGGAAATGCCCTTTTGGAAGAGAGACCCGTTGGAAGGAACACGGAACAAGCGGAACTGTATGGTTGAGTTCTGGTTAATGCTCTTACTCAGCACCCCTGGCTACCATCCCTTTCTTACAAAGCATCTCAGCATAGGAGGCTGAACTACAGAGATGGTAGCCTGGGATGTCAGGCAGGAACCATGACGCCTCACAGCAACCTGGAAGCTTTAAACTTCTTTTGGGTTAAGCATGGCGCATGGCACAATTGGTCATTGTTCAGTAAAAATAAAATTTACATAAAAACATTTTCATATTTAGTAAAAGTATTTATTCTTGAACTAGATGGCTGTACTTCAGTAGTATATGTTTCTGGTATTCTATATACTTTTATATTTTTTTAGAAATAATTTCACATGTACACTTTGCGTACTGACAACTCTAACCTCTCATCCCACTACCGTACCCTGTATCCTTCCACCTTCCCACATCTGTCATGTTCATTCTATTTGTTTTGTTTTGTGAACCACCAGGATTAACTAGGGCCATCTGTGTCCGAGGGTTTGGACCTATCTCTTGGAGCCTGGTGGGCTCAGCAGAGACATAATTAATTCTCCTTCAACTGAAAGAAAATGTTTAAAGATTTTTATTAGTACAGCTAATATTTCTCATTGTATGTTCTTCTGTAAGGCGACTGAGTGAGACTCCCTGATAGGTAGGACTGTTCTGCAGGATGATGACTGAGAAAAAAGAAGTTTCTGGTAAGGCAGTAAACTGTGTCTGTCTCAATTGTGGGTCTCTGGGAGGCAGGAACTATATCTTTTTCTGCTCTGAAATTAACACTCACTTCCTGAATTTCTACATTCTATCAGGCACTGATAGAGACTTCTGGGGATGCTGTAGCTCAGTATGTCACTGTAGATTGCCCGTGGTATATTATAGTGGTGTTTGTAACATTATTATCCCAGCCAATGTCCTTTCTCATGCTCCTGGTCTGCTATCCAGGTCCAGCCAGGACATCTGGCTATGGAGCTGCAGTTGTGTTTGTGATTAGAAATACAAACAATGGAAGGTGATCAATCTAGCATATATGTACCTAGTACTTGGGACAAATGCATTGCCATGGCAACACAGAAAAGAAACCAATGCATTCTTCCTCAAGAGGCCAGTGAAAATGGAGTGACAGAGTCACATTCGAGGTAGACCCTGACCAATGAGAGCTTTGACAGAGTGGAGGACAGAACAATGACATTCTTGAAGTACAAGCCACATGAGTGAGGGCCCGGAGGCATCAAAGCTACACTGTGTGTTTGGAAAAAGATGTCCCAACCAGGGGGTTTTGATGCGCATGGTACACGATCAGAAACAGCGAGAAATGTACCAGCAAGGCCAAGGGCTTTTCAGCTGCAAGCCACACGGCTGGTTTGCTCTGGTTCAGCTTTCCTGGGGCCCTCACGGAAAGGTCCCGGCTGCTCTAGTCTGTTAGTGCTAACTCAGGGAAGTGCTATTTCTGAAGCTATGGGTTTTCACAGTCTTCTCAGGCACTGCGTTTCCAGATTTGTACTTCCAACGTAAAGCATTCACAACAAACCACAAAATAGAATCAAAACACAGTAAGCAGTCAATACAGATATACCCCTAACCCCAAACAGATTATTTTAAAAGTTCCTAAATTAAACACAGCCTCTAATGAGCTAAGAAAGTCTCCCTATCAAATAACTGTCAGTAAGCCATTAACCTGATCATTAGCTTTAACCTGTCAATACATCTATATATCTATATTTGTATTTACATATACACACACACACATAGTGGAAGGGGGCATTGAAATCAGAAATGAGAAAAACTTGTCCCCTACAAAAAGACTTTTCTTACATCGAAACACTTTCCTTCTTTCAAAATCCTCAAGAAGGCTTTGTCAAAGATCCAACCAAAGGTTCATGGCCCGAGCATGTTTTTCTCTTTTGTAGCCTCTCACTGTGGATGTTTTTCTGGCTTTCTAAGCAAAGAGGAAACCTCTCCCATTCCTGTAGGCTAGAGTTTGTGACCCAACTGTGGCAGCCAATGGCACTCACTGCTCCCAGGGGCCCTTCTCCAGACGCAGGTGGCAATCCAGGTCTAGGGCACCTGGTTATGAAGGAAGGGCTCTGTTTGCAATAGCTCAGGTTCAATGCTGGTCACCTAGGGAGGGCTCCAGAGGCAAAGCTCCCTCATGCACGATAGAGTTGTCAGGCATTCCAGGCTACAGCTTCCAGGATGACAACAAAAGCTCCAGAGCTGGAGGGAGTTGGAAGTAGCTCATGGCATGCTCCAGGCCCAGCCTCCACACACTCCCCTATGACTGCAGATGGCAAAATCAATACAGCAGTATTATGGACTCTGCAATATCGTGAGAGAGGACTTCACCACTGCTTAGATGACAGGAGGGAGAGCAGACACAGAGAGGATGCTGTCTACCCATTTAAAGCTAGCAATGCCTGGGAGGCAGGGACCCTGAAGGAGAAACAAAGGAACCCAGGAGTCCCTTAAAAATAAATTTCTCCAGGTCCAAGTATTGTCACAGTGCACCAAGAACAGCTACACCAAGCAAAGTCTATATTGCAAAGAGCTGGTATCTAGTAGCTTCTTGAATGCCAAGGAGAAAAAAATCATGCCAGGGGCTAAGGCAATAGTTTGAAGTGTATCACACAAGTATGACACCCATTCATTTACAGTCATAACTTCCTAAAATATCTCACTGTCACTAAATTTCCACTTGAATTTGAGTCACTCTCAAGCACCAAAATGAGTACTTTCCATTTGTTTGGTTTTCACCAGGACAAAAGGCAGAGGAGATACGCTTAGGCTGCACCAAGGTGCTGGCATCACCATACTCAAGGAACTTCCCCCTTGCCTAGAACTCTCACTCAAGTGGTCACTGTTCCCTCCATTAGGTCTCATGATCCAATCCAGATGCCTGCATAACCAGATCAAAACCACCATCAAAGTTCACAATACCCAGTGAATTCAGACTACCCATTTCTGCCTTCGTGTGAAAGCATGTGCCATCTACTGACACCAGGCCTCAGTAGCATTAGAGCCTGCCTACAAAGGGCAAACTATCATTAAAGGTAAACACAGCAAGTTCTCAGATCCATATTAAACCCACACCCTTCCTCCCTACAGACCAAGCAAATTCCTCATTTCTATGAAGTCAGGGCCTCCTTCAGCTTCTCAGTTCTAGATTTTGATTCTAAATAGAAGCCTGACCATTTCCTATTGTAAAGCAAACGTAGATTCAGTCTCTGCTGTCAGAAGATATGGGAGGCTAATTTTTAGAATAACTTCCCTACATCAGACATTAAAATCTACTCAAACACTTTATCCAAAATGGAGTGCAGGCCTCTCTAAATAATTTCTAGATTGTTTGTAACACCTTTTACACTTTTACAGTATAAGTGCTTTGGAACTAGCTGCCACACCATGTTGTTTAGGATAAAAGGACATAGAAGGAGAAAAAAAGACATGCACATGTTCAGTTACAGACATTACTTTCTACAAAGTTTTGACTCATAATTGGAATAGATACAAAGAGCCACCATACAGAAAATACAGAGAATGACAAGATTTTGTTTAGCAACATGCAAACTCCAGTTAAATACCAAGAAAGAAAATTATATAACCTAAAGAGATTCAAAATAATCAAACGTAGGTGTTTAAGAGTTAGTGCAAGAATTGTCAAATATCTGTTCCATTTTAGAGTCTTTCAGATAGTAACTATAAACATCTGGGGGAAAGTTCTGGCAAACCAGTTTCAGGAAGATTAGTAGGAAAATGATGGGAGATGTTATTCTGTATATGTTTCTCATACTGGTTAATAAAGCTCTGTGGCCAATAGAAAACTAGATAGGCGGGGCTAGGAGACTAGGAGAAGGAAAGAGGAAATGGGAAGGAGGAGTCGAGATGTAGCCCAGGGAAGAAGCAGGACGCCTGCCGAGGCTCCCCGATAAGACGACCACGTGGAAATACTTAGATAAGTAGAAACGGGTTAATAATTAAGGCAGAGCTAGCCCATAAACAATAATGGTAACTGGCCAACAGGATTGTATCAAATATAGAGTCTCCTGCGTGTTATTGGGGGCTGGCACGCCAGACCAGCGGGTTGGCAGGCTGGCGGAAACATACACGCTACAGGAAAATCCCTTGGCTGCATCAGATGTGTCTGTGAACACCATCCATTCTCGGCAGCCCATTCCTTTCCTCCTGCCTCAGTGATACTTTACTCTTCCAGATTTATTTTCTTCTCTTCCTGTCCCACTTCTACACACTAAACTCCATGGAAGCAGGGACAATGCCAATCTGGTACACTATAGCATCCTGAACACACAGCACAGAGCTTAACTCGATCCTTGAAGAAAGAGAAGGAAGACTAAAAGGAGGGATTACACAGAAGGGATGAAGGAAAACAAAGGAGGGATGCTGAGTTACAGCTGTAGATTAGTCAGTTTCCCCTTTCTTGTCAAACATCCACTGGTTTAAAATGAATGAGTATGATCCTTCTTATATGTATCACCCTTACCACCCACTGTTGGTGAATGAGGGACTCTTCTAGCAAGGCCAGTTGACTTCAGAGCAAGACATATCTGCTTTGATGTAATATGACAAAGAACAGGTAAGTAGCTGGTGGGTAAATAAAAGGCTGAGAACCAGGGGTTCTTGTCTTCTCGTTGCTCTGCTTACCCTATCTGCCCACTAAGGTTCCTGGTAAATACTTCTTTCACTTCCTTCCATTATTTTTTCTTTCAGACAAAGTTATTCTTTAAATCTATTCCCTTTTATTAGCTCCATTCTCTCCAATACTAAGAGGAAATATTCCCTCTAACCCTGCCCCTGAGCAGGGCCAATGTCTGCTCACATTGTTTTCTACTTCCCTTCTCTCCCTCAATGCCCCTGGCTTCTCATCACATCCCCTGGAAAGTTCTGTCTTCTTTTGTCTCCATTATCTTATGGGAAGCTTTTCTTCAATGATTCTATAAGACCTTCACTGACACAATAAAATTCTGTCAAGGTACTCTGGGAATTCAGCTTCCCAGTCCTCCTTTTACTCCCTTCACTCACCACTGCCCAAAAGAAATGGAAAAAGGCAAAGGAAATAGGTCAGTGCATGGCTCACCTGTCATTTCCCTACCCACACTCTGCTTCCCCTGGAGAGCTGTCTTCTACCTGATTTTACCCCTATCATGGGCCAAGACACAGTGGATCCACCGAAGCCCAGGTAAGATAGGGATGAAGATACCCATCTGCCCACTGGTGGCTCAACCCAGGGCAAGAAGTGGTTAGAGATGAGGAGGCTAGATTGGACCTGCACCTGCTGGGTCTATACAAAGCTTCATCAATAACAAAGCTGGTATCTGACTTCCACCTGTCAGGCTCTTGTTTCTAGTCCGTGAAGGCTACAGGAAGAGGAAAGGTCCATATATTGCCTTTGCTGGAAAAGCAGCAGTTGCTATTACAGGACTGTCTTAATGGTCCAAATTATTAGCCAAGTTAGAATCTTGCTATCATTTAGGCTAACATGTAAGACTTGCACACACACACACACACACACACACACACACACACACACACACACACACACACAGCACTCTATTACCTAGACTACTCTTTAAAAACTGAAAAAGTATTGATCCCACAGCAAGGTCAAAAGCATTTAAACAGAGCAGAAAGTTATAACTAGTCAAAGTTTCCCTTTCCCGAGATCTATTTCATCCCTTTCCCCAAACTGGCAATCAGGATTCTCCTATGTTTCAGATTGAAATTTTATGCACATCAGCATCCACAACAGATAGTTTTATTACTTAGTTTTTATTACTTTTTCTTCTCTTATTTATAGAAGGAAAATGACTGGTTTTCTATTTTATCAGCTGAAAGGTGCAGAGACCCAGGCAGAGCAGAGCATCACCACCAGCCCCCCAGCCCTTATTTCTCATAAAGGCATGGTTTTCCTGGGCTCTTACCTCACCCACATTCCTAAGAAATGCCTCAAAATAAAACAAGTCTCAGGAAAGTGTGTAGGACTCATTGGAGAAAGCTGATAAAGGACACATGGGTCTCTTTGTACTCTTTTTTTAAAAAACAACTTCTTGTGAGTCTATAATTATTTCAAAATAGTCTTCAAAACTGAAGCAAGTTCATGCTCTAAGGGGAAAGGCACAGTGAGGGGCCCCTAATGGAGGGGAAAGGGGACATACTTAAGGAAAGCAAAGATTTTGAAGCTGAAGACAAACATTACCATCCCTGGCCGGGCAACTACTATGGTCCAGGGCCAACACAAGCCAGTTTCTGAACTATTTTAGAACACATTTGATTTTTTTTTTTTAAAAAAAAAAAAATAGAACAAAGCTGTTTTCAAATGAAGTTATCTGTCATAGCTAAGAGCTTGGAATGTTGCTACTTGATTTGAACCAGTTAACATTTTTTTTTTTTTAGTAGTTGAGTCCTTTTAATCTTCTCTCTAAAACCAAAGCTACACTTTCAACATACACAAATATTTAAGTTTACAGAGAAAGGCACAGCTCTTCAGATGAACAGTCTATCAAGCCCCAATCTCAAGCATTTATGGTCACACTTCCTTGCAAATCATACTGGTGACAAAAACCTAGTGGCATGCTCAAATGTTCTGTTACATTCCTGACCCCGGAATAAAACTGGGTCAGCAGGTTAAGGACTATCCCTGCCCAATTTCACCTCCTCAGAGAAATCCAGAGCCTGGACCAATGGAGTTGTGAGTTTCAGAGACCTTACTGGGCTCTACCTAAAGTCTGTTTACTCAAGTAGACAGACCAAGAAAGTCATGGTAGATGGTACCATTGTCCAATGTCACCCTGAAATGCAAACTTACACTTCAAAGGGACATGGAGGCACAAAACTGCCCAAGCCAAAAAGATAGATGGACTAAACACCCAGTGGCCCAGTGGCTGGGCCCAGCCCACAATGCTTATTTGAACATTCAACATTTTTATTCTGCCTGTGTTTTAGAGAGAAAATGAGTAGGGAACTGCAATCCTTAAACTCCTGCTGTTTTCTTGCTGTGTTTTGTTTTGTTTTAGCTTCTCTTGAAATCTGAGATCTGTCAGTAGATTTTTGTATCCCTCACAGCAGCACCTGGCTAGAGTTGAATGGTAGCTTCCCCTTTAAATGGGCAAACACTAGAGCCAATGGTCCCATCTCTCCATTAACTTCCACTCTGCCAGCCTCTCTCTCCTTGGCTCCAGCACCCTTTCCATTTGCTAATGCCCCGTCACCCTTCTATCCCCAATCTGTCCTCCCTTTTCCAAACGCTTAGTGCTCTTAGCATGTGCTACATGCCTAGTCTTCACTTGCCCCCCCCCCCAAGAAACCACAAGAAGAAAGGAAGGAAGGAAGGAAGGAAAGAAGGAAGGAAGGAAGGACGGACAGACGGACTGCCCCAGCACTCTTCTGGCCCTACCTACCTACAGCATGTGCACTTTTCATAATCTATTAAGGGCTGACATCAGCTTTCTCCCATGCACCATCTAGACGTGTTGGATTCTTAGACAAAATAAGAAACTGGAGTCAGTGAGATCACTCACTGGGTAAAAACACTTTATTTATGCACAAGCCTGGCATGGCAACCTGGAACCAAAATCCCAAAACCCAGGTAAAGAAGGAAGAAGTGACTCCACAAAGTTGTTCAATGACCTACACACACACACACACACACACACACACACACACACACACACACACACACAAACTAATAATGATAATGACAATGATGATGATGATTATAAAGCTTAGAAACATTGTAAGAAAAAATAAGAAATCAGTGGAACATGCTTTGGTTGCAGGGCACTGAGACATCAGTCTCAAAATAAACAGGAAACTTCTCTCTGCTGGCTAGCTTTCAGAGTGCCAGAAGGTGTTCTGCAGGCGACTGGGAGAGGAAAGAAAATCATCAGTGGACTTATCCAGTGGTGGACCCTGCATGCTACAAAACCCTGTCCAGCAAGATGCACCCATTGGCGGCATTACAATTATGGAAGTAACCAACCACTTTCTGATTGGATTTGTGGCCCACTCATGAGAGGGAATTCATGTCTGATAGTGTAAAATGTGCCCAAATGCCCATGGCTGGGGAGGTCACAGAGCTTAACAGAGAATCTGTTGGTGATATTTGGGTAGGTAGCTCTGAATTTTCATCAGAAGAGCTTCTTTTTCACTGGACAGAGACTTAAATACCTGGTCAAAGATTTGAGAATGAGTGACTGTTGAGTGCTGTCATAGTTAGCTTCAGCTGTCAACTTGTCACAACTCTATGGTCACCTGAGAAGAGAGGACTTGAAGACTAATTATTCAAATTAGACTGGCCTGTGGACATGAGTGTGAAGTGTTTTTTTCTTAATTGCTAGTTGGTATATGAGGAACCAGTCCACTGTAGGAGGTGTCACATCTAGGCAGGTAGGTCTATATAATAAAAGGTAACTGAGCAAGCAGAGGGAGCAAGCTAGTAAGTAGCATTCCTTCATGCTCTCTGCTTTAGTTCTTACCTCTAGGTTCCTGCTGTGAGTTATATGGCTTCCCTTGATGATGTAATAAAGCACTTCCAAGTTGGTTCTGGTCAGTATTTTATTACAGCAATAAAAAGCAAACTAGGCCAAGTGCAGAGCCCTAAGTGGAAATAGTTAATCACAAGGGCATGCACGTGTGTGTGTGTGTGTGTGTGTGTGTGTGTGTGTGTGTGTGTGTGTACATACATCAACACCCCAAGACTCAGAATGCCATTGGGTGGGAAGAAAGAATGATAGAGCTGGAGGATGGGGAGAAGTGTTATGGAATGCCATCTCCTGGACACATGGCAGGACTAAAGTACTCATGCACTCATATGGTTATCCGCACAAGATCAAGCTGATCAGTGTTACAGTGTAGGAGGGAAGTGTTTACCAGACACCCAAGCCTAGTTGAAGAGCTATTGGCAGTAGATGGCAATTTCTTCTAGGGAATGGCCCCTGCTAGGTTGTTCATGCTCCTGTGTGTGGTCCCACATGCATGTATATGCAGGCAGTACAAATTGAACTCACTGAGTTACTGGTTGGGGGAGGGGAAACAGGGCATGAAAGTGGGAAGGAGTATTGAGGGGGGAGAGACCTGAGAGGAAGTAAATTGATCAAGATAAGAAACTGACAAAAATACATTGAAAGATTATTAAGAATTGGTGGAATTTTTTGTCTGTGATGGATAGTAAAGAATTTCTGAAGAGAAAAAAACAAAAACATTCCATTCAAAGACATCACTCTCTCCATGGGCACTGTCATTGGTTACGTTCTTTGGGGTACCAGACTAACATGATAAGAGGGGTTCCCAGGCATACCTGTCCATGCCTGCCTGTCTAGAAAAATCTGTAAACTATCCAAGAATGCAAGGACAACCTCTCCTATAGCACTGTCCACTATAGACACAGCACTCTTGCTATGCACTGGTGACAGGAAGACAGAAAGTCTCTCACAGAGACCCATAAGTGACATCACCTTCCAGTGCTTGGGGACACAGAATGAGAATGTCCTTAGTAACTGACACTTGACTCCCAAAGCACTGTCAGCATGAGCCTCATCAGTGAAGACTTCATGGGGGCTGGCCAGCCCAGTCAATGTGGACGTGACATCCTTTCTTACCTGCAGTAACTCCAAACAAGGTCAACATCCTCTCAGAAAGCTTGTGCTCCCTTCCTACCTTCAGTTACTGCCACCAAGGTCATCTCTGTGGCTGAGACAAGAGGCCATATTGCATACAGCCACAAGCAGCTCTGTGCCTCACTTCTAGGGTAGAAAACACTTAAAGACTCTAAGAGAAACCAAGCTCTGAGGTCCCAGTAAGTTCAGGACTTCCTATCCAGGTAAGTCCCCGTCTTCCCATCACGGAACAGCATGTGACAGTACGTTGTTAATGAGTCACTTAGCCACACAGCTCTCACTTTCACCCTCAAACCTAGCCTTTCTTCATTTCTACACACAACTTCTACCAGACAAGTATGCACTTATGCACGCGTGCAAGCACACACGCACACACGCACACACACACACACACACACACACACACACACACACAAATTGTTTTTAAAATACATCAACATATTTTAATGATTTAAAATGTGGCTTAAAGGTCAATTAGAAACGTTAGTGCAATGCTTAAAACCAAAGTCTTCCCAACCGTAGCCCAGAAAACAGCGGTATAGGATGCCATGTGGTGATACACAAAGTGCTCACCCCAGGTGTCACGTGATTACTGCAATCCTATTATTACAATACCTCCACTGTAGATGGGAAAATAGAGTTTGATGATTTGTTTCGGTTTATCCTCAGGACAAGACCGAATCCCTCAAACTTTCTGTGCCACATCCACTTCAGCCCCATCCACCATCACACATTTCTAGCAAATCAGCGAACCTGCCTGTAGCAACATTCCTCACTAGAGCTGCACATGTTTTGAAAGATTTTATTAGTGTTAGATCTCGGACTCACTTCCAGTGGCCTCAGATATTGTCCCAGTCACATCACAGTTACCTATATTAAGGGAGGCTAGTTCAGTCTTATGCTGGTTCGCCACTTATCAGGCCTGAATCAGTGATCTCTCACTAGCTGGGGTCAGATGTTTCTGTGAGATGATGGGACAGGCTTAGTAGACTTCCTAGGGGAGGTCTTACCCTCTCTGAGGAGCAGATGGAAGATGGGAGGGGAGTAGAAGGAGAGGAGGAAGGAGGAACTGGGATTGGAATGTAAAAAATAAATTAATAAAAATGCAAAAAAAGATTTTATTTAAAATGTCTGTTAATGTGGGACAACTATAAAATAAAAACAACAATTATGAACGTTTAACTGAATGTCTGCCAATCAGATGCCCTGGATCTCTAATGTGTTCTCTTTACCTAAAACAGTAATAATATCATTAGTGATATAATCAAACGAAAGGAAAGAGAGGACATGAGAGGGAAGAATGGAGAGGTTAAAGGCAGGAGCTACACCAATGCTGACTTTGCTTGCATTAGAAGGATGGAGAGAAAGCTGAAACTGGAATAAAGCTGTCTCCCAAGGTGGTTCTGTGTTATTTAGCAGATGCTCACAAAATCCCTTGGCGCGCAACTTACCCTCCCCTAAGCACTGGCCTAAGTAAACCTGGCCAACCCACACCATGCATTGTGCTAATATGTAAATGTGTTTACATGACTGCCCAGGGGGACTCACAATTCTTGAGAGCCCAATCCTGGCTTAGACTTAATGACCCCTAAAGCTCAGCCAGGTTATCTGCAAATTGAGAGGGAGGAGAAGAGATGCCTATGAAATGTATAGAGCTCTCAAACTTCTGATCTTTAAAACTCTGGGTTTCAAGGCACAAAGACCAGAGGAAAAAGTCAACAGGCACATCTTGGGTAGAACAAATGGTCTACATTCTGTTTCTGTTTTGCAGGCACCTTTCAAGCCCATATCCTGCTTATCTTCATTCCTTTTTTTTTTTTTTTTTTTCTTCTCCCTTGCTAGAAATATTTTCTGCAACATTTTAATAGTAGTTCAATCTCAGAGTAATATAAATGGCACTTGCATTTGTTTGTTCAAACACATACAACAGAGGCGGTGCGGGGGGGGGGAGAGGGGGCGCGCGGGGTTCCAGACTGACCTTGAGTCAATCAGGCATTTTTAGAAAAGAAAAAATAGTAATTAGAGATTGGAGAAAAGAAGGGGGAACACTTCCTATTAAGTAAGTCAACAGGACTGCTTTAAAGGGGGTAAAAATGACCCTGAAAAAAAAAATCCCATCTGGGCAACAAAAGTGGTATCTTTAGTAATATAAGGAAGCCAATATAAAAAAAAATAATTCCTTTAAGCACCCCTAAAGTAGAACAGCATCCTGAAAGCAATAGAAAGCGAAGGCCAAGTGCCTGGCTGCCAATTTCTGAATGCTAGTGGTAGAAAGAGAGCAAAGCACTTGTGTCTCTGAAAGGACTTTATTATAATACAGGGACTTTTTACACAAAGAGCATCACTTCTTTAATTCCCACAAGGTCAACTTCCACAAAAAAAAAAAAAAAAAGAAAGAAAGAAAAGAAAAAGAAAAGCAGCTAAAGTGGAAAGTGGTCAGCAGGATTCTATACATGCTTCTACATCAGAGGTTTGACAACATTTTTTGTTAATGAGAAAGCAATGTCTGCTGGGAGAAAAAAAATTGAGGTTTTTTTAAGTTTATTTAGTAAATTTCATTTAGTTTCAATTTTCAGTATAAATAGCACTAAAGGGATTGAGGAGTTTTGAAGTTTTGTTTTGTTCTGTTTGTTTTTGTGTGTGTGGTTTATATATTTTTTTTCTAATTCCATTTTTATTCCCATTTAGAACAAGAAGAAGCTGCCCAGCTCAGGAAACTCAAGAGTCCGTTTCTTTCCAAGTTGGAAAATGTTGTGGACACCAATAAAGAATGAAGGCTGGAGCAACTGTTCAGCCGGGCGGGGGAGGGGCGAGACAGATGGTCTTTTCCACCCCAGATTTCCATGATCTACAATAGAACCTGGATGACCAGGGAAAAGTGAGATGCAATTTGGAAATTGCCTTATAAAATAGAATCAGTCCCAAAGAAAGGCATTCAACAAGATGGGAGAGGTTGGAACAGAAATTAAAATGGATCCTGAGTGAATGCACAAAGCCCTCCATACTGCTTGAAAGAGTGACGGAGAAGTCAGGGCTGTCCCCAAACAGGAGCTGTTGGGAGCCTCAGAGTGCTGCTCTGTGGGTCAAACCCAAATGCATGTTGATCACAAATGTAGGGAGATAGGAGCATTGGAGACAAGGTTAACTGAAGAGGATGCCATCCTGTGCAAAAACCATCTAAGGTATAAAGGAGACTGAAACACGCATGCTAGCCAAATAAGACACAGCTTCAAGCCAGTGTAGCCTCAGACTTTCCTATCTGTGTGTGTGTGACAATCTAGCTCCTGTTCCTACCCCCACAGTACACATTAGGAAATAGAAGAATAGAAAAAGTCCATTTTTAGAGGAGAAACACAGAAGGAAAGCAGTGCATGGCAGGGGTAAATTCTGGAACCGTGTTGCACATGGACTCCAAGATAAGCAGAAGATAAATTCATAAATAAATAGATAACATTAGGGAAAAAGTTCTCCTCTGGTTTGTGCATACGTAGTTCACATGATTCACTGTTTCAAGAACAAATTAAATTATTTCCTAGTTAAATGAGTTATTGAGAATGGGGATGAGAGAAAGGGGAATCTGTGCTAAAAAGATGAGAAAAATAACTCCAGTGGTCAGGTCTGACATTAAGCTAAAAATACCCCTTAAAACCAAAACCAAAAAAAAAAAAATCAAAACAAGCAACAACAGAACCTCTGTTAAATCTATAGCTACTCTTCCAAAGATAGCCCTGGATATGGAATGACAGGAAGCCCAAGACTCCCATTGTACAGACAGAAAAAGTGAGGCTCACACACCAGCTACTTCACCATAGCTGCTACTTTATCTGCTATAAAATGAATGATTTAATATCTGGGGCTCACAGTTCCTTCCAGCTGCTATTCAAAAGAAAAGGCAAAAGAGAAGGGAGGAGAAAAGGGGGGAGGGGAGGAGGGAGGGAGGCTTTTCCATTTGTAGGTATTATCTAATATATCTTGAAGAAATGAAGAAACTTAAACATATTTGGAAAATCTAAATCCTGGAGAAAACAGCATCCTGAGTGCTACACAGTGATCTGACATCTTCCCAGGGCAGCCCATGAAGAGGAGAGAGATGTGAGGACACCTCCCCAAAGTCAGCTGGAAGGAGGCAAGTAGGGGAGCAGAGGAAGCCTTCAGGGAGCTAGCTCATCACCCTCACTGGCCAATGGGACTCTCCTGGTTTCTCTGGAAAACTGTGGTCAGTATGTAGAATGAATAAATGAAAAAAAAAAGTAATAAAAAAAAAAAGAAAGAAAACAAGAGATTCAAAATCTACTGAAGGAAGGAACACAGTCTATACACCAGGCTGGCTTCTGTAAAATAAACCTCTCCATAGGTGCTGAACCAAACCTTAAATTCCAAGATATAATCTTTGAGTTTTATAGCAGTGTATGCACAGCTACGCCCCTCCCTGACCAAAAAAAAAAAAAAAAAAAAAAAAAAAAACCCAACATGAACAACCATATCAAATGATTGCTTTTCCGAGGCCTATTCACAAACACCCCACTTTATCACAGAAAGAATATCCCTCCTGTACATGAGTGCTTCCATTATGTCTTATTTGAAGGAGGAAAATGAAATAAAATTCCTATCCGAGATATTTATAGATCTCATAAAACCTGATTTGTTCTCATAAGCTGCTGTAAGCTCAGTCATCAGGTAAGCTGGAAACGGGAGGTGTGGTAACTAGCACTGTATTATGTTATATATGCCTAATTCTGGCTCCAAGGAGGAGGAGGGGAGAATGTACAGGAGAAAAACACAGGAGAAGTAAGTTACAAATAAGACAGGTGCAAAGGGGAGGCAAACGGTTAGATATTTGCATGAACAAGCCAAGAAAATTCCAAGAATGTCACTCTGGGTCCAGGGCATTCCTTTCCCCAGTTTTAAGTACTGGGAGCATTAGCTGAGTGACTGCTAGATGCCTTATGCTGTGTCACCAGTTTTAAGTACTGGGAGCATTAGCTGAGTGACTGCTAGATACCCTATGCTGTGTCACAGAGCCAACTCTTAGGAAGCAGTTAACGCCCTCTTCCAAATAAGGAGCAAGAGTTGGCAGTGACCTTCTTGAGGTTCCACCTCCACATAATTTGTGTAGGACAAAACGCCGGAACCTTGAGGAGCGCCTGGGCCATGCAGAGAGGAGAAAACCAAGGTTCAAAAAGCAAGATGTACAGGCTGTTCCAGAGACAAATACAGGCCCCGCGGTACCATATCTTTCATGTCTCCTACCAAACTAAGAGTCAGTATACATACAAAACCTAGAAGCATGGGTGTGGACACTGCCAAACCACTTTCATGGCATGTGATCTTAGGCAAGCCACTGCATGTCTAAATCCACAGGGACTCCATCTGTGACATGGGACAAGCAGAGACTGTGTGTGTGTGTCACATGGTTGTGCAGAAGATAGGATGGAACAATACATACTGTTTACTCAAAGCAAAGGAGATAATATTTAGAATGTGTCTGATATGTATTAGGTATTATTTTGATGCTGTTTATATGATGATAAGAATAGTAACCAGATGAAAGGAGGGAAGACGCAAGCATATCTACCACTACTTTTGCAACTTGTTTACTTTGCAGCCACCATAAGATAGCTTGCTTAATCGTCTCCACCTCGATTTTCTCACCTCTGAGTAGGAAATTCTGTAATATTTCCCTGCTTCCTAGTTACAGAACGAATGTGTCAACGACAAGAGGCCATGAGCCCCTTAGAACTTTTAAATTCGACATATCTGTTTGTTAAGATGCTCATAAACAAATGTGAAACTATCGTGGAGTAAATCATCTGTTGGTCGTTATTAAAAAAAATAAAAGCCATGAGTCATAGGGGAAGCCTCACAGTTAAGGGCTAACAATTTTTGACTGCAGAATTCAGTGTGACTCAAGCCAGGCATCGAGCAGGCTATCTATGGATCACAGGAGAACTGCTATGTGCAGTCTCCTCCCAGAGGACCTCCAATGCCAAAGGAGGAGTAGTGCCCATGAGCAGGGACTAAGGTCCTATGATGAACAGAATGCAAAGGCTCAGATGTCAGAGGTAGGTACTGTGCATTCCCACTCTTTTGAAGACTGAGCAAATCTTCTGCCTCTGCAAAACTGAGTACCAACACTATGACCACTCCATTGAATTCTGCTCACTTGGCCTTGGAAGGTGGATGTGAGTGGGATCAAGAGCAGGTGGGCATTCCCTCACAGGGCAACTGCTCCATGGCTAATTGCCATTTTCACAGCTGGGTTGAGCCTTCCAAAAAGCATTCTTCAACTCAGAGCCCTAAGCTTCTCCTGGAGGTCTCTCTTGCCAACCATACACCTTCAAAGACAGATTATAGATGAAAGGGCAAAGCTACAGGAGATACAATTTTGCAAACATCACAGTTTGAGAAAGATGCATTTCTAAGGCTTCTTTGTGAATATCACCACATGCCCCCAGTCATTACCACAAGAGCCAAGCCTTCCATGGATTCCAAGGCTGCCTCTTTGCCTGAATAGCCTCAGCAGTAATTTCTCTGCAGTTTATTTCTGTTCCTCTTACTAGAAGGATGGCTCCTTTGAATTTTTTTTTCTCATAAAACAGAGTGTGCTTTCAAACAGTGTGGTCAGTAAGAAAAATGGAGATGTGTTCCCTAATGCCTGTCTGTACCTGTACCATCTGACAGGCAAGTGTACATGCACACATATATTCCTTTAAAACCAAGGCACAGGCTGAGCTAAGTAGAGAACCCAGACTGCAGACTCACCAGGGATAAATTACCTGAAATGTCACTAAAATGGATACTAATGCCCAACACCACAAAGCTTCCAGAAACAAAATCTGGCCAGGTTACGCAAACTTGGGGTGGGCCATAGGAAATGTAAGCCAAACAGGATTGCCTTAGATATACCAAGTTTGGAAAAACAAAATTGGGAGGGTAGAACAACCTTTGGGCAGCTACTCCTAACAAAAATCAACATCTCAACACTCTACCAAAGCTGGCTGAAGAATATTGAACAGCTCTGTTCTGTTTGGTTTAGAAACATCTTATATTTGAATTACACAAGGAATAAAATGCTCTAATGTAAGCATTAGGCCCTTGTGACTGATAGTTAACCCTCTGTATATCAATGGCTCAAATCTGAGGCTACATACTGGAATCATCTAGAAGCCTGACAGATGTAGAGGCCTCTCTCAGTCCCTCCAAATGGGACAGTACTTGGTCTGTGTAACTGAGAATCACTGTTTAAAACTTACATCTTAAACCACAACCACAACAAGCATTCAAGTAACTATGAAATATCTCCTGGACTCACTGAAACCTAGCAGGTTAAATATTAAAGGGTAACTATCAAAATCATAATTAAGGTACAACTCTGTTCTAAGAAATAAACCTAATTAGAAAATAGTATAAGAAAAAAATTCACAAGGAATAGAGTTGGACATAAATTTTTAAGAAGAAAAATAGTAGCAGTTGTTATTGACAAGGGAGACAGGTGGATAGTTTCTTGGGAAATATAACAACCATCTGAAAGTTGAAGAATATGGAATTTAGACAAAGAGTATTTTGGAAGGGAAAGAAGTAGGAAAAAAAGGTAAAAGGAAAAAATTCCTAAATTAAAAAAAAAAAAACCACAAAAACAAAGGCAGATAAAGCCACTCACTTCATTTGGATGAGAGTTGCTACTCTTAAGAGCAGGGGGAATTTGCTAATGTTATATGGGCCTGGTCATAGAACAACCTGACACTTAGAAGCTTTAGACCTATTTCATGTGTAACATGGAGGCACCAGAAGCTTGAAAGCTGACCACAGAAGGTGGCTGAGATACAAAGACAATTACAGAGCAATGACAGAAGGGGTCAAAAGTTGAAAGCAAGCGCTAACATACCAAAGCCAACTCAAGAGGAGATTTAACATTAATTTTATACATCAACTCACAGGATTTTTTTCAATCTAGAACTTGTTATTATAGAGTATATACGGAGAGCAGTGAAAGATGGCTGGTGAGTTGAAGCTATATCATGAGAAGGGTTGCCACACTCACAAAAGAAATAGGGAATATGAGATAAGAAAAGTCAGAGCTTTGGCAATGGTGAACAACCTGAAAACCTCTGTAGCACATCTCCAATGCAAAAATGAAGACCAGACAACAGAACACAACGTAGCTCTGAGAAAATAAGGAAGACTTTAACTGGGGTGGGGGTAGAAATTTCAGCTTCTAAGCTCTTAGAAGGCAAAGAAAAGCATGAGGTGAGCTCCCAGAGAGAGCTCCTCCCATTAGAAGAGTTCCCATTAGACAGGCAAAAAGAGGGTCCTGGACCCTGGAGTGAGATAACAGCTATACAAATGTCCATATTCTGTTTGTGAGACTGAATATCTTCCCATCTTACTAGAAAGGATAGCAACTTTTGTCTTAACTTTATGCAATATCCCAGTCCCACATCCACCCAAATTTCCAGAGAATTTAAAAGACCTCAGAAGAGACTGCCATGAACTGGGCCATGAACATGTGATTGCTTTCTGTAGTCGCTAGGTTGGCAAGGTGTGACAGAGCCATTTCACAGTTGCTGCTCTCTGTATCAACCCCAGGTCTGTCTTTTATCTAGCCTCTGAGGAACTATATCTGGATGCACCTCCCCACCAATTTGTTACTACTTAAACGATAACACTTTTTATAAGAGTGGCATTATTACTGTGAGGCTCTTGCCTCTTCTCCACACAAAAAGAACACATATGGTTTTTTTATTTTTAAAAATGACTATAGATTATTGAGAGTGGGAGAAGGATTATGCTAAACAAAACTTCTCTAAAATATTCTATGGTTTGTTCTAGGACACAGGCAATGCCAATGGGATTTTATTTATTTATTTATTTATTTGTGTGTGTGTGTGTGTGTGTGTGTGTGTGTGTGTGTGTTTGTTTTGTTTTGTTTCTCTTCTAGTTCCCGAGGTAAAAGGAATATTTTTCTTATGTCTCTTGTCTCTTTGGAATAGTAGAAGGAGAAATGAGCTGAAGGATATTCATAAGCAGTTATTTGAAACTTACTCAGGTGTCTGAGTCCTAGGGTCTGGAGTTATCAGTGCTAATTCCTTCTTTGGCTTCAACAGTTTACAGTGATTCAGCTCCAGTACGTCAGAGTTGAGCACACCAGAACCCTTTTCAAGGTTTGAAATTATCAGACTTTCAGATTCTTAGCTTTGTTACAAGCTAGAGGCCAGGCTTTCAAGATGACCCTCAGGAAATGTTAATGAATCCATATTCAGAAATAGATATTGCACGTGGCTTCTACATTAATTATATTAATTACATCAAGTCATTTCCGAATGACACACACACAGGGATGACATTTCCTGGACATTACGAACATGTGAAGTCACACTGTTGCTCACCGGCCCCCAGCATGCTCTGAGCTAAAAAGGCTTGTCCACAATAGAGCTGACCAAATTTCAAACCTGGTTTAAGTAAGCAAGTCCATGGGTGAAAACAGAGGTACAGACAAGTGTTCAAAAACTCCACTGAAAAGTTCACTTTTACAATGGCGACCTTTGCTGTATTATTTAATGTTAAGCATGACCTCTTCTGGGAGGATGCCACTGTGGAGCCAAATCTGCATCCTATTCAACTTTGCATGACTCAAACACAACAGTGCATAAAAAAAGGTCGTAAGAAATGAAATATTTACCATGGAATAGGTTTTAATATAGTTTTACAAGTATATACAGTTTTGTATTAAAAACAAAATCCCACACAGCATCACTGGGTCTATCGCCAGCTCAATCAGGAAGGGTTTCCCCCCTGGAATCCGAGGTCACTTGCATTTCAAGCAGGTGGACATTTGGGACTCATATCCCCAATGTGGCTGCTGACTCAGCTGTAGCATGCACAAAAAAGGATGTGGCAGACAGAGCTCCTACAATGGAAAGTGGGACAAACAGACTGCAGACTACCAGACCAAGTTCTTAAGTCACCAAATGACAAGCCCAAGGCAGCAGAAATGACTACATTGCAAAGTAAAGGCAAGAGGCAGGGACAACTGGAGAGCAGGGTCAGAACTATTTGGGTGAACACACATTTAAAAATGGCAATACTTTATTCGGGGGACTCCTCAATGAGATTCAGTAAGAATGTTTTCTCTTGAGGATGTTCTAAAATGGGCATACAATGTAGCTAACCTATTTTCTAGCTTGTCAGTGTTGTACATAACATTAAGGTATATATGTATATATACATGTACATACATATATATGTATATGTAACTTAACCTTAATCATTAATGTTATACACAACATTATACATATACGTATGTATGTATATAATGATTAAGTATCATTAGTAGCTGCAGAGTTTTCTGGCTTCTTCTTTGATAGAGTTGGATGACACATTTTCCACCTCTTTATGCTAAGCAAGCACTTAGCAGATTCCAGAGAACAAAGGGATTTGCAGGATTTGAAATCCCTACCCTCTCCATCCTGGTGTTGTTCATATTAAATTGGGGAGCTGTCCTAAACTTTCAGCAAATCCTAACTCCAACACACATGCTAGCTACAGCAAGTGAGCCAACTTCTGAGAGGCATAGTATACATTCACCAGTAATAGGTCCAATGAAGGCAACTAAAAACTCCAGATGAGAACATCTCCCAACTCACTGGTCAAATATCAGAGCAGGTATCCTTCCACCAGTAGCTAGCTGGAATTGGACAAAGTAAGCTTGTAGTGCCTATACTCAAACAGCTAAAATAAGCAGGATTCTGTAAAGGGAGAATTTGAAGAGTCATAAGAGAATGGCTATTAAAAGCTCCATTCCGACCCTCTCTAAACTATCGCCATTTAAGTGGAGAAGCAAATTAGCCTCAATAGGCATTTCTATCTAGAAGGGGGCAGGGAGAGAAGA
Source organism: Cricetiscus sungorus (assembly GCA_030556225.1). Taxonomy (NCBI): domain Eukaryota; kingdom Metazoa; phylum Chordata; class Mammalia; order Rodentia; family Cricetidae; genus Cricetiscus; species Cricetiscus sungorus. Next base: position 40,821,116 of record JANBXA010000328.1, on the reverse strand, counting down.
GCCACATTGGAACACTTAAGGTCTCCAATATGCCCATCCATAAATCATCTCAGGACAAAGCTGTCACTCTGTATCTTCTACTTTGCCTTTTAAATGGATGGGACCCCAACATCCCTCTCTCCTCACAGTGGTGAGTAGGGGTATGAGAGGCATGGAGAACAAAGAATGGTGAGTTCCTTTTCTCTTACTGAGGACAGGTGTGGTAGCAATATCTGCATTGAGATCGTTGCTTACTTTAAAATACCAAATCGAAAACATGTAGACTGAATGACTATGTGTGAGAGTCCCTAAACCCACATGAAGATGTGTCTATTAAAAGAACATATAAATGAATCTATTACAGAAAGGCTAAGTGTGTGATTGATGGCATTCACATGTGCTCTCATTTTTAAAGCCACATGTATTTAGTGACTGCATCTTTATAAAGAAAATCTTCAGAATCAAGACAGTTCCAATTCTTTTTTTCTAGCAAGACACTGTTTCAAATAAAGAAATTGATTTACAGTAACTGATGAACACACAAATCACATAGAAAAAAAAAAGCTAGCTATTTTATCCTTTCAACGTGGTTGCCAAGGCTCCTTTGTGTCTACAAATTTCTCCGGGGTAGTGCTGTTGCCAAGAAATCTTAATTCATGATAAGGTTTTCTGCAAATTGGGACAGTGGCAAACCTGCGGATGGACAGATCCTGCAGTTTGCTTTGTCTTGCTGTTTGAGATAGCACCTGGCTGCCCAGGCCTGTGGAAGGCAATGCAAGGGTAAGATCACACAGAGGCAATGTGGCTCACGGACCAAATCCCAGCTCCAGTACCATGAAGCTGTTCTTGGAAGGCAACCATTTCTGTAGGTTTTCCCCTAGAGATGCCTCATACCAAAAGCCCTCATAAAAAGTGTTTTAGGACGCCTGAAACCAAGATGAAATTGCAGAGTTATGGGGACACTTTAGTCCTTACAGAAGCCAAGTATGCCATTAGTTTAAAACAATGGGGGAATGGAGGAGGAGGAAAGAATGTTCTATGATTTATTTATTTGTTTCCAGTAGCAGTGGAAAATTTTCTCCAAGCAAAAGAGAAGCCTGAAATTGACCCCATTTGCCATTTATGAATCAGCATTAACAATGAGCATAATTCCATAAGAGTTTTCAAGTAAACATGCCATGCTTCCCAATGACATGTAGCAAAGTTAAGTGCAAATGATGCTCATTGTCATTAAGTGGATGGGGACTGTCCTCATGAAACAGCATGCCGGGAATAAAGAATCTATAAAAATTCTGAGTCTCCGTAGACTCTGAAAGAAAATGAAGGTGCTCTATGAAATGCTTCCTATTTTCTGAGTCAGCAGTCAGCTAAGAGTCTGATTTCTCTTGTGACTTCATGAATGTATCTCCCTTTACCATCAAATGGTTTCCTAAAATCTACTCTAGCATCTGTCCTACCCTTGACTGTTTTCAACTTTTGTTCAAACAGCTTCTGAAATATTTCCTGCAAGTTTTCTGAGAGCTTGAGGCTGGCAGGCTTCAGAGTTCTGTCAGCTGACTCCAATAAAATAATGGACCACATAAGCCCATAAGCACGGTGTGATTTACAGTTAGAGGATGGGCAGAAGTGGTCTTACCCGGGTCAACTGCTTAAGCACAGTTAGGGTTCAGAGAGGGAGAGCTGCTGATTCGGGAAGTCTGTTTGGGTTTTTAATTACACCAACAACAATTCTGGGAGTCGGAACTCTGGTTGAATATCACTGCCTAAGAATCCATGTCAAAGTGACAGGAAGTAGTCCTGTCGCAATCAGTGTCTTTGTCACAGGCTCACTGACACAGGAAACAATCCAGTAGCCTGAGTTTGAAGCAGAGTCGACAAATAGCCCCTCCTCAATTTTCCAATGCACAGATGTTCTTGGATTTATCAACCAAAATCATTCTCTAGAAACCAAATTAGATTATCAGGACCCCCCTACTCCCACCCCAGATGTCCCCGAAGCCAGGTGTATTGCTCACTTTAAGAAAAACATCTAATAATGATTCTTCACTTGACCTCTAAAATCTGGTTACCCCAGAGCATCATGGGGAAGCCTCCTCCTGCCTGGGGTTTCTGTAGCAACCTTCTTGAGCTGTTTTGAGCAAAGGAGTCTCAACATTTCACCATCTGGTTAATTGTGAACTAAGAGTTGCATAAAACCACCACTACCCCTTAGACTCAGAAGCAAGGGGCTATGGACACAGGGCAGGAGGAAGAGATAAAAGCTAAAGGTTTTGTCATCAGCATGAACTCAGGTCCTGGTTACCTTTATACAGAGCAGCTGTGCACAGAGTCCCAAGCAGAGAGCGCCACAAGTTATGTTTCCATGTGGACTTGGAAAAGGGCTTTAAGACGAGAGAAGATGGCAGTTGGAGACAGTTGAGGCAAGAAATAAGAAAAAGGACGGAAGTAAGAATTCCTTTGCCTGGTGATTAAAATAAAGAAAGAAAGAAAAAAAAAAACCAAGCTAGAGGTTTCTAGAAAGGGGAGAAGGGAGGTGGGAGAGGGAGGAGGAGGGGAAGAGGAAGAGCAGAGCTGGCTTCTGAGGAAACAATAGATCTAATACATCCCCTAATTGTCAAGCCAATGATGTTTCCTTGAAGCTGTACCTTCTGGATTCTCTAGGCACATCTAGAAAAGCAGGGTTCCTCTAAACAGACCACCTCCACCCCACAACCAGGCTTTACTACCTTGAAAACTTGAACCAAAACAAAGTTGTGTGATTCATCTGGAGGGAACGTTGTAACAAATAAAGCCAACTTTCTTCCCTCCAACACTGCTTAACAGTTAGTCACAAACAAGGGCTGCCTGGGGCAGGCTGACTAAATCAACAGATTCCCTTCCCTAACCAGTCTAGACGGTTGTTAATATGCAACTGATTCCACACCAATGGGCTGACAGTGTGAAAAGAAGGCTGTTTAGAAAATGATATTCTCGCAACATTTTAGCTTACTTCAGATGCAAAATATAAAGGTAGAAAGAGATGTAGAGAGATTCTTCATGAGACCTAGTCTTGTTAAGGAGAGGAAAAGATACGTTAAAGAAATATGTGCACTGTGGCTGTCTGTTTACCAAAGGACAGCATCCGCAACCTTCTTCCAGTCTTCCGGCTGGAATGCATGCTTCCGCACAGACACACAGACACAGGCAGCCAATACCTGGAGGAAAACTCGCAGCTTCTAGCCAAGGGAGAACAACTACTAACAATGGCATGGTCTGAAGAGCAAGCGCCTTGCTCCTGGCTCCGGATACCATGAGCTAAAACATCTCTTCCTAAAACAGCAACTGTTACATCCCAGCCTCAAGCTGGCAGATCCTGCTTTGGATCCTGGCAGGGGAAACTCAGCCGTTCATTAGCCTTAACAAGCTGCTGTCACTGAGCAGAGAAGTTACATGAGCAGCCACACACCAAGGATCCCACAGCTCTCCCCAAGGGCAAGTGGTTTTTCTCCTGGATGGACGGCACAAGTTCACACTCCTGGCGTTCGAATCTGAACGGTCTTCCTGGACTTTCCACGGTGCACACTGTAGAGTTTTTAAGCACCCATGGTGTCCCCTCTCCCCAGTCGCCCTGCCCCCACCTACCACCATCTTTCCTGCAGAATGTCCCCTCAGCAGCTCCTAATCGCTGCTGGAAAAACCACTGTTTCCGCAGCAGACCCAGCACTTTCCACTGACCAGCACTTTCTTTATTTCACTTCACAAAGCCCAGTGAACTTGTCCCCAGTCAGGCTTCAATCTCCCTTCGATGCCAAGCCAACTTGGCATCAGTTCCCTTCAGCATCCTCGGAGTTTCTTAACTAGTCCTCTAAGACAAAGTAAAAAGCACGGAACAGACACCACCCTTTGTCCAAGGTAGTGCTAACCTGAAAGGCACCTCAAACAAAAAAAAGAAAAACAAGGGCACAGTATTGGCTGATCTTTCTGGAGGCATTAGCTGGGGAAACCTACAATGCATTGTCAGCCTAAGACAGATACATCTTCCCATCTTCCTTGTCCTTAAGCATCTTTTGTCACCTGGCTTCTCTTCCTACAGCTCACCTTCTAATCTAAAAATCAAGTTCCTGTTCTTTACTGACACTCGCTAAATAACTGGAGGAAACACTCCGTACATCCCCCACCCCCACAGAGGGTCCTCAGCACCAGTTGAAATAGATGAACCTGATTTAAGTACCAAGAAGGTCAGAACTCCTGGATTTAGGGACATGGTATCCTGTCAACCATTGCTCAACAGCCTTTTCACCCGGTTCCTCCAAACCCCAGAAGTTCGCCAGCAGGTCTCTGCTGGGGGACAGTGAGCTCGACAACGTGTGCGCAAGGATGTGTGTTGGTGACAGAAACGCAGGCAGCTAGGACCGGCTCAGCTCAGCACACTAAGGGGTTAGGGGTGGGTGGAGAGGTAAGCGCATATGATTGTTTCAGAAAACATTTTAAACAACACAGAGACGAAAATAAATTAAGAAAATAAGAAAAAATTTAAAAATTCAACTCAAAGCCCACACCAACGCAGCCCCTGCGTCTCCGCCGCCGCAACACGATTTACACAAGTAATTTAAATCATTCACCTGCTGCCAGGTCTCCTCCAGGGATGGCAAAGCTGAGAAGTAGCCGGTGTCGTGGACAAGTTGTAGCTCCTGGAATATACTATAACTAGCCAACACGTCCATGCTGCTGCTGCCGGGCAAAACCGGAGGAGAAACCCTCCCCCGAGCTCAGCTGGGTCTGTTTGTTTGTCAGTCTGTCTGGCTCACCCCCCAAGAAGGCAGACATCCAGTGGCCCTTTTGTTTTGTTTTGTTTCAGTCAACTAAAAAAAGGAGAGAGAGAGAGGAAAAAAAAAAAATCAATGCAGGAGAGAGGGAGAGAGGAGGCAAGAGAGGAGCGAGTGAGTGGGGTGGATGGAGAGAGGGATCCAGCGTGTACAGAGCAGATGACTGCCAGGAAAAGGGGACTTCACGGGAGTAACAATTCCCTTCCAGGGCTCTAATCACTCCAGCTCGTGGATCAGGAAGGGGGACGCAAACTCACTGACACGAAGCTGCCATCTATATCTGCAGCGCTGTTCGCTTCTAATGCAATCTTTGCTCTTTATTTTGGGAGGTTGCATTTTTTTTCTCGCGATCGCTTCTCTCCCCCCACCCTTTCCCTTCCCTCCCCACCCCCCATCCCATCCTCGCTAGTTTGTAGTCCCCCCCCCCCCCTTGTCTCCACCTCCTGCTCTTCCCCCTCCCCAAACTCCCTCCCTCCTCTCGGCTCTGCGCGCAGCCGTGGGATCTCGGAGGAGGGTGTCTATTAGGCCGCGTGTGACCATGTAAGGTAAACAGGGGGCTCATGAAGTCACTGAGGACCAATGCGGCACTCGGAGCAGGCCCTGGGGCGGGGACTGGACCCGACGGCAGCCTCTGATTGGCGCACTGCGGATCTCCTTGCTGCCTTACAAGGCGGTGCGAGGCAAGCTATTTTTAGAGGGCTATATAAGGGGGCTGAGGCGGCCGCCGGGCGGCCGGGGAGCTCGAGCGCGCCGGGGAGGGCTGCTGCGACACTAGCGCTGGCTCTCGGGACGCCCAGGGCGACCGGGCTCGCCTGCGCGCTGGCCTCCGACCCTCGCTGCCGGGCTCTCCGGAGCCGCTGGTGCCCGGACCCCGTGCGGATCCGAGAAACGGGTCGCCGCGGTGGCCGATCGGGAGGTGCGATCCCCGGTGCTGGGTTGGGATGCCTCCTGCGGGAGCAGCCGGTTGAGCGGCGGCGCATCCGTCTGGGGCAAGTGGCTCTTTGCACTCGTCCTCCCCGCCAAGCATGGGAAAGGAGGGCTGCGAGGGAGAGGCCAAGCTCAGGACGGGGTCACGTACCCAAAAGTAAACCCCAAAAGCCCCTTCCGAATTCCCCATAGAGTGCAGAAATGAAGCGCCACAGAAGGAAGTGTCTCACAATGGCAGAGAACAAAGGCGAGCGGCACAGAAACGCGGCCTGCGCCCGCCCCCAACGCCGCACGTTGTCCCCGCCCCGGCCCGCGCGCCTCCGTGCGCGCCGCCGATCGCCTATCGCCTACCGCCCTCCCCGTCCACTGATCCGAACCTGAGACCTGGCTAGGGGACTGGTGCCCATCATCCTTGAGTGTGCGGGGAAGAGAATAGAGGGAGCCTGGGTAGAATTAGGGTACTGACTGGACGGGGCAGCTAACTAGCCGATCCTTACACGAGGTTTATCCTGTAGCTTCCTGGGGTCGTGCAGACAGCTGGAATGGTGCAGGGCTCCATAGATGTAGACCTGCAAACTCGGAGATGGAAACCTGCGCAGTGCACGTGGTTAAGAGTTGCTCAATTGCTTGACCTTAAATGGCTAGTGTGGTACAAGCTTCTCCAAAATACACTGAAAGCTGGACTGCTTTCGGAATTACTGCAAAAACTTCCTTGTACCTTCAATGGAAGAACACGATGTCACTGACTCCATACCTCTCCCGTCCGTTGATAACAATGTTCCCAATTCTCCAAAGGAAATTAAACAAATTACTAAGATTGAAGAAAAGCTGGTTTATTTACCCTTCAGTGCCAGGGATTCTGTTGGTCAAAGTAACATAATTAATTGTATAATTGACGTCTTGCTTGCAAGAACGCTGCTACTGATTGGCTGTGTGACTTGAGCAAATGGCAGAGTCAGGCTTCTGCCTACCCATCACCGGAGAATGCAAATCTCTGCCTTTATTTGACAAAAGAGACAAAATAATATTTACAATTCACCTAGCATGGTATGGCACTATTAGAAGTACTAAATGTTAGCTGTCACTGTCTCCAGACTTTAAGCAAGGAAGTTAAATAGTATCTGAACTACTAATAGCCCCCATAGAGAACAGACTAGGGTCTTGAAAAAGAAAGCAAGGTAGCAAGCCCTTTCATTAATTTTTAGATCTCACCCTCTCCACTCTTCCCCCATACTATCTGGTGATAGGGCTTGGGCAGAAATCCCTTGAGAGAGCCTAGTGCAGAAGATGTATTCATGAGTAATAAGAGAAGAAAAAGAACTTGGATACAGGAGGCAGCATCAAGGCAAGGTCACATAATTTGCTGAAGGCTCAAGGGAATTTAAGTTTTGTATTTTTACTATTACTGCTTGTGTTTGGTTGGTTTGGTTTGAGACAGGGTTTCTCTATGTAGTCACTTTAAAGATCAGGCTGGACTCAAACTCACAAATCTGCCTGCCTCTACCTCTTGAGTTTCCCACCACACCTGGCTTATTACCATTTTTGAACAAAATAATATGTTAACTCTTGAAGATTTTGTGAATAGTTATCACACATTATGCTCTATGTACAGAATGTCTCTTTTAACCTTCAGGACAACCCCAATATAGGGAGGGATTCCCATTATTCTAACTTAACAGATGAAGATCTCCTGGCTTAGTATATAAATTGACCATGGTTAGATAGGCAGGAAGTGACCTGGCAGAGCTTCAAGTCCATGAGTGCCGGACTTAAAAGATTTCTGTATGAGGCTCTGCTTGGCAAAACATTGGGTTTCTTGGTTTTAAGTTAAGATATGTTTATAAAAATTGCTCTAGCGGGTTGGAGAAGTGCCATTGGAGCTTTCTCCGTGTAACTTGCAGGCACTGGACCTACCAAAAATAATACTCAACGAAGTTTTACAAAGTAAATCTTATAAGTAACATTCTGAGTTCTTTTTTCAAAATATAGGACATTCAAGAATTCATTCTAATGTAGTCTAAAAGGTATGCTTTCAGCATTTATCATATTTAGATACTTCATACTTCAATTTGTTTTTGCTTTTTAATTAAATTTATTTCCCTTTCCTCCCTCCAACTGCTCCCATGACCCCCCCCTCCCCGCACTTCAAATTCATGGTCTCTTTTTCTTGTTATTGTTACATTTATATATGTATATATGTGTGTATGTGGAATATATATAATATATTATACATACAAACACACACACACATTACAAATATAACCTGCTCAGTCCATTTAGTATTGCTTATACATGATTTTAGGGCTGACCAGTTGGTATTGGCTAATCATCAGGAAATTGGTGCCTGGAGAAAACTTTCTCCTCAGCATCCTTTAGTTGCCTGCATTTGCTGAGATTTTTGCCTTCACTGTTAGCATGGTTTTTTGTTTGTTTGTTTTTTGTTTTTTTGTTTTGTTTTGTTTTGGGTTTTTTTTTTTTTTTTTTTTTTTTTTTTTGGTGTTGTGCTTATTCTGAGGCCTCATTGGTGATGCTCCCTGTCATTTTTAGGAGACACAACTTCACAACAGATTTCCTGGGCCTCTGGCTTTTATATTCTTTCTACCTGTTCTTCCTTAGTGCTTCCTGGACCTTGGGTGCAAGAGGTTTGTTGTAGATGTAGCAAGTGTTCTTTGCATTTGACAAGCTGTGGTTTTCTGTAATGGTATTGGTCTATTGTAAAGGGACATGCCTTTGATGAAGGGTGGGAGCTACATTCACCTGTGGGTGTAAGGACAAGTTGCCTTAATGAAGTAGCAGTAGTAGGTTGTCCTCTAAGACCTATGACCTCACTAGCCCTGGGTAGTTAGCTAGGTTTCCATGAGTTCCCTCCTGTTTAGGGGCCTTAAGTTCCATTACAGAGCTATTGGTTATCACCAAGAAATGACTGCCACTAGGATTACCATGCCATGGTGATGGTTGTTGTGGTTTATATGCATCCCAGCTGGGTAGGGTTGCTTGCCTCTCTTGGACACTTGCATCGTACCTTCTAGTGCTATAAAACTAGTCCTCAGAGAGGAGTCTTTCAGGTCAGGCCTAGCTGAGTCCTCTGGGTCCAACCTCTGAAGTGCATGTTTTCTGCAATAGGGATCAGCCATCAACCTCTGGGAGGCAACCAAAGTCAACAGAAATAACTTATATTGTTTTGGGAGCCTCTTGGACTCCACTGTCCAACTACTCACAATGGGCTTTCTTGTGTATTGGATTTTGTTAGGTATTTTTTAATAGCTTAGAAATTATAGTTTCACATGCAAAATCACATGTAAAGTATCCCAGTATACAAAATAATCAACAAAATTAAGATCAAAAGGGGACAAAAATAACCTGCACTTTTCTGACTCCCATATTGAATGGCTTCGCAGTATCTGACATCTGACAGCTGTTCACATCTGGTCTTTAATACTGCAGTGTATTGATCTGTTTGAAGATGATACTGAAGTTCAGAGAATGTGTGTATTTCACTCATTGTCCCATGGCTGTTAAGTGCCAGAAACAAATTCAGATATGCATGTCCCTCCAAGTTGACTCCAAAATCTCTCTCCTATGTAAACATCGTCTTGGGGAACATTGATGATAGTATTTCCAATAATAATAGCAATGTGTGGTGGTGCATACCTTTAATTTCAACATTTGGTAAGTAGAGGTAGCTGAATCTCTGTGTGTTTCAGGCTACACAGTGAGACTCTGCCTTAAATAAACAAACAAAATACTTTGGAAGTATACTAGAGGGAATACCCAAGAGAATATTTTAATAAATAATAAAAATTTAATATATGAGGCTGGAGAGATGGCTTAGTGGTTAAGAGTGTTTGCTGTTCTTGTAGAGGACCCAGGTTTGATTTTCAGCACCCACATGGGGGCTCAAAACATCTGTAACTCCATTTCCAGGAGATCTGATGCCCCCTTCTGACCCCTGCAGACACCAGGGGTCAGAATGTATGTATGTATGTATGTATGTATGTATGTATGTATGTATGTATGTATGGTGTGCCTGGTGATGTGTGTGTGTGTGTGTTATATCACTTATACACATAAAGTAAATCTTAAAAACATTCATTCCCCAGCTTGTACTATTCTGGAGGTTGTGGAGCCTTTAGAAGTTGATGTCTGACTGTCCAGAGTAGTTAGCAAGTGGTGGGATCATTATAGATCTACCTGCCTGGGTCTGATCCTTCTCTATTTGCTTTTTGGTCCATTAGATGTAACCACCCTCTTCATGATCCTGCAGCCATGGACAGAGACCTCCCCATGCCTTCCCTGCTGTGATAGACTTCACCCTTCCAACACAATAAGCCCATATGAGCCCTTCCTCCCTCAAGTTGTTAATGAACCCTGGACCACACCACCATGACATGAAAGTAGCTGGTACAGACATGTCACTCATAGGCGTAACTATGACATGCACTGCCGCCAGATAAGTTCAGCTTCATTAATACATGAATGCCTTATCCTATCCTGTTATGCTTAAGACTGGTAGGACTTCCTCAAGGAAGTCTACCTCAAACAGAGACTGAATTGTATGTATGTATGTATGTATGTATACATATATAATAAAAAAGATGTGTTTAGAATTTTATTGAAAACTAAAACTCAATGTTAAATGCAGGGAGCAATAAGTGGACTCAGTGTGTTTTAAAACCAAGATGGAACGGGGAAGGAATGGTGGTAGGCAGATAGGAGAGAAGTTGTAGGAGTGAAAGGGGGAGGGGTATATTTAATCAAAACATGTATGATGGGAGATGTTATTCTGTAAATATGTTTCTCATACTGGTTAATGAATAAAGCACTGTGGCCAATGGGAAAGCAAGATAGGCGGGGCTAGGAGACAAGGAGAAAAGAAGAAGTAGTTGGGAAGAGTCAAGATGGAGAGCCATCTGCTCTGGCCGGTAAGATGAGCCACGTGGAAATACTTAGAATAGTAGAAATGGGTTAATAATTAAGACAGAGCTAGCCGGTAAACAATGATAGTAACTGGCCAACAGAGTAATATCAAATACAGAGTCTCTGCATGTTATTGGGGGCTGGCATGGCAGTGGGACCAGACTGGCGGCGGAGGAATAACATGCTTGTAACACATGTACTTAGGTGTGAAATTCTCAAAAAAAGTAATTAAAGAAAAAACTTCAGTCTAAAGATACCTATTCTATGTGGTACTGAGCAAAAAAAAAAAAAAAATGTGTTTTTGTACAGTTTTGTGCTAATTGTGGAATGAATTAGTAATAATATATCACAATTTTATTCACTTGATTTTGCCTGTGAATTATGAAGCACCTGTCTGGGGTGAACGCACTGTTTCAAGGAATGGCATTGCGCTGGCTGAGTAGTTTGGGTTGAAAATGAAACAAGATCTTTCTGGGTTACCCTGGATTCTCCTTGCTCCCCTGAAGTTGTGGGAAAAAAAAAAAAGGATTCTTGTCTTCCAAAGTGGCCCGTAGCAAGTAAGGATGTCACCCTGTGATTTTCCACTGTCTCCCCCCCTAAGAGTCTCATGGTGAAAATATCCTGTCCCACACTGGTAGAAGCATTTGAGCAGCAGGCCTTGCTTATTTTCTCAGTTTATCATCTTATTTCCACACAACTGCCCATTCTTCATCAAACCTAAGCACAAAACACCACAGTTTTCCTTGGGTCCTCATTTCTGAAGAACCTGGTCTCACACATAACTATATCTTTGCTTAATTTAATACATCCAATGTGCTTTCTTTTCTCAGTCGGTCTTCTGCTATCAGCGCATAGGGAATAAACCTTACAATGGGAGGAAGGAACTACTCAACTCCTAAGTCACTCTGTCTAATATTAGACTTTTACAGCATAATCAAAGAGAGGGTCATTTTGTAAAAATATGAGACTTCATAGCTATCTTGGAAGGTATCACTTCTTTCATATTTGACGTATTCTTTTCTGCACAGCAATATAGTCACCTTGCCTGTTGATTTTACCTCCATTTTGAGTTAAATATGCGGTCTTCCTTTGCCATGGCTTCCCTGACCTCACTTTTATTGGCATTATGAACTTTTACACCCATTGCAAGATCTGCAGTTTCACTTTGCAACAGAATTGAATGTATTTGCATTATGTTGCCTCTGTCTTCATGAAGAAGGGAAGTATTAACAAGGAACATTTGAAAGAGGGACCAACTTACAAATGATCTTATCATTAATAAATGCTTTCCATGCAGGGACATATCACAATGAAACTCATTAATATGCATTGATAATTGTAATAAAATTTTAAAAAATACTTTCAAGTGTTCATAACTTCCTTCTTTTCACACCTCTTATTAAAAGAAAGTGTGAAATTAGGGAGCATTCTGTGGTGGTATCATGTAAACCAGTGTCTGACAAGAGGCGGATTAAAACTGAGAAGACAGGGTTTAAATGTTGAAGACAGAAATGGAAGAGAGAGAAGACAGGAGAAAGTTGTCCCTGTGAGTCAAAGTCGAGAAAATGTCAGCTTTATATGGCCTCTTGTATTAGTTACTTTTCTGTTGCTGTGACAAAATACCAAGAAAAATTACAGAAGAGTTTATTTTTGGCTTATAGTCCCAGAGAGTTGGAATTCATGATGGCAGGCACAGCATGGCAGCAAGTGGCAGGCCTGACAGCAGGAGCAGAAAACAAAGAGTTCACATTAAACTGTGAGCACAAGACAGAGAGGGTGACCCGGAAGTCAGGTGAGGCCTTAAGGTCTCAGAACCCAACCCCACGGGCATACTTCCTCCAGCATGGCCTCAGAGATATGGCATTCAAACCACCACACAAATACAGAATAACGTTTCTAGAGATTGAATGTCTCTCTTCATTTTCATTCTGTGCTTACCTGTTACTCATACTCAGGTATCTCACTTGCTCAGCCTGCAGAGAAAAGATGCGCCTCCTTAAGGAAAATGGCCTCTGTGACCATCATGATTGCTATCATCAGTTAAAACATGTCTATAAATAAAATTGCTTATTCCTTCTGAGTTTAGCTAGCATGAACCTCTCTCTGTGTGTGGAGACACTGACATGTTCAGAAATCTGAACATGATCCACTAAAAAATAAGATTGGTCTTAGTTGAATTAACCAAGGACTCTTAACCAGTAGCCTACTGATACTGTTTCAAGCTGTACCCCAATCCTTCTGTTTTTAGTGTTTCAAAATTCTATGGGTAATAGTTGAATAGAACATTTATTTTCATATAAACTGTCAAAGCCAACCCAGACTGTTGAGGCTGGCATTGTGCTGGGTCATACAAATTGGGCAAAAGGATGGCTAAGGCATTACCAGTAGTAGACATGGGCTAGGGAGTCAATTTGCTTTTCCCTAGTGACATATTGCTTAACAAAAGTTCATAGGCTGTGATGAAAAAGTAAGAAACGTGGGAATTCAGAGAAAGCCCATTGTCAAGATTATCCAGTCCAAGCTTTATGTTTAGATGTTTAATGCCACCATTCTGGCATGATTCTATGGAAATCAATATCATCAGTCACTTATCCAGTTTGGGAAAAACTAGACCTTAGAAGCACTAATGAAGAATGAACAAAGTCATTGAAGTTCAATTATTCATTCTATTTATATTCAGTAAAACACTCAGTCCAACTTAACATAATGTGCTAAGGTAATATGGTAAACACAGATGTATGTATGACCAGTGATAGACAGTAGTTAGACAATTCCTAGGCTCTGTCTTAGGAGTTCCACAGGGCACTGGTAGCATCTGTTCTACACTTTATTAGATTCAGTGCTAACTTCTGTAGCATTCCTCCCAGAGGGCACTCAGTTTCCTCAAACCCTGAAGTCATAGAGTTAAGCCACTGTGGCTAGGCCTGGTAGGGTGATTTTCATCTAGAGACAGTTATCAGAGGCCCTTAAAGGGTTTCTGAACAAAGATTTAAAGAAAGAAACCAGCAGGAAATGAGAAGATTTTTCTAAATGATAAAAAGTGACTTTTACTGTAGAAGGATAGAAACTCTGAGGAAGTTATAAAGGTAACCATAAATTAAGCTTCCATGTTTTAGGGATTGTTTTCCTCTGTGAATGTGAGGCAGTTTAATATTTTACCCTTACCTTTTGTTGTTGTTGTTGTTGTCATTGTGACACGTTGAATACAACACAATGCTATTATTAATATATTAAATAGCAATGTCACTTTTATTGGGATATTATCATTTTTCTTTTAAGTGTGCCATTTCCAAAGGGTTCTGTAAGCCGTTAATGGTAGTTAGCAGCAGAATGCATCTCAGATTTTGTAATGGAAATCAATGAGAAAATAAGATTGATTTGATAGAAAGTCTCTGTACTGCAAACTTTGCTGACAGTGACCATTTCTTAAGTGAAGGATACCTATTCCACAAGTGCCCGATGATGAGTTTTTATGTATATGATGGATCTGAGTAATTTGGAAGATTAATAATGTCAGCAGCAGGTTTTTGCTGACTAGTGGCTCATTTGAATTCTACTGGATTTTCTATACCAAGGATGCTTTTTGAATGGGTAGAAAAGGCCACAGTTCTTAATGGTGGTCATTGCTCTTCTCAGGAGTAACCAAGCAAATTCTGGGGCATTCTCCCCAGCAGTATTAACAGAGACATGATGGTTCAGTGCCCACCCGCGACTGTTTCTAGTTCTAAACTAACTCTCCTTGCTGTTTAAAATGGTCAAGGATTACGTTAGGTCAATGTGGTCATGTTTTACCCTGAGTGCTCATTTCATTTTAGCTTTTGACAAATGCTCTTTTCCCACATTGCATCCAAGTTGCGATGTCATCACATGGGAAGTCAAAGTAATCCCATTTCACAAAGACCAAATGCAGTGCAACCCAGAAGGAGTCTTCTCTGTACCCAGCCATCCAAATGTGACCACCTGATCTACCTGTGCCACAGATAACTGCCCCCTTTATTTTTCTCAATTGCCGGTTCTCACAATGGGAGCAATGGTTGTTTTAGACCAGTTCTTTTGTTCAGTTCTTTTCTGTAGGCTTGTTGCATCACAACCCTTTTGAGAACAATCCTACAGAGAATTTCCAACCATTTGTAGAAACATACATATTACTTTTTCTATAATTCATTAAATTTGGGGCTGGAGAGATGAGTAGGTGGGTAACACCTTCGGTCCACAAGCTTGAGGACAGGAGTTTAGATCCACAACACCCACTTCAGCACCAAGTGGGGACTGCAACCCACCTGTAACCCCAGTGCCCAGGAGGCAGAGATAGAGGATCACTGTGATAAGCTGGCTACACTGGCTGAGTCAGTGAGCTTTGGGTTCAAGTGAGAGACCATGTCTCATTATATAAGGTAGAGAGTAATCAAGAAAGACATGCTATGTTGACCTCTGATCTCTCTCTGTACATGGATTCACACATATGTACATGCCTGGGCACCTGCACACACACACACACACACACACACACACACAGTATGTATAAGTATGTTTGTGTACATTGCACAACTGCACATGCAAAATTAAAAAAATCATAACTTTTCCAATAAAATATGTAAGTTAAAGTTTTAAATGAGATTCCCCCTTCTCTGTTGGTGTTTGTACATTGTACCAGCCCTGTCAAGTTGGCTAAACAAGAGGGAATGTTACTTCAAATGATGCCAAATGGACTTCAAGAAAATAAAAGTTCTAAGATTTCTAGAAAAAAAAATCTTTGTGCTTGTTGGTTTTTTATGTGGATTTTGCAGCTCTGGGTTCAGTCAACCACAGAGCAGAGATGCACTCGTATACCCAGAGAAGTGTGTCCTCAATATGCATAAACATTTTTCTTTAGTTATTCTCTAAGCAATACAGTGTGACAAGTATTTACACAGCATTTACATCGTATTAAGTATTATGAATAAGCAAGAGATGATTTAAAGTACACAGGGGTACGTGTAGAAGTTATATGCAAATATTATCATTTCATATAAGGGCCTTGAGCATCAGGGGATTTTAGTATTCAATAACTGAATTTTTCTGTATACATGTATACTATCTATACTATGTTTAATGTATAATATTCAGTATGTATGTTTTAGTTTTTGTTTTTAAAGACAGGCTATCCTCCTTTTATGGTTCAGGTTGGTCTGAAGCTCACTAAATAGCCCAAGCTGACCTCAAACTTGGGATTCTCCTGAGTTCTGGGATTACTGGCATGTGCCACCACACCCAACCTTTCTCTACATATATATTTCCATAAAGTGTCCCCCCGTTGTGCCAGCTCCCCTTCATTGTGATAAACTACCTGAGAAAAATCACCTTAAATGGAAGAATGGTTTCTTTTGGCTCATGGTTTTAGAGACTTTGGTCCATGATGGCTGAGCATCATCTCTTTGGGTCTGCTGCAGCACAGTGCATTGTGATGGGGACTTGAGGAGACCTGGTCACCTCTTGATGGCTGGGAAGCAGAGGAAAAGAGACAGCCAGGTCTCTAGTACCAGTGTATCCTCCAAAGGCACATCTCTCCTGTGACATAATTTCTTTAACAGGTTCCACTTTCTAAAGCTTAATAGCTCTTCACAGGCTGAGGACCAAGTCTGTCTCCTGTGATCCTATGTAGTCATAAGTAGTGACACAAGCCTATCAGCAAATACACTCAGCATTGACACATTTTCTTAAAAAGAGAAACTATGTAATTATAATATCATCACATTACAAAACACCATGTGATAATGGACCTTTCTATGAACCAGCAGCAACACTAGCTAGAAAGTTAACTACAAACCTCTTAAACATCATCAGGAGGTAAGATGTCCTAGTACTAAATGTACTAGGCTTGAGAGAGATCTACTTCACAAATTTTACAATTAGCAATGGCAACCTTGAATTTCCCCTTTCTGACTTGTCCTTACCATGGCAACCTCTTAGTCTGTGATTTCATTTTCAGAATGGACTGACTTATACAATATTGCCCTTGGTAGCACTTGGATAAACACATGGTATCAATTTTTATTTATTTTCATACTTGCCTATTATTTTATATCTCCAGATATTCATATGAATAAATACAATAAATAACAAGATCTTTAATACAGAAACCTATTCATATTTAAATAAAAGACAAAAGTCAAATGTAAAGGGAAAAAGAAAAACAGAAATGTAATTGGTTCCCATTATTATTCTACCTAGGTTTCCCATTAAATACTGATCATGCTGTGGTGTGTGTGTGTGTGTGTGTGTGCATGTGTGTTTGTGTGTGTGTGTGCCTTGTAAATTTGCTTTGTGAATCAATGTCCTCAGAGCACAAAAATCTCCCCTCTGTGAATTTAGTCATTGGTTTTTTTTCACTCAGGTGAAGCCACTACCCAGATTCTCTCATTTGAAGCTATATAATTTCAATTAATCAGAAGCAACTGACAGTCTGTCCTGTCAAGCACTAGGTTGGGGATTAGGTCTACAAGGATGAATGTGATTCTTCCCATTTCACAACTGACATGTTAGTCGAAGACAGATCTAAATGAAAACTAAGGAGAGTAACACAGCTGAGAAGATTATTAGAGCAGATTCCTCCCTATGTAAAACAACCAAAATACTAAGAGAAATGTATATGGGCAAAATCATAGCTGCATTGCCAAGATAATAAGAAATTCTTGGGTGGACATCTAAATGCAGGGAAGATTCCACATGGCTTTTACAATGAGTAACCTGAAACTCCATGTTCCCAGTCCTGGCTTTTAGAAAGTGTTTCCACACCATGGTGAGGCTCAGTGTGCTTCCAGCAAAGGTAGACCAGATGGTGTTAGATGAGAAATTTCATCAATTTCAAAAAGCTGAGTTTGAAGCAGGCATGATGGTGCACATCTCTAATTCCAGGACAGGGAATGCTGAGATGGGTGACTAGCAAGCTCCAGATCAGTATAAGCCCCTGTCTGGGAACCAAGAGGCAGAGCTCTTTGTTGGAACATTTATTTAGCATGTGCAAGATGCTAGACAGTGGACAGCAACAATAGACGATCCTTTCCAAGGGGAGGACTTTGAGTGTTAGAGCTGATTGGTGTAAGTAAGCTTCTCAGTCAGTTCTAAGATTAAGATGGTATCTATCTGACATCTTACATCTTCACGCTGGTATCTGTCTTCTGTAGTTCCCGCCACCCCAATATATCCTTTTCCTTTCCCAAACAACCCCTAAAGGCCATGCTAACAGTTACCACATTTCCCCAGAGTCTTCTCTTCCTTGAACCAAACATTTCCTTTTAAGATATGTATCTAGGGGCTGGAAAGATGATTCAGCAGTTAAGAACACTTGCTGTTCAGGGAACCTGAGTTGAGTTCCAGCATCCATGTGGGAGCATACAACCTCCAGTTCCAGAGATTATGATGCACTTTTCTGGTTTCCTTAGGCATTGCACACATGTGACACACACACACACACACACACACACACACACACACACACACACACACACATATATATATATATATATATACTCACATTCATGCAAAACATAAAATAAAATAAAAATAAATCTTAAAAAAAGAAAGGTGTTCATCCAACCCATCCAATTTTGGTTCCTGTAGATGTACTCAATTTTCACTGCCAACCACAAAGAATATGTAGTGGAATTCTAACTGTATTTCCACAGTACAGTTCAGGGTCAGTGTTGGGTCCTGTATTTCTATTAAGGTAATATCAACTTAATTTTTACAAGTATATCTTAAGTTAACATGTATTAAATATAATCAGTCAGCTAAAAACCTATAAAACATGTGCTGATATCAAAACAATCTTATTCTTTACTTCTTATTCTGCCCCCTTAGGACTTTCTTTCTGTTCTCATTAAATGCCACTGTCTGTCAAAAGTCTTTTCAGGTTCTTGATTGCATAGTCTAACACATTTGGTATCCTTCCTAACTCCTTATCACTTTGGCCAACAAATTGGGTAGACCTGATATTATAGTCAGTACACACAGACTTGCTATGTACTTGGTCCTGTAGAAGGGCTTGCCATACACTATCCTGTGCCTATCTTGGTGTTGTAGGCACAGAATAACATGAAACACAACCCCACCCACTGTCCATCTATTTAAAATAGCGAGACACAGAAAGGTAAAACAAACCACTCTAGGCTGCATAGTTCCTGGGTGATGAGGCTAGAAGCTCTCGTGTCTTGCCATACCATTTGTGATTGCTTGTGCTTACCCTGTAGAAACTCTGTGGGTGATGTATCTAGATGACACTAGTACTCTGAAGCCTTCTAACAAACACTTCTTACATGGAACTCAAATCTGCCTTTCTGTAAAGCACTGGGATGATTTATCATACATTGTACAACTCATCATCCTTCCAACAAGGAAACCATGTGTATCAGTTAATTTTATCATCACTGTGAACGAATTTCTGACAAGCAACTTAAGGGATACACCCATTTTCTTTTTCCTCATAGTTTAAAGAGACAGGGTCCAATGTAGAAGGGTGGATATTTGGCAGGCAGTGAATCCTGTCCTCTCCTCCTTGGATCCTGATAGGACAGGAAGCAGAGTGCAGACAGGAAATAGGACTAGTCTAGTTAGCCACTTCAGAAAGACTCTATCTTCTAAAGACTTCACACCCTTCTAAAATAGCAGCATCAACTAGGGCCTAATTATCCAGGCACATTTGCATCCAGACCATAGCATCAGCGCCATGATCTGCTACATTGGCTGTGTTGCTTAGAAATATTGTGCCTGAAGTCCTGCCTGTATCCAGGTCATCACACAGGCTGCATCAGTATGCTGTTTGGCCTCACTCCAACTTAAAGCATAGATGCTGATCCCCACAGATATTGCTTATCTTTTTGAGTCCATATACTCAATGAGTTTCGTTGTAACTCCTAAAGTTTTTAAAAGAAATGACGTCAAAATAAAAATACAGTCTTGACTTACGATATTTTGGTGGTCCTCCAAGCAGGCTGTTGTAAAAATTTCCACAGAGTTCAGGAAATAGGGTCTTTACCTTAGGTCTGTCTCCAGAATCCCCTGAGTATTATCATTTAATGATTTTTAAATGGCGTGACACACTCTGTTGTAATGTTCCAGGCTAATCTGTACCATTTGTTTGTAATTATTCTCTGCTATGTGTCTCTCCATCCAACTTTCCCACAGTGTTTTGTAGGCTGAGTTTGTTGAAGAAATCTGTAGGCTACTCAGGCCAGGATCCTCTGTGTTTTCCTGCTGAGGAGGGTCAATCCCAGCAGGTCCTCATAATTCCAGTTTGGAAGGCTCTGGGTACCTGGCTGGCTTCCCTTTGGCTATCAGGATGGACTTGGCTGCTCCAAGTATGGCCTTTAGACCTGCACCACCAGGGCAGGTCTAAATAACTGGGCAACACAGAATGTCAGCCCCCATCTAGACCTACAGAGTAAAAGCTCTAACCCTAGAGTTAGAGAAGGTATATATGTGTGGGGGGAGAGGGGGTGCTCAGAGAATTTTATACTAGATATGCAAATGTGAGGACCACAGTTTCAATCCTCTGCATCTATATAAAAGCTTGAAGAGTGTGGGTGCTGGCCAGTCTCATGTCAACTTGCCACAAACTAGAGTCATCAGAAAGGAAGGAACCTCAACTGAAACAATACCTCCATAAGATTTGGCTGTAGGGCATTTTCTTAATTAGTAATGGAGAAATGCTTGGCCCTTTTTTGAGTGGTGCCATCCCTGGCCTGGTGGTCCTGGGTTCTATAAGAAAGCAGGCTGAGAAAGCCATGTGAGTAAGTCAGTAAGCAGCACTCCTCCCTGGCTTCTGCATCAGCTCCTGCCTCCAGGGTCCTTCCCTGCTTGAGTTCCTGCCCTCACTGTTGATGATGAACTATTACACAGAACTGTGGATGAAATAAATCTTTTCCTGCCCAAGTTGCTTTTGATCATGCTGTCTCATCGTAGCAATACTGACCCTAACTAAGAAAATTTGGTATGAGGAGCAGGGTATTGATGTGGTAGACTTGACCATATTGTTTTGGGAAGGACTGTGGAAGAACTTTGGAACTTAGGGCTAGAAAACCACTGAGTATTCCAAGCTCAGTGGACTGTTCTATAGCAGTTTTGTAAGATAAAAATGTTGACATATGAACGCTTGGCATCTGAGCCACTACCTGAGCCCACATTGGTGTCCAAGGGCCATGCTGTCACCAGGACCACACTAATCTGAGTAGCCTGTGCTGTCATTTGGAAACATGGTGACATCCAAGCCTAAGCTGCTGCCAAAGGCCATGTCTGGGTCAGTGTTCTTACCACAGCTGGGATCTGTGTTGATGTCTGTGGCCCACATTATCCCTGGAGACCCCTGTCCCCACCAGAGAACTGGCCCCAGTGGTGTGGGTGTGGAAGAGCTGTCCCCAATCCTGAAATGGTCCTAGAAGAACTGGCCCAGCACAAGGAAAAGCTGCTGCCACCCCTCGCCAGGCTTGTAGGAATACTAGAGAGCTGGAGACTGTGACTGTGGCTCTTGCCTGAGAGGGTGGTCCTGGCAGAAGCCCAGACTGACCAGCTCAGCTACCACCCAGGCTCACAGCCAGCACTTTGAGTTGGCTCACCCCAACATCTACTCCATCTATGAGCTGCCTGAACAAGTGAAGAAACTGGTCCTGAAGGATCATAGCCAAAGGATCTCCATGACTTGGGGCAACAGCAGGACATCTGAGAGAGGTTTTGGTGATGGTCCAGGAGTTGGTGAGGTGGACCAGACCAACCACTCACTGCAGTGAACATTTGCAAGTGAAGCTGTTTGGACAAAAATGTGTACTGCATGACACACGGCAGCTCCCCAGTCCACTATGACAAATGAATATATAATAAAAGGCAGGAAGGGCAGAGGAGCAAAGTGTTTTGTTTTTCTTTTCTTTTATTTAGTTTTTAAATTTTTCTTGTGTGCGGAGGGGGCAGGAGGATAGAATGATGGAGGGAAGACATAGAAACACTGGGAAAAGTGGAGTTGGGGTGCATGATGTGAAATTCCCCAAAATCACTAAAATGTATACTGATAAAAATAAAGCAGGTCTTCTGTTGGAAGCAGTGTAGACAATGGAGGCTGGGCTTGGAGGTTTTTGTGTGAAGAATCTGTGGTGTCTGGTCAGCTTGAGCTGAAGGATCTCCTGTGATTAGCAAGAGACCAGAACCACTGAAGTAAAACATTTGCTTGGCTGGGATAATTGATGCTGGTCAGCTGGAGCTGAGAAATTAGTGGTGATTAAGAAGAGACCAGAAAAGGCAGTGGTAGCACATGCCTTTATTCCCAGCACTAGAGAGGCAGGGTATGTTTCTATGAGTTCGAGGTCAGGTCAGTGTGGTTTTACAAAGCAAGTTCCACACAGCTAGAGCTGTTACACAGAGAAACCCTGTCTCAAAATAAATACATACATACATAAATAACCAACCTAACAAAAAACAACCCTCCCCCACCTAAAAAAACAAAACAAAACAAAAGACACCATCATTGAAGGGAAATTGTCCAGGAAGCGTTTCCTCTGGGTCAGCACGCAGAAGCTGTGTTTCAGAAAAGGCAAAGGTTGCGCCTCATGCTGGCAGGCAAACTCGGTAGTGTAAAAGTCAGCCCAAGTATTACTGGTTTTGAAGTCATGAAGAGATCGTGGAGAACAGCTGAAGCTTGTCTTTGTGGAAGAAAGTTGGAGTCTCTCAAGAGAGTCCAGGAGAGTCTATTGGTGAAAGTGCAACCCAGTTGCAGCAAGGGACCCCAGCATTTTGGAGGTGCGAGTACCGTGGGATGACCTCCAAGAACAGTAGCAGTGCTGGTGTGGAGCCTGTCCCAGCTTAGACGACAAGCTGCGTGACCTAAAAAGCAATGAAGCCCTTTGGAGGAGCCTAGGATGTAGTGAATGGATCCCAACATTAGACACTGAGTAATTCACATAACTGGACTTTAATTTTGCTTGGATTTCATTGTGAGTGCCCTGGCTCTTCTCTCTTGAAGTAAGAAAGTAGCCAACTTATTTTTTTTTTTTATTTTAGAGGAGCCCACAGTTGAGAGACTTTTGAAGATATTTTTTTTATTTTACAAAGACTTTGGATTTATGAGAGACTGACTATTTTAAGGAGACCGAATACTTTAAATAGACTGATTTTTTTTTTAAGTGTTTGAATTTTTAAAGACTGTGAGACTTTTAAAATTTGGAGAGTTTATATTGTAACATTGATATTCATATGTCATCTTGGAGATGGACAAGAAAGAAAAAATTGTATGTTTGAGTGTCAAGCTGACAAGGGTCAATTGTGCTAGCTAGTTTTGCATCAACTTGACAAAGTTATCTGAAAGGAGGAAACTTCAACTGAGCAAATGTCTCAATAAGAATGGTCTATAGGGCTTTTTCTTAATAAGTGATTAATGAGGGAGGGCCCAGGCCATTGTGTGCAGGGCCATTCCTGACCTGAGGGTCCTGGGTTCTACAAGAAAGCAGGCTGAGCAAGCAATGGGAGCAAGCCAGTTAATAGCACCCCTCCATGGCCTTTGCTGTATCAGCTCCTGCCTCCAGGTTCCTGCCCTGTTTGAGTTCCTGTCCTCACTGCTTTTGATGATGAACTTTTACATGGAACTGTGAGTGAAAAATCCCTTTCTTCCCACGTTGGTTTTGGTCATGGTGTCTCATCATAGCAATAGAATCCCTAACTAAAGCAGTGTGATATACTCCTGTAACAATAGTATTCTCCAGGAGAAGACGGGATTGCCTGGAGAAGCTGGGTGGTAAGGCTTGCTGAAATTGCAAAGATCTGGATTTGGCAAGAGACCCTGTGCCAGAAAATAAAATGGATAAATGTTACCATCAAAAAAGACACCACACACACACACACACACACACACACACACACACACACAGAGAGAGAGAGAGAGAGAGAGAGAGAGAGAGAGAGAGAGAGAGAGAGAGAGAGAGCGCATACATGCAAATGCACACACATGTTAAAAAGAGAAAGAAATATTTCAAGTTGGGGTCCCTTGACACCATCTTTCTGAACTTGTATGTAGGCAGCATTATGAAGCTCCAAGAAGACACCCTTTATTGTGATTTAATAAGGATCAGGATAAACAATTAGGCCGAACAGAAGTTTATTAAGGGAGAAATAACTCACAACATAGGCAGATGCACGCAGCGGGTTCCAGCAGATCCTGAGCCTTCCAGCATCCACCACCAAAAGGGGCGGCCCGACCCTCTCCCAACCTTTTCTCCCCGCCCCCATTCGGCCCTGTCTCCGCCCCAATGGGCATGGCCTAAGCCACAGGTGCAGACAAGGTGAGTATCTCACTACAATTCCCCTTTTAGTCTAAAGAAAAGATTTGGGTTTGATACAAAACTATATACAAAACAGTGAATAACAAGTGTGCTCTAAGAAAAGGAAAATTGAGAACAAAACGATCTACATATCTAGTCCTAGGATGAAGACATAACGGAGTTTACAATAGAGTTATCCTAAGCTAGAAAGCTTAAGCCTAGTACCTAATCTATATAACTAGGAAGAGAGAATAATAGTTGTGATGGTTTAATCTACAACCTCATCAAGACCTGAGAAGGAAAATAGCAAAACTAGGGTAGACAGGAAGTGCGGATGGGCAACTTCCAAAAGATGCCTCGAAGACAGAAACAGCAAGCTACCTGAACAGTCACCCAAGGTCTCAGAGCAATGTTGGTACAGCCAGTTTTGGCTAAGGCCAAGAGTACCTGACAGATCACAACAAAAGCAGGGAGGAAGAAAGGCTGTCTTACCCTGACTTGGCAAGGTTCAGCAGTCTTCTGTTTGTCTCCTGCAAGCACATAGGACCGCATGTCCAGATCAGTTGTCAAGGTAGGGGCAGTTCCTTGCCCAAGAGGCCATGGCCGAAGTGAGGGTGAACTCCAGAAGGAGCAACGACAGTGTCCAACATACTTTCAGGAAAGTGCATGGTGCTGTCAGGAGCAACAGTGTCTCATGTCAACGGAGTACTAATATTAAAACATTTAAATGCCGTGTTCTGCAGGTCTATGAAGTGATTGGAGATTAAGCATCTATTTTTGACTAATCTCATAGGCAAAGGAAACATGGGTGAGGATGATCTGTAATACTCAGGAACTTAGCTAAAAACCTGATTAAAACTTCCTTGAGTAAAGCAAGGATACATACTAAACAATATAATTATGCACATGCAAATTCCTAAAGTAGAGGTAGAGTAGAAATGTCTAGACAAGAGGGCAGCAAGATAAATATCCTAAATTGTATCAATATACAAAATGTCTTGAACGCAAACAAAGTATACATACATAGAATATAGCGAGAATAATGTGCATAAAACATAAATGGAAAGATTTCACACAATATGACAAAATATAATATACAATTCTTCCAGTACATAGATTACCACAGATAAGAATATATAACAGTGTAAGCTGAAATACTAATATCTCACTCTTACTAAACAATTCACAAGAAGGTAGGCCAATCTTCCTATATCATTCTGAACCATACCTTTCCCAACCATACCCTATTCCTGTCTAAAAGAGATAACGAGTCTAAATATCACTTTCCATACCCAACCCCAAGTAACTAAAACCAACCCTATGAAGATGAATATTATCCCTAAATTCCAAGAGTGGGGAGAGGGGCATCGTTATCTTAAGATTACTTCCTGCTGAAATGGGACGATGATTGCTCCATGGGATCCTGTAGGAAGAAAATGTTTAGCAACCAAATTTTTCAACAGAATTGGCTGTGACATATGTAGGTATTCATAGTGTGGCAGAAAATGCTTGACTGGAGTTCTATTTGGAACTCTGGCCAGGTTGTAATAAGAAGGTGCACCATTACAGCTAGCTAGTCAGGAGTTGTCTTGAGCAAAGCAGTCCCAAACCGGTTAAAGGGTGAAGTTTGTAGCTCAGATGCATCAGGGTGAGTAGAATGGAAATGTCCATTTGGGGCCCCATCTTCCTTCCGGAGTGTTCAAGGATTGCTGTTGGGAACTGTTATTATTCCTTGTGGAAAACTTAAATATCAATATCAAAGTAAAATTTTCAAGTTTTACGGTATGCATTAGGGGAAAGGCAACAATAAGCATTAACATGTATAAGAGAAAATGAGGATTTCAGAGAGAAAAGTGCATATAAACATATGAGTCCTTAGATTTTGTTTTCTTCTGCCTTACATCAATTGGCTTCTTGATATAAAGCAGAAACTGTGAATTCAATCTTAACAACATGCTTGAATTTAGAGAAGGAAAGCCAAATCCAACTCCAAAGCCAGCATTGATTTATATGAATCGGGACTACAGGAATACCAAATAGTAAAGAGAAATAGATTTCCATATAGAAACGGTTTATTAGACTTAAATATTTTTACCATAAATCAGATTACTCTTCATTAAATGATTCTTTCTGGAGAGCTGTCTTCTGTATGTACCTACATATTCCTTGTCTCTTGGTTGTTTGAAGATAGGTGTTCTCTGTTTTCCTGTAAAGACAAGAACACTTCCCGTACCTTTGAGAGGTCTCCACACATTTTGTGGGACCCAATTTGTTGAATGACTTGTCATTCCTCTTCATTAAGATGTTTCTCTTGTTCAACTCGGATCTTGATCAACTTAGACGGTATCCATAGCTTTTCTTCTCCTGTAGATACAAATGCAAAACCCCTACCCCAACATAACACATATCCTGGTTTCCATTCTGAGGTCAATACATCCTTGAAGTACACCGGCTGATTTAGTTCAGAAGTTTTTTCTATTGTCCAGTGCCTTTCAGCAGCTGTTTGTCCTTTTTCATTAGCATTAAGAAAGTTTAATGTTAATAAAGCATTATGTAATCTGTGTTTGGGTGTCTTGGTTACTCCTGCCTGTCTATGGAGCATTTCCTTTAAGGTACGATTGAATCTCTCAATTACTGCTTGTCCTGTAGGATTGTGTGGTATACCAGTTATGTGCTTTATGTTATAATATCCAAAAAACTGTTTCAATTTGTTGGAAACATATGCCGGAGCATTCTGTATATATGTTTCTCATACTGGTTAATAAAGCCCTGTGGCCAATAGAAAACAAGATAGGCGGGGCTAGGAGACGAGGAAGGGGAAAGAGGAAGTAGAAGGTGGAGTCGAGATGTAGCCCATGGAGGAAGGAAGACGCCTGCCTCGGCTCCCCGATAAGACGACCACGTGGAAATACTTAGATAAGTAGAAATGGGTTAATAATTAAGACAGAGCTAGCCCATAAACAGTAATGGTAACTGGCCAACAGGATTGTATCAAATACAGAGTCTCAGAATGTTATTTGGGGCTGGCACGGCTGTGGGCCCAGACTAGCAGGTTGGCGGGCTGGCGGAAACATACATGCTACAACCCTTACCTGTTAATTCATCTTCACTCTGAGGATAAAGGCTTATTTTCTGTAGCATCCTTCCCATTTCACAAATGATGCCTCCTTTGGGGGAAGAATTAGATTTTAGGGAGCTACTAATCCTGTTCCATTGCTACAACTTCCAAGCAAAGTCTTCTTTGTTCCAGCTTAGCTACTGGATCTGAGAATCTTCATAACCCTTTCAGACTGAATAAACAATCACACTTCCAAAAGCAACACCGCTATCTGCCACTATCCTGGGTCCTCAGGATAGTTCCTGATATTGCCAGCCCTTAAGTGCTAAGAGCAGACATGGTACTTCACTTTGTAATAACTTAGAAGTTATATACCAATCAATGTGGTGGGCATGGCAAAGGAATCCCTGTGTTCTTTCCACTGCACAACTTGAGCTCCAAGGTGTTATTTCAAATTTCTACTCCTAGCTGGAGGATGCCCTAACTACCTTGCATCCACTCCTCAAGTACAAAACTGAACTCCCCAGCTTCTCTAGCTAGAAGTGGTCTGGGGGTAAGTTCTGGCCAATAAGATTCAAGTGGGAATCTTCTGGGATGCACTGGTTTTCCAGAGCTGCTGGGAAAAGTACCAAAACGGGCTGGGTTAACCAACAGTAACCTTTCATTGCTTTGCTCTGAAGGCTGAAATCGAGGTGTTAGCAAGATTGCTTTCATCTGAGTGAGGAAAACCCAAGTTCCAGGCCTCTCAAATTGGCTTATGGGTGGCTGCTTCGTGTTCACTGGGCAATCTCCCAGCATGCATGTCTCTGTATCCACATTTCTCCTTTTCATGAGAACACCAGTCAAATTGATCCAGGTACACACCCATTTGAATTTGATTGCTACCATGATCATGGCATCCATACTCTGAGGTACAGGGGGCAAAAAGTGTGCCAGGTCCTTTTAGAGGCAGGTACAGCTCAAGCATAACACTAGGGGAGACTCCCATTCTGGGTAGAATTTTGTTTTCCTTGAGATGGGGGCAGCTGTCTGATGTCTTCCTTCTGCCTTTCCTATCTGCCTGACTTAGCTAGAGTTTGCTCCCCTAGTTTAGTTTTGAAGGAACAGCCAGGAGGACTCAGAGTTGAACAAATGAAAAGAACCGGCTGCCTGGATACCTTATTACATTAGAAAAATAACCCAACCCTGTGTGTTGAATGACACTACAGACAGGTTTCCTATTAATCTAGCCCAACATCCTCCTGGTACACTATCCATTCCTTTTATATAAAATGTTTGGAACCAGATTATGTCTACAGATGATTTCCACTGAGAGGGTGGTTGAATGAATTGAGTACTGAAAGTAGCTTCCCTTACCTGGCACATGCTGGAGGGCAAACACTGAAGAGGATGAGTCAGGAGAATCATGAGTTCAAAGGCAGCCCTAAGGGTATCATGCCCATTTGAACCCTTTAAATATGTCTGAAAGAAATAGGGGTGCTGGGGTCTGAACTCAAACTGTCATCCAACTGCTTTGAAAGTAGCTCTTTTTCCTATTTCTTTTTGAACACTTCCAAAGAGTTTCATCAGGAGAGACTCATGTCCACAGGGAGTCATGATGGAGCCCAGAAAATTGGGAGAGCAACTACGCATAGCATGAGGGGGTCCTTGCAAGGAAGGAGACAGTGGCCTTGGTTCTAGAGGGCAATGGGAGTCGGGGTGTGCGTTACACTTCTGATTATTTTGAGGAGTGTGTGAGGGAGAATAAGCTGCACATAATGTATCCTAGGCCATGTGACCTAGCCCACCAGTAGGACTCACAAGACAGGAAGGCACCAAGTAGAAGTTAAGTTGTAATTCAAGATCATCTAGGCATTATAGAAACTGGAGAGTAGAGAGAACTGAACTCATCCTCAGAGCTGCCAGGTAACAGCACAAGTTGGTGGCTGCTCTAGAGAGACTGCTTGGAGTGTGACAGGACATTTGGGAGGTGGAGCAGTAAGGAGACCGTGGTTCTAACATGACCCACTAGTCCCTGCTTTGCCCTAACCTTAGCCCTTCCTCTTGACTTCTTTTTATCCTTTCCTAAGACTCAAGTAGCCCAGGCTGGTCTCATGCTTGTGATGCAGGGCAGAGTGACTTGTTCCTCCTGCCTCCACTTCCCCAAGTGGTGGGATTGCAGTCTTGGATCACCACACTTAGTCTATTTGGTGTTTCAAGCATGCTAAGTAAATGCTCTGCCACTGAGGTTACACACCCAGCCCTCTATTTTTTCCTAAGGACAATCCCACATCTTTGCAACTCAGAGTCCAACTTGTGCTCCCTTTGTAAAGAAATTTTGTAGTATTCTCAGAGTTCCTTTACCCTACTTCTTGAGGTTTGTTAGACACTTTGCTTCTTGTCAGCCATGTGGGGGCCAACTTTTGAAGGTGATAGCTGTTTCCCGGCCTCCCAGAGTGTTCCCTGAAAATCCAATAAAAGGATCCTACTTGCTATTCTTAGCGCCTTCACTACAACTGGTGTGAGAGAGAATGAGGTCATGACTTGTTACCCCCAGCAGTGGAAATTTTAGCAAGTCCCTCCCTCTTTGGATTTTGATGACTGAACATGAGATCATCTGTGCAATTAAACCTCATAGTCTTCTCCAAACCTCAGTTTCCTCTCGCATGCTGGGTCCTGAAATAGTGTCTTTAGCAATAGAGGTTGCTGTATCTTCAGATCCTGGGAGTGAAACAAAGCATCATTAGGCACTAGGATTGGGTGGGAGGGTTACGTAGGACATCTTTACAGGGGTGATCTCTGGGTGCTCTGAACAGGCTCTGGCCTGTAGGTCCCCGGGCAGAAGGCCTCCTAAGTGTCTGGCCCAGTATTTCTCTTGGAACTTCCTGTTTCTAGCTCTTCCCCCAGCAAGAATAACTGAAACAAACACTTACACTCTTTGCATTCATCTTAGCTATCTCCTGCTTTTAGGCTCTAATGTGGGTGTTTTAACACATTTGGGATGACTATCTTTTCTTTTAACCAGAATCCTAATGAGAACACATTTACAGATAAAGAGAGTTTTCTTTCCATTAGGATAGCCCAGGCATTTAGTATCCTTATAGTGAGAACTCTAAATAATCAAGTAGCTAGAATTGGGGCACTGTACTTAAACTGAACATGTGTGCCACATATACACTGTGTGAAACTCACCACAAAAGTCTGAGCCCAGGCATTCATGACCTGTGTGATAACTGAACTGTCACCACGATCTCTACAAGAGAGAGAACAATTCCTAACTGTATATCCACATGCCAAGTCCATCTCATCCTTGCTGCACCTTCCTTTCAAGTTTTCTTAGTATTTATTTATTTATAATTGTGCATATGTGCATGCCTGTCTACATATGGGTATGTGCACAGGTGTAGGCCAGACCTGTGCCCAAAAGGGACCTCTTGGACCTAGAGTTACAGGCAGTTGTGTGTCACTTGGCATGGGTGCTAGGAATTGAGTTCAGGTCCTCTGTAAGACGAACATACTTTACCCCCAAGCCAGCCACAACCTTGTTTTCTTACATTGATCCTTAAATGAGTCATCATGAATTTTACCTATCTGCTAGCTATTTTTTTATTGTTGTTGTTGGAGGAGAAGTTTTATTGATTTATTTGGTTTGATTTGTTTGATTGTTTTTCAGACAGTGTTGCTGCTATGTCTCAGACTTCCAAGTGCTGATATCACAAACATACCACTAATCCTATTCAGATTTCTCTTGACTAGAAGTTTTATGTTGTTAGGCTAGGGAGATGACTCAGTCAGTAGAGTACCCACCACACTTGTGTGATACTTGAGTTCAGATCCTTAGCATCCACACAAAAGCTAGCACCGGGGTACACACCTATAACCCTAGCACTGGAAGGAGAAACAGATGTGGATCTCTGAGCTCATTGGTTAGCCGGCACAGGCAACCATAAGCTCTGTTGCAATGAGAGACAAGTCTCAAAACAAGGTGGAGAGAAGGGCCCGGTAAGACAGTTCAGAAGCTAAAGGTGCTGGCTGCCAAGCCTAAGAACCCACATGGAGGAGTTGTCCTCTGACCTCTATATGTGCATATATCCACACTAGGTAAATACATATTAAGAAAATAAGATGGAAAGCAATCAAAGAAGGCACCCAACACCAACCTCTGGCCTACACACACACACACACACACACACACACACACACACACACACAGTAACTTACCTAGACGTGCATATACCTATATGAATGTATACTTACAACACACACATATGCACATGTGTATGCATTTGTGGGATTTTTTTTTAAATCTTTTACACCAGAAAAAAAAATCATCGAGTTTGAGAGTAGATCAGTATGTCAAGTTTTCTCGAAATATTCTTGAAAGCCATTTGCTGACTGAAATGTCTAGAGGGCTGATCTAAATGGGGCCACCAGGTAAGAAAGCAGGGCAGCCTCACACACTTAGGAGGTATGAGAAGGGATAAAATGGAAAAGAAAAAAAATCTTATTAGGCTTTGTAGGTCAGGGAAATCCTTTGTAGCCTGGATTTCTAAACCCTCTGAATTTTAATTGAAAGTATTTCTCCAGGGTATTTACTTTAACATGACTATGCACTCTCAAAAAAATAGTCCCTATCCATATTAGAAAAATATTACAAATTCCAGGAAGAAAAGATTGCATTAGCAGGAAAATGTGGTGACGTGCCCTTTCTGTGTGGGACAGTCCCCATAAATTGCTCCCAACCATGGGCTGCAATACAAACCTCAGATACAAAGAGAGAGCATGTAGGGGTGTGACAATGGCTCCCTGCCCCCCCTGTGGGATCACCATTAATTCTTAAAAAAAAAAAAAAAAAAAAAGCACTATTCCTCGAAAGATTTATGACCAACTATACCAGAAAATGTCCCCAAATTAGACAGTAAAAGATGAGTTTTAACCTATCTGGAGGCTATTGTTAGAAATGCATGAAAATTAATGAATACAATTTTAAATCACTTTCATTTTCACTGTTAGTATCTGAAGTGCAAAACGCTGCTTCTTTTGTGTACTTCAAGTACACACACTCCAGAAGGTAGACACTCACAATTGTTCCTATATGGCTAATGTAAAACCAACTGTTCAGCATCAACGTTCCTCCTTTAAAAAAAAAAAATCCCGGGTACATTTTTGCCCATTTCTTCTTGAGAAGGAACACACAATTGAAAGCATGATTTGGCTGTAGAACATGCTTTCAAAATGGGCTTTTGTTCCCCAAATGTTTTTTAAACATTACAGCACATTGGATGTCTCCAAAGCTAACTCACCTGAGTGAACCAGAGCATTTAAGAAGATACCAGAAAATGAAAAGATCTCCCTTGCTCTTGGATAGGTAGGATAAACATAGTAAAAATGGCAATCTTGCCAAAAGCAATCTACAGATTCAATGCAATCCTCATCAAAATCCCAGCACAATTCTTCACAGACCTTGAAAGAACAATACTCAACATTATATGGAAAAACAAAAGACCCAGGGTAGCTAAAACAACCCTGTATAGTAAAGGAACTTCCAGAGGCATCACCATCCCCAACTTCAAGCTCTATTATAGAGCTAGAGTCTTGAAAACATCTTGGTATTGGCACAAACACAGACAGGTAGGCCAATGGAATAGAATTGAAGACCCTGATATTAACCCACACACCTATGAACATCTGATTTTTGACAAAGCAGCTAAAATTATACAATGGAAGAAAAGAAAGCATCTTCAACAAATGGTGTTGGCATAACTGGTTGCTGGCATGTAGAAGACTGCAGATAGACCCATATCTATTGCCATGAACTAAACTAAATCTAAATGGATTAAAGACCTCAACATAAATCCAGCCAAACTCAACCTCTTAGAAGAGAAAGTGGGAGGTACCCTTGAATGAATTAGACAAGCTTTTAAGGAATTTGAGTAGGAAGTTTGCTCCCACTGAATAGGCATGCACTGATTGCTTTGCCCAGCCCTGCCTCAATTTCTCCCAGCCCTTTTCTTAAGGACAAACACTCTGGCTTCTCCTGGGAAGGGAGCAAGCTTCCTTACAGCATAGGAGAGACTGTCTTCTTCCTTCTGTGGCATCCTATCTGCATACTCTGCCTAGTTCTGGTGTGGGAGGAAGATTTCCCTCCATGATTCAAGGCTGGAAACTGGTCCCAGGAAGCAGGAAAGATGTCAGTAGATCCCTTGAGCAGCTACATGCAACATGCCCCCCCACCCCATCCCTTTCTCATTTTCATTCCGTCCCACAAGTCCAAAGGGTCTTTGAAAATCAGAATCTCAAAACAACAGTCCATGGGCATAGACATGGATGGCCTCCTCTCTCGGCATTTACAAGAGAGGATGATTTTGCCCAGCATGAGATGAAATGACAGCTGGAAGTAGTGGGAGGAGGAAAGCAATTCTCCTTTTGAAACCTGCATGACTGTCCTCCTCCCATGTTAGGGTACCAGTGACACGTCTCAATAATGAGGCAATTGATTCTAATTTTTGACGTAAACACTATTTTTTTTTACCATGCTTTTACATTTCTACCTAACAACTTCTTTCTTAGTGACTACTGCCACTCACCTGCATATCCTCAGCTTTTACAAGTGCCATTTCATGGGACAGTGTTTGTTTGTTTGCTTTTTGTCAGCTAGTGTAATGGTTAACTTTGGGGTAGATGTCTGATCAGAGTGAACTTCCGGACCTTCCTCCAAGCTAGCTGAAGCAGCACCTCTATCTCCATTGATCTGAAATTGGGTACAGTCAGGCTGGGGGCCTAACATCACCATGCTACAGAATGAAGTGGTGCCAGGAAGTGGTAAGGCAAAGCTAAAAGATGGACCCAGTCCATCTTGTTGAAGACCTTGTTGAAGACTGAATCCCATTCATCAAAAGCTGTGCCTCTTCCTGTCATTTTAGTTATAAACTCATCACTTGTTTGAGATGCTTTGCATTGGATCCCCAGTCATGATTTCAATAAAAAAGATCTTCTAACAGATAACATCATACAGGACAGTTTTATGTCAACATGATAAAAGCTGGAGTCATCAGAGAAGAGGAAGCCTCAATTGAGAGAATGCCTCCATAAGATCTGGCTATAGACAAACCTATAGGGCATTTTCCTAGTGATTGATGGGGGAGGGCCCAGCCCATTGTGGGTGGACCATCTCTGGGCTGGTGGTCCTGAGGTCTATAAGAAAATAGGTTGACCCTGATAATGAGATCGATGACTAACTTATCCACCATCATGGAGCCCTCATCTAGTAGCTGATGGAAACAGAAGCAAACACCCACAACTAAACCGTGAGCCGAACTGGAATCCAGATGCAGAGAGGGAGGACAAGACCAGGCTGCAGAAACACATAGAGATAGCTGACCTGAACAAGGAGGAGCTAATGGGCCTCCAAGACTGATAGCTGGGAATCCAGCATGGGGCTGACTCAGACCCCCTGAACATGGGTCTCAGCTAGAAGGCCTGGGCAGTCTAAGGAACCTCTGACAGTGGAACCAGGATATTTCCCTGGTGCACAAAAGGACTTTGGGAGCACATCCCCCATGGAGGGATACTCCCTTAACCTAGAGACAGGAGAGAAGTACTAGTCCCTACTCCAAATGACTTGACAGATTTATTTACTCCAATTACTTGACCCCTCCTGGAGGGCATCACCCTACAAGTGGAGTGGGGGGGGAAGGGAGGGTTGTCGGGGGACATGAGAAGGTGGGAGAGAGGACAAAAGGGAGGGAGGGAGGGGGAACTGGGATCAATATGTAAAATGTTGATTGTAAACATTTAAATAAAATTTAAAAAATAAATAAAAAGAAAAAAAATTGGTTGAGCAAGCCAGTAAGCAGCATTCTTCCATGGCCTCTGCATCAGCTCTGAGCTCCAGTTCCTGCCCTGCTCAAGTTTCTATCCTGACTTCTTTTAATGATGAGCTGTGATGTGGGAATGTAAGCTGAACAAACCCTCCCCGGTTGCTTTGGTCATGGTGTTTCATCACAACAGTAATGTTAGCTAAGACAAATATCATCTTTTCTTGCTACATATATTTTGGAGAATAATCCAATGACACATAGTATTGTTATAAATAGAAAACATGATCATTTACATACAGGAAATTTCAAGAGTGAAAACAAAACTGTGAAAGATGTCAACATTCATACATAAAGGTGACTTATGATCGATATTTTCCCCTTTCCATCATGACTGGATTTTTCTTTTTTAACCTTCCATTTGAACTTAAGCCCAGGAAAATCTACAATTAAATGAACAAGCCTCTCACCCCAATGCCCTACCTGCCCCCAAACTCCAAAAGTGCTTTTAAGTGTATCTTCAGTCCATTCATTTCTTGTCACCTTAATCAAAGTTGTCATTAGTTGTTGCATGAACTGATGAACTTGGATTCTGGTGTGGACCACTGAGGGCCAAGTGCAGGAGCTGTGGGTTTTGTGGTGAGTACTGATTATATATTTGCTATTTTGTTAGTTAGTTTGTTTGTTTGACTGATTGATTTTTTGAGACAGGGTTTCTCTGTGTAACAGTCCTAGCTGGCCTGAACCCACAGAGATCCGCCTGTGTCTGCCTAACAAATGCTGGGACTAAAGGTGTGTGCCACCACACCTTTATGCGCCTTCTGTGAGCTTTGTAGAAATGTGTCACTTTGTAGTTTCTGTGAGGTTGTGTTTGAGAGTGGCTTAGCTAGATGGTTGCAATTCAGGATCTGTTGCAGTTAAGGTGCTGGCCAAGATTGCAGGCCTCAGGGGCTTCACGAAAGCTGGAGATCTATTTCCAGCTTGGCTGACTAGAATGGGCAAGGTGGGTGGCAAGCTGGTGCTGGTTGCTAACAGGGGGCACCATTCTTCAAAGACCCAACCTTGGAAGACAAGCACCATCACTTTCACAATGTCATTTGAGTTATACTTATGAGCCCCCTCTGACATGAGAAGCTGTACTCAGTGGCAGAAACACCAAGATGTGGGGATTACGAGGGTCACCTTGGAAGCGGGCCACCACAATTAAAGATGATGAAAACTTCAGTCTGGGGTGTTTAACTCTGAATGTAGAACAGTCAAAAGGTGTCAAGGTAGAGGTTGACAGTAGCAAGCTGACTTTACGAGCTGAGATACAGATACACAGTGGGGGTCATTAGCATAGAGAGGGAAGGATCTTTCAAGAATAGAGAGAAGATGGTGAAGAACAGAATAATTGATATTTAAGGATGAACAGAGGAAGAAGGGACTACAAGCAGAAGAGGAAATTCAATGAGGAAGATAGAAAGCTGAGTAATACCATTCAAACCAAAGAAGTTCCAGAAGGAAAATCCCCAAGTTCCCTTTAAACTCTAGAATTCTCTCATGCCAGTTGGCAACTACAACAATATTAGATTTACTAAGAGATGGAGACAATTGAAAGATAATAAGGAACAAGTCCAAAAAGGTCACTGGACTCCCCTGTCTACTGTATTCATCAAATTTCTTATCTCTTTGCAGATACAAAACCATCATTTTGTTTCACTTTTGATGAAATTGATAGGTTTGTTTTTTGTGCTCCTCTTCAAATTGGATTTTTGATCCTATTTGCACCTCTCTCTCTCTCTCTCTCTCTCTCTCTCTCTCTCTCTCTCTCTCTCTCTCTCTCTCCCCCTCTCTCCCTCTCCCTCTCCCTCCCCCTCTCCCTCTCCCTCTCTCCCCCTCTGTGTGTGTGTGTGTGTGTGTGTGTGTGTGTGTGTGTTATGTATGTATGTATGTGTGTGCATGTGTACATGCAGGTGTCTATGAGTATAGGTGGATGTGTCATGTATTTGATGATGGAAGCTAGGAATAGACCTCCACTGCCTTCCTCTATAGCTTCTCCACCTTGCTTTTGGAGCTCCACTGGCTGGCAGAAAGTTCCAGGGTTCCTGTCTCCACTACCCCCACTGGGATTACAGGTGCTACATCCATCTCTTACATGGGAGTGGGGGATTTGAACTCAGGTCTTCATATCTGTAGAGCACACACTTTACCACTGAGTTATCCCCCTCACCTTTGCTCTGTTTATTTTCCTATATTTTCCTATATTTCTTCCATTCTTTCTAGGTCACTAAAAGAATGGGTTGTCTTCTAAACTATTAGACCTGGCTATCAACTTAGTGTATTCTCCATCTACCTCCTGGAGTAGTACTCACTGTGTCTAGATCTCCAGACCTCTGTGTTGCATGACATTATAGGGCATCATAGTTTGTAACAATTCTGCTTAGACCCTGTGTTTTGGGTTGACTTTTTTTTGTGATATTTTGGTCACCTACAATTTTAATAGTCAAGCTTTAGGACACAGAATTTTATATAATTATGAACTATCCATGAATATATCCACTTTTTTTGTCTGAAAGTCTTCAGGTGGGCTTGTGTGTGACTCTAGAGCTTTGTTTTATTTTATTTAGGGCAATTTTAGCCAATGTATGATCTATTTATCCTGCACCTGGCCAAATACATTTGCTCTGACCCATTTCTTAGACAGCTGTTTTCTGTTTACTTTCTAGGGAGAAAAGTACTTGGTCAGCCAAAGAAAATACTGCAAGTACCAGTAAGAGAATCTTGTGCAATCTCTTAGCAAGCCAACTGTATTTTGACCCTCTTCACTATATTTTGGAGCAATCAAATTCAAGTCCCTTCAGGTGGGATTGAACGGGGAGAAAAATAATCAAATTTTATACATCAACCCGTAAAGAACATTCTTCCCAAGCGAATGACACCTCCAAACAGTACTAAAACTTGCACTCCTGAATATCTTGTCACAGTGACTGGAAGTCCAAATATACCTAATTTTCTCTTCTTTTCTTCATTACAGAATTGGCACAGGAAACACTCCATTCCTTGTTGGAATACAGCCATCTCTGGCATGGAGAGCAACAAACTCTTTAATAGCAACACAATAAAGCATTTTTGCAAAGCTGTGTACAGACAGTCCAGATCAAAGAAAGCTACTCTCCAGCACCATTTCAGCTGTGACTAAGCTGGAACGCATGCTGTCTGGGTGGCCAAGGAGCCACCAGGATGCTGAAGACCTAACTTCCAGTGCCTCAGATGTGACTGGGTGCAGGGATTTAAAGGAGGTAAATGAATTAAAATAAAGACATTAGTGTAGACCCTAGTCTGCTGTAACAGTGACCTTCTCAGACACACAGAGAAGATTAAGTGTAGTCTCAGGGAAAAATGTTCATCTATAAATGATAGAGGGGGATGAGATGGAGAGGGAGAGAAAGAGTGAGAAGGAGAAAGAAAGACAGAGAGAGAGAGAGAGAGAGAGAGAGAGAGAGAGAGAAGAGAGAGAGCTCAAGATATCAAAATAAGCTAATCTTGATGTTGCTGATATCTTGAAATTGAACTATGGGGAAAATGATTTCTATATTGAGCCCAACCAATCTGTGGCATTTTGTTGCGATGACACTTGTACACCATTTCAGCCACAGTGATGGACAACAGTAGCCCTATGTCTGTATTATTAGGTGGCCCATTCTTTGAATTCAGAAACCCCAACTGGAGCAGATAGTGAGCTCCATGTCTGCACTCACTGGTGCATCATGCTTCTCTCCTTGAGTGGATGGTGTCTTCCTTCCATCTACTCTTGGATTCAGTTATTTTCAAATTCACATACAAGATATTATAACCTAAATTAGTCCCAGCAGGAAGTAACTAGAGAGCTGGCTTTTCTCTGTGAATGCACGCATGCACACATGCATTAATAACTGATAAACATTCTAATAAGTGTTTTAAAGGTCAACAAGAGGCGAATTCTTAGCAAGGCAAAGTAATCGCATAAATTTGTGTGAGAAAAATTCAGAGCCTAGTTATGTTTTCTGTTTCTGTCATGTACTGAAGCATGAGGATTTATATGAATCTGGTGGGAATAGTGAAAGTCGTCCTAGACACGTTAGGGGTGGGGGGCACTCCTTCCTTTAATTCAGAGTGTGTATTCAAAACGTTCTCACCAAAATGTATTAAACACAGGAAATAGAGAGCATTAACCTGGGAACCGAAATATTGGGGCAAGATGACTTTTCAGTCTGCATAACAATATCACACCTAACAATATCACACCGTGTCTGTGGAATGTGGGCTCTTTGGGATAGAAGTGCTCCATCTGGACTTCCCAGCTTCCGTGGGAAAGGGGACGGAGAGAGTGGGGAGGAGCGAACAGAAAGATACTGACACAGGATTACCAGGCTGGCCCTGCATCTGCCATCTAGCAGGACTCTTAAGTCTTGCCGGGGTGCTCCTCTGAGGCAACGTGGAGCATGCATCTTTGAAGTGTACATGTCTCCATTTCTTTCAAAGAGATGTACTTGTTCAACTTGTTAATTCAGTGTACATGCTGTAAGCGTTCTCAAACAGAGCTTTTTTTTTTTTTTTTTTTTTAAGAAGGCTTTAAAATTCACTTTCTTCTCATGGGTTTACCTGTATTTTCCATGTTCATGATCTTCTTGAAGATGGCATGGGAGGTGGGCAGAGCTTTACTGCCTTGAACATGTGTCTATCCACCGTGTGACTCCATGGTTTTAAAAGCACATTGATTTGTGTGTGCAAAGGAGCACATGGTGTGCGTTACTCACACCTAGGGCTACAATGCCAGCTTCCCAGAATTTCTGAAGACTCACATGCTGAACAGTGACATATGGGCTTCAAAGTCTCTATCCCCATCCTTGATTGGCATTATACTCCAAGGTATGGTCAAGTGAGACTCTTTACATCACAGCAGTAGAAAAGAGTAGTATGTGAAGTTCAGCACTGGGTATTTTGACTTCTGGTCCTCCTTACACATAACCATCCATAAATGAGATAAACTAGGGCAAAAGTCTCCTCCTCGTGGTATCCCCAGAAAGCACAGTTGGCTCAGCAACTCCTTTCATTTCACTTTTGGTTATTTTTCTTTGTACTAAATTTAAGTCAAATTAAAATCACTTCCTATTGCCTAGAATAATAAGGTTGAAATGATCTGCTATAACGAAGCCCTTCATCTACCTGATGGTTCTTAAAATAGTGTCTCACCTGAGCAATGGGGGAGGTATGAATTCTGGGTTGTACAATTTAGTGCCTTTGTCTCTTCTTGCCTTGTTTCTGCTTTCTCCTTAAACACGTATAGGTAGCTTAGGGTTGTCATGTAAACACACACCATGTAGGACCTATAAATTAATTTTCCTTCAAAACAATTCAGACTTCATCATATAAATGAATAAATCCGAGGATTTCTTTTTTCTCCCATTAGTGAAAGTGGACTTTGCCGATTAGAGTAAGAACGATCATTGTGCTTTGGGTCAAGCTGCATATATTGTCCCAAGGAGGATGCAGCATGGTCAACTTTAAGGCTCCATCATCCCACCGGAGGCAGACCACACATCCCATATTCCCTTGCATTGCCTGTGTCATGACCCACAGCGTCCACTTCACAAGATGGCTGTATGTGCACGACATGCCTCAGTCATAAAGCCAGCATTTTTTTATATTTAGCATAATGATTTCTAGAGGCCATAAGTCACACAATCCTGGCATACATGTGTAGGATGAAACCTCAGACATCATCTAAGTTTTTGCCTTGCTCTTTCTAGTTAAGGAAGTCACAACCTTCCTTAACTAGAGGTGAGATGTCTTCTCACCAGGGAAGTCATCAGCATGTGTCCTGGCTGGTTTTGTGTCAACCTGACACAAGCTAGAGTCATCAGAGAGGAAGAAGTCCCTGCTGAGGAAATGCCTCTGTGAGAACCAGATGTAAGGCATTTTCTCTAGTGATCAATGCGAGAGGACCCAGAATGGTGGGTGGTGCCTTCTCTGGGCTGGTGGACCTGGGTTCTATAAGAAAGAAGGCTGAGAAAACTATGAAAAACGAGCCAGTAAGCAGCATCCCTTCATGGCCTCTTGCACCAGGCCCCTGCCTCCAGAATCCTGCTCTGTTCGAATTCCCGTCCTGACTTCCTACAGTGATGGACTGCAATGTGGAACTATGAGCCAAATAAGCCCTTTCCTTCCCAACTTGCCTTTTGGTCACAGTGTTTTGTTGCAACAATAGAAACCCTAACTAAGGCATCGTGTTAAGGCCAACGCCTGCTGACCTATAACTATACCCTTTAGACTTCAATTCACTACATTGATCCTGGGCTTAAGACAGCCCTGGATCTCATTTCCTTTGTCCTGACTATGGCTTCTATTTATGGCTTTATTATTGCTGCAGTATTGTTAAGTAGTTTCAAGGCACACATGGCAACAGGTAGGGGATAAGAAAGAACATTGCAAGAATAGACCAGCTCTTCTGGCTTCCAGGGATCACTCCTTCATGGTTGTGGTAACATCAGCTGGATCTGAGGAAATAAAGATATGCAATGCAAACAGGACACTCCACATATTCACAGGCTCATTTTCCAAGCAGAACACTCTCAAAAATGACTTTTAAATGCTTTTACAGATAAAATGGAGAAAATGCATGCATGTGTTCAGTAACTTCTTTAATAATCACAAGATGAAAATAGAATTGCTTTTAGAAACCCACAGAGTACACAATTTGAGAATAAGTAAAGCAATACTTATTTGAAGAGGAGAGCTTCTGCTGTGGTTTGGTATAGACTCAACTAGAGATAAAAGTCTTAAACAGAATCAGTAGTAAAGAATAATTTGAGACAGCTGCTGCGTGAATGTGGCACTAGATGCTTATCTGGTGAGAGGTGGTCCTTGAGGGGACAGTAAATATACTTGAACTTTTATAGCACTTTATTTTTCATGGAAATATGGTTCAATAGAAAGACACTCATGGAAAAAATAATAAACTTTGACTACAAATTGAACAAATAAAATATTATTATGCATATGAGCTTTTTTTTCTACATGATATCTGTGTACCATGTGCTGTGCATGTCTGATACCCACAGAGCCCAAAAGAGGGCATGGTATCCCTTGAGACTGGATTTACAGTTGTGAACTGCTAAGTAGGTGCTTAGGACCAAACCTGGGTCTTCTAGAACTTCAGCAAGTGCACTCAACTATTGTGCCATCTCTCCAGCACCCACTAAAGTAATGATTAATGAAATATTTACATGATGATCATGGGGGTGGTACAAAGAAATATGGTGAATCTGATTATCAAAACACAACTATATACTAATAACATGGAAAGGAACAGTTAACTGAGCTTCAATATGTGATATGACCTAAAAATATTCAGTTATAATTTACTAGATTATCTGATGCTAGATGATTGCTTATGGCTTTTGTCAATAGTCTTTTAACCATGTAAAATCATAAGGACAAAAGAACCCATTACATTAATTTGTTATGTATTTATATTTTATGACTTCTCCATTTCCACTCTTTGTCCATGAGAGCAATAGCTACAATTGTAGATTTTGTGTCTTCCATAGAACATACTCATTCTGAGAGGTAATAGTGCCATCTGGAGAAAAATCTTCCTTTAGGTTAATGGACTTATATCAAAGCCATCAATCATTGTTGAAATAAGACAGAGTGAACTTGATGCAGTGAACACATATACATTATATAC
Source organism: Cricetiscus sungorus (assembly GCA_030556225.1). NCBI lineage: Eukaryota > Metazoa > Chordata > Mammalia > Rodentia > Cricetidae > Cricetiscus > Cricetiscus sungorus. The sequence continues at coordinate 40,778,649 of JANBXA010000328.1, read as the reverse complement.
AAGTTCAGAGATATGAACTCCCCAGGGTAGGACTTAGACCTCATGAGACTCCATTATCCATGGTCAAAAACAGAAAAAGGGCTTCTAATTTACATTTTTAGTCTGGGGAATGGGAGAGTAACACACCATAGGAGTCAGATGTGAAGAAATGTCAAGTTCCAAACTAATCCTTTTAAACACTGAACTTATACAGGACACTAACCCAAAATGAATAGTATAGAATTATTATTGACATCTTGTTACAAAATAAAAATCAAATATGTAAATGCATATTCGTTTCTATACCCTATCAACATTGCAAATAATAACTAGATAGTTGTGATGTGAGAGTTTTAAGTTCTGTTTCTGCTAATACTTGTTACAGAGCATCAAGGTATATAATGAAGGATTTGCTTATGTTGAAGTAATTATGTGGGAGGCAGCTGATAAAAATACATTGCCATTATACACACTTGTCTTTCCACAAGAACCACAGCAGTCAAATCGCATTAAATTGAAAAGAATGCACTAAAATACTTACTATCCAAAGGTGACCAACAGATCTTCCTTAAGCAGCTAATGGTAATGATTAGGAGAGTAATGCTTGATTTGCCCATAAAACTCATTATTTCTTTTTCTATTCTTGGGATTCATTTATCTCACTTATCTGTGACCTGTTTAGTATGGATCTAGGTCATTGTTAAGTGAATAAGAAAATATGCATTTAGGGCAATGAGAAGTCCATACATTAAGAGCAAAAAGAAAAACACCTGTAGATATAAATAAACTGCAGGCATTCCTTGGGTGATAAACACCTAACTCAGAAACACAGGTGCCAGTGAGCAGAGCCCTATAAACTGTGAGGCTATTCATGCAGGTTCCACTAATTGCAATGAGCCACTCCTCCCAGCAGTCCACTGAATTGTTGCCACGAAGAAATAGCAAACAGAAAGTCCCGATTTTTATATTAAAATGTCTAAATGCTTAAATGTTAAACATGGCGACTCAAGAAATGCAAGAATACTTCATAATCTACATCAGTGGCTCTCAACCTACCTAATGCTGTGACTCTTTAACACAGTACCTTATGGTGTGGTGACTCCACCTCCAACCATAAAATCATTTCATTGCTATTTCATAACTGTAATTTTGCTACTGTTGGGAACTATAATGTAAATATCTGATACGCGACCCCAAAGGGGTCTCAACCCACCAATTGAGAACCAATGACCTACATAGAAGACTAATGTGAACCATCATGGGGCAAAGGGTGTATTCGGGGGGGGGTGGATAATCTATTGCCCTTCTTTCGAGATTTGAAAATCAAGCTTGCCGCCCTCCCAAACAGGTTTCCAGAATGTGAAGCAGCCCGTCTATGATCGGTAAAGGGTCTGTGTCAGTAGAGCATATACCACACACTAGTTCATCCACTCAGATTTTTCTGCCAACACATTGATGTTCCATATCGTATGGTGCTGGCTGCCGGATGCAAAAATACATTAGCTCAGCTCAGTGTAGGAAACCACAAGGGGATAGCATACTGGCCCATCCTTTCTGCTCTGTTGTAGAATGAACATTTACACAGACTTCCTCAATCTCTGTGCCGTCTTGTCTTGTCTCCACAGTTGGCAGCCAACTGTTAATTTCCTGAATAACTCTTTTACCAAGTCACCTTCACGTTTTGAGACCTACGTGTGCTGCAGTGTATTTAGCAAAAAGTTAATACAATTTTTATGTTTAAGTTACCACAATTTATTGGAAATGATTGCTTTTATTAACGGTCTCTTTATGTGTTGCCTCAGTGCTAATCGCTGTTCCTCAACCTTACCCCACCCCCACCCCCAGCGCTGTTATTTTTGATGTGAGCTATTGGTTTAGTTTTCTTCTTTTTCCTATCTGAAATGCATATGTTGGAAGTGAAAAACCATCAGCTGTATGTAGTATTTCAAGTTATATCTGTTTACTAATTATTATCCTTAAACCAATAGTTGTCACCAAACTTTTCCATTCATTTTACCATTTAACCCCACCCCAAAAATCCACTCTACAACTACAGACTGACTGGACACTACATACTAAGTGGCCTGTTCGGCTCAGAGAAGCCAGTGGGCAATACTACAGCCCAAACCTTTCCTGTCATGGCTAGATTCTGCAGCCAGATTGATACAATAATCGATGTCATAACATCACCTTGCCAGACTTCCTTGTCTAGGTCAAGGGCACACTGTTGTTCCTCAAGGCCAGGGAAATAAGAAACCCCTATCATTGAGTTCCCTGCCATTGCTTTGAGGATGGGTGAGGTGGGTTCTCTCCTATCACATATCTGCCATCACTGGCAATAGAAGCTAGAAGATCCCAGGTGATCTTTGTTGCTAACCTCTCCTTCCCTCCCTCCCTCCCTCCCTCCCTCCCTCCCTCCCTCCCTCCCTCCCTCCCTCTCTCCCTCCCTCCCTCCCTCCCTCTCTCCCTCCCTCCTTCCCTCCCAAACTCAGCTGTGTGACCCTTGCACTATTAGGATTTGGTCCTCCTGGTGCTTGAACTTCAGATTTCCCAGCAAGTATCTAGCTGACATTGCCCCTCTGCTCATGGCTCTCACCTTTTGGCTTTGCTGAAGGCATGCATCTCATGCCTTCTCAGCCTTGCAGACCAATGTCTGATGGGATAATCCTTTTGTAGCCCAGGCAGGAAGTATAGGAAGACAACCAAACTAAGGATACTGGGATGAAGAAGGGTGGAGTCAGAGGTGTTTCTAGCAGACATACAACAAGAGAGACACACAACATGAGATAGAGGTAAAAGTCACAATGCAGAATGTAGATTAATAGAAATTGGTTAATTTAAATTGTAAGAGCTAGTTAGTAAGAAGACTGAGCCATTGACCAAGCATTTATAATTAATATTAAGCCCCTGTGTCCGTTATTTGGGAACTGGAGGGTGGGACAAAAACTTTCACCTACAAATGTCAGACCATTTGGTCATTTCCCATTCTCCACAATGGGATGTAGAAGGTTATTTATTGAACTCCATCCTGGTCATGTCAAGAACTATTGCACAAACATTCAGTATTCACCGCAAAGCCTCATGCCCACCCTGTAGAGACCACTGACCCATAAAAACAGAGTATATTCAAGCCTAGTTAATTCCACAAGCCATATCCAACTTATTATCTCAAAAATACATTATCTTCTAAAAGTTTCCAGTGGGTTCCCATCACCTTTTTAAAAATTAAATCCAGATTCCTCACTGAGGTCCAAGCTTTGTGTCACTGGTCCCTGTCTCTTCATGAATAACATTTCCTACCCTCCATTCTGAAGGCACAGTGGCCTAGACAGGCTTCTAATCATGAAAAGTGTATCTATCATAGTTCCTTTCCACACATCTATCTCATGGCCGCTTCCACTTCTGTGTGAATGATTTCTAAGTCTCAGTAAAAATGAATCCTTGCCAAAGAAGCCCTCTGTGATTACTCCGTTGTTATTTATCCAAGCTTGTTATAAATTGTTTTGATAGCCTATAACCAGAGAAAGGACTGAGTTATTTGCCACCATATACACTGTACTGTATCACAGGACATAAAATTTGAATGAATCTTCATTAGCCTTGTAAAGAGCACATGGCACTAATATTAACTTAATGATACTAATACTGTAATGTGGACAAATAGACACTTGTAGGCCTGATGAGAAGCTTAAACAGCATTTCAAATTTTGTTCTTAAAAAAAAAAAAAGCAAAATATTTAATGTTTTGGGGAAGGAATCTGACCATTCTTATAGCAACAGTTAGGCTTCAAATAATGCTGTGTCCTGGTGCTGTCAGAGGGTTGAATGGGAGAAGAAAAACAAATGGAAAAATTGCCGTCATCTTCAGAAACATGATCTAATCAAGGAGCATTACTTCAAAATGGAACACCTTAAGGGTGAAAATGCAGCCTACTGAGGAAAAGATGAGCTGTGAAGGTTCCTTTTAGATGGGAAACAGAGGAGCAATGCATCAATACCTTAATAAGGAACATATATCCTAGAAGAGATGGGTTTGCACCTGTGCTCATCAACGTGGCTTAGAGAAGAAAGAGGGCGGGACTTTGGAACACTGGACTATTTCAGGAAAAACAATAGAAGGGAAAATAGACTTTATTTCAGAGAGAACAGGAAGTTCAAAGGCAAGAGAAATCCCAGTGATAAGAGGGAAGTCCAGAGTGAAAAACTTGGATTTATTAATGCAAGTATTAGTTAACTGGTGATCAGATGATCATCGCCTATAGACTTCAGGACAGCTGGCTTTGTTTCTGTTTTCATGATCTGGATAAAAGAGAGATGAAAAATGAACTGACATGCTGTTAATATCTATCTCCATATGTATACTATATTTATATAACATAATGTAGTATATATATATATATATATATATATATATATAATTGGTCTGCCTGTATTGTATATCTACCTACATATTTTTTATATCCATTATTTATATCCATTATCATCATCATCTCTTTGTCTATCTGACAAAATGAATCCAATTGTTCAGAACTATAGGAATTAAAAGGAACCACAAATTCAAAGAACACTATAAGGGGCAACCAAGGAGGGGTCTTGTCCATCCAGACCACATCTTCAGAATGGTGACATCAGGCTAATGTGCATTTTGGTGTGATTTGCCATCCTGATAACCTTCATAAAGGAGTCATGGGAATGAAAGAGGCGCCATGAAGAAGAGATCCCCGTGACCTTTCTAATCAGTGTGATATTGGGTATAATACCCAGCATGCACTCCAGGAACCTGCTTCTGACCCAGAAGTCCAAACATGGATAGAGTTGCAGGGCCACAGGTGTCTATGTGTCAGAGTCACAGGCTGTTCCCAATGCCAAGTGTAGAATGTGTAGGAGCAGTACTGTTTAGAAGGCATGTCCCCAGTGCTCAGCAGATCTCCACCTGCCAGCCACATGAATAACTTAACCTATACTGAGCAGCACCTGCTGGGGATGAGAGGAGACATGTTTTCTCCAACATTGAGCATGTGGGAAAGTTTTTCTTTTCCCAAATTACTACGGTCTTACCTTTTACTTCCATCCTCGCATCTAAAACTCAATCCATCCAGGCAATGTTCTAGAGTTACCTCTTACTGCTTTCCTGGACCCAAAGCATGTACAGTAGTCTCCTGTTACTAGTGGTTCCATTTTTTCCTTGCTTCCATAACCTATGGTAAACTATGGTCTAAAAATGCCAGTATCTGTTTTGATTCTTTTGATAGGTCATATTCCCATAACAACATACAGGGTATTATTATCCAACTTGTTTTTTATTACTGGTTATCTTTTGCAATCTCTTACTTTGACATTCATAAATTAAATATCATTACAGGAATGTATAGGTCAAAAGCATAGAACATGCAAAGATTCTATCCATGGCCCCAGGTGTCTGCATGAGGTTTTTGAAGGCTATCCTGAATGGCTAAGAAGGACCCACTGCTACCTCGGGGCAAAGAATAATTCCTAAATTTTCATGTCAATACATGAGGCTATGAAGATGTGTCTGCTTGCTCCATTAAGCTCTGTGTAAATGGTTAATTCCTTTCAGTGCACCACAGGATTTGCAGTTACCCATTTTTTGGATTACACAGCTATTGCACTGGGTTGTGGACCTGCTTATGAGTTTGTCATATCCTGCTACATGTTTCATAATGACATCCCTTAATCATTTGTGTCTCTAACTTGGTCAATTCTCTGAGAACACTAATATATTAAGTTTGGGGTATCATCTAATAGTTTCCCTTACTTTTAGGTACACAGTGGGCATTCAATAAATACCCCTTCCATCAGACCAATTTGTGAAGTCACAGGAGCAGTCAACAGCTTATGGTTATGTCTAAATCTTTTGTGACTGGAGAAGAAGTCAGCATATATTTCAGCTTTGAAATGAAATAACTTGGGATTTTTTTTTCCTCTGTAGCAATTTGAGTGGCTGATTATAGACTTACCATATAGTTGAGATCATGGAACTGCAATGTAAAACCCAAATGACAGTATGAAATATATTCTATGTGTATTCACAAGATTCCATGGAATCGATCACCATCCCCTTGACAGAGTTAATATAAACTCCAGCCGCAGTAACCCACGGACTTCTAATAGAATTCACCGATGGGAAATGGTAACAGCTCCCATGGAAGTATTACCTTCACTGCCAGCGGTGATCTATGGATGACAGCCTCCCAGAAAACACATTGACACAATGGGCTGTAATGGCTCAGATGGGGACTTTATGTGATACCGGGCCAGTGATCCGCAGACAATGTCTTGCTGGGAGGTTTCTCAATCGCCTTCTCCAAAGCCTTTCCTCATGCTCTCAGGGCCTGTCCAGGTAATGTCTTCAAGCTCAGGGATGTCTTTCTGTGCTCTCAGGCCATCAAAATTTGCCTCAAGCCTTTTCCATTCCACTAATGAGCCCCAGTAAAGCCAATGAGAAAATGAAGAATAGCTACAGATGGAGGATCTTATCTAATCTGGAGTAACACAGGTATAGCTGTGTTTGCTTAGGAAATGTAATTCAGTCCCAACAATCAGAGTGGAGCTTTACATAAAACCCTGTTGGCCAGTTTGAAGATGACTTCTCCATACCTAAAGAGCTTACACAATGCCTGGGCCAGTCAGTCAGTTATTCAGTCAATGAGTATTTGATGAATGTACTAATAATTTTTCAATCATATAGAGTAGGTCAAAATTGGTGTCTGACCTCAAAGGGCTTTCAGTTGATGGGGAAAAAGGTAAACTGACCTAGTTCACCATTAAGGACTAAATAGCTGAGTTTGTGTATTCTGTATAATTTAAGCTGTGCACAACTGTGCATTAAACATTGGTGTTTGAAACATTATCCCTTTAATCAAAAAAAAAAAAAACCAATGGGCACATGTCACAGCACTGGACAAGAGAAAAATGGACAGATCCTGGAGGAGAGAGTCATCTAGCAGTAGGCACTGAAAAGCCCTGACTCACTCTTGAGGTAAGTCAAGGACACATGAGAAGGAGGATTTGGGGTAAGGGGAGAGAAGATTATTAACATTTATTAGTATCAATCATGCCCCAGACACTTGACAGGTTGCCTCATTTTACCTGATCATATGTCTAAGAGGTAGTGATGCTATTATCATTTTACACATGAACAGTGGCTCACAGAGATTATCTGGGTTGCATCAGGCTACACAAGTAGGTAATGACAGATCAGGTCCCAAGCCCAGATCTATCAGCTTCAAAATCCACATTCTTCTCCACCATACCAACCCACTTGTTTTATCTTATTCAAAGCACATGCATAACAGGTGCACCTGCCACCCTGTTGGATGAGTAATGCCCTTTGATATGATCCCCTGACTCAGGGCTGGATGGGAAAAGGGAGAAATCAAGAAGATACAAGTGAAAGATAGACTCAAGTGACACTTCCTACTAATTCACACAACTAAAGCTACCCTGGATGCCATGAAATCCCCTCCAGCACCCATCCTGACTGGTCAATACAAAAGCTATTTAAGATCTAATACATTTTTAAAATATCATCACTCACAGTGTATTTACTAAAATGACAAATTTGAATATATCCACTGTTTTTTAGAAGAGTTATGTTGAATCTGAATGTATGTTTAAATATCAAAGAAAACAAACTAATAACATTTATTGCTGGAAGAAAATTTACACTGAGAAAAATCCAATTCTTGTAACCATGCATGTCTTATTAAAAAAACAAACAAACAAAAACAAACTTAAGACTGTATATAGGGTGGCGGTGGCACATGCCTTTAATCCTAGCACTCAGGAGGCAAAGGCAGGCAGATCTTTGTGAGTTCAAGGCCAGTCTGGTCTACAGAGCTAGTACCAGGACAGAGAAACTCTGTTTCAAAAAACCAAAACCAAAACCAAACAAACAAAAACCCCATAAACAAAGAAAATGCACTCAAGGTTTTAGTTTTAAGTATGTTGTCTTGGTTGGTTTGGTGAAATGTGTGAAGTCGAGGACTTATTTTATTTGTTGAACATCTACTTAAACCATAAAATGATCCTACTCACCATTCCTTAATTTCCAATATCTAACTCTTCAGAGGTATTTTGACAAATTAGTGGACATCTGTTTTTTCCACCCATAAATGAATATAAACTATATTCAAAATATATCTCCAATTTATAAAAATGAAACAGTATAAACTGTTGCAACTTTTTATACATACTGTAGCAAGGATGACTTTCCTCTATCAGTACAAATAGATCCATTTTGCTCTTTTTAGGAGCTGCACAGTATTTTGTGTATGAGTATTTGGAAGCTTCAAGTATCACTGATATATATTTTTTCAGGGTTTGGATGTCTTAATGCTATCATAAACACCTTTGCACATTTTTACACATTTTTGAATATTTTGATAAGAAGTAAGAAAAATCCCTGCAAAGTATGTTCTCGTTTTAGCAAGTTAATTATAGGTACTTGACTATGCCTATTTTATAGAAATTCATATGTACATTTATTCTTCCTCTATGTAATTTTCTGATGTATCATTGTAGCAGTATTACATGTGACTGTTTTAAATGTATCCAGTATAGTTCTTGATTGTCAGTAACCTCTAAATACGATATGGCCTTTTTAACGATGCAGTTCACTCCGTCACAGTTGATAGCCCCCACAGAAGGGAAAAATCAAGCATGATCCAGGTAGGCTTTGATGCACTGCCAAAACTAATACTAGTAATTACACGAAGTGGAGTAATTACAAAGACTTCTGAAAGATCTGGAACTTGAGCTTCAGCTTGAAGTACGAGTACCCGAATAGCTGAAGGCGGCATGAATGTGGAGTCAGGACCATGGACAGAGAAGAGACAGGCAGACTGGGGAAGTGGACTTGGAGAGGTTATCAGGAGGAAAGGCTTAGGAGACCTAGTAAGACCTTAAGATGAAAGCTTTGAAAAAAAAAAAGATAGGAAAGTACACATGTGGTATAGAAATACGAAATCAGGGCCAATGCACAATTTGGAAAAACTTTTTGCAAAACTGGATGCCCTATAAAGTAGGAAAGGCCACAAATATGCCATAGAAAGAGTCAATGGGAGCCAACACTGTGCCAAGACTTGTACTAAGGTCTCCTGTCACAGCATCTCATTCAATCCTCAGAAACCATCCTTTAAGGCTACTCCAAATGTATCCTCTGTCACTATGTATAAGTGTTAACCCATTTACTCTCTACACCTCTATGAAATAGCCCCCTAAACCCCACCCCATCCCCTCCAACTGGGGCACCATGAGATTAATTTGTTTAGGATTGAATGGCTGTATATGGCAGAGTCAGAATCTGAGGCCAGATGTTATCCAGCACCTAGACTCAACCCCATGACTTTGCTCAATAATTATCACAGCCAACTCCCAGGAAGTATCCCACTGCCTGTGCATAAGCAGTACTTATCCAGGGCTAGAATGAAAGCCTTTAATAGAAGTTGTGCAATTCTGAATGCCAAGCCTTTGTTTGACATCTACTTTTACCATATACTGTGTGACCTCAATGCCCATTAAACTTTCCCTTTTTAGAAGGCAGGGATGAAACAGTGTCCACTACATAGAGTCGTGACATGTAAAGGTAATTGTGAGTGTCACAAAAGGAACCAGAAGAAGTACCCAAATTACAAAAATGCTCTAGCTCTTTGGATATTGGGAGGTATTTATAGATACAGAGCCCATCTTGATGCCATCCACCTGATTTCTACTTGGAAGAAACCTCCAGAGTGGAAGATATGCTAATTTTTAACTTTAGGCATTTAAACATTGGAGTGCATTTTCATGGAAGACTGAGTTCTTAGGTGTTATGTTCCCTCTGTTCCCTAAAAGCAGTCACTACGAAAGGAGTGGAGAATTACTGTGCAAACCCTTAGAGCATTCTAGGACTGCTTACACTGAAGGGAAGATAAGCGTCCTCTCTGATGGGGCATGCTAAATATTAAAATGCCTTGAGTTTTGGGTGCCACTCATTGGTTGTATAATGATCTTCAGTATCATCATGTTGGCATCAGAGCAGCCCCACAGGGAAGATTAGCAGGATGGTTTTGTGCTTTAATGGATTCCTTGAAACACTTCCTAGATAACACCATTATTTGCATTTTCCTGATGCTAATCCAAATGTTGAGATTCTACTAATTTGGATAAGACACACAATGAGTTTGTGACAGTGGAAAGTAAAAAGAAAGGACTTCCAATACATGTCCCCATCACTGTAAATGCCTAACCTAAACAACTATGCTAAACAGTTAGTAAACATTGGGGTTTGTGGAGAGGCACTTTCAGAGTATGATAAAAATTTAATTAAGCCTACATGGGAAAGGCATAGAGGAGGCATAGAGTCAGGATTCATCATACTAGAATAGCACATTTAAGGCAGAAGTTGAGTCAGAGTCAGAATGAATTTGGATCTGTGGTGTTGTTCTTTCAAAGGGAGGGGACAAGTCCATCTTAATGAGACCTTGAAGGGTAAGTCCTGTTTGAAATCTGGTGTAGAAGGGATGCCAAGTGCTAGCCACTCAGAGCCGTGATTCAAATCCTATGCTCCACACAGCTGTCCCAACCCTCTTTACCAAAAGCCAGATGAGTCCTTTGGAGCCACCCCGTACCCTCGCTAAGGATATCAGCACTGGCATGCTACTACCCCAAGGCTGTCTGTCTCCTACTTGACTATCCACCTGCTCGTAGATCTCCATCAGAAGAAATAGACAGCCCTGATCACTACTCTTTGCTTTCTTTCTCTAGAAGCAGTGTGTTTTTGGAAGGCCACTGCTTAGAGCTTTCTAGAATACTCACAGAACCTTTACTTCACTTCGTACTGTGGTCTTTCCTGTCTCTAGGAGAAGGGAGCTTTTCACTATGCCTCTTAGCTTTGTCTGCTTCCTCCCACCCTCGGTGGATGCTAAACAATGCCAGAGTTCAGCCCTAGTCTCTTGCTCTGTGAGGGTCCAGTGCAAGAAGCAGCACTCACTGGGGATGTACAGTTATCAGGCAGTCGGACAGATATGGACATACACAGGACTTTGGAAATTAGCTTCAATGAGGACCATACTCATCAAGAGACAAGCAAGAGGTGTGGTCCTCATTTCAACCAGGTAACCCACTGAGCAGCTCGGACTGCCAAGGTGCCTCCCAAGCTGCCTGCCTGATATTGTGAAACTGGACTGGAAGAACAGAATCTTCTTTCACAGTCTCTGAAGCACACGGACAGCCCTACAACTTAGGTTTTAGTAATGGATGATACAAAGCCAACAGATTAGGATCTGGGTTCTTAATTCTGCACCTGCTTACTTTACTAGATTACTTCCACACCCAGGTTACCTGTAACATGGGGGGTAAAATGCTACTTATCTTGCTGAACAATTATGAAAAACAATTGACTTAATGTAAACTGCCTATTATAGGGTGGGCCAATAGGACTTCAGGGTTATCTGACTATAATTTCAAGGCATCCTGCATAGATTCTTTCTGATCTCTTGGTTCTTTTAACATAAATTCTCCTCACAGATAGCACAGTGCAGGCTCTCACCAGCTAGGTGACTTGCACCAAATCAGAAAACCATCAGTAGCTGGACCAGATCTTTCTCATCATAGAATGTGGACACCTTGCTCTTCATTCTGACTCTGAGGCAGCTTGGCCCCATTGCACACCACTAACATGACGAAAATGTTAAAGTCACTCCATCCTGCATCAGTTTCCCACGCTGGTCTGCTGTTCAGCAGTATGCGTATACCAGAGTAAGGCTCACCCATCAGACAGAGGAGAGCTGACATGATATATTTACAAAAGGCCTCACACCATAGAAACAGGTCACTCTGACAGGCATATTTTAACAAGGAAATGAGGCAGCCTGCCTTCCAAAATGCGTGTCCTTACATCTCATAACCAAACAAGGAGACCCACATTTTTTTTTATTGGCCCATAACCTTTCAATTATGACAGTTTGGCACAAAATGGCATCTGTTAACACAGCAGGCTGCCTCTTGGCATTCCAGTGATGGCTATATTAGGGCCACCACAGGGCCCAGGCCTGCCATAAGCCCTTCGTGAATCAAAGTGCCACTAATTTTCCCCTAATAAAAACCACAAGATGGTATCCAGGCTGTGCTTTTCAATTTACATTGTTCTGCCATGCGGTAGCAAGATCATGAATTTTAATTGCCTACTGAGATTTGGTCCTGTAACTGCACCATGGGCCCAATGCCACCATGGAGAGAATGGTGCAAAGTCAGTAGAACAGTGTTTTTATAGGAAAATTTGATTGCAGTAAATCCCAATGACTGAGGATAGATTCAGCAGAGGGTTCTCATTAAACACTAATTCTTCCTTTCCCCTACACTCACATCACCTTCTCCAGCATTTTATAAATCTTATCTTACACGGCTTACAATAGGATGAAAACATGCATCTTGCTGTCTTCCACAGACACTGGTAATAAAAGGCAGAGATAGTGGAGATCAGATAGAGGAGCAAGAACAGGAGGCTAGTGTTGGCCAAAGCTTCATCAGTAATTCATCACCAGCCTTTCCAAACCAAAGCTCCCTTGTAGCTTTTTTCTTTAACTGTTGCTTCCTAAGTAGCCAGCCTTGATGTAAGGAAACTGAACCCCTGACGTGTCCTTACTCACACATCTGTGGGTGATTTCTTTACAGTGATTCTCAACTCCAATCTTTATCTTCAGCTCTGCTGCATCTTCCTTGTCTGAAAACTGGTAGAACAGTTGCCTCACCTTCCCAAAGCTCTGGGTTTTATCCCCATCACCAACACTACACAAAACAATCTGGAACACCGAGCCATCCCTGTTATAGGCTTATGGGCAAGCAGCTCTGGCTACAAACAAGCATGGGTTAAATTCTGTACTAGCTGCTTGCTACCTGGACGGCCTTAGACAAGGGATTTAACACACCCACACGTCATTTTTAAAAAATGAAGCTGACAGTTACTCCTTCTCAGAGAATTGGTCACAATGATCAATCAAGTGAGCATCAAGTCTTCTCATTATTTTAATCATTTGGCATAACCTATTTCTTTTTTGTTTTACATACCTTCAATTTTCTCTTCCTAGAATAAAGCTATAAAGAAACAATCTTCCATTTCAAAGCCTATACTGTTAGATGAACACCAAAAACTTTAGTCTCTTTACCAAGGCTTTTTTATGATGAGTCCATGAATTGCTTTCCCAACATGCCTCTTCTACAACCTTATAATTCTTACTGGACTCCCTGAACACATTTTTTTTCCTGTCCGTATAGTTCATAAGTTGTGTCATTCCTACCCTTTCATCTCTGCCTCTATCATCTGAACATACACAATTTTTAAAGTCTACCTCATATCCAGGATTTTTCCAAAATTTCTTCTACTTCAACCCAACTAGACCCTAGAGTAAAAGCCTCTGGATTTTCAGCCTTTGAATATAGTCCAAAATATATACATCTTATGTGATATCTATAATAATAAATTTTTGTGGAAGGTACAAAATGTAAATTTGGATTCGGTTTTAGTTACTTTTCTATTGCTGTGATAAAACACCACTATCAAGGCAGCTAATTGAAGCGTTTATTAGGGCTTATGGTTCTAGAGGGATAATTGTCCATCATGGCAAGAGTGGCAGCAAGCAGCAGGCTAGAGCAGGATCCTGAGGGCTCATATCTATAACTGCAAGAGGGAAGCAAATAAATAGTGAAACTAGGATTGGTGTGTGGCTTTGGAGTCTCAAAGCCCACCTCCAGTGACATACTTTGTCCAGCAAGGCCCCACATCCTAAGTCTACCCAAATCATAACACCAACTGAAGACAAAATATTCAGACACCTGAGCCTATGAGGAAACATTCAAACTACAACATGCTACGAAATGAATAAGCAAACCACTATCCAGGCTTGGTAGTTGCCCAAGGTAACATTGATGGGACATCATTCTTGGAAAAGGCTTCTGCTGAATGGGTTCCTCTCCTAGATGTCCTTAGAAATGGGGAAAGTATTTCTTGGTCTATAGAAATATGCCAGCAGATAGACAAAATCCCAATCTCATGGTGAGGAGACCAAGGAAGTATTATCTATCACAGCACAGAGGAATTAAGCCCATCCCAGATGACATCCATGGGCCATAAACTGGATCACTGTTTCCCATCACAAAATTCAGACCACAAGACTGTTTTCTGAAAGGAGCTGGTTAGATACAGTGGATTGTGATCAATAAGAAATGAAGAAGGTAAAAGAGTGTGGATGGATTCTGTTTTATAGGAGGTGAATCATCTTTATTTCTGTCTTTCTTACATCCTTACTAAATAAACCATCTGCTTTCCATGACCTGTGAACAGCAGAGTATTTGTATTTACAAGAGCAAGGTCAAGTTTCTCATGGCCAGAAACAAACCAGAACCCAAGAGTCAGAGAGTGGGTAGAGCCTGCAATATCCCAAAGGGTCAGCTTTGGAAATTGGAGGAAGAACACACAGATTCTAAGAAACTGTCATAATGGCAAGAAAGAGACACAACAGAGAGGATACTTGGAGATGCAAATACCCAAATCAAAAAGCAAGTATGACAGTCAAGAGCAAGAAATAAGTTAATGAAGGCAAAGTGTGGCTACCACCTTTGTCATCATTATCTTTCAAGATGAATAGTGTCCTCTCTGAACCCTTTGGCCTTAAATGCATTTTGAAGTCAGAATTTTTAGATGTTGGATACATTAATTTATTTAGTGTAGTATTTCTGGAGCAAATATCAGTAAGTGAAATCAGAGTCATCAACTTTGTGTCTAGGTCAGGTGTTGCTGCATGAACATTGTAATACCAATGTACAAACACAAAATAATTTTTTGAGGTGTCTCAGAATTGCCAGTGAGGTTCTGTGGGCTACGGGAGACTTATGAAGTGACAGGCACTGTGTGGGGGCCTCCATACACTCAGGTGATAGTCATCATCTTGGGTAACCCTTTCTGATTTCACTTAAATGGCATTTGCTCCAGAAACACTTCACTACAATCCATTTAATTAATGTATCCAAAATCTAAAAATTCTGACTTCAAAACGTATCTAAGGCCAAAGGGTTCAGAGAGGACACTGCTCATCTTGGGTATAGTTATCTATTTCAAAGCAAGGGAACTGAGGCCTCAGGACACTAACAGATGTCTCATGGTCATCTGATACTTCAGCTACAACCTGTGAACCATGACCTTGAGTGGAGGGTTTGTTTATTAGCTTAACATTTAGGTTAGCCTATAAAGCAATGGGTTTCTCGATGGCATATTCATGCATCTCTGTATGCGTCTGCCTCTTCTCCACTGTCCTCTTCACCCCAAGCAATCTCTACTTTTCATCTTTCCTGTATTCCATTACCTTCTTTTTTCCCCCACCTGAAGGTCTCTTCCCTTCTGCTTTACATCACATGTGCATGGGTGCACACACACACACACACACAGAGAGAGAGAGAGAGAGAGAGAGAGAGAGAGAGAGAGAGGGAGGGAGGGAGGGAGGGAGGGAGGGAGGGGGAGGGAGGGAGGGAGGGAGAGAGAGAAAGAGAGAGAGAGGGAGGGAGGGAGAGAGAGAGGGAGGGAGGGAGAGAGAGAGAGGGAGGGAGGGAGGGAGGGAGGGAGGGAGGGAGGGAGGGAGAGAGAGAGAGAGAGAGATTCTTCATAGAGGAGAAAATAGCTGCCATTTTCATTTGTCTTTAGAGTAGAGTTTGAATATGAGGATCCCATTGTTCTTGGCCATGTTGAGAGAGAGAGAGAGTCCCATGGAAAAGCTACTCGGTAAACCAAAATTTCTGAGAAAACTCTGATTTGACACAGATCCAATTAGACTTTGATGTTCTTATTTGTCTCATATTTCTGCCTTATTGCCTTATTGCCTTGTCATTGCCTCTCAATTGTCTCTTGGTATTCTGAAATTCTTCTTTAATGACTATCTTAAGATCTCTAGAGGAACAAAACTAATAGTGTGTGTGTGTGTGTGTGTGTGTGTGTGTGTGTGTGTGGTGTGTGTATGTAGTGTGTGTGGTGTTTGTGTGTGTATTACAAACAGGCTTTATTGGACTGGCTGACATAGTACATATGTGTAGTATATCAATGGCTATCTGTGTACTGGAAAGGCTGAGAACTTGTATCTGTTCACTCCCATCTAGTACTGAAGGCCTGGATGATCCTGACGGCCACTGGTCTGCAGTGCCCACTGGAAGCTAGGTTCCACGTCAGTGAAGGTTTTCGGTGACAGCAGCAGCAATAGGATGAAAAAACACAGAGCAAAGGCCAGCAGGCAAAACAATGTTGCTTTTCCTTCAGACTTCCTCATATCTGAGCTAGCATAAGGTGCTGACCCCCCAAAGCCCCTCCTCCACATTAATGTTTCCAGGAAATGTCCTCATACACACACCCACAGGCTTGTCTCTTAGTTGATCCCAGACTCAGCCAAGTTAGCAACAAAACTCAACCATAATGACTTACCCTAAAGCTGATCATTTGTACTAGTGACCTGATCTTTTAAAGGTACATATTTAAGGTTGTTTTAAAAGTTATTTTGATTCTACAGTATCGCCAGCATTTTCCTGGACCTACAAAGACTGCCCGAGATAATACTATTTTAAAGACCATTTTTCTTTTTTTAAATGACATAAATGGAAATGAAGGAACCCATGCTTCCTCTGCCCTGCAGATTTCATCTATGCATTGTTATGAGCCGTTTTCCTCCCAGCCTGGTCTCATAGCCACGTCAGCCCCAAATAACACACAGAGATGCTGTATTAGATATAAAGCTGTTGGTCTGTTACTAGCATTTCTTATTGGCTAGCTCTGTCTTAAATATTAACCCATTTCTATCAATCTAAGTGTTTCCACGTGGTCTTATCTTACTGGAGAGAGAGCCCAGACCTCTTCTCTCAAATCCCTACATCTTGACTCCTTTCTACTACATCTTCCAGAATCTTCTTTATCTCCTATCTTGTCTTCCTATTTGTTAACAGTGCTTTATTCAAAACATTCCCCATCAATTAATTGTTGTTGTGGGGGGTGCAATTGGGCAATACCTGTCTTTTGTCCTGAAGGAAGCTGCTTTAGCAAATGCCATTGTCCCTGGTGTCCCTGAAAATTGGTGCCTGGCTTTCTCATTGGCTCCCAACTGCCTCCTGAAAGCCACCCCTCAAAGAAAGGTTTCAAACTAGAGGCTCTGCAGAGTCATTGGATCAGTGGCCTCGGCTTGCAGTTCCAGTACAACCCTGAGGGGTGTCTTCTCTCACTTAATCATAGTAACCAAGTTCAATGAAACTATGTGGAGGGGGCAAGAAGGCAGATAAAGGGGAAGAGGAACCATCTTACCTTCTCTCCTATGCCTCTTCCCTGAGCCTCTGGATCTTGTGTGTGTGTGTGTGTGTGTGTGTGTGTGTGTGTGTGTGTGTGTGTGTGTGTATGTTATGTGTGTGTGTTGTGTGTGTATTTTTGTGTGTGTTATGTGTGTTTATGTTGTGTGTGTGTGTGTTATGTGTGTGTATGGTGTGTGTGTGTTATGTGTTTGTGTGTATGGTGTGTGTGTGTGTGTATGTTATGTGTGTGTGTTTTATGTGTGTGTATTTTTGTGTGTGTTATGTGTGTTTATGTTGTGTGTGTGTGTTATGTGTGTGTATGGTGTGTGTGTTATGTGTTTGTGTGTATGGTGTGTGTATGGTGTGTGTGTGTGTGTGTGTGTGTGTGTGTGTGTGTGTGTGTGTACAGGGGTTTGTATGTCACAGCATCTGGATTCAGTTGTGACTTTCTGCTGTAGAGCTGTTGAGTCCTGGGTTCCAGCTCAGGTCTTCAGGCTTGCAGAGCAAATGTTTTTACCCTATTGAGCCATTTCTATGGCTCAGACACTTGATTTTGTTGTTGTTGTTGTTGTTGTTTGTTTGTATCCTTTATGAAGGGCTGGGAATTGAACTCAGACCTTACACATACTAGGTAAGCATTGTCCTTCGGGACCCCATCTCCAGGCTCACAGCAATTGAAAAAGTCAGTAAATTTCTCTACATTCCATGGTACCCAACTCCCTCTCTCAAGTGGACACTCTGGGGTGGGGGTGGCTATAAATATCTATTTGTTGGCACTTGTTTTCCCCAAGTTTTTGTTTTCTGTAATTTGATCAAGTCACTTACTACCTGTATTTCTGTTTTGACTCAAGTTCTCTGAAAAATAAAGTTGATTTCTCAGACTGAGACTGCTAAAACGCAGGATGTAGGCTAGGGAAAGAAGCAAGTGTTAATGTGTGTGAGGATTTTCACTTGACTACCATTAATGCCAAGGAGCATGATCTGCCAAAATCCCTATGTGCTGAGATGAAAATAGCTGCCTTCACATGGTGGTTTCCTCTTGCACTGTTGATAACTCACTGTGGTGTGATCAGCGTACACCTCTGTGATGGTATCATACGTCACACTCTGAAGATGCTGCTTATTGACTTAATGTGGATATTATTGCTAGCACTTATTACAGAGAACTATCTTGCAGTAATTGAAATATAACATGGTGCCATTAGTCATCCAGAATACAAAATGGTAAAGCTTTAAACTGGTCACACTGTATTAAAGACTCCTCAAACCATAAAGCAATTTGATTTTCAAGTTTGTAAAAAGCCAGATGTTTAAGACTGAGTTTTCAAGCAATCAGGGAAGAACCTGTTTTCCTATTTGTCTGTTTCTGTATCCATATTTTTCAATATGGAACTCACTGGAATCCTAGATTTGAAAGGTGGTTCTATCAAACAACAATACTGAAAGTCATTGAAATCGAGACAGAGGGGCGATCACAAATCTTTGCCCACACACCATTTACTTGAGAACTATCCCCACAGCCTCATTTGTTACCAAGTAGCAAGACTGAAATTACATTTTATAGATCAAAATATTTGAGGAGGAGGCTCTCCTGTTTCTTTTCACACAGCAGACTGTGATTAATAATAAGAATTGCTTACAACACGCATGCTACACATATAGACCTTTCTTTTAAAATTTGGGGTGTGGTACAAAAGGAAAGGTGGCATGTGGCTTTCTACACAGCACTGACTTTTCAGGAAAGAAAGGCTACGTCCATCTTTAAAATGTCTTTTTAAAAATCAGACACAAGACAATTTATCTGCGTTGTTAAATAGCAGAGCTTTAAGGGGTTGCTCCTTTGTCTCCATCATTTATAAAAATAACTCACAGGGTGGGGTTTTCACATTTTAAAATTCTATGCCATAATTCCATTTTTTGAATAGACTATTTTAATTATAGAAGTAAAACATGCTCCTCATAGACAGCCCACAAAATACACGGGTGAAATAAAGTCACTTAAAATGCCTCGAGGCGATATTTTCAGAAGCTCTTGTAGCCATTTTGAATGTTAAAACATTCATTAGAGACACTTGCCTTTCCTTTTGACATGAACTGATAAACCACCGAGGACCCTCCGTGGAGTTTGGTAACTCGGATTCGATGTCATTTCAAATTTGACTTCTGTCTGGAGCACTTCTCTTCTCCAGCGTATTTATTTGTGAGCACTTTGCAAAGAGATTAAAATGAAAATGTATGAAGAGTCGCAGAAGGTAGGCTGCTTTGAAAAGCTGTTTACTTGCCTGGGGCATGGTCTGGGAGGTGAAAGGTCAAGGATAGTCATAAGAAAGCCCCGTGGGCTGTCCATTCAGTTGAGCTCAATCCTCTTTCATCTTTGTTTTTGTTGACGCCAGCTGTGCCTACCTTAATCCTCCCTGTGCATTTCATCTTTTTTTTTTCTTTTTTTTCTTAATAATCTATAAGTAAACCTTGGAAGGGGGCCTGTGGGGATGAGAAGGCGATGGTTGGGAAGCAGCGGAGGGAGAAGAAGAAATATAATGGGTAAGGAACCCCTGATGAAACGGCAGAGCTCAACAGCATGCTCTATGGGACTTGATCTGACTCACAGCACCAGTCGATACCCTGATTCATAAACGTTACCTAAACCCTAAGACAAAGGAAGACCAATGCACTAAGGCAAGAATCTCAAAGTGCTTTCCATAGGTGATCTTTTTGTGAAATATATGACGAGTATATGTCACAATCTTGAAGCTATTAAGAATCAAAAGGTTAAGCACAGCCAGCATAACACTTGTTTTAGCATGCATGCCCTGCTCCGCCAGCCCCAGGACTAAGGTGTCCATTCCAATAGCATGAAGGGTGAGGTGAAATGGGGGTTTGGTGGACTTCTGATCCTTTGGTATATGAAGAAAAGGAAGCAGGTGATGGAAGGGAAAACTCAGTGTATCCTGGTCAAGTTTCTTGGTCCAAAAGGCCAAGAATACAACACACTGACTGGAAGAGAAGCTTTAAATGAGAAAGGGACATGAAAAATGACAAGGAGAATCTTGAAAACATATTACAGTAGGTGAACTCCCTGAAAACTCCAGAAAGGAGGCTCTCCTGTGTCTGATGGCTGTGTTGGCACACTGATGCTTGAATGATGCCTGTTGGTGGTTCCACCTGTGGAAGGCAGCATTTGGACCCCCATGCTGAGGTTTACAGGAAAAGTGATGCCGATGCTGTGATCTACAAGGGAAAAATAGAGGGCAGAAAAATATCAAAACCGAAGATTATCTTAGCAACATCAAGGGAATCTTCTTCATATCATTGCTGGTTTCTTTTACAAAGGAGAAAAACATCTTTAATATTAACCACAAATATGGGGTAGGCTGGAGAAAGGAAGGCAAGGTTGCCTCTCTAGAGAGACCAGAGCCCGGGCTTGATGTGATGTGTTCGGATGATGCTGAGTGCCCTGCAGTAACCCCTGGCAACAGCCATTCCCAGAACAGCTGTCAAGCAGTGACTTAAATGGATGACCCAAGTTCTGGCTTTGTTTTTTATTTGGCTGCTTGTTTTTTAACCCTGATGTATGCCTCTGAACACCTGGGGACTCTTTCTTTTTGGAAGAAATAAGCTGGCATATATTTTATGTTTAGAAGGTACTTTTGCTTAAATACCCAAGAGAAACGACTTCATTGTCACGAGCGCCAAAGACCTGTTAAATATATTACTCTTAGAAGCCCCAATCCCAAATTTAGTGCATGCCATTCACAAGTACTATCATTCTAATTAATGCTTTCTGCCAGAATTAAGAAAATCTCACTGCAGGCTTCATCTTTCCCCTCTTAGCTGTGCCTTCTGGATTAAAACCCTAACTCACCCACCATTTGTATAAACGTAAGGCCACCATGGAGCCTCTCCACACCTCAGCTGAACATTTGTTTAGAAGACAAAGCTTGATATAGGACCTAAGACAAAGACAAGGCACTCAGCATGCTGCCTGGCTCCTCTTCGGTGCCAAGCACAAGATAGCTGGCCGGTATTAGCATCTCTTAGTAAGTGCTCAGTGCTAGCAATGATATGGTGCTCGCTAAGAAGAAATAACAGGTGCTAATAGCCTATAACACAATGCTTTCTTATAGTTCATCATTTTGCACTTTTGCAAAAGTTCTGAACTTAGCTGTATATTTTTGTCATATATCACTCCTGCGCATACATTACAAGGGAAATGTAAGTTAAAACATTTAATGAATCCATAAACCTACTCAGCATCAGGGCCCAGTTCTTCTCCTGAATACCTTTTTGAGTTATCAAAGCTCAAGACCACCAAGAACACTGCTGATCCTGCAAAACTGCATTTATTAAACTCGCTGAGCAAGAGAAAGCAGCACCTTGGCAGTGTATCAGCACTCTCCAGAGGGAAAGGAGGAGGGGGGATGTGTCATGTCTACTGGGTGTAGAGTGGGCACAAGGCAGTCTGCAGCAGAGTTAGCAATAAGCGAGAACTGGGCAGGGGTAGGTCAGAATTTGTAATGAGAAGAGCTTCTGCAAGTCTTCTCGTCTTTCAACAAATCGGACTAATGTGAAATCTCTTTCAATCAAGCTAGCTGTGTATTTCATGGTTCATACAGTTCACACAGGCTTTGTAAATCTTATACTGACATTTTTTCAAGAAGTGATTGCTGCTTTAATTCCTATCCATTGCCATTCATATTTTCCCACCCAACAGCATGGTCTGTACCATTTTGAACACTGGTAGTGATGGAGTCAAGTCACTAAATGCTTTTCTTATCACTATGACAAAATGCCTCACCATACAGCTAAAGAAAGGGGTTTGTTTGTTTTGGCTCAGTTTGAGGGGATGGCCTGTGGCAGCAAGAAAGCTGGGAAGGCAACAGGAGCTTCAGACAGCTGATGTGTTGAGTCCACAGCCATGAAGCAGACAGAGATGAAACCTGCCACTCAGCTTCCTTCCTTCCTTCCTTCCTTCCTTCCTTCCTTCCTTCCTTCCTTCCTTCCTTCCTCCCTCCCTCCCTCCCTCCCTCCCTTCCCTTCCCTTTCCTTCCTCCCTTCCCTTCCCTTTCCTTCCTCCCTTCTTCCCTCCCTCCCTCCCTCCCTCCCTCCCTCCCTCCTTCCTTCCTTCCTTCCTTCCTTCCTTCCTTCCCTTTCCTTCCTCCCTTCCCTTCCCTTTCCTTCCTCCCTTCTTCCCTCCCTCCCTTCCTTCTTCCTTCCTTCCTTCCTTCCTTCCTTCTTTTCTTCCTTCCTTTCTTCCTTCCCCTCTCTCTTCCTCCCTTGGACTTTACTTGGACTTTAAAAAAATTAAATTATGAAATTCTTGTGTAAAGGAATGGAACTAGAAAACTATCAACCTGAGTGAGGTAAGTCAGACCCAGACATACAAATATAGCATGTATTCTCTTATATGTGGATATTAGCTATTAAGTCAATGACAACCAAACCTGTAGAACAACAGAGGTTAGGTTTAGAGTAAGGGACTAGTGGGGTATAGATGGATGTCCCTAGGAAAGGGAAATATATAGTTATGGATGGTGGGGGTGGGGGCAGCGCAGGAATCGATCAAGTGGGGATGAGGAGGGAAGGAGGGAAAGGGGAGGGAATATAGAAAAAGACAACTAAAATAAAGAGGCATTTGAGACATGGTATGAAAACCTAACACAATATAAGCTTTCTAAAATACATATGTGAAGGCAATCTAAATGAAATCACCAAATAATGAGGGGAACAGATTCCCCACTGGACATCGCTTGCCATCAAACAAAGCCTCTAGTTTTAGGAACGGTTTGTAAGGATTTGGGCATCACACTGGCCTGCCCCTGTCATCTGGCATAGTGCACTCAGGCAGCACTCTGGTCAGCCTATCAGTCTGCATGCATGTGCAACAAAGGCAGAGATCCACTTTACTCTGAAAGCTAGCCAGCAACACTGGAGATGTTTCCTTATTTATTCCATTAATTCTGTGATAGCAATCTTTACTGACAAGATTTGCAAATCTAATCATTTATTAATGAAACCTGTCTGGTGGATTGTACCCAAGATCCTCCTGAGGTCCCAGACTCTTGGTGGCCACAGCCCTTTGCTAGCTACAAGCGTGTTGCCTTGACAGAACGTGACATTGGAATTTCAGAGATTCTCCGGAGAGAGTCACTCCATTAGAGCTTATGGCCATATTCAAAGATGGCTGCCAGGCACAGCCTTGCTCCAAGGACCAGCCTGCTAGCCAATTTTCAGGACAAACATGGCAAACATCGTTTCTTCTGTGTGCAGAGGCCATTGTGTGCACACAGGGTATGCATCCCAACCCAGGGTGTGCGGTTTTAGCTTCTGCTGCAGACATGAATAAAGAATCAGACCTGCGTTTGTATTATTGTTACTCGCCCTGACAAAGATAAGGATGACCCGACTCTTGACTAAGACATTGATTTTTCCTAGAAATTTCTCTGCGGTTTCAGATATTTCCAAAATCTCACCGTTTCCTTGGCGACCATCTAAGCTTTATTCCCTATGAACCGATGTGGCATGATTCATCAGTGAACAGCCAGCAGCAGCCACCCAATTTACAGGCTTCCTAAAGATTTCCTGGAAAGCAAACCCTGCTCTGAGCTCCTTCAAGGGCTCTGTTTTTTTTTATGTTTCACAGGGCATAGGTAAAAGCAATAATAATAATAACAGTGATAATAATAATAATAGTTCTATATCCAGTGCATGAGGAAGAGTGGTGTTGGAGATAATGAAATGCAGAAAAACCCCTCAGCCAAGCCCTCTCAGATGTGCCTAAGTTCTGTTCATTAATCTGTGATAATTAGACTTTTTTGCAGAGGTTAACAGCAGTGGCACATGGTAATTAAGGACTCCATCACTACCAAAGGGATTGAAATGCTTCTGCTGTGACACACATCGGGCTTTCAGTACGTTATGTTTGCTTTAAGTGCAGATTCCCTACAGGAGATGGGGGAGGGGGGATTCATCTATGATCTTATATTACTTGCTACAATGACAGTTAACAAAGTATTTTAGTTGTAAACTAAATAAAAGATGCCTCATGGCTGCAATCAAGTTCCTTGACTTGGCTGTATGACCTTAGAGAAGTTTCTGATGTCCTTTGCCTCAGTTTCTCTATCTGCAAATCCGGGTGTTAATTGAATCTTCAGAGTCTTATAATATAATAATGACAAGCATCAAAATTGCTAGCATTCACTGAAGATATAAATTATGCCATGTTCTGTTCTGAACCCATATATGTCCCTGTGGCATTTCAGAGCAAAAGAGGTTGACTAGGCCATCAGTACCACTCTTTGGAAGTAAGTAATTCAATTCAGTTTGAGATATCCAAGTTGCTCAAGAGCAGACTTCCCCCAAAGGGCAGTTCATTGGACAGCACACTCCTCTTTTGCTTCTCAAATGAGAATACCACTTATGCCTTATAACAACTTTACTTTGGTAACCATCACCATTTGTGCTTAAACTGGCTATCATAGCATGATCCTATCCACAAAAAAATCCATTAATAAGGATGCACAAAATGCAGAAGGTAGCTGTTTTGCCTCACTGCAGTTTTGGTTATTGGGCTAAATGATGTAATAAATGCAATGGTTTTAATGAGTCACTTGATGTATGCTAAGTGCTCAATAAACAATAGCTGGTGTCATGAGGGAGGTATATTTCTGAAAAAAACAAGAAAAGGCATACTGTGCACTTCAATTTGCACATGCATGTGAATTTTTTACATACATCACCCGTCCCCTTATCCACTGAGGATGTTGTCTACAGGCACTTTTTTTTTTCCATGTATACAGTACGACATAGATATGCTGGACAAGAGAAGGTGGTTCAGATCCTAGGATGGTGTGACATTACATCATGTTAATCAAAACACCACACGCAATCTAAGATGTTACTATTTTATTTCTGAGTTTTCTATCTTCTATTTTTTTTTAAATTAAGGTGAACCACGGGTAACTGAAACTTTGGAAAAGAAAATGAACATAGTCTAGATTATAGTCATTTCTAAATTTATTCATTGTCAGTTTTTAAAAATGTAGCTAGGTAGTGTGTGACATTACAAAGGAGAGAAGGTAAAGGGGAAGGGACTGGAGGTAGCTAATCTTCATTTCAATGCAACTAAACTTAGATTACCCAGGAGCCATATCTGTGAGCGTGTCTGAGAGGCCGATTCCACAGAAGTTTCACCGAAGAGGGATGATACACCCTGACTTTGGTTGGAGCCATCTCGTGGACTCGGGTCCTGAGCTGAATAAAAAGGAGGAAATGAGTTCGGGAGCTGGGTGCCAGCATTCATTTCTGTCTGCTTCCTGTCCACAGACCCTTGTGGTCAGCTGCTTCCTGTCCACAGACCCGTGTGGTCAGCTGCTTCTGTTAGAATGGAAAAATATAGCCTAATTCTCCAGTGAACCCAGGAAGCTGGGAGTCTTAAATCCCAAGCTGACGGTCACCGGCAGCCTGTGAGTGAATGAACACCCAGAAGCCTGTTCGAAAGCAGACTTCCTGGGCTAAGGGCAGGCCTGGATACTTTAAATTAATTAATTGGTCCGCACTGGATGCTACGAGGTGATTGGTTCACGATGCACGGACTTTGTTGTAACCCTATAAAAGCTGTCTCAATTCTGTGCTAGGGGTCACTCAGCCCTCTACCCTG
The DNA here is from genome assembly GCA_030556225.1 of Cricetiscus sungorus. Taxonomy (NCBI): domain Eukaryota; kingdom Metazoa; phylum Chordata; class Mammalia; order Rodentia; family Cricetidae; genus Cricetiscus; species Cricetiscus sungorus. The sequence continues at coordinate 40,752,701 of JANBXA010000328.1, read as the reverse complement.
CATGGCATATGGCTGACGGCCCCAGTATACTGGAATATAAAGAACCTTATGCGTTTGCATCAAGACCCCTTCTCATGAGTGATTGGGGGGGGCTGCCTTTCCTGAGTGGGAGCGCGAGGGACCACACTCTCACAGGTCTTACACTTCCTGTCCACAGACCCGTGTGGTCAGCTGCTTCCTGTCCACAGACCAGTGTGGTCAGCTGCTTCCTGTCCACAGGTCCATGTGGTCAGCTGCTTCCTGTTCACAGACCTGTGTAGTCAGCTGCTTAGCTGCTGCACCCACAGCTTTCTTGCCTTGCTGAACTGCACTCACAGTGGGAGCCAGCATAAACCCTCCTCCTTACATTGCTTCCCTTGGGTATTTTTTTTTTTCACAGCAAGGAAGAGGAGAATGGAATGAGGGGAGAATCCCTTTAAAAAGTAACCATGGTTTCAAGTTCTTAAACCCTGAAAAGCTGCATTTCAAAGGCCTCCAGTCCCAAGAGAGAGAGAGATTTTGCCTGTGTGTTCAAACATTTCCAAAGTAAGTCAGAAAGTAAAGTGACATACAGCCGCTTTGCCCCAAGAAAAGGGTCCATTTTTACCCAGCGTTCCAGGATCGCCTCTCTGGATCCTGGATCTTGCTCTGGTTGAGGCCAAGAGTGAGGGTTTCCGTGGCAACGTGAAAGCCCAGCGCCTGAGCCTGGCAGGGTTTTCACAGCAGCTCGCACATCCACTAGCAGTTCCTGACTCCTCTCCCCAGATGGGTGTACCAATGGGCAAGCTGACACTTGCTTTTCCAGACCCTCCTTTCACTTTTATTTGTGATGGGGGTACGGTGGGGGCAGGGCTTTTAAAAGATTGACACCTCCATGGGGGGGGGGGGAGAGAAAAGAAAAGGAAGGGCCTCTCAGCACCAGGCAAGATTTAAGGGCTCTCTAAGGAATGATCTGGAAGTTCTACCAGGTCTCCTTCCGGCTGAAGATCATCCACACGCCCTTCTACCACGGATGAGAACAGGGTAGGCCTCCCACGGACCTGGTTTCCTCCTAGCTCAGCGCTCTCTTTGTTGGCTCTGAGCTGGGTTTCCTAGTAAAAAGCAGCTTTCGGCTTCGGCTTCTCCATGCTAACACCGATGCTTACAACAACAGCAACAACCACCACAGTTCTGGATCCCCAGGTGCAGCGGAGGAGAGACAGTCAATTGGCAATATGTGCCATATTTCTGGCAGGGTTTCCTCTTCAAACATGGGAACAAGACAGTTTAACCAAAACTGGGCACTTGTATGCTACCATTGTGTGCTATTCAGTGAATCAGCTCACAGAACCTGCAGGAAATTCTGGTTTGCATTATACTCCTTACTATCCCTGACTCAACAGACCAAACCAAATGGTGTCTCTCAACCAAGACACAACTAGGTTGCTTATCTGATCTCCTAAGAAGTCAGAAAGAAGGCAGCGAGACTCGATCCCCCAACAGGTTGGTGTTGGCAGCATGAAGTCCCCTCTGCTTTTATAAGGAAAGTCACTGTGAAATGACCCCCCCCCTTGCTTTGCCCTCCATTTCTGCCTTTCTATTTGCTTGGGTAGAACACTACCATACAGAAGGAGTGTTAATTCTAACAAAAAAAAAAGGCAATTAAGATCTTCCAATTTATCTTGGTTTAATTCAGCCACCAATTAAATTCATTGTCCTGGAGATTTTGAAGTCACAGATAAATCTCCTCATGTTGCTTGGTCACATGAAATATCCCTTCCATTTTCCTTCTGCCAATTTAACCTGGGAGAACGTGAAGTCTCACCCTTTCTCTCCTCTTCTAGGCCTTTTTTCTCGACTATTAACCTTTTGGCACAAAGGGTCCTTTTCTCCCCGTGTAGAGTGGTGGATCTGCCACTGGAAAATCAGAGGTCTTCGTGTGCCGAGACCAGCTCAGATGAAGTTAGAGGTGGAATTACAAAAGCAGCCACGGTTTGGCTTTGAAGTAAGAGAAACCAGGCTCTAACAACGACAACAAGGATCGGAAGAGATAGAAAATGATTCCTCTTGTTAAAGTAAATTAATTAGTTGGATTTATACGAGGAGACAGAAGGGAAGGAGTCAGGCTGTGTCCCACATTAATAACTCCCTCGGGAGAAGCCAGATTGGATTGAAAGATGATGATGGGGGAGGGGGCCGCCGTGCCACCGTAGAAGGGAAGGATCTTGGGTTTTCCTCCTTTTGCACTCTGTCACCCTGCAGACACAAGCACACATCCAGAGCCTGACATGAAAATGATGTCATCTTTCTTTTTGACTCACCAACCAGACTACATTAATCCCCTACAGCGTGAGGGCCAGCAGGAGGCTGCTTAAGGGACTTCAGGCCTGTGAATAAATGATGACCCAGTGGTTAGGGGCGGTAGCCTAGATACATTCAGGATCCATTAAAGCAATTAGCTGGAGGAGGAGTGAGCGTAACTTCCAATCCCCAAGAAGGACCAGGCCAGGCCTGAAACAGGGTGAGCAACTCTATAGCTGAAGGTTGGTAAAAGACACTCAGCAAAATGACTGCCCTTTGGACTGGTTTCACTAAAGGTGGGTTGGGAGTTTCAGCACACTGAGGGCCATGAACTGCACTCTCCTGTAAATCGCTTCACTTGATCAAGCCTTGTTACAGATATTTCCCGATTGTGGCTGGCACTGGTACCCCCCCTGGTTGAATCTGGTCTTAGGGATGGTTTCTTCTTGGCAAGAGCATTTGCTTTGACCTAGTATTTTTTTAAAAAAAAATCAAAGCAATATTTTAAAAATTAAAAACATATTTTTCAGATTGTTCTGAGAAGCCTGCAGGTGTAGAAATGCTGGGTTGGCATTCCTGCCAGGCTTCTGGATGTGGATGCTGGAGGAGCTGTGTACTCTCTGGGTCTCACTCCTCCAAATCTCCCTCCCATTTCACTCATTTACATGCACTGGGACCTCTGTATGGCATTTGAGTTTCTGATCTCGACTTGACTCATTGATTCATTTCCTTTGCTTCCTTACTTACCGAGATGCTGGGATGCTCAGGTTGGCCTGGAACTACATATACAGATAGTAATGGCTGGCCTTTAACTCACAGCTCTTCTTCTGCCCCAGCCTTCCAAATTCTGTGTGTACAGGCAAGGGTCACCATGCCATCTGAGACTTCTTGAAATGGCTTCTGAGTTGAATCCAACCGTAAGTATCAGGTGAATTCTAGAACTCCCAAGCATGTTTGCTACATCGATTCTTCCTAATCCCTGCTGTCTGACTCTGAGTTTATGTCCTTCACAGACAAAGCTCTGGAATATACCTTCCCAGCTATTTCAACCTGGTTAGACATAGTGGCTGACTGTGAAGCAGCCCTGAGAATAAAGGGGCATCAGAATAGCCTTTAATTGCAACAGTCTGGGGCAGTGTGGAGACTATCAGAGGAGGAGCAGCCAAGACTAACAAGCTAAACAAAATGCCAGCCAGAGCAGCCTGCTTCCAGGCACAGTTTCATCCACACTCCCCTGCATGATAAGACATGAGAAATAGCCCAGATCCTAGGGAGAGCCAGCAGGACGCAGCTATGATTCCTGTCTTCCTGATAATGCTCCTTGTTCCTCAAGTCTGTATAGCTTTTCCCCATTTGTGTTCACCCCCCTTCTCCCCTCACCCCCCACCCCGACAGGGTTTCTCTGTATTGCTTTAGAGCCTGTCCTGGAACTAGCACTGTAGACCAGGCTGGCCTCGAACTCACAGAGATCCGCCTGCCTCTGCCTCCCGAGTGCTGGGATGAAAGGCATGCGTCAGCACCAACGCCCGGCTCCCATTTGTGTTCTTATTGGAATGAATTCCCTGTTGTAAATGTCATTTAAAGACAAATAATAGCTCCAGTGACCCCGGAGTCCCTCTTCTGACCCCTCTGAGGCTTTTCTCGCCTCCTGCCTCCCAGCTCTTTGTTCCAGTCACTTAGGTCTAACAGGAATGAAGTGCTAAGCAGAAGCTCCCTCCCTCTCCTCAACTGTGCTACATTTGGACACTTCTAAAAGGCACACCTCAGCATACAACTGGCACCCAAGCCCCCCCCCACCAGTTAATAATCACATTGTTTAAAACTAAAGGACAGCCAAGAGCATGTTCTGAAGGTGGCTGACGGGCCTGTTTGACTGCCGTGGTCCAAAAATGACATGGGAGTCAGGCAGTAGAAGGTACCTGGTACACAGTTGGGAAATGAATAATTCAACTTCAACTTCCCTCACACGCTGAATTAACCTTGACTTATTTCATGCTCCCCCACCCCCATCACGCCAACTTTTGCCTCTCTCTGACTGGAGTTGGCTGCAGTCATCCAGGCATGCATTTTAATCCCATCTGGAAACGTCTTCTGCTCTATTTGGATCACAGAACATGAGAGCAATTGGGTAAGTACGAATTCCCCATGGGAAGGAATGTCATGGGAAAGCCTACAGTGATGGGTGCTTGGGATACTACCCATGCCCGTGAAGAATCACTATCAACTATCTTTCAGCTAATATTGACAGCAGAAGATAAAGCGAATTAGGATTTAGGAATCATCCGTGTTTCTATTTTTGTACCACTCATTTTCCTTTACACAAGCCCCTCCCCCGCCAACTGTCTCAGCTTCCTTGCATTGCTGCCAATAGCAACAGCCACCACCTCCACCCCACCAAGAAAATAAGACACACAGCTTTAGAAGGTGGGTGGAACAGACACTCGTGTCTTCTTTAAAGTCAGTTTATCTTTCACAGGTAGAGTGTGGCAGTATTATATGATAGGCACAAAGCCACAATGGGGGGGCGGGGTGGGGGTCAGCAAGACCCATGACACATGAAAGTCCAGTTTGCCCAAGAATTGTCCCTAAGGCTCTGTGATCAGTTGTTTACAAAGAGGGTAAAAGTGAGTGAGGAGACACAAGTGATTGACCAGCTCAGAAGAAGGTGTGTATGTGATGGTTTTCTTGGTTATGCTAGGAAATAAATACTGAGTCACAGACCCGGTGGTACAGCCCTGTGGTCTTGGCTACTTTGGAAGCTGACGTTAAAATATCGGTTGTTTAAGTCCTGTCTGAGCTACAGAGTGGGTTTCCAGGCCAGCCTAAGCAACTTGGTGAAAGCCTGTCTCAAAACACAAATTAGGAAAGAGGCAAGGGAATCTACTCCAGTGCTATAATACTTGCCTAGCACATGCAAGGCCTAACATGTTCAATGCTCGGTCCTGTAGGAAAAAAAAATGCTGTATCCATTGAGATAGTGTCCCTGAACATATGAGGAGTCAAGGTAAAAGGAAAGGGACCTAAGAAACCTGCTCTCATCATGGACAAGCTAACTTCTAGAGTGTTTCAGATATTGTCCAAGAGAATCTTCTATAATGATGGAATGTCCTACGGCTGTGTTGCCCATTATGATAGCCATACGTGGCCCTTGAACAGCTGACTTATGGCATTTTAATCTTTATGATATTAAATCATTTAAAGGTAAATAGCAGCATTGGGTAGTGAACAGTGTGGGAGGAGATGACCAAGCAGGATGCAATATCTTTTCCATCATTTTTTTATGAACCAGACTTCTATATATCTATCTCCAAAGACTTCATTCAGAAGTTTTTTTTTCCAGCTTTTTCAAATATGAGGAAGGAAGAAGCAAAACATTGGATCAAGCTTCCTAGAGGTGCCAGGTCTGAGAAAAGTGCTTTTGCATACAAAATTGAAACTCAGATTCTGCCATAAATAGTATTACCCTCCATGTACAACTGGGGAATCTGTGGGTCACGAGTTGAAATATAGGGCCAAGTTACAAGATGAATCGCTGGCAGAACTGGAATGTTAGTCCTTATTATAAATGAGAAGCATTGTTCTCAGTGCTAAACTCATAGAGGGAAAAGGAGCCATTAGTTGCAAAGTCCACCGGTAAGTGTCACTTGATATTGAACTACAAGTTTTTTTTTTGGGGGGGGGGAGGTAGGAGCATTAGTTGAAAACATTGGATAAAGGAACAGTTTATGTTCCTGTACTTCTTGGTATTAACAATGTGACACTCAGGTCTGACATGATCCATCTGATGCTTTTGTTGTTGTCACTGAAGGAACTGAGACCTGAAAGAAATCTACACTGGACAAAAATGGTGTCCCCAGGAATAGAATCCACCCCCGGGAAAAACAGACATTATCTGAAACTACTCAAGGACCCTAAGAAAGAGAAAGAAGGATCTCCAAGGCAGGGCAGTCCTGCACTGCTGGCTATAGCTCATGAGGAGAAAGCATTTCCTGATTCTGGCCATTCATGGAACAAGGTTTATCTTGGATATAATTAGAGCCACCTTCCTGGGAGGGGGCTGTGCTTCCTATGCCAGCTCTGCATTTGCATCCAGCAGTGAGGATGCTGCCACCTGGTTTGCTCTGTTCTCCAGAGACTCCTCAGCTGTTGTCCCGGGGCAGGTGAGATGGGAGCGAGGGAGGGAGAGAACATGGCAGGGGCAGTGGCCATTATGCAGGCAGCCTTTCACAGTGTGAGTCTGACACATTGCTCACGAAGCAGACTTCAGCTACCCTTGATCCCTCAATGGCTGTTCACTTTCTACACCAATGGGCTCTGAGGTGATAAGTTCAGTCCCCAGTTCTGTCAAACCTGCAGTTTCTTCCATGACCTACTTTCCTCACTCAGCAGCATTGGAACAATGCCACGCTCTGATCCTTGTTTAGACTCATCTTTTGCCGTCCCTGTGCTAAAGCCCAGGCTTTTGCCACCCTCTTCTCCCCCCCCCCGAATCCATGACAAGTATTGATGGGAAAGAAAAGAGAAAGAGAGAGAGAGAGAGAAAAACAAGAAAAAAGTAGTTCTCAGCTCTTAGCAGCTTGGGCTCCAGAGAGACTAAAAGCTAGCTGGTCAATAAAGGAGAAATCAAAATGTGCTTCTCAACCCAGAGAAGAATTAGAATCTGAGTCTGTCCTTCTCTAGCCACCTACCTTTCAAAACCTAACCCTGATTCCTTGGGAACAGTGAAAAACAACCCATGCAATGACACTCGGGACCCCACCACATCAAAGAAATCACTGCTTCTGAAGTAACAGAGTGGAAAGGAGACAGTGCCAAGCCTGATTTCAAGATAAGTCCACCAAGTCCTCTGCTTGGGTGAGCCAGCCCCTGAAATAAAACAAGCCCAGGGTTTGCAAAGGCTCCCTTGAGCCTTGACCTGTTTCAGGGTCCAACCCCAACAAACTCTTTTGCCTAGTCATGGCTGTAGCTATTGAGAGAGTAGAGTATCCACAGAGCCAGTGAACTTGGCCCAAGAGATTCTTTGTGCTCTGTAAAGCAAGGAGAAGATCTTCAGGTAAGCACCAGGTAATCTGCCCCAGGAAATGATGCAGAAGAACAATCAAATCAAAACCAGTTGCCATATTTATTGATTGGTTGCCATAGCCATGATGGTTCTGTGAGCTTTTGAATATGTGGTGCGTCTTCTTGTCCAAGGCCATTGGAGAGAAGTCCTGCTGATGGCCTCATTTCATAGCTCCTGGGATATAGGGAAGTGCCTGGTTCCTAAGGGGCCAGCTTGGATCTGTATCCCCAGTCTCTCCAGAGCCTTTACTTGGCATGAACTCTGGACCCTTTTAGCTTTGAACCACCCACAAGTGCCACTGTCCCACATTGTCTCATTTCATCTCAAATACATCTCACTCTTCTGAGACACCCTCCCTGATCCATGCTGGACTCAGGATAGAGAGCATCCCTAAGCCCATGTCCTTCCAGCTCCTTCTAGTGTGGGGCACAACGTGTAATGTGTGCTTTGGGAAATGTAAAGGAAATCCCAGAGATCGAGAGACTTTCCCCTGGGAGTAAAATAGATGCTCTACAGGGATCTCCTTATGGCTGTATCCCCTCTCCCCTTAGGTCTGCCACTAAGTGAGGATAGAGTGTAGAACTGTAGTATATGTCTCAAAAACCTCAGAAGGCTCTCATCATTGACCTCCTAAGGACACAAATGGGGGAAGAAAACTCCTGGGAACTTGGTGTTACAAAGGAGCCTCCTTAACCTGGAATGACTAACTTCCAGGCTTAAAAATTAATTTAGGGTTGGGGAGATGACTCAGGTGATAAGATCACTTTTTGTGCAAACATAAGTGTACGCGCCTACCCCTGCCAGCAAGGAAGTTGCGACTCCGGGAAGATCTTCTTCATGTAGTTTTAGTCAGGATCCTTGAACATGTTCTTCTGACCTGCAAGGCCCTGGGGGACCCCTGCACAGGCTTAAATCCCCTTGCGCTAATCAACCCCAGTGAGCTACGTGGACCCTGCAGATAGGCTACTCTAACGTGGAAGCAGACAGGCTGAACAGACTTAACCAAATAAGGGCTTGTTTACGCCAGAGAGCACTCACCCTCGGGCAGGTGGAAGGCGGAAGCCAGCACCATCTTTAAGGTGCGGCACTTCACAGCTCTCTACACACAAGGACCCGAGTTTGAGTCCCCAGGAACCACATAAAAAGCCAGATAGGATTGCAAACCCCTTTAATACCAGCAAAGGGTTATAGAAAGAGATGGTATTGTGAGGATTTCTGGGGCTTGCTGGTGTTACAGTTAATCAACCAAGCATCAAAATGCTAGTGAGCTCCATGTTCAGTGTGAGACCTTATTTCAAATGGATAAGGCAGAGGATAAAGCCAAATACATGATTTCTTTTTCTAGGTGCCATGAACACATGGGCGCACAAATCTGTGCACATATGTGCACAAACACACTGGTTATATGATCAACTGTAAACTAATCAGGTCTTTCTGTTGCTTTTAGCTGAGGGCACTTACTGGGTAGAGTTACACACGCGTGCGCACACACACACACACACACACACACACACACACACACACACACACACACACAAATCGATCCCATAGGAGGCTATGCAGCAACTTTTTTATTCAGTATTGGTCACCACCATCCCCACTCTTTCCCACCCAACTGGCTCGTCTCCTGTGCCTCTCCACAAGCTGCCCCAGTAAAGACAACCTGGCCAACACTGCACCTCACTTCCTGGCCTTAACAACCATGCCTTTCCTCACTGGCAGACCCTCCTCAATTTCAAGTGGCTGCTTTCTTCTCTACTGGACTCAAATGCCTCCTTGCCCCATAACAGTACCTTCACCATTCAGCTTTGAGTAGCCATCCAGAAACTACCCTATACACTGTGCATTTCCTTCATAGAATTTAGCACTCTATATAAATATGGTGTTTAATACCTCCTGGGAGTTTATCATAACACTACCAGTTATAGAATGAATGAATGCCCAGGGCTCAAAATCACCTGAAGTGTTTCTAAGTTTCAGTGGACCCCCCCTCCTGTTCCTTCCTCTCTGTCTGTCTGTCTATCTGTCTCTCAACAGGATATTATATAGCTCAAGCTGACCATGTACTCAGTATGCAACTGAGGCTGTTGTTGAACTCTGGATCCTCTTGCCTCCACTCTAGTCTGTCCCATCAGTGTTCAGAGACATACCCTGCCCGTGCTTGGTTTTGAGTGATCCCTTTAAATTGGGATGCTTCTGTGGTACACCATGAGGGTTTCTAAGCTTCTATTGTTTATGTCCCCACATAGTTCTCACAGCTTTCTGTCTTTCAGACACATTAACAAATGCTTAATTTGTTAATGCTCGTTCTCAGAGGTAATGTTACAAATCAAATACCATAAACAGTAGGCCCACCAGGACTCAACAAAAATCTGCCTGATCAGCTCAAGAGAGTGAATGTACCAGCAGGGCCTGAGAAAGATTTGGAAAAACAGCACCTTCCCATCCAGTATACCCAGCCACTCAAGGAGAACCTTGAACACCAGAGTGAGGACCTCTGTTCTGTGTCCAAACTTTTCCTTCAGCTCCCAGTCATCCTCTGAAGCCTTCTGCCTCCTCCTGATAACTTCCAAGCAGCTAACCTCCCTTTCTCAGTAGGAGTTCTACCCCTCCTTGGGCAAAGGAGGAGGGTTCTCTTGTCCCTCTAGAATGTTAACAACAAGCAGCATGAGACTAGAACATTTGTAAAGAGATTGATGATACAAGACATCCCTTTCTGGGACAACTGGGCACCTTCCAGCACAGAACAGGTGCCCATGGGCTGATTTGTCTAGAAGCCGGCTGCTTTGAATGGTCCTTGTTGAGCAGTCATCAAGAGCTGCAGGCAAAGACCTTTGTCCTCATCCAAATGGAGGTTGGGATGAGACCCAGGATGGCATGATCACATCCTCAAGGGAGTTTCAGTCTTGAGCAGAGCAAGGACAGGAAAGGAAGACAGCTGAGACGTGGCTGCTTCCTTTAGGTACTGTCCACTACTTCCTGCCACTTAAACTCTGACCCCAATCTCTCAGACACTTGGCTTGTAGCATTGGCTTTTAACAAGTGACCACCCCACATCCTCCCACGGATTCTCTCTTTTGTCCCCTGTGGACACACACACATCTGCAACTTACAATAAAAAGACCTTACATTATAGACTACTTAAAGAATAAAGACCAGAGCTTGACACCTGCTCCCGCCACAGAGGCCTCAGAATATGTGCATGTTGATCGTCCCTAATGAACTGTGGGATTAGTGTGAATGATATCCAAATAATTGCCTCTCCCTCCCAAAAGAAACCTAGACAACTTCCACATCTGGTCTGCCATGTGATTCTCTAGTCGACAACCCAAATTAGTTTCAGAGACTGGGGGGTGAGGGTGGGAGGGTGGATATTAGGAAGAAAATCCTATCTGTCACAGAAAGCCATGAATGAAATAAAAGAAACTGTTTTGAGTTCCTGACTCACATGATCACTGTGGGTCAGCCATCAATATGTAGATAGAAAGAAAATAATTGGCATAAGCTCCTTGAAATTTCTGCCTACGGCCTCCCCAAGGAGGCCTCAGGGAGATTCAGATAGCGTTTGAACAGCCAGGGTTTGATAATGAGAATTGACATTCTAGTGTGTACTACAAAAGACACTTCCCTCCTGGAACCGAGAAAAGCACTTTAATCAGCCAAAAAGTTGCTACTGTAAAAAGGGGGAAAGACTGGATGAAAGAAACCCCTCATTGATTGTTCCTGCACTGTTGCTAGGCCCTGCTCCCACCAAATGTGCAAGGCCCTCTGGCATCATCCGAGCCTCCCTCATTAATGCCATGTGTTCACTGCTATGCCAGAAAAGGCAGCTGATTTCCGGGCAGCGCTGGACTGAAGGTTGCCAGGGTTTGCACACAGTTCACACCCTGTGTGTTAGGCGCCCCTTTGCTCTTCCAACCACTCAGAAGGTCTGGGAAATGTGAAATGGGATTCCAAGAGAATGGTCTCCAGCGCCTCCCTCTCCAGTCAAACCCCTGGTGTCTGCAGAATGTTTATTAGTTGTAAGTGCAAAACAGCCATCAGAAGCAAAGATAAAAGGTTAAAGCCACAGATGAGACACAGAGAGTGAACAGACCCCAGGACTGAAAAAGGTAAGCTAAGAAAAAAATGCAGCTCCCTCCAGCAGAAGCTAAAGATGAAACAAAGCATGCTCTGTGCCCAGGGCAGAAAATAAAAAATTGAGCAGGTTCCCTTCTGAGAGGGAAACCATAGGGTGATCTTGCTCCTGCATAATCCTCTCCACCACTCTCTGCTCAGATTGCCTGCTAGCATGCTGATTTCCTTCATCCCTTGCTTCTAGCTGAAGAAAACACCCTAGTACCAATCATCATGGCAATACTCCTGCTAAAGCCTACGGAAGCATCAGATCCTTGGGCTTGGGGTAAATATCTTTGAATCTGCTTCAAAGTCTAATAGTTGGACTATGACCAAGGGTATGTCTCCTTCTGAATGCATCCTCCAATAACTTATTGTCCTGTGTGGCGTACAAAGACAAGATACCCTTGTACTTGAAAACATCTCTGAAAATCCAGCCCCAGAGGACTCTGGGAGCAACAGCAGAAAAAGGTTACGGCTTCTCTGCATTAGAGTTTCCCTTTATTCCCTTGTTTTTCTTCCTTTTTTGCTAGCCCCCCTCCTTCCTTCTCCCATCCTTCCTTCCTTTCATGGTACTGAGGTTTATATCCAGTACCTTGCTCCAGCACATGCTAGACAAGCCTCCTTGAAATAGACCCCTAGAACTGTGCTTTATTTACTCTTTCAACTGTCTTTACTCCAAGTACACTACCCAGTAAACTTGCTATATGAAATAAGAAAAAAAATCAGTGGGAATAGATTAAAGAGGTCTTGCAACCCAAGGGTTTTACCTTGGCATGCCTTTAGAGAGAACCAAATGGCCTTCTCATGAACCTCCCCCTGTGTTCAGGTTCCCAGATTCTCACAGGAGTTAAGAAAAGACAGTGCTATTTTGTTGACTCCAGAATAGGCATGGAAGTCTATAAGGTGACAAATTAGGGCCCAAGCCACTAAAGTATGGTGAACACATAAATGTGGATGTCTAAACATGAGTAAAGAAGAACTACTAATTGGTACTCTGGTGCAATGACCTGAATGTTTGTGTCTTTTCAAAATTCATATGTTGAAATCTAGTCCAAATGGTATAGTCCTAAGCAGAAGTATTCTGGCCAATGTTTCATCAACAGTATTAATGTCCTACAAAAGATTGACAGGATTGTTTTCCCTTCCAGCCTCAGAGGATGCAGCAAACATGTGAGCTAGTGAGCAGAAAGTGACTTTTACCAAACACCCAATCTTCCAGAACCTTCGGCTTGGATTTCCCATTCTCCAGGACTTACAACAAAGAAACCCCTGTTGCTTGCAAGCAATCCAGTCTTATAACTAAAAACATATATTTTCATATAAAAATTTAAAAAAAGCATCAACCCACTTCTATAGCAGGTGGGATGGACTGAGACCCATCTATCCTTCTGTTATAAAATTTAGCTAAGGAATACAGTAAATCTTACTGCCAAGAGTGGTATAGAACAACATAGGGAATTTAAGATAAAAGGACAAGGAACGAGGCAGAAAAGAAGATCTGAGACTAAAGGACACCACAGAGAGAGCAATTAGAGAAGCATCATGCCTCTGGTTTGTCTTCTTTGTATACTGGACTCCCAAAGGCTCCCAACTGAGCTTGGTGCAGTGCAGAATATTACAGGGAGAGCTCGGCTTGTCACATAGCAAAGAAAAGTGGAAGAAGAGTCTGGAAAACATGAAGTCAGCCACTTACTAATAGTCATCCAAGATGCTCATTTTCCCTGTGCCTGTCTATGGACACAGCCATGAATTTCATTTAATGATGACCTATGCTACTCTGGTCAATATCAAGGTGGAGAGCTGTCACATTGATGATGAGTTGGTATAGGTCTCCTTTTGATGAGAGAGGGAGTTTGAACTGAAATGAGAGCAAGGATTGTAAAGGTAAACTCTTCGAAATGCACATGTTTAGCAGGTCCAGGCCAAATCATCAGGGGTGGCAAAAATCAGCCTCCTTTGTGAGGCTTTACTTAGAAAAAAGGCTAGTATCTTTCTGGATAAACTAGTCTATTTGTGACTGACTTTGATTCCCGGCCTGACAAACGTTAGGGACTTTCCCTGCAATCTTAAGTGTTCATCTGCTCACACTCAGAGTGAAGTGGTAATGTCAGGGTTAGCTTTCCCATGTCAGAAAATAGCCCACGTGCCCATACTCTGGTCCTGGTTGTCCTATCCTCATTACCACAGCATGAAAGAAAACCAGTGCAAATATCAAAATGGGAAGGGAGAAATAGATGGATAGCCATGCAAGAGTAGGGATGGGGATGGGAGTGAATAATAAGAGCAGAAAACTCAGATCAAAGTGAACAGCTTACTTCCAAGATTGCTGAGATGCAATATCCGAGCTATTTGTGTAGATTGAAAGTTGGGCATCTAAAGATAGAGCCCTCATTCTTAAAAAAGGAAATCACGAACATCTATTCAATACTAGGACTATGTCGGCCACATGTCAGGCCCTTCACCCAGAAGAGGGCATAAGGGAGGTGAGACTGCAAGCTGCATTTTCCTTCCAGATCTTGAACACTTGCATTTTTGAGACTTCATCTGGGGCTGCTGAGCTAATTTTTATTACTGAACAAGTCAACGTGTGTATGAGAGCAATAATGCAGGAAGCAGAAAAACAATTCATGCATTGAGCATTTGAAACCAATAGTCTACAGAATGAATGAGAAGCAAATTAAGTTTAGACAGGAATGTGGATGAAAACTTTGTGTTGCCAAAAATTCTAAGGAAGGCTCTCCCTGATTGACACCATATACTGTTCTGTGCTAGTCTTTGGTTTTGTTCCAAGCAGGGCATCCTGATCCAAATATAGATGGAAGAAAGAATGTAGCTATTTCCAACATGATCAGCTAAGCCTCATACTGGGAAAAAAAAACCCCACTTATGTTTCAGAAAAAGAATTAAGGTCAGAGTAGTTGTATATGCTCCTGTCTTAGCTCAAGTTACTATAACAAATTATCATAGAGACTGGATTAAACTATCTCAACTGCTGAAGACTCATTCTGTATGAATAGCTGGGACATTGCATCTCAACAATCTTGAACGAATACTACTCACTTTGCCCTTAGTCCTCTGTCAAGGGCAGAAGACTTTTACCCTCACTTTGGTCAATTTATTCCTTCCCATTTTAGCAGTTACATTGGCTTCATTTCTGAAGCAGCAATTGTAATGGAAATGGCGGCCACGACATTTATTTCTCACAGTTTTAACTGCTTGGAAATCGCAGATCCAGAATCCAGAGGCACATGTGGGACTGGCAAGGGCTCCCTTCCTGACTTGTCAACTGGAGTCTTTTCTTTGTATCTTTAAATGGTGGGGGAAGATAGCAAGCTCCCTAGTTTCTCTTCTGAAAGGGCATCAATCTAGTTCAGTAGGGTCCCATCTTCATGACCTCATCACTTCTCAAAATTTCCACTTACTAATGCCAACTTTTTTGGGTATTAGGACTTCAACATGTGAACGGAGAAATAGCATGCACTCTATTACAGAACACGTTTATGTCCTAGCAATTACTTCAGAAGTTGAGGACATTGGCTTGCACCATGGACTTTCACCTCCAACTGATTTTGGAGATTACTTGTTCTTCATTTTCTCTCCATTTAAGATCATGCTTGAAACTCTTATACTCCTCATCATTCCTGTGTTAACACCTAGCCTACACCAAGCTCCTCTCTGAGTGTTAGACATGCAGACTCAGTGGAGAGTGCCTAGAAAAGCAAGGAGCTTACCTTGTAAAGAGAATATTGGAAGCATTAGTTAATAGAAAATAGAACATTTATTCATCTCTTTTTGTGAAAGATACTTTTTACATGTAATTTTATTCCCCTACATGGGCTTTCTTAGAATACGCATTCAGTGTCATGGTGCTCTGTTATGTACCACTATCAAAATTGTTACAGTATATAAAATAGCAGTGATAAACTGGGTAGTGATGGCACATGCCTTTAGTCCCAGCACCTGGGAGGCAGAGGCAGGAGGGTCTTTGTAAGTTTGAGGCCAGCTGGGTCTACAGAGTGAGTTTCAGTACAGCCAAGACTACAAAGAGAAATCCTGACTCAAAAAAAAAAAAATAGCAGTGATAAAGCCACTGCTATTTCTCTCTCTCCTGTCTCATGCCATTCTCTCTTTCCAGGCCATACAGAACAGTCCTCTCTCCCAGGACATTGGGCTGGTAGGTTGTTAATTATCTCCTGTGTGTATCTCTTCTATCTTCATCTGATGAGCTAGCCATTTGAGAACAAACATCATGTCTAATCACCTAGGAGGCCAAGGAAGTGATGGGCACAGAGTTGGCTCTAGCCAAATGTGGGATGGGCAATTGGTTGCTTGGATAGTTGGAATGCTGCTGCTCGGCTGTGGAACTGGAAACTGGTACAGCTCATCATTTGACGCTTGACTACCAGTAATGCTTGAGTTTCCTCAAGTATCAGAGATAATTCATTCCTGTTAGAAGTTTGAAAAAAGTCATGACAGAAAAGAATCAAAATATAAAGAAATTCTCTCTGTGGAAAAAAAGCAGCAAAGGAGATTTGAGAAAACCATTTTGAAAAGTGGTTTGTTATCTTGACTTCAATGAAAGAATAGTCAGATTACCATTTACCTCCACTTCTAGGGATGTGCTGACAACCAAAAGCATTAGTTGCCACATAATTTCACAATTCCCAATCCAGGTAAGGTTGCTTTTCCTTGTCTTAAAAAATTGGGTGCATGTGTATGTGTGTGATATTTTCACTGATTCTTTGAGAATTTCATATGCGCATGCAAATTATTTTGACTGTAGTGTTTTGTTAGTCAAAGGGTTGCTTTTGTCTTAAAAATGTGTGTGTATGTATAATATTTTACCAATTCTTTGAGAATTTCATGCATACATATAATGTATTTTGATCATATTCATCCATGCTTATCCTTGTAACTAATTCCTTCTTGGGTCCACCTTCCACAACTGTACTTACCCCAACTTCCTGTTATCTATCTGCCTGTCTGCCTGCCTATAGTCTTTCTTTCTTTCTTTCTTTCTTTCTTTCTTTCTTTCTTTCTTCCTATCTCTATTCATCTGTCATCCAATTTGTGCTATCTATATACTCATGCATGAGGAACCATTCACTGGAGCATAGTGGCCACACCCTTAATCCTGACTTTCCCTTCCCCCAAAGTTATCAGTAATCAATAGCTTCTCAGTTAGGGGTGGTGCTAATAAGCCCCTCTCTATTCCATGCTGGAATATTGACTGGCCCTGATCTTTGTGCAGGTCGTATGAAGGCAGCCATAGCTGCTGCACATTCGTGGATGCACAAAGGGCCTGTCATTCTTGGAAGACAGCATTTCACTCTGATCCTCCCCAATCTTTGGCTCTTACAATTCCTTATGACCTCTCTTTCTTGATGGTCTCTGAGCCTTGGGTAAAGGGATTTGAGATAAACATCCCATTTGTGGCTAAGCACTCCACAGATGCTTATTCTCCACAGTTTGACCAGTTACAAGTTTGTGGGTTAAGGCTGTTCTTGGAACAAACAAAATTCTCTGATGAGATCTGAAGGTTGGACTAATCCGTGAGTATAGACATACACATTTAGATGAAAGTTTGATACTATGTCCATTTAGCAAGCAATAGTAAAAGGTTTACCTCTGGGATCTATGAGCTCAGGAACTATGGATTCTTGGCCAGATTTACAGTGTCAGGTGTGCTTCTCCTCCTCCCGTGGTCCAGGCCTTAAATCCAATCATAAAGATGTTGGTTACCCCTATTATGTTCATGCCATGTTCATTGACTTAGGGTTACTATTGCTTTGATGAAACACCATGACCAAAAGCAGGTTAGGGAAGGAAGGGTTTATTTGGCTTAAATTTCCATATCACTATTTATCACTGAAGAAAGTAAATCAGACAGAAACCTGGGCAGAAACAGGGCAGGAACCTGGAAGCAGGAGCTGATGCAAAGGCTATAGGTGGGGTGCTGCTTACTGGCTTGCTTCCTATGGTTTGCTCAACCTGTTTTCTTATAGAACCCAGGACCTCCAGCCCAAGGATGGAACCACCCGAAATGAACTGGGCCCTCCCCATTAATAACTAAAAAATACCTTACAGCTGGATCTTATGGAAGCATTTTTTCAATTAAGGTTCCCTCCTTTTCCAGTTTGTGAGTGACCTTGCCATAAGACTAGCCAGCACATGCCCATATTTTCATGCCAGTGGTTATTGTAGCTCATAGGTGGTTAAAATTATTGATGACTGTGAAGACACATCATGCACTAAGGCAACTCTTATAAAAGAAAGCATTTTATTGCCTTGCTTACGGTTTCGGAGGTGTAGACCATTGTCACAACAATGAGCATGGAGCTAGAACAGCAGGTAAAGCTGCTGCGTCCTGATCCACAGGCCGTAGGCCAAGACACATAGAAACTGGACTTGGCATGGGCTTTTGAACCTCAAAGCCCACCCCTAGTGACACAAGTACTCCAACAGGCCACACCCTCTAATCCTTCTAATCCTGTCAAAGAGTTCCCATCCCTAGAGGCTAAGCATTCAAATATGTGAGCCTATAGGGGTCATCCTTATTCAAACCACCACAATGACTTTTCTCCCTCAACAGTCTACATAGTACCTCCTTGAACTATTAAAGCTAGTCAGCAGGGAGGAGGCTTCCTGGCCTTAAACTTGATATGTAGCCAAGGCTAACTGTTGATTGCCTTTTCTCTTTTAAGAGTGTACCATAATGGCTACCAATTAGCTAAGATTTTAATTCCAAGAGACAACAAATGAATTACAGTCATTAGGTCTTTTTGAATGTGTATATATGTGGTGTATGTGTGTTTGTGTGTGGTGTGTGTGTGTGTGTGTGTGTGTGTGTGTGTGTGTGTGTGTGTGTGTGGTGTGCAAGCACATGTGCATACATCCATACATACAGAAACCTAAAATTGATGTTGACTTTTTCTCAGTCACTCTCCAGGTTTTACTGAGGAATGGTCTCTCACTAAATCCAGAGACTACCGAGCCCAGCTCACCCCCAGATGGTTTTCCTCTGCTTCTAGAGTGCTGGGATTACAGGTGACTGCCATGACCCCCTGGCTTTTGTGTGATTCGGGTCCTCACACTTTCAGGGCAGACATTTTATGAACTGAGCCATCTTCTCAGCCTTTGTTAGGTCTTTTTACATTTGCAAATGATCTTGAGTTCAAGGAAGAGCTTTAACCAATATATGACACCCTGCCTAGTTCATCATAAATCCTACGTATTGACAGATTCCATATTACATATCCAGACACAGACACATATGCTGGTGGGAGAAGAAGGGACAGCTGAGTCTGTAGGGAGACTAGAAAGACCAAACTACAGTGATGGAAAACTGACTGACATGGTAATATACTTTGCTAAAGAGATGCAGGGGTGGGAGGGAAATTGACCACCTTTTATGGAGTTGGTAGAATTCTGAGTAACCCTTGAAGGCCATTTAGTTGCACCAGAATATCAGGTCATTCCAATCTCTTTTGAAGAGCATCATGAAATATGTGATCCACCAGGACCTGTCCTGTTGTCAATGATCTAGTGACCAGAGTTCGGTTACCTGTCAACAATAAGAACTTGGGCATAGGCTGTTTACCATTCAGAGAAGCAGAAGCACTTTGTTTCTACCTTGTCCACACTGGCCTCCAGTCCACAATACATGCTACCTTTCCTAACCACAGCTTTGTCTGACTCTAGTGTGGATGACAGGAAGTCTGCAGTCTATATATGCACTATCATAAAGCTTTGTCATCTGATGTCCTCAAATGTCCTTATTGTTTTCTGTGCACATCTAACCCAAGAGAGTGACGAATGAACATTACCATAATTCTCTCCACAGTTCCTGTCATTCCAGACACGCCTCTGCCTTCCTCCCTGGCCTTCCAGGCTTACAGTTAATTCCCTTCTGTGGTAAAGCTGGGCAAATCTTCATGCTTGGGATGGGGAGCCATGAATCATGAACATGAGGCTTTGAGAACCCCCACCCTACCTCTCCTGCCCTGCTTCCACATCCTGAACAACTGCCCAGGGCTGCACCTCCTACCCATCCCCATCTTCCTCAGTGACCAGGGCCTTCAGGAATGCATTTGTGAAATCTAGAGTAGTCCTAGGTGCAAGGGAACAGAGTTATGGCTTTTTCCTCTTTCTGTGCTGAGTTTAAAGGGAGCCCTGAAGGCTGGTGACTGCATTGTAGAGTTCCCATGCTGAGTCACTTCAAACTGCTTTGGGTCCAGTTCTCTCACGTAGAAAGGAACAAGGCTCCCAGTGAAGATAACGCATAGCTGTGGCCCAGAAGCATTTTAATAATAAAAAAAACTTAGAAAGAACATGTTTATTTTTTGCTCTCGAGGTAGGTTGTTGGGTTAGAATGGCTGGAAATATTCAGCTCAAGTGGGTTCAAAGGACAGTTGACCTAACTACTTGTCAAGCTACATAGTGATATTCACTTTTTTCGCCTGCATCTGAGAATGAAAAAAAAATTATTAAAATAGATCAAGCAGCTGGGAAGGGGCAAGAGGCAACTGGACTGGGAATCAAGAGTAGGGAATTTTCCACCCTGGGTGGGACCACACCAGGTGAAATCCTCACCAAGGAAGCGTTGAATTTGACAAGGTTACAGAATGTCCCAGACCATCTTTGTGTTGTGAACAATTGCTAAATTCACAGCATACCAGCTCACACATAGTTTGGGGGGAAGAGGCTATTGTTTCTTTAAATATAATAGCTTAATTAATTCTTCAATAATTTCATACATTGTATTTTGACCATACTTACCACCAACTCCCCCCCAGATCTACTCCCACTACTCTATACCCGTCCAGATTCATTCTCCTTGTTTATTTATTTTTAATAACCCACCAAACCCAGTTTGTGTTGACTATATACTCCTGTGTCTGGAGTCATCTGCTGGAGCATGGTTGATCTACCAGGTGGCCCACCATCTAAGAAAACTGCCTCCACCTCCCTCAGAAGCCATCAAGTCTCAATAGCTTCCCAGCTAAGGGTGTGGGCTCATGAGCCCCTTCTCCAGCTTACTTATGTTTTTGAAAAAAGTAAGAATATTATCAGTTGGAACAAAAGTTGTTCTTGTTTTAGCCATACGTTTCTCAGGATGTGGTGTTCTGTTGCACACGCAAGCCAAGGACAAGGCTGAACATGCTGCGTTCATCACTTCAAGGCGTTGCCTTCAGATGCCTGTGTCAAGTCCCTTTCCTTCTGAGTCATTGGAACTCTGTTCAAAAGCAAGGCAGTGAGATTGGAGAGAGCAGGGGAGAAAGAGAGGTTTTTGTTTTTGTCTGCAGGTGGGGGTCTCACTATGTAACCTAAGCTGGCCTTTAATTTACTGCCATTCTCCTGCCTCGGCCTTCCGAGCAGTGGGATTACAGGTGGGCACCATCACCCAGGGTCTGGAGAGAGTTCTTTGATTTACCCGTCTCCTCACCTAATGCCTGCAAATTCTGAGATGATTGATGGTAAAACAACAGCCCTGGTGTTTGGTGTCTTCTAAGATGGGTTTTTAGAAGGATCTGTGCCTGCTTCATGGCTGCTCTTGTGTATACATGTGCCAGCTCCTGGCAGCATGGAAAAATCAAGGACAACTGGCCAAAGCTGAGGCTATACTGTTTGCTAACACTGTGAATTCATGCACCAGGTCTCCTCTGTGAGATCAAGGGCAGTGTCTTGTTGTCACAGCATTCCTGTGGAATGATGGATAAGGCCACACATGCTCTTTGTGCCTTGGTCTGCAAATGAGAATGCTGGTGAAAGGTGACCATGACTGTTAACACCCTCAATGTGGTAAGCTAATAGAAACAACACCCCTATTCTGGTACTGCTGCCTTAATATCAATAAAATGAAATTTATTTCCCCCACCTTTAACCAGAGCTGACCTTGTGGCTTACTTTAACCAGCAGAACATTGTAAGTGATGGTTGCATGCCTTAACCTCAACAGCTATTAAACACTTGACATCCTTCCCCGTGGGCCCCACAATCATCATATGAACAGGTAAGCGCTGCTGGACAGTAGAATCACATGACCCAGTTGTCCCATTGCCCCAGCCAAAGAACTACCTGAGAATAAAGTAGAGACTAGGGGGAGAGGATGGGGAGGAGGGAGGAAGAGACTTTCTAGATCAAACAGCTCTCAGCCAGCCTGCCAACTGACCACAGGGACATGTGTGAGCTGATCCAAGCAGGCACCATGACTCAGTGATGGGGGAATGTCTTTCTGTATTTATGTTTCACACAGCTGGGGGTCTAGGTGGGACAGAAACTCTGTCTACAACCCAGGGCTATATTATTGCTGATTCATAGACTTGTGAATGCACATACGTACCTGTTGTCTTATGATACTAAGTCTTGGGGTAACTTGTTATACAGCAACAGATAACTGATAAATTTACTCATCATAGCAGGTTGAAGTAATAACTTTAGACATGAACATGTTCTGTTATCTCACAGATTTTAGCCGACTACCTACTGTGTAAAGGTCCTCCACAGGATCTGAGATACAACTCTCTGCTCTTTTAGAGTTGCCATTGTTATTGTTGTTGTCTGGTTTTTGGAGCCAGAGTTTGGATGTCTTGGAATTCACTCTGTAGATCAGGATGGCCTCAAACTCAGAAATCTGCCTGCTTGATCTGACATTCTAATGAGCACAGGCCAAAACTAAAACTTAGTAAATAACTCCATAACTAAAAAGAAATATCATCTAGCAATAAACAGTATATAAAGCCATTTTAAATATGCAAAGGGGTCTGGGAGAGGTGCTTCAGTAGGTAAATTACTTGGTGTACAAATACGAGGACCTGAGTTCAGATCCCTAACACTTATGTAAAAAGTCCAGCCCTGAAGCATGCACCAGTAATCGCAGTGCTCCTAGGCAGAAGCAGAGCTGTCCCTGGGGCTTAGCCAGTCCAGCCAATCAGTGAGTTCCAGGTTCAGAGAGAGATCCTGCATCAAAAAGTAAAGTTGAGCAGTAAGTGAGGAAGACATTGCATGCCAACCTCCTGCCTCTGCACAGGCATGATCATGAACAGATACATATATGAAAAGTTTTACAGTTGTATACACATAAAAATTCAATAAGTAGACCTTAAAAAGTAAATAAGGTAACAGTAATCAATAAATTAAAAGACATGTTATGGTGAGAAAGCTTATAGTTACATTAGGTTGGTGGTCAGAGAAGCCTCAGAGAAGAAAGCTGGAGATTTGAATGCTAAGAAGACTGGAGAAAAGGGCCTTTAAGCATAGAGTCAGTGAGTGAAGATACCTCAAGGCCAGAACATGGTGTGTGAGGACCAGAAGACTGCCTGGAGCAGGGGGTGATAGGGGAAGGCAAGCAGAGGACAGAGTATGCTGGTGTGGCTTTTAAGCCAGGAAGAATTTGGATTTTATGGTCCATGTACCAAGCAAGCTGCCCTCTATTTTTAAAACAGGGGAGTGATGCAATAAGATTAAATGGATTCCCCTGGCTAATAGGGATAATGTGGCTGTCTCTGCCCAAGAGGGACTAGAATGGAGCTGAGTAGAAAGCTTCTGTAGTAACACACACAAAGTGAGGCTGCAACCATGGGGGTTAAGAGGAATATAATCTGGAAAGAAGTGACATGTGGGATGGACAGGATGTGGAAACAGAGACAGCTGAGAGGGGAATCCAGGCAAGTTCCCAATCTTTGTTCAACGACCAGAGGCTGGCCCTTCAAGTCTGAGGTACTCACTACAAGAGGTAGACACCAAATGTGGGAAGGGCAACACAGGCCTCTTGTCCTGGAAACGATTAGCACTGGAGGAGGAGTAGATTTGGGGGATGGGGAGAACTTTGAACTGGATGAGGTCACCAGAGACAACAACAACAACAAAAAAAGACAGGAACCCAGGATCTAGCATTTACAGGTTGGATAACTGAGAAAGAGCTGACAAGTCGGTGTCATAAATCCACCCAGCACAAAGGCCACATCAAGTGTGCAGAAATGCTCCTAGCAGATAAGAAGAGCAAGACTCTTTCTCATACTTCTGAAGCTGACAAATTAAAGCATTCAAATGCCCTTTGCCCTCCTTGGGGGCAGTAGTAAGTCACAGAGCATATAATGATTTCAAATTGTATTTGAAACGCTTGCCCCTGCAGCCTTCTCCTTTGAGTAGCTGAGAGTTCATTCCAAGCTCCACCCCAGGTCCTATTAATCTAATTACTTTCTAAGCACCATGGCTCTCCATAGCCCCAGGGTAGTAGCATCTGAATTCCCTGTGAACTATAGCTCCATGAGGATAAGGATGGCATCCATTGTGTTTCTGCTCTAGCCCTGCTCCTAAGATGGTTCCTTGTCACAAATAGATGATAGATAGATAGATAGATAGATAGATAGATAGATAGATAGATAGATAGATCCCACAAATATTGGGGACATAGGGGAACAACAGTGATATCTCCCTTATCTTTTCATGGATGAACACAAAGCATTTTTCTTAAACGTTTCCCATATTGAAGCTTCTCTGGGTGGGGTACTTACTCTTCAGTTTTCTTTGGATAAGATGCTATTGCTAAAGTCAGTTCTCTCTGTCTCTCTGTTGTCTCCCTAAATGCTGAGTTCTTACCTTTTGGCTGAAGAGACCCCTCCTGGTAACCTGTGCCATTAAAGGACCAGTCACACATGTGTTCATACCACCCAGGATGTCACCTTTAAGATTTCTTGTAAGCATTCTTTGTAAACAGATTTTTCTTTAGGCTGCCAGCTCACAAATAATGACATGGAGACATATTATTAATTATGGAAGCTCAGCCTATAGCTAGGTTTGCTCCTAACTAGCTCTTATAACTTAAATTAACCCACTTATATTAATCTAAGTTCTATCATGCAGCATCCATTTTACACCACCTGCTTTCTCTCCCTGTATTCCAGTGTCTCTCGGGTACCTAGATTCCTCCTCCTCCTCTTCCTTTCTCTCCCTGGAAATCCCGCTTATGCCTCCTGCCTAACCATTGGCCATTCAACTTTATATTACACCAATCACAGTAATACACAGTGTACAAATATCCCACAATGATTCTTCATTGTGGAGCTTTCCTTCTTGATATTCAGTTCACACATTTGCAAGGTCCAGGTCCATCTGGCTGAATAATAGGATGGATTTTTGTCAGCTTGACCCAAAGCACTGTCTGTATAAACGTCAAGGTGATAATATCTTGCCCTGATATCAGGAAATGTGCCCATGACTTTTTGCTACCTAAAGAATATTCCTTTTAGCCTGAAAGTCTGTCCTCAATGCTCCCACATGGCTCTAACTCAAAGTTTTTGCTTCCAGTGGCTGATTTAGACCCTTTCACAGAAAGGCATTTAGCAGCCATCGCAGTGGACTAAGAACAACTCTCCCAGCAACCTGAGTGCAATTCGATTTTCTAGAACACAGACATTAGGACACACTGAAAATTTAACCACACCTTACCTGAGCAAAAGGTCAAACTTTAATAATCAGGTTCTCTCTTTCTCCCTCTTCCTTCCTCCCTTCCTTCCTACTTCCTTCCCTCCCTCCCTCCTGCTTGCTCGCTCATGAGCGCTCTCTCTCTCTCTGTGTCTCTCTCTCTCTCTCTCTTGCCCCCCCTCTCTCTCTCTCTCTCTCTCTCTCTCTCTCTCTCTCTCTCTCTTTCTGCCTCTGTCTCTCTCTCTCCCTCCCTCTCCCTTTCCCTCCCCTTCCTTCTCCCTCCCTCTCTTTCTCCCCCTCCCCCACCCCTCTCTCTCAACTCCATCTTGTAAAGGCTTTGGAAGTTGTGCATGAGCTTAACTCTCTGACAATTCTGCTACCACCTGCTACTTTGAGAAGCTCATATTTGCTTGACCTGTGAAAGGAAATTATCACAGAGTCAAAATCAGATTTCAGCCCAAGTCAAGACACATATTAAATGTGATGCTTCACAGCTGAACACAAGCCTCCTGTTCCCACCTCTGACGGGCTTCTCTTGGCTGTGTGCAGACAGACACTTAATAAATGCTTTGATGATGGTCCTCTGTCTTAAAAGGAAATTAGATTGTTCTGGCAGTATCAAACCATCGCTAAACCGCTGGTTATTACCCAGCAGCCTGTGATCCTCCAGGTGTCTACAAACTGACTGCCTCATGGTCTGCATTCCTCTGTGTCCACATTTCAAGGGTGAGCAGCCACCTGTATAATTCCCATTGTAGTCAAGGTGTTTGTTCCCTACATGTCTTTGGGCACTCAAAGGTCATAAACACAACTTTCATTTTATAATAGTTCATTCACACACATACACAAAGGTAGTGGGTATTTGCCCTGCCTATAACCTTGGGCCAGAGTGTAGTGGGAGCAAATACCCATTACACACAACTTAAAAACAACTACACTTTTGATTTAGGAAATTTCCCTGATCTTCATTGACTCAGTGAAGAATTTACTGGTGTTAGGTATGTCTCAAAGTGTCCTGTGTATGAATACTTGTGTTCATGGTGGCTGGCAAGACTGAGCACATTCACTTTCTTCCAGAGTTTAACATCTAGTGACTACTGTAATTTCCTACTATTGTTAAAACCATGGATAAAATAAACAGGCTTTATGATGCAGAATAAATGGGAAGGTCTTTCTGAATTGGGAAAATGTAATGCTGAGACATAGCAAAGCCAGGATGAGGAGGAGACAGCGAAAAAGAAAGAAGTAGCTAGTGCAAAGGCCCTGTGGTGAGGGAAGGCTTAGCTTGCTCCTGGACTTAACAGAAAAAGTGGACTTCGAGGAGAGAGTAAAATAGAGAGGTGACTGTGGCATCAGGCACCTCGTAGACAAGGCTCACATTCATCCATACATTACAACCCATCTTGCCAGGAACAGACATGGTATAGATCTTTGTCCCTGTGCAATTATAAGCATGGCCTCCTTTCACTTTCAAAAGTGGCCTGCTTTGTATGATATATGATCCTGCTTCTTAAAGGGCATGTCAAAGAGTTAGGATTTTATAATATGTGAGGCAGGAAATCATTGGAGGGTATGAAGCAGGGATGTGACAGACTAGATTTATGTTGTGGGATTATTTTACCTGTAGTCACAAGGGGGTCAAAAGTGGACGTGGAAAGAGCTGGGGGAAGATTATTATGGTGGTATGGAGAAGAGTTGACAGTCCACAGAGTATTGCATTTAAAGATATGTTACTGGTAAATAACAGCTCACCTTCCTTCTCTGCACCCCAGTGCTGGTTCTTACAGGGACACCTGGGAAGTCAAGACACACTGAAGAACACTGGTCAGGGCCCTGTCACACCCCTTCAGGGCTCAGACACTTAGTCTCACAGTTGTGCCTTTTCAGGAGCATCACAGGAGAGAGCTGTCATCTCCCTGGGAGCAGCACACATTCCAACTGAAGGTCACTGCAGGAATACAAGGCTGCATCCCCTGTCTAAACCCAGAAAGTCATCTGGCTTGTTAGCTCCTGGGGAATACTCAGGCCTCTTCTACAGGGCTACTGCATTTTTACTACAGTTCAGCTTTCCCTTCAGACACTGTTACCTTAACTGCCCCACAGGTATTGCCTGGTCCTCAGAGGACACCCCAAATCATCTGCATGCTGCTATCTACTACAGAGCCCAGTGGCTGCAAGACCTGATCTGTGATTCCAGGGAATGCACAACTTTCTCTAAAATACATCTTTGGTGCTATCTACATTAGACTCCCTGCATCAAACTAGGAGGTAGAGTTGTTCCAGGTGCTGCTCTACTGGGTGCATGAGAAATGTCTTTCTGTTGTCTTTTGTGTGCTTTGAGAATGGAGCCACGCAGTTTTGTTTTTGTTTGTTTGTTTGTTGTTGTTTTGTTTTGACCAGGATAATTTTACTGTATATAATTGCATTGGTTCATAATGCCGGCAACCTCCTTGCTTTTAACTACCTCCTAAGTATAATTATTTCAGACCTTGTAGAACACAACTCTTCTTTAAATACCCCAATTTTCTGTTGCCTAGAATTAGTTTTGTTTTTTCATACTTGAATTGTAGGCAATGTAAATTTTTTTTCTATTTCTTTGCTATTCTATGAGATTATCCCTAGTGATTCTCTATAGTAATTTAAAATGTATTGACATAAATAACTATGGATATCTATTTTTGTATATCTCATTACTATTGAGAATGTAATTTGTAATAGATTAAATCATAGTTTCCCCACATCTATGTCAACAACAACAACAACAGGAAAAAAAAAAAAAAGATGCAGGGCCATTAGAGTAAAATAGGAAAAATAAATGGCAGTCTTCTTGAAGTAATGTATAAATCACAGATAAAGAGAACAAAACCACCTGGGTCCATGAAGCAGGAAGGAGTGGTAAATTTTGTATACTGCAAGCCCCAGGGCTTGACTGCATCTTTGCCAGCAAAGTCTCTGGTCTGGCTTCCAGCAATAAGAACTACCCCATCTGGCCCTCTCCTTAAAGTGATGGCACAGGGGAGGATGGAAGTGTCTACATACACCTGATCATTGAATTCTCTCCATCCATTCATTTCACAAATACTTTTAGCATCTGTGGTAGTTTGAATTAATTGGCCCCATAAGCTCATAAGGAGTGACACTATCAGGAGGTGTGGCTTTTTTGGAGGAAATGTATCACTATGGTGGTGGGATTTGAGATCTCCTGTATGCTCAAGATACCACCAAGTGATACACACCACTTCCTGCTGCCTGCAAGATGTGTGTCTCTCAGCTACTTCTCCAGCACCATGTCTGCCTGCATGTTGCTGTGTCCCACCATGATGATAATGGACTGAACCTCTGAAGTGTAAGTGAGCTACCCTAGTTAAATGTGTTCTTTTATAGGAGTTGCTGTGGTCATGATGCCTCTTCACACCAATAGAAACCCTAAGACAGCATCTACTGTTGCTCTATGTCCAGGAAGCACTAGGCTAGTAGGCACAGAGCATTCCAGAATATAACACCCATCAAAGGCCCATGTGTTAAATGTGCCCTTGGAGTAGTCCATTAAGACATAATAGATTCTGTAAGAAGTAGAGCCAAATTGGGATCTTTAGGTCATTAGGGGTGTGGTCTCAAAGGGGATCGTGGGCCCAGCTCCTCCTTATGCTCCTGTGCTATCAACATGAATCCTTTGCCACAGGCCCTGAAGCAATGGAATCAAAGGCCATGGACTCGAACCTGTGAAACCATAAGCTGAAATGAGCCTTTCCTCTCTATAAGCTAATCAGCTCAGACATTTGCTACAGGGCCAGCCAGGAGGACAACGCATCCCCTCACCTGACCTGAACATGACTTTTGGTTCTGAATGGCACAGCGGCATAATATGCCATTGTTATTTTTCCTTTTTGCAGATTTGACCTGATGACTTCGCTAATTTCATAATCCTTCTTTCATTAAAGTCTGCCTTTTCTTCATTTCAAATCACCTACCCTTCTACAGTGTGAATTTCTGATCTTCAACTCACATACCATATTATGGGAAAATTAAGCCAAAAAAGAGTATGTTATTATTAATTGGCCAGGAACTAAACTGCTTTCTCAATACATTTTAATATCTCACTCTTATTTACAAAACACTGGATACATTGGATGCCCAGTCATACCTAGCTTGTGCTGTAGGACAATGTTAATGGGAATCAGGCCCTTTTAGTCTCTTGGGGCCTTAGTGTCCTATAGATGAAGTTAATTTCCACCCAGAAGAAATCCTGTTGAAACCCAGGTGTGACACACAGTATGTCTCTTCATTTGTCTTACAAATTCTTCACTCATTCATTTACTCATTCACTCAAATAAGCATTTGTTGATACTTAGATTGTGAAAGGCTGTTTTAAGCTCTGATCATATGAACTGAGCAAAAAAGGGACAGCATACCTGGTATTCTACAGCTCTATTCTAAAGGGAGGAGAAGGTAATGAATAAATAAAAAGAAAGCAGGCAGTGATAAATGATAAGATTAAAGTTAATCAGGAAGACATGATAGGAAATGAATGTGGACTGGGGAGTGTGCTTGATATTGAATAACCAGAGACGGCCTGAGATAGCAGAGATTGAGTTGAGACCTAATGAGAGAGAGAGAGAGAGAGAGAGAGAGAGAGAGAGAGAGAGAGAGAGAGAGAGTCAGTGAGAGCCCAGAGGTGGGTAGGAATGACTTGGAGGGCTTCATGTGTGTATCGGAATAAAGAAAGTCAGGGCCTGACCACTGGGGGCCATTTAGGACAGCAGTAAAGATCTTCTGTCATATTCTTCCTGCAAAGAAGAGGTTTTAGAGAATTTAAAGCAAGAGTGAACTCGGGGTCAGAATCTGATTGGTATGGTTCTGAATGCCACCAAGAAGGAAAATAACAAGAATATCAGAAGGCTAGCCACTTGGAAAACTATTGTAGTTATTAAACTGTGAGATGGCAGAGGGTGTGGACTGAACAGTAGTCACGAAAATGGGAAGAAGTGAGCAGATGCCAGGTGTCTCTTAAAGGCCATAAGACTTGAAGCAGTGAGTGTTGAGGAGTGAGCATGTGGTTCACAGCTTACTCCACGAAGCCTCCGTTACTAGCAGACCAGCTTCATGCCCCATTGTCAACCTGGAAGACCTGGAAGGCATTTCAGGATTCACTCGCAAATACATCAGCATAATGGATTGAATTGCGTCCTCCCCTCTCCAAAAATAATATATACTTTGGTCCTCATCTTTTGGAATTTGCTCCTATTAGGTCTAAGGTCTTTTCAGAGATAATCAAGCTAAAATGAGACCCTTAGGGAAGTCATGCTCTATATCTAGAGAGAGAGAGTGTGTGTAGGGGGCAGTATATGAATGAACATGAAGGAAGTGGTCAGAATAATGTCATAGAACTGACTGAAGAATGTGACTCCCACTAGAACCTGGGAGAGAAGCCCTGAATGCCCTCAGAGGAACAGCCTAGCAGTATGATGTCAACCTCAGCTTTCCAGCCTTCGCATCCAGGAGACAATATGCTATTGCTGTTCAATCCACCTGGTCTGTAGCACCTTTACTGGAGCTAGCCCTAGCAAATTCAGCCAGCCAGTATCCCAGAAGGGTAGACACTAGTCCCAACTCTCTGGTAGTTTCCTTTCCTGCATACAAGAGACAAAATAGATTTCTTATAGAACTATGTCAACCACAAAAGGCCATCTTCCTATGTGTTGTCTCAATGTTTTCCATATTTGAGACTAAAACTTTGTTACCAGCACTTAGCATAGAAGGAAGGAAGGGAGGGAGGAATGGAGGAAGGAAGAAGAGATAATGAAAAAGAAAGAAAAAGAAAAAGGTAAGAAAAATAAAGAGAAAGGAAGAAAGAAAAAGGTAGGAAAAAAAGAAAGGAAAGAAGGAAGGAAGGGAGAAAAAACATTAGCAATAAAATTCTGTGGACCAGTGGCTCTTGGGTAGTAACTGTGATATAAGATTCTACTTCAACCAGGAGATACAGGAGACAAGACTGCAAATATCAGTAATATAACATGTCTAAGGGAAATGACATTTGGGTGTCTTTACTCAACACAGAGCGCCAAGGATAGCCTTCCCAGCCATATGACATTCAGGTCAAGAGCAACCCTGGAAGGGAGAGGAGGTCTGCTGGCCACCCTTTGTCCTTTGAAAGGCTCCTCCTTCTCACTTCTGTTCCCACACAGAATTTCTACCTCCAAAAGAAGACGGATATACCTGAGTCTCAAGATATGTCTGGTCAGAGGGGAACCCAGGCATCTGGAAGAAGAAGGTGGAGAACCATGCCATGTATGCTTAAATGTAGCAGGTAGCTGCTGATTGGATAAGCCAGAGTCTCCATTTGTGTTGGGGGAAACAACTAGAAATGAAGTCGAGAAGCTGCCTGGATCAAGAGTCAAAGAAACCAAGTATAGACCAAGCAGGGACTGTTGGAAATGGAAAGAGAACATCGCATGGGAGAAAAGGGGGAAAGGGTTTGCTACAAGGGTGGTGGGCTTCTCGCTGTCAGTGGACAGTGAAATATGTGTCTGCAACACTCATCATCTTATGCTCATGAATATTTGAAAGTTTGAAAAAGCAAGCATCTAATCATTTTTTTCCAAGGTGATTCTATTCCAAAAGCAGAATTCGAACTGTACGTGACTGTCTATACACATACCCTCCTAGCAGATAGATGTGAGCAGACTGGTCACACTGCTGGGCAGGTGCATTCTCTTTGTTCATCTCAGCCTTGTACACTTTGCAAGCTCACACTAGATGCTTGCTACCTCCTTTGATATGCTGGATTGACTTAAAACAGATTTGAAACACACTTCAAGATGATAAAAATAGTTTTGCATTAAAAATAGAGTTACAACAGGCACACAGATAGACATTTAAACAAAAGACAACCAAATCTTCTATTCCTCCAATTAATCTATTCTTTTTAATGCTGTCAGAAACATGTAACTATCTTACCACTAAATTAGAATCTTCAGTTCTAATATAACGCATTGCTGATAACCTTGTCAACTTTAAAAAAATAATAAACCCTTTTTATTTTTGCCATTGTAGTAAAGGATCCCCTTCTCCCATGCAGCAAGTCCAGAATGAAAGTGGGTTGTTGCCATAGCAACAGAACACAAGGCAGAGAACTCAAAAAGAGGGAGGTCTTTGCTCTGAAGGCCACAATCACATGAAAGCCCCAGGCCTCCAAGTGGGGGCAGCAAAGAAAAGCAACTTGCCATGACTTTACACTGTCAGGTGACAGCCTGCTGTTAGCATAGGGTATCCCAAAATTAATTATTTGCATAATTCTGCATCATCTACTCAATGGAAAATAAAATGCATTCACTGCCATACTCACTAGACACACATTTTTTCTCTTTCAACAACCTAGTGTTAGAGCTTTTCTTTAAAACTTAGTGCACAGGTGCCTTACTGCTAAAAGCTGCTTATGGAATATAGAT
The DNA here is from genome assembly GCA_030556225.1 of Cricetiscus sungorus. Taxonomy (NCBI): domain Eukaryota; kingdom Metazoa; phylum Chordata; class Mammalia; order Rodentia; family Cricetidae; genus Cricetiscus; species Cricetiscus sungorus. The sequence goes on along the minus strand of JANBXA010000328.1, from coordinate 40,720,389 downwards.
TTAGCTACTTATTGGTTTTCCTCTTCAATCTGGAATTGTTCAAGATTCTAAGTTAAAGACAAAACAATATAGGTTCACTTTCCTCAGAGTACTTACTGTTCGGTGACACAACTGTATTTAACAGCCATGTGACCTCCCGCCTCTGTGCTGGACACCACAAAGGTGGACATTCTGGGAGATCGAACACCACGCTGGAGAAATACAGAAGAGGAGAAAAAGAACAAGTGAGTGTCACCGGATAAAGAAGGAACTAGGGTGCATCTGACAGAGGAGACAGCACAGATGAAGACCAGAGAAAGCAGCCCAATTCAAGCAAGGGTAGCAGGGTAGCAGGGACGGTTATCTTGGGTTAGCCAAGAATCTGTAAGACTGGGGATGAAGGATGCTTAAGTCTGGGTGGAAAGGAGAGACAGCTGGCTAAGATTTGAACAGAATATGGGGGTCCCTTCTTACTTTAGCTTTAAAACCTAAAGGTGCAATTTCTGGGTGGGCAGTTGAGGCAGAAACATGGCAAACTCTGCTGTCTGAATGGCCTTTGAGTAACAGGAGAGGGCCGTTGAGCTGATAAGGCTGGAATCTAGAGGACCGTGCCCAAAGCCACCTCAGAGACCTGGATGAGAGATACATGGTAGTGTGAATCCAAATGGGGTGTCAGCAGTGGAAGGTGCAGATAGAGTATTCAAACAATAGAGTCACGCAGCATCTCAATGGGGCTCATCCTCCCATCCTGGAGACTGTATTCTCTCTATACCAATTTCAACACTAACACTAAACAGACTGAGATATGGGAAAGAGGGTAAAGGTGCTTGATGCTAAGCCTGATCTCACACACACACACACACACACACACACCGCCTGCACATGCACACACACACACACACACACACACACATACACACACACACACGCTCACATGCGCCTGCACATGCACACACACAATATTAAATGTAATTTTAAAACACTTTTTAAAATATGAACTGTGGAGAAGGTGGACCAAGCTTTTCAGTGACCAATGACCCTTTCATTGTACACAGCTTAAGTATTCACTGGACCACTTTAAACATCAATTTCAACCCTAGCAGCTGAGTTGATGGACAGGCAAACATACGCCTTTCTTGAATTTAGCCCAGTACAGTTTCCTATCATTAGTGTTCGGGGGTGGGGGGGTTCAGAAAAAGAAAGGAGATCTTTCAGAAAGGTTTTAAGCAATATCTCAATGACAGCTCCGAGTGGCAAGCAAAATAAAACTGATAAGGGCTCCCATGGAGATAGGATCAGGTTTCTCTGGTCCTCCTGGTCTCTCAGCAATATTAATTTTCAGTGCATTCCTATTAAGTGAGAAAATGGAAAAGTAGGGTGGGATTCTTCCCTACGAGGAAAGAAGAGACATGACTGGAAGGAGAGAGAGAATGCCTGGCCGGAAGGAGTCAAGCCAGAGGGAGAATTCTGGCATTTTTGTTTCCCTGATTTTATCATGTAAGCCTGCTCTAATGAGGTCACTGTCTTCAAGACAGCCTGCACAGATCTCATCTAGAAGGAGGAAGCAAAGACCTGGGTAATTTTCCAGATAATTTCCTTAAAAGAAAAAAAAAAAAAGGCAACCTCTCTCTCTTCCCGGTTGTTTATAGCTGATAGAATACAGGAAGTCGCGTTGCTTTTTAATGAGTTCCCAAACTCAAGTTCTGCTATTTAATTTTTTTTTTGAATCTGCATTTGCCTAAAATATCTCAGTAATTCAAGTGTAAAGGGAGGCTTTTGCCTAAATTATGAAAATGACCTCAATTTATTTCACGTAGCTATGGAGAAGTAGGCACTGCTTGGTATCCGGGCAGCAGGAATCAATTCCTTCCTCTCACAGGGTCTGGGGCACATGGGTCCCAGGGGTGTTGGGGTGGTTGGAGGGGAAAACCCTTTCTCAAGCTCAACACCGTTCCTTTCTGGTTTTCATTATGAGTCAGTGTTTGCTCATCCTTTACTCATTCTGCCTCTACCAGGTCTGCAGCAAGCGCCAGAATCTTTCTTTAATTGCTATAGAGGTGGAGATGCAGAACTTAGACTAATGACTGCAAGCAATGGTTCACTCAGTTCTTGCTGGAAGATCAGCCCTGAACTGTGCTTGTTTCTGTGGTGTGTGTGTGTGTGTGTGTGTGTGTGTGTGTGTGTGTGTTTTGAACAGTAATGATGAAGCAGGGAAACGGCCTTGTTGCTGCCTTTCCCAAAGCACCTGCTCAGCTCTTTGTCTGTTGCTAGTCCTTGTTTCTGCCACCTTGTGCCTCTTGGCTACAGTTCAGCACTCTCCGCTTTGCCTCTGGATGCTTTAGCTCAGGGGCTGAAGAGAAGAGCCCTTCCTGCACCTGGAAGTAGACCTAGGGTCTGTGTCAGCACACCGTTTGCCTCTTAGAAGGGGCTCCCAGACAAAAGCTTTAAATCTGCATAACAGTCATAGGCAACATTCAGAGTGCCATGCTGCCTTTGTAGTCAGAAGGACCAGAAACAGAGATGGCCACCAGGCCTGCCAGGTACCCAGCTGGAGTGCATTCCCATCCATACCACCTCTGCAGCAGGCAACCTGGAAGTCTTTCTCTTCTGGATTTAAACGTCTCTGGAAGGAAAGAGCTCCTTTCTGCCATAATTCACATGGATACATGTGATTAGACATGATTTCCCACAACATCAGAGCGGTCAGCAGGCTCTACCCAAAGCATGGTTTCTAAGTGGTTAAGGCAGGAAGAGAGAAACACTGGGAGGAGGAAGGGGGCGGGGGGGGGGGGATGGAAAACCGGGACTCTGAAGTCTTTGTTTCTCTCCCATCTGGCTGGAAGCCAGAGGCGAAGATCGAAGAGACCTCTCCTTTGTCCACTGATCTGACTGTCATCCCATGTTACCACTGGGCAAAATCAAAGTGTGGCGCATTCACAGGTCTGTGTCTGTCGCTCCAGAGGCTACTGGGAAATCTGCTGTCCTGTCCCCCCCCACACACACACACACCCCATGGCAGCAGGGTTCTGGGCTGTGGGTTTTTGTTGTTGTTGTTTTTGTTTTGGTTTGGTTTGGCTTGGTTTGGTTTTTGTTTTTTGTATTTTGATTTTTGCTTTTGCTTTCAAGGTCATAATACAAATAAAGAGAACTCCGCTTCCTCCAGGAGAGTCTGTCATTGTGAGCATTCTCCTAGGCTTCCATGGGGACCCGAAGCATGCACTCTGTGGCTTTAAGGGAAGAGAGCTCTTCCCAGCCCTCTCCATCAAGTCCGGTTAGGCTTTCGCATGTAAAGTTCCAGGTCATAAATAATTCAAAAGATATGAAGACAATTTTCTTCCTTCTCCATCTAACCCTGCGTGCAGCATCCCCTCTTACTTCCTGGCTTCTAACAAACACTAATTTAATCAGCTGGCAGTAGATTATCCTGGTGGCTGACTCACGCCAAGCCTGGACCCTGCAGTGCTTAGAGACTCTGCTGTCTCATCTGGAAATGAACAATAAAGAAATCTGGGCCTGATATGCCCACTGTTCTTCTTCTGATGTCCTTCGTTTCTTCCTTCTCCCCCTGAACGCCTAAAAGGATTCTTCACAGATGTGTTCCATGCCACACAACTGATAGGGCTTCTCATAGCAGCCTCGTTACCGGCAACAGTTTCAGCTAAGGGCGCATTGTTCTAGAGATATTTGGGGACTTCTGCCAGGGTCCTGATGATAACTCCCGAGTGCCCCATGAAGAGAGGAAAGGAAATACACTAAGGATGGGAAGACAAGAGAAGCAGATCGGCTCTTCAGTCAAGCTGCACACGTATTGGGAAACTCGACAGCATTGAAGTCAAGAAGGAGCAGCTCTTCTCCCCAAACCCGTCTGGATCAGGGACTCTTAGAACCCTGGGACAAAGGTACATGGAGGATGGAAAGAAGGCAGGATCCACGGGTGCAAACACACGGTCTAAAGAGGACCGAACAGGAACAAAGAGTAGTTAGTACTTTTCAAAGAAAGGACAGAGATGTACAGGAACGAGGCAAACCTAGGTAGCCCCGCAGCCTGTTTCCTTTGCCTTCTGCCTTTTCCCACTTAGCTGTAAATATTTATCTTATGAAGAAGCATCTCTAACCTAACCCCAGAGGGATTCCTTTAAAATCCTCACTACCATGATCCTCCAAATATTAGCTTAGCACTAATGTATAGGGTCCTTGGTGAGGAAATAGATCGTTACCCTCTCATCTCCAAATGCTTGTAAAGAAAGCACTTACAGTATCACAAGCTTCTTCCTGTCCATTATTTTGTTTGCTATCCTCTCCTCGTCACCCGTAAAGTACACAGAAGGGTAGCATTAAGCACGTTCTAGAGAGAGGCTGAGCTCTGGGAAAGGGCTAGTAGCTAGCAAGCCAACCATGTCTACCAGACACCCTGCTCCCGTGTAGGGGAGGCACACATGGTAGGTTATCTGTTTAGACATCAGGCTTATGGCTTAGTAAGCAAATAAAACCAAGTGGCAGAAGGTTGGGAAAGGGCTCCCTGGTGTGGTCTTGAATTCAATGAACTGCTTTGTTTGTTCATATACTACCCTACCCCCACCTCCATGTTGGATTGTATATTGCTCTTCCCACTAGGGAGTTTTCTGTCCTCCACAGGCTACAGAGGGGAGCTCACAAAGAACAAGTTCATATTTTCTGCCAGATCACAAATGTACATTGGCTTTAACGAGAACTGTTAGCATCACCTCTACTTTTTAGCTCCCCCACAGGGGCCGATTTCTGCTAAGGGTGTTTCTGTGGAGTAACAGCCATGTCCTGGTTCCTTTGAGTTCTCTTGAGGTGAGTGTATGTGTGCCTTAGACTGACTGCAATGTTTTGTGACTCTCTTTGATGACTCCTTGCTGACAAAGAAGACATACACAACAGCAAAAGCACTTCTGCTTTGGACCCTGAGAGCTGAGAAAGCACCATCAACTTCCTGCAGGAAGCTGAGAAAAGGATGAGATAAGCTCCCTCTGCCCGGGCATCCTTACAGCATGTCCTCTGCTTCTTCCTCCTGACTTATAATGCTACAACTTTGAGGTCATTGGGGTGCTGGGACAAAGTCATCAGTGTTGGGGAGGGTTCTTTCTATACTGCACACAGCACAGAGTTTGTACTTTACTGCCAAGAATGGAAGGCGTGGTTCCCTTTGTCCTTATTTGACCAGAAGGCAAGGCATGGAATGCTGCCTTGGTGCATGAGCTACAAACTCCTAAGGACTCATAAATAAGCCTACTGCCTGGTATGGCCTCTTGGCTAAACATTTGCACAGTTACTCAAATGAAGCAGCAGGCATGAGTCAGAAGGGAGAAATAACCCCAAGAAGGGGGGCAGGGAGGCTTAGGCAACCCAAGGCTGGGAGATGGTACTTTACCAAGAGAGCTGCACAGCAGAGGCTCTGGGGACAGACTGCGAGCCCTCCCCCTATGCTGCACCACCTGCCAGAGCCATTTGCAAAGCAGCTTGTAAGAGCAGCTAAGGGAATGAGCCACTTGTCCATCCTCTTTGCGGGAGGCCCACAAGGACTTTAAGCATTGCTGAGAGGGGCAATAAAAAGACATTAAATGTCTTATCTGTTTTGAACACTCACAATTTGAACCAAGGTTATACACAAGCTGTGAACCTAAGGTTCAGGGATAGCATTGACTCAGCAAGGTAGGGTCCAACAGAAACACAAAAAGCTAAGTTATTGAATCCCAAGTATGCAGTAATGAGCAGATCACTGGATCTATGTATCCTTGCCTCGAAGAGATGAGGTGCCAGCAGCTGGTGGCCACAGGTTATTAAGTCCTATGGCACGCCTCATTTTCTCTGGGAGGGAAAGAAAGTAAAGATCTTCCTCCTGCTACATGTTATGTTCCAAAGGTCTTCAAGAAAAGTACAGTAGTCTGAAAAGTACTGACACTCCCAGTTCACAGAGGGTTGGTTCCTTCTTATCCCCACCCACCCATAGATACGAAAATCTTCAGAAGGGCTTAACTCCATGATGCAAAAAGGCATTGTATTTGTGATGACCCACATCCTATCATCTGCTTTACATCCTGTCCAGATTGTTTGTGATACCCAGTGTAACATCAACAACTGGTAAATAGATGCTATGCTGTATTGTTTAGGGAGCAATGACAAGAAAACATCTTTACAAGTTTGCTTCAGTTGAAATATTTTTCTGAACATTTTGATTTGTAGTTGTTTGAACCTATAAAAGTAGAATCTACAGATATGGAGGCTTGTGCTGAATGGATGAACTAAGTAACTCCCTTCCTCTCCTCTCTCTCCCTTCCTCCCTCCCTCCCTCCTTACCTCTCTTCCTTCCTCTCTCCCTTCCTTCTTCTCTTCCTCTCCCCTCTTTTCCTCCCTCTCCCCTCTATCTCCTTCTCTCCCTCCCTAAGGAAGTAGAGACCTCCCACATGTCATATTTCTTCATTTTTTGTTTGTCTTCTGCTTATTCTGAACAAAGACATTCATCAGCTCAGGCTGTCCTAGAGAAATGCTAGAAACTGGCTGACTTTAGCAACAAGAATTTATTTTCTAAAAACTAGAAGTTTGAAATCTAGGTGCCACTACCATAGGCCCTGCTGAAGCCTCACTTTTTGGCATTTCAACTTCCTCTGTGTCACCATGGTCTTTTCTCTATGTCATCCTATGCCCTAATCTCTTATGGGACTATTTCCATGGTAATTTTATTGTAATGATCTCTTAATAGATCTCATTGAAAAAAAAAAGTCACATCCTGGGGAACCACAGGTTATTATTTCAACACAGAATTCGGGCAGGTCACAATTCAGTCCATAGCAGTTATGATTTTTATGCAAGGGACCAATGATGCTAGGCTTTATCTGCACAGAAATACATTTGGCAAACACAAGAAGATACTGGATCTGCCCAACCATGCCTGCTGACCCACAGGTACCACCATCTCCTCTAAAACGTAAGGCCAAACACCACCAGTTAGTTCAAGCAGAAAAGCAGCATGAAAGAAGGGACATTAAGTGTAATACTCCAGGAAGCAAGGCTCTGGTGAAGAAGGGGCAGTGATAGTAAGGACTCTGGACTCCACATCTGCTTCTGCTCTGTCTGCTCCTTGCAACAGAGCTCCCCATACTGATGGTCCAGCCCCTTGTGCAAAAGCAGCTGCTGCTGGCTCACTCTCTCAGCACCCAGGGTAAACCGCCAGTTTTGATAACTGGAGGAGCTGCCCCATGCTTTCAATGGAGCTGGAGTTCAGCATTCGGTCACCTCGGGCTTTAAGAGAATCCTGGGCACAACCTCATTCCTGAGGACTCATTCATTTCTGTCTTTCTCTAAGTCCTTCCAGGGGGGTCAGATTCCCACTTCAAACAGAGTCACTTCAAACAGAAGCATGGTCTCTGTCCATTCCAGCCAGCCCCACCCCCACAGCTGCCCTTCCCAAGGAAAATGATCCTGAGACCTCTCAGGTGACTTTTGGTTTTAGAAAGATAGGGCAGTAAAAGTGTAGCATCAAGGAAGGCCGCTCCTGTGACATTTGTAATGCCTTTTAAAACAATCTCATTTAGAATCTTCAGCACTAAGCCCTCTTCATGTGTCTTATTTTGAAACGCTCCTCTGAAGCCAGCATGCCGGAGGCACGACAAATTTGGCATTTCAATCCATATGTCCATTTGAATTCCAGGAATACACATAGATTAGGGTTGGGGAGGACCTTCTGGTTCAGGAAAGGCAGAGACACATATCTATTCTGATACACATCCAGGGAAACAAGGGAAATCAGCAACAAGAATGGAAATGAAAAGAGGATACTTTCCATTTATCTTCTATTTCCTAATTCAAGCTTACATTTGTAGAGATATTTTTAAGGCCATGATAAGGAATTCTTAATCAAACAAGATTAGGAATCAAACAGTGAATTAATGCTGTTTACTTATTATACACAGGGCATATACATGTACAGAGGAATGAAAATACAGTTCTCTGTTACCCAGGATCACATAGAGTGAAGAGACCTAGGCACACTGAATTATGATTAATAGTGGAAAACAGGGAAGCCAGGCAGTTGCAATTGAGGACAGACATTCCACACTGCTGGGTTGCACTGTGTGGATGATCAGTCACCCCATGAGAAGGGCCATGGATGAAAGGATATTAGAGTTTGGACTAGGGTTTCGGTCTGTGTCTTAAAATCAGTATGGTTTCACTGAAGCTGCCTGAACGAGGGTCAAGCAGGCGCTGGAGTAGGTGGGAAGCCAGGCTAGGACACCACCTGGCAGATCCGGGCCCACAGAGTAGGCAATTTACTCCTAAACTGAGGGTTGGCAGGGTTGGCCAGAGGGAACGTAGATGAGGCAGAGGCAGAGGCAGAGGCAGGGAAGAGAGTGAGTGGGACTTGAACCAAGGTCCCGATGCGGACTGTCTTCTCCATGCTTTAAGGTCCTGATGCTGACTGTCTTCTCCATGCTTTAAGGTCCTGATGCTGACTGTCTTCTCTATGCTTCCTGGTCAGAAAGCTCTCTTATCCCCCTTCCTCTCCTCCAGTTCCCTAGAGATAACACATAAGGTTTTCTGATGGAAGTCCTGTGTCATCCTGAGAATTCAGCCCTGACCTCTGAACTCATGAGGAAGGATGTTAATCACCTGTGGCCAATTGTCAAACAGAAAGCCCCACGGCTCTCTGGCTTTGGGTCAGCCATTTGCCATCAACCCCAAAGCAGCTCTCCACTGTGCTTTTATGTAAATAGGTACAATCAACTGTAACTTGGCTCCATCCCCTTCTGGATTTTGTGGTGGTCTATAAATACCTTTTGTCTGCCTTACCCCATTTCAACAGCCCTTACCTCTATCTGTGTATCATCCACAATCCCGGGGTGGGGGTGGGGGTAGGGGGTCACATGACATAGTCTAGGTTAGGCTTATATTTCATCTACCTGTCCTTGTTGATATGACAGATACCTTTAACCTTACCAGTTACATGAAACACTTCCCTTTATTACTTGAACTACTTGGAGGTTTTCATCTGACCTGTGTACATACAAGGCCTCTGAAATAGACTCTTCACGTGTTACTGAGGAAAGAGCTTTGGGAAGGCTGGCAGAACATGATCACACCGTGCCCTACTGTGGTGTGAACTGACTATGTGTTTCTTGTCCTCCGAGTCTAGTATATGTGGGAGAAAGAACTTGATTAAGACGCTACATCTTTGGGGCTTTCATTTCTTAGTGGGCGATTGTTCAAGCCAATCACTAACAGTCTTTCCATCTTTAACATTTCAATTCCAAATCCACACTCTATTCGAAAGCAGTGGGAATCTTAAGAATTTTTCTCATGAACTACCTGGCACACAGCCATTCTACTGCCTTTGCCTAACTCCATGGTAAGGCCTATGAACACCAGGTAGACAGTCACTGCCAACAAGACTGAGGCATTAGAACTGGCTCCATGTCTTTGAACACATGTAGACATGATCTAAGAATAGCCTTAACAGAAACAGTCTACTGTTTCCTTGGGGATGTGGGCAGAAAGGTCCTTGGGAAGAATGAGGACAGTGTGGAGTTGGGTAGGAAACTGGGTCACTCTTAGGCATATTGAACTGGGATAAGTAGAAGATAACACAAAAGAAATGTCTACCTGATAGAGTCCATATCAGAGGGGGAGTCTCAAACGTCATCAAGCATGGAAAGAGCCAGATTCTTTGATGTGGGTGAAGGTAGGCACAAGGCAAGAACTGGATAGAAAAACTCTGCTTAAAAACACATTGACAGAAGGTGACTAAAACCAAGATTCAAGTGATGTGCCTAGGAATGGAGAGAAACAAGGATGTAAGATAAATAGATGGCTCGGAGGTTAAGGGCGCTTCACTCTTGCTGAGCACCTAGGTCCAGTTCCCAGCACTGGCATGGCTGCTCACAACTATCTGTCACTCCAGTTACAAATGCTCCCTTCTGGCCTCTATGGGCACTGCATGCGTAAAACACAACTAAAGCACCGTATATTTTTAAAAGGCAAAGGGGGAAAACAGAGAAGGAATAACTTTGTGATCTAATGTACCTGCTTCTGTCGGTGCGTGGAAAACCTAATGGCAATTGCTAGGAAAGAAAGAGAACATACGGTCTAGGAGAAGGGCCTTGGGTTTGTGGCTTAGGCTTAGGCAACCAAGTGGTTTGTCCATTGACCCAGGAGTGGGCAAAAGGAAAGTCATGGAGCCCAGTCCAGTCACAATCTAGATTGTGGCCCACCTGATCTTATATATTAGAGACTGTAATTGACTCCTATGGTCAACTGAAGTCAGCACATGACAGTTCCTCCTCGGCTGGCCCCCTGTCCCTCTGTCTTAGTTCCCAGGATTTCTCTGTTTCTATGGAAGCTTCCCACAGGGAAAGATCAGACAGCCCATGGACTCCACACCTTTTTCCTAACTTTCAGCCACTGAGAGCAGATGGATTAATGCCCCGGCCTCTTTCTGTTTGCCTACAGCAGAGATCTCAACGTGTGTTTGCTGGCATTTCTTCCTTCCCAGCCTCGCTAGCCCCACACCTTTACTCCTGCTGCCTCGGGAGTTCCTATGAAATCAACTCTCTGGACTCAGTACTTGATTTAGACTTGGCACTCAGAAAAGCCAGACCAGACTGAGATAAGCCAGACTTGGTTGGGTAGACCTCGGAGTGCTGGCAGAAGCATGAGCATACATTTTCCTTTAAAGCCCCAAAAGGCTAAATAAGTACAACAGACCTCTGCTTGTGTCAGTAATGACTAAAGTAAGCTGTATCCTACAGGGCAGATGGAGAGGCTGCTCTGGATAATATCCAAAGCCCTTGGTCATAAATTCCTCTTGGCAGGTCAGACACGCAGTGCCTGTTCTTAAGGCTTCATACCGGAAATGCAAGCAAGCACAAGCCACAACAACATCAAGGTAGAATCACATCACAGTAGAATCACACTTTTCCCTGGTACAGAGGATGCCATGTGGGAGCCTGTGATAGTATAAAGTCCAAGAGATATGAGTTGATTTTTCAAATCTGGATTTTTTGTGTCACCAAGTCTCTCCACTCAGTCATGCTTCCAGCTAGTCCTTGAAGCCATCAGAACCTGGAACTCCAGCACAGCTGTAAGGAAGTCTCAGCCCACACTTCCACAATCCCTCTAGCTGAAGCCCCCACGTTACCCACCTCCCAATTCCCCATCTATAGTCCAACTTGAACTTCTCTAAGGTTTTGCAATGAATCTCCTCCTTAGACCTAAAATGGCTGGTCATCTTCAATAGTGTTCTGATTGTGCCCTGGAGGGAAGACTGGGCTTTGGAAGTTTAGGCAAAGCTATCCAAACTTGGATGAGATCCATTACATAATTTCTTACCAAATAGAGCTATTACAAGTAATCAGCCCTTCAAAAATCTTAGGAAGATAGAGAGTGGGAGGGGGCATGGAAAGCGAGAAAAGGTAGACAAAGTCGAGATCTATTTCTGTTCTCTGGATCCATCAGTACTGCTCCCATAATGGAGGCAGCCTTGTCATTGTCCCGAAGCTACCACACTGTTCAAAGTCTGTTCCTGTTTAGGATAGTTTCATGTTTGCCCCTGCCCATCTTCGCAGTATGTGTTTCCAGACTCTAGTATAGATGGCTACTGAAGATGTCCTCTCCCCACAGAAAAGCAAAGCATCAATTACCTTTGTGCTACAGTCCCTCTTACCCTCAACCACACCTTTAACTTCCTAGGTATTTGAAAAACTAATTCTTTAATAAAGCAATTTAAGCTCTTCCTTTAGCTAACTTCCTCCTGTTAGAGGAGACCTAGACCTTGTCTGTATGTTTACAGGATTATCCAAGGGTTTTCTTTAAAGAAAATAGAGTGGGCTGATATTACTTCAGCATTAACCGGCACACAGGCTTTAGCCCTAACCTGGATTTGATGCATGGCTGCAATTTCATTTAACCATCAGGACGACAAACACATCCTTTACCATCTATAAAGGTTGTCAAGCCTTAGTATTAAAGGAGAATAAAGTAAAACTTGTGGCCCAACAAAGATGGCATCACTATCACCCAGGTCTCATTTAAAGCTCAAGATTTTATAGCTGCCTTAAAGGAAAAATGGCCAGGCCAGGCAGCCATACCCAAACATCCTGTCTGTTGTTGTTTCTCTTTTAATCTAGTGCAGTGGTTCTTCAAATTTCAATGTGGATAGAAATTAGAATACAAGGTGTTGCACGTTTTATGGTTGATGCAAGGGCTCTTCAAGGGTAATTCTAAGTTTATATGACATCCACGTTAGGTGTTGATTATGGGACCTAAAAATATCATCCCTGAGCTGTGACTCCTCTGTTTGGAAAGCTTTTCTCAACATGAATTCTGCCAAGAGAGTAGAATGTTTGCATTGCTGCAACAATTTGATAGTTCTTTCTCTCTCCTTCATTTCCTTCTTTCTCTTGCTCCCTGGTCTTTCCACCTTTTAGGAAGAGAACTTGATTCTCAGGCCTGGAATGCACAAGTGGAAGCCATTTCTGACCCCTTCCCTACCTAGGTCACCATGTAACAACCTCACTGTGGTGTCAGAGAGAGAGAAAGAGAGAGAGAGAGAGAGAGAGAGAGAGAGAGAGAGAGAGAGAGAGAGAGAGAGAGAGGGAGGGAGGGAGGGAGGGAGGGAGAGAGAGAGAGAGGGAGAGGTCTGCTTGGCTTTCTCACCCTCCAGCAAGGTACCCCAGATGGCAAAATTCAATCCCATCCATTTCATTTGTAATTTACAAAGCAGAGTTCTCCTTGGCCCGTGGTATGTGTCCTGAACTTTCTGGATCTATTTCCACTCCTGTTTCATCTGTTGCTGCCTTTGCCTCTGTGCAGGTTCGTGGCAAATGGTCTGCTTCTGTGGATGACATTTTCATCTGTGTCAGGGAAAGAAAGGTCCATTAGACAAATCCAATGGGACAAGTTCCAAGAGTTTGTCAGTTCCTGTCACTCTTAGGGAGGCTGTGCAGTGGAGCACAGCCTTGAAACAGACTGGTCAAGATGGGCAGCTCCCTTCTGGAAAGAGTTTATCTCAATGAAGAGAAACTGTGATGGGTGAACAACATGAAAATGTCAGCATGTTGGTCTGGGGAGCTGTAAGGAGCTGTGGATGAATAAGTTTGAATAAGTCAGAGTCTCGGTCCCCAGTGCTACACATTCCAAGTTTATTAAGGGCCTGATACACAAAAAAAGAAAGCTTTCTTTTCTTATCAATAATTATTTCCAAGACTTCATTTTTTCACTATAGGTATTATCAATGAGACATAAAAACAATGTCTTATTTCACTAAGAAAGTGGACAAGAACTGCATCTTTCCATTTCCACATTCCCTAAGTCCCTTCACGTAGCTCCAGCATCCTTTTCTGAGTGACTCAGATGGAGAGCAGTCTGGGTACAAGCTAAAGCCACACACACCCTCCTTTAGCCAGCTACCTTCTCTCCCTCCACCCCTTCGTCAAGAGTTCTCTTTCTAAACCGACCAGGTCATGGTCTACTCAGTCATTCCCTTTGGAGAACCTGCCGTAAGAGCTGCCATTAAAAAGATCCTTGCTTTTAGGTTCCAATCTTTTTGAATCTCTCCGTAGCAAAGTGAATTTGTGAACTTCCTCTTTTTTCTACTTTCTAGAACAATGTTCAGGAAACAGAAGGTTACCAAGGTCACCAGTGACTCCACATAACCAGAGCCAATACTTATTTTCACATTTATCTCAATTGGTCTCTACGTAATAAATATACTTTGTTGCTTGTTTGCTTAGCATCTGTCCCCTCAGTAGAAATATTTTGCTACTTACCAGATATCCCCAACTCCAAAAATATTATGTGTCTGGTATATGTTAGGTATTTTGTAAAAACTCATTAAATGATTAATCCAATCAATTGATTTATCACTGTTAGGGACTGTAACAAAAGTATGGCTCATGCGGCGCCTGTGTATCAATGAAGAGATGGAATGAATTTTTTTGTGATATATCTGTGTCTTTTATTTACCCTCAGGTTTTGGGGTGGTCTGGGACATGACTTTTTTATGTTCCCAGGGAAGAAGTGACAATAAGAGAGGAAGCCAATACTTGTTGTGTGCACAACTTAGCAAGTACTATTGTTTTGTTGTTCTCATTTAGTAAAGATGGGTGCTAAGACTCTACCTGCTGGACAGACAAAGAAGCTACCTCAGTCCTGTCTTTTTAGAGAGATTAAATGAGCCTGTTCAAGTTCACTCAAACATGAGTTCCGTATCAGTGAGGAAGCAGCATGGGCTCCTAGCTCCTCCTCATAAATGCCACAAATTCATATGCAATCATGGCAATTAGTCTGCTACTGATCAACGAAAGTCAGAGTTTCTAAAGCAAAATACGCGTCCAGTGTAGAATATTTGTGCTGTTGTTTCTATTGTCAACAGTGATTAGAGCAGTACGATTTCGATTTTCTTTCCCATGTATGTTAACCATCATAAGAGGCTTACAGCCATGCATGGACTACATATAGTGATAGAGGAACCATATGGCTGAAGGTGCCAGATAAAACCAAAGAAGTCAGCTGTACAGAGACTGGAAATCTAGACTTGTTTTAGAGTAAGTCCATCTCCACTGCAGCATGGGACATACTATTCTTAAAAAGTCATTGTCTAACTGAAATCCAAATTCAGCTTTGCTTCCATAATTTGATTGCTAAATCTGTCAACCTGTCCAGTTGCTGCCACCATTACTATACCTGCCAAAATGCTGTCAGATAGGTTTTGTTGAGGCAGACGGAAAGGAAGGGAGGGGCAGCTTTGAGGGGACTCTAAAAAGAGAAAAAGCCAGTGACCTGTTAAGTGAGGGAAAGGCTGATCTGCCTCCAGAGACCCCTGACCTCTGCTTTATCATCAGCTCTCGTCACTGTCAGTTCTGTACTGTCTCTAGCCTCAGTTTCTTCACCTGCAAAGGAGCAGTAGCTTTAATTGTTGGAAAGTAAACAAATGCCATGGGACGACTAGCTTCCATGTATTGAGTGCTTAATTTGAAGCCTTTTCCAGAATCCTAAATGTTTAGGAAGAAGACGCCATGGAAAAAGACACAGGATAGAGTGCCTTCCAGTGTGTGGGCTCGGATCTGTGTAATTGCATGTACAATGAAGAAACAGGAGCCAGATGGGACAGTACATACAGAATGTTTAAAGGGGACACAAGAATCCATACTGACCTGCTTTTTATTTTAACAAAAATAAAAGAAACCAGATTTGGAACAAAGTGAAAACTTGGTAAGTGGGACAAAAGAAGATGATCCATAAATCACTTTCCTACAAGTGTGTTTAAAATGGTGACTTGAAGTGCATACAAAGAGGAAGAAAACATCAAGACCGCATAAAGAAGGCTTGGAGTTAGGATCAAGGTAATTGCAAGAAAACTAACACTGTCATTGTTTGACATAATGGGTATTTTGAAGTAGGGCAATTGTTTAGACTGAATTGTGTTCTCACAAATTCATACCTTAAAGCCCAGTTTGATTATATGATCTGAATTATTCCAGAAGCCAGGAAAGTAAAAAAGGATCATGGGGGGCAACTAGAGAAGTCATACTGGATGCAGGTGATACTAAGGGGGAAGTGGGAAAACTAGGGAAGGAAGCATTAATGGGGAAAAAGGAAGGAGGGTCAATACAGAAGGAAAGATAAGTAGGGACAAATAATGCTAAGGATGTTTGATGAAAGCCCCATGAATCATGTTAATTCAAGTTTACCTAAATTCATATATCTATATACATCTATCCATCTATCTATCTATATGTCTATCTATCTATCATCTATATATACATCTATCTATCTATAGATAGATATTTCATGAAGTTATGACACTTTGGCTGAGAATAATCTTCGTAAAAACCATAGATTATCGAATAAAAACCCAGTAGCTGGCATGAGAAACCCCTATTGGAGTTATTTGTCAGGACTGGCCAAGTGACTCCCAAAATAACAGAAGCTATTGTCCCACTTGGTAACCTCTGAGTTGATGATGAGTCCCTGTTGCTGAAGGCACCACTCTTCAGACTCAGGACCTGGAAGGTCTGAGCTGGATCTGATCTGAAATCCTTCTCCCTGAGGCCTGGTTTTCACATTACCAGAAGGTGCTTGGCAAGCTGCCAAGGAAAAGAAGCAATTAATAGTCCTGTACAGATGTGAGGCCTATGAACAATGAGCAATGTGGTAAAATATCCCTAAAGGTACAATAGTGGCACTCATATCTTGGCTGAAATCAACAGCTGTTTAATTGTATTTACAGCCCATTCAACAAGAGTGAAATCATCCCTGGTACTAGAAACCTAGCCAACTATCAGGATGAGTGAGTTGGGGAATCTTACAGAACCTATTACTGCCAATTTACTAGACCAGCATGACTCCTGACTTCATACTAAATGTGTCTTTATGCTCTCATATTAAATGTGGCTCTCACTACCAAAGGAGCCTCTTATCGGAGCAAACTTATACCATTCCAGAAAACCACAAGAGGTAATAACGCAGAGGTCAACTGATCTTGGAGAGCCTAGCCCCAATGGATACATCTACAACACAGACCCTACATCTGACCTCGAGGAGCCTTGTGAAAGAGGGGGTCAGTAAGACTGTAAGAGCCAGAAGAAGGTTTTTGTCTCCTAAAGATGACACCATGATGCCCCAATATTATGGCTTGCTAAAAAAAAAAAAAAGATAATGATAATGATAGTACAATAATACAATACACGGAGTAATGCATGAGCAAGGAAATCCCACAGTGTCCCAGCCCTAGACAAAGAACTAAGACAACAAATGAATGCCCTAACTGGTCATTTAATACAGTGGTCATCCCTGAGATACATATGTATGCATATGTACACACATACATGTATATGTACACACAAGCAACAGTAAATTCAGCAGGTTGTATTTATTTACATATATGTAACAATAACAATCAAAGAAAAAGAAGGCATCAATTTTAGAGGAAGTGAGGAGAGATTTTGGAGGGGCTGGGGTGGGGGAATGAAGAAGGGATGCAGTGTAATTAGATTTTGATTTTTTAAAAGGTGGAGTCTAATCCAATAGGACCTACAAGGACCACTGATTTTCATTTTTCTATTTTATGCCTTCCCTAACCACACCCAGAAGAAACTCTAGCAAGCACACAGCAATACAGATATCCCTAAGTTAAGAAACAAGTTGACACTGACTATGATGGGACAGTAAACATCTTTGTTTAAGTTGTACAGTCCATAGGCAGGCAGCTCAGACTGATTGTGCCCACATGCTAAGGAACTAAAACCTGTTGGGAAGAGTGCCAACACACACATTTTGACAACCTCACTGTGCAAAGAGGTCAAAGTTGTTTAACATCAAGTAGCAAATGGAGCAAGAAAGAGAAGTGAAGTCAGTTAGTGAGCTGAATGAACAAAACAACCTTGAAAGAAACAGAACAAAATAACCAGGCTTGAAGCCCTTTCCCCCATGTTAAGCCAGCTTTGTGTTTATCAAGGGTCTGAACAACAGCAGCAAAATTTGACCATGGGAAGTCTCTCTCACCTCACTCAGCAACACAAGTTAAATTGGCAAAGGCAAATAAGATAGCCCTGTGAATGTCTCTAGAAATTCAAGATTTGGATTCTAATTTTAAAATTCAATGGACGTATTAATTCCATTCTGTATTTTTCTTGGATTATGAGGAAAAACTAAGGCATAATTGAAACAAACTTCCTGTCCTAAATTCCTTCATTCATGACATTACAGTCACAGATGGGAGGAGGATCTGGCTAGAAAAAAGTGGGAGTTATTGGTGACAAGACACATGGAGTGATGCTCAGAAAACCCAAGTGATACAGGTATAGCTTGAAAAGGCAAATAACTATTATATGACTAAGTGGATGGATGGATGGATGGATGGATGGATGGATGGATGGATGGGTGGGTGGGTTGGTGGATGGGTGGATGGGTTGGTGGGTGGAGGGGTGAGTAGGTGGATACATGGATGAGTGGATGAATAGATAGATGGGTGGGTGGGTGGACATATGAATGGGAAAATGACCATTACAAAGGTTCAGAGAAGTCCTCTGGTTTTGTTGGACCTCTTGACCACAGGCAGTGACCATTCTCTGATAAACTGAGAATACCCTGTGCATAGCATTTCTCCTTAGACTACCTGAGAAATCTGTACAACATATCATTTGAGTCTGTTTTTCCAAGGGTCTAGTTTCAGGCTCCTAAACTGGGGTACTGACAATCTTACTGACTATTCTCTGAGCTTTGTCCTGTTCCTCCTGTCATTATGGGAACCTGTTTAATTGAATCATTAGTCCATTGACTCATTCATTTCTCCAACAAATATTTATCAATTGCTCTCTATGTGTCTGACATTGGTCTCCATTCGGGGACATAATTAGAAAGCACACATACAGCAGCTTCTTCTGAAAAGAAACAGGAAGCAAAGCAATATGTAATACATAGCCCATCCAAGGCAAGCACTATGGAGTAAAAACAATACAGAGGGAAGAATGGAGCAAGATGGAATGAGATGCGAGGTTTAAAGGCATGGTCAGGGAAGACCTTCTAGGGAAAAGTACAGAGTGTATGGGTGAGACTATTTCCTTTGTTGTATTAGGCACAGGTAAAATGGCAGAGAGATTAGAAAAGGAGAGGCCTTTGTGATGACTTAAAGGCCCCAATAAGAATTGTAGCTTTTAGTTGAGGGCATGCTTTTATTCATAATATTTTTATTTATTCTTTTTCATAGATGTATATAATTTTTTTGGTCTTATCTATCCTCTACTACCTCCTTCCAATTCCCCCTCTTTGACCCATTACCTATCTCTATCCTAACTTTATATCTTTATTATCATCATTGTCATCATTATCATTATCATCATCAGTTGATTACCATGCGTGAATGAATGTGTGACCACCCTCTGGAGCATTGTCATCCTACCAGCAGGCACTTCCCCAAAGAAAAGTGACTATCTATACCACTAAAGTCATCATCAATTGCCAATGGCTCCTTAGCTAGAGGCAGGACCTCTGGAGCCCCTCCCTCATCCATGCTAGAACTTTGCTGGCTTGGTCTTATGTAGGTCTTGCAGAGGCAACCATGGGTATTAATGAGTTGATGTGTACAACAGTCATATCTTGCCCAGAAGATAGCATTTCATAGATCTCCTCCCCATTCTCTGGCTCTTTATATTCTTTCCAAATGCTCTTCTTCCACATATACTGAACCTTGGATAAGGGGAGAATTATATGGATGACCCATGTAAGACTGAGCATTCACAGTGACTTGAACTTTAACATGATTTCTCTGGCAACTGATTTGACAATATGAGAAATAGGCATAACATAACAACAGCAGACAGGGGAAGGCTTTTTTATAATTTCAATAAGACAGGATAGTATAGTGGAATGAGTGTTGACAGAGGTATGGAGATACCTGTTTTTAAATGTATTTGGAAAGCAGAGCCAACAGGATTTTCTGATGATGGTTTTTATGTGAAATCTAAAAGCAGAAACTCCTTTTCTAAGCATCCCAATTTTCAACACTGGCATTGCTGCATGGTCTCTGCTAAGGGAACTCCATCAACTGTTAGTGCCTTCCCACATTGCTGCCTTTGTGTTTTAGACTGGGGATCGCGGTCCTCTCCATCTCTCTTCTCTTCTGCCCATATCATTTTACCTGTACTTAGGTTTCTACAGAGTGGAAAAGTGAACTTTGGAAGAAAGGATTTACATGGATGAAAATAGGCATGAGTGGGCATGGTGATTGACTCCAAGCCAGGGTAAATGCTACAGCAAAGCACTGGCTCATGCAGAATTGCACTAAGATAACAGGACACCAGGGTCACCAACCAAGAAATTTCTAGCTTTCCATCCACACTGCTTCTAAAGTTCAAGGCCTTTTCGGTAAAAATGAAACTTATACAATAATAACTTAAGAGTAAGAATAAGTAAAAAGTCTTGAGAGCTGTGGATCTCAAAAAGCAGAACAGGACGACAGACAGTGGTGGCATGCCTTTAATCCCAGTACTCAGGAGGCAGAGGTGGGTGAATTTCAGGATATCCAGGGCTACACAGAGAAACTCTGTTGAGGTGGGGGGGTGGAGAAAGAAGGAAAAAGAAACAATCAAACATATAAAGATTCTTTTCTTCTTTTAGCTAGTTTATGAAAGCCAGCAGTAAATTTTACTACATTTGACACTTTGTACCCCTAACTTTTAAAAAAGAATCCAAGCCATCAAACTACTGTATATTACTTTATGACTTAAAGTCAAACTTCTAAAAAAAAAATAACAATTAAAATGCCTCATTGGAGTTGGGCAGTGGTAAAATATACCTTTAATCCCAGCACACTGGAGGCAGAGGCAGGAGGAGCTTTGTGAGTTTGAGGCTAACTTGGTCTACAGAGCAAGTGTCAGAAGAGCTAAGGCTGTTACTCAGTGAAACCCTGTCTAGACAAAAAAACAAAATAAAAAAACAAAGAAGAAAAAAATTTAGAAAGGGGGTCCAATAGGTAAAACACTGACCATGCAAGAATGAGAGCCTAAATGTGGCTCCCTCTAACTTATGGAAAGCTGGATTTGCCATCCCAGGACAATTGTTACCTAACTTTGGGGTCACAATGTGTACCCCAGGTCAGGTCCAGACATCTATTCTCAATTATAAGCCAATAAGAAGAGCCAAGTTAGTAGTGGAAAACAGAAAAGTGACACTTATTTAATGTGGAAGAGAGACAAAGAGATTCAATGAACCCTAAAGTCTTCCATGGTCCTGAAGTAAGATCAGCGTTTAAACAGAGAACCAAGGACATGCATGTCTAACAGTCCCAGTCAAGATGTGGCCCCACCTTTGGCCTAACGTTGTCTGACTTCGGCCTCATCCTGGAAGGTGGTGTGACAAGATGTTCGAACTGTGTCAAATCTCTTTCTAGGGCACAGGGTCCCCCTCTAGCTGGAGTCTTTTCCTTCTCTCATTCCCATTTCTTTGTGGTTCACTGTTTTAATAGTCTGATGGTCCAAGTGAGACATGCAAGTATCTCTTTAGAATACCTTCATGTCTGCTGTACTGGGTTGCACAACTACAGCAAGATGGAAGGTGGTGATGAGAAGGCACTCACAAGCCAACTAGCCTAGGTGTGCACAGCAGCAAAGAGAACCTGTCTCAAACAAGTAGAAGGTAAGGACCGCCACTAAACTTGTCCTCTGACCTCCACATGCTTGCCATGTTACATGATAAAATCCTTTCATAAAGAAAAATGAAAGGAGTCTTCTTAGGCCATAGGAGTGAGGATGCCAAGTGCGACCAACACACTGTAATATTTAGAAAGCACATGTGGTCAATAGTTCCAGATGATGCAATTGACGTACTGGAGACTGTCCTTGTGTTATTCTGCTTCATGATCAGAGTTCCCAGACATTCCGAGATGCTCAGGGCTGTGTGCACAAGTGTTGTTGTTTAAAACATCTAATACTACGAGGCTCACATGTGGAAATTTTCCCAATGACTTCAGTCTACCAGCGTGAACCACCAAATCCTCGAAGACTGTGCTGAAGAACGTTAGAGGCCTGTTTCCAACCTCCTGGTGGAACACATTATAAGATGTGACAGTGAGGGTCTTTTCTAGGGCTCCTTGTGTTTTTATTCCTCCCACAAACAAACTGGAAACCACCACAAAGTAAATAGATTCCTCAAGGTCCTAAGGAGGCGGCTCCTGCTGGGTTTTTGTATGGTCAGCAGTAGTATCTCAGCTGATGTTAATGAGCCAGCCTCTGATGAAGAACTCATTTTAGCTGTGCGAGATGAACAGGAAATAGAGGTCTTAATAGCCTCGAAGGGATGATGGCAGAGTGAAATGACCCTGGCGAACAACAACCCCTGATTAACTTTGTTACATGCTGAACATTCCATTCCTTATCTGAAAGTGTTTGGAACCATAAGTATTTCAGATTTCAGATCTTCAGATTTTTGGAATGTCTGCATTGACTATAGCCATGAGCATGCCATAGTGTGTTTTCTCCATGCCTGGAAGCAGGGCAGACGTTGTGATCTGCATACAGACTCTCATGAGATCAGACTGCTAGCAATGGAGGAAGGGTCCATCGGAATGGTTCTCTGGAGGGGCAGAATCAGTGGGACAGGAGAGAGACAGAGACTGAGAGACAGAGAGAGATGCATTAGATAGAAAGGATTGGCTAATCTGTAAGCAATAGAACAGCGGTTCTCAACTGTGGGTCATGACCCTGTGGGGGTCCAACAACCTTTCACCAGGGTTGCCTAAGACCATCTGCATAGCAGATATTTACATTAAAATTTTCATAGGTAGCAAAACTTCGGATATGACGTAACAATGAAAATAATGTGGTTGGGATCACCACAACATGAGGAACTCTATTAAGGGGCCAAAGCATTAAGAAAGTTGAGAACCATTGCAACAGAGGCTGGGAATCCAGTAGCTACTCAGTCTAAGGAGCAGGATCCTCAGTAGCTCTCCATGGGGAGAGACTGGAGCCTGACATCAATGGAGAATGACAGTGGCAGCAGGAGACTCAGGCTACAAGCCACAGTATTCTTCCTCAGAATTCCTTGCATCTGAACATCCTTTTTGAGAGTCTTCTCCTCTCAGCTAAGCCTCTCTGAAAAGGCCCTCACAGAAATGAAGAGAAAGAAATCTCCTCGGTTGATTCTAAATCACACCAAGCTGACGAGTTAAGATCAGGCATCATGGAAAGGGTCATCTTGTGAAACATATGAATCCCTTAGCAGACCATCAGAAACCCCTCCCTCTCAAAGGATTCCCACCACAACTATATAAGATCTAAGCAAATAACTGGGGCAGGATTTACCTGTGGTGTAGCTGCCTGTCAGCATCCCAGGGGATCCACAGAAGTATATGTAGCCGTACATCCTCTCTGCTCCTGTAAATTGATCCCAGTAAATTGATCTTCAATGTGATACCTTGGCTATCACTTCCCTCTTTATCTGGGGCAAATAGACATCTATGTGGCCTTAGAAAAAAAAAAGCCACACAACATATACCTAATCTGAAAAACTCCTAATCTGAAATGGCCTGAAATTCAAACCTTTAGAGCATCATGTCAGCTCTCAAAAAGTTGTGTATTTGAGATTCAGAGTGTTCAACCTCTATGTGTCTTCCTGGGATCTTCATTTGTTTTTATTTTTCCCTCTGAAGACTGAGGTTGGTTGTAAACTAGAGCCACAGCATTGATTTAGAGGTTTTGAATGTGTGGGACTTGTGATTTGGAACTCAGGATTTTAGAGTCCCTTGGGCAGCATAGCTGGTGCATCTAGTAACAACAGCAGGCACAGAGTGCAGAGCCCATGGAAGCCATAGCAGTCCTGTCTTCTACTGCCACTACTCAACCTTTCATTTATGAATAAAGTCAGTGACCCTGATAATTGTCCCGCCCTTTCTTTTATCGTTCATGATTTAGACATTGTAGTAGGGTGATTCAGGATTAGGTACCCCCTGCAGCTCTATTCCCGACCCTTATTTTGCACTAGCTGATTAGAAACATGGTAGCAATAAGCTCTTTGGTACCCACCTATCATCAGCCTTGCCTAGGATGTGCCCCTGCATAAGGCCATTAGCTGTAGGTGCCATAATGAGGATGTGGAGACAAGATGACTTATTCAAACCCCATCTTGTCAGTGTGGTGACAGAAATTAATAGATTCCATGTTCATTAGCATATGTCTAGCTGGAGACTATTACTAAAGCCGGAACTTACAAGCTTCAGTGAACAAATTAATGAGAAACCTTGAACATTTCAGAGACAGAAAACAGTTAGTTTGAGGAGACAAACCTTTTGATTAGAAATTATATCTTAAACTGGGTAGTGTGGTATACACCTGTAATTCTAGAACTTGAGAGATGGAGGGAGGAAGATCATAGGTTCAAGGCCAGACCCCACTATATAGAAAATTCAAGGCCAGGCCAGGTTTTATGAGACCCAAATTGAAAGAGGGCCAGTGAGCACCAAGAAAATTCTTATGAAATATTTACATGGCATTTATCATAATTGAATATAAACTAATCTATTGTTTATATCTATGTATTAGTCAGGGTTCTATAGAGTAATAGAACTAATAGAATATATATATCTATTGGTTCAACTAATCCAGTGGTGACTGTCTCTCAATAAAAGTCCAAGAAATCAGTATTTTATCATTCCACAAGGCTGGATATCTCAGCTGGTCTTCAGTAGATGCTGGAATGCCAAAGAACTAGGCTTTACTTCCAGTGAGGGAATAGACCTTCTGAAAAGGCTAGTGTAGGCAGACAAAGAGCAAGAGATTCCATCTTCCATGCCTTTTTATGTAGACTTGCACCAGAAGGTGTAGCCCAAATTAAAGGTAGATCTTCCCATCTGAAATGATCCCATCAAATCCATTACACAGGTATGCCCAGATATTTGGGTTTTAGTTGATTTCAGGTACAGTCTACTTCACAACCAAGAATAGCCATGGCAGCCTGTCTTTTACTGAAAAACAGATCTTTACTATATTAAAAAAAATGTTTCTAAGAACTTTTCTCTTACAACTTAAAGCCACACATGCTCACCATGGAAAATGTAATGCATGTTAAACTTTGTTGAAGGAATTTGTTCCTGAACATTATAGTCTCAGTGGCATGTGTTTATTTTTCCTAGTCTATGTTCTTTAGAGGTTGATATAAGTTACCAATATTGCAATAAATAAACTTGTTATTAATGCCTGACTCTGTGTCTAATCAGAAAAGGGTTGAACACTAAATTAAAGAGCACAGATAAGCAAAATTCTAGGAGTCCCACTGTTTTCAGAGAAAGGAGGCCCACATTTTCCAGAGAAAGATGCCCTCTACATGAAGTTTCTGATGAACAAAGGAGGCATGTTTAAAATTAGAGAAACATTATCCAAAGGGTAATTTTTATGACCAATTGATTAAGTGAATGTAATAGTTTAATTTTTAGTTGCTGTCATACAATTCTTTGGTGAAAGCAACTTAAGGGAGAAAGGGCTTATTTTTACTCACAGTTCCATGAAACAGTCCATCATAGTGGGGGAGCCATGGCAGCAAGGGCTTCATGACTCTGGTCAACATTCTTGCCACAGTCAGGAAGCGGAGAACAATGAATGTTGGGCTCCAGTTAACCTCAATTAACCTATCAAGATAATCTACCCCTCACCCTCGAATGCTCAGTGGCTAACCTAATTAAGATGATCCCGTACAGACAAGCTCAGACGATCCCTTGCAGATAAGCTCAGATGATCCCTAACTGACAAGATCAGATGATGATCCCTTACAGACGTGCTCAGAAGCTCATCTCCAAGGTGATTTCTGACATCAAACTAACAATTGAGATCAACCATCACAGAGAAAATATCAGCTTATAATGCTGTCCACAAAAAATCCCTGGCCCAGAAG
This sequence comes from Cricetiscus sungorus, assembly GCA_030556225.1. NCBI lineage: Eukaryota > Metazoa > Chordata > Mammalia > Rodentia > Cricetidae > Cricetiscus > Cricetiscus sungorus. The sequence goes on along the minus strand of JANBXA010000328.1, from coordinate 40,695,012 downwards.
GTGATACACACTAAGTGTTCAAATGCATACTGAATCTGATTATCCTCCAGCCAATCTACTGCTTCAGAGGTCAAGACATACGAGGGCCCTTCTCAAGGTCATCTAATTCCACCCCAGCCTGAAATCTCTTTTAGATTCTCAATAGAGAAGTCAGGAAAGGCATTCAGCTGAGTGAGATGCCTTGTGATGTGCTGTGCTGTAGTTTGAATGTGGTTTGTTCATGTATTGGAAGATCAGTTCACAGTACAGCAACACAAAGAAGATCGGGGAAGAGGGGGCTCTAAGATACTGCCTAGTGGGAGGTGACTGGGTCCTGACTGCCCTTCAAAGGGATTAATGCTTGGCTTGGCTTGTGGCATGTATTAAGTCCCACTGAATGCATTTGCTTCTCCAACAGTACACTGCCTCCTTCTGCCCCCTTCTCCTTTCCATTTTACCAGGGTATCTCTTTCCTTGCATATACCTCTTTCCCACATTTCTTTGTCATGTTGTGATGCAGACAGGGAGCCATCTCCAAGTGTCATTGTCATGCTGCCCAGACTTTTCCACCACCAGAATTTTGAACTAAATAGGCCTTTAAAAAAATAATAATTTACCTAGCTTCTAGTATTCTGTTTACAAAATATAAAAAATGGGCTAAAATTTTATTCCTATGGAATAAGTGTATCTAAATTTTGACTGCGACTCTTGATTGGTTTTGTGCAACCTGTCACTGTCATAGTGAAAATGAAATTTCACAAAGAAATTTCCAAGTTAGCCTTCATGGGAATGTCTGGTCCACATAACAGACATTCGGACACAGCACCCATGCACATAAAAAAATTAGAATAATATTTCTGAAAAAGTAATCTATAGCAATTTGTCCAACAATGACTCATAATTCATATTACCCAGAGGCATCCAAAATGCCATAAGACAAATGTATGACTTATTATTTTTGTTACCCATTACAATCACCACAAATGAAATCAAGTCAAAATTTTCTAGAAACAAATGTTATTAAAATAAGAATACAGGTAAAAACAAGGAGCCTGTGGTCCTTCAAATCACCTTTCAGTCTCATTGCATGAGTGTAGTTTAACACAAATGTGCTACCCCAATTCCCTTATAGTAGAACACCATAGAACATCAGGGGCATTTTCAAAATACAAGTATTGGGTCCACGTGCTGCTGATTCAGTTTGGCCTTGTAAGAGTTTTCTGGGTGACTTAGGTAGCTTGGGTCCAGAATCACTAAACCCTTGGGGTCCCTTCCATCTTCTACTGATTTCCCTACACCCCCCCCCAAAGTTGCATGCCCAGAGTGTGGGCTCCAATCTCTGTCCAGCTTCTGCTTCAAAGGACCTGACATGGTGACTGTAAACAGTAGAACTTCTCCAGACATCAGATAATCCCCTCTTGAAGTCACACTCTTCATAAGATAACCCACCTTCTCTGATGAAGCAGATGCCCACTGTAGGACAGTGTTCATAGGCAATATTCACTCCATCACTTCCAGAAAGGTTGGCTGGGCCTTAGTGGACTGGTATCTTAGGTAAGTGTCTTCTCCCATCGATTCTGCTCTCCTCTCCAACTTTTCTCAGATGCTGATCTCATGAGGACCTTGCTTTAGAAGGTCTGCCTCAGCATCTGCTCTGCAGAGGCAAACGAGGACAGCTGTTTTGTATGTTAGTCTTCTTCATGAGGTTAGACTGCCAAATGACAAACCTGTCCAGTACATCCAGGCAGATGAAGGGCACTGGCTGGAATGTCACTAGACTACACTTGTGGTCCTCAGTATTTAGGCCTTAGAAGAGGAGTCATTCTGTCAAACAAGACCATCAGGGAAGCCATAATGCAGAATAAAGCGGCTGCACTGAAGCATTTGTGGCAGGCTATGAGGTCTGAAAGAAATGGAAATCAATGGACCAGATAGATCTGTGGTTCTCAGCCCACACCTGAATCATAGAACATCGGGGCATTTTCAAAATACAAGTATTGGGGCCACATGCTGGAATTGGCTAAGAGATATGCTTTTGGGGCAGGCCTGTAAGGGTATTTCCTGAAATAATTGACTGTGAGTTGAAGAATTTTCCCCCTAGAGGGGATGGCACCACCCTCAGAATCCCAGCTAGGGCGAGGTAGGAAAGAAAAGCTGTTGCTCTTTGCCTCCTTTCCTTTGTTTCTTACTGGTGAGTGCATCTACTCTATTGTTGCTGCTGTTGCTGTCAACTTTCACCGATATAAGAACTCATTTTCTTCTACCTTTCAATGTGGACTGAAGGCTGGTGCCTCTCCAGGAATCCTCCGGTTCTTCAGTGCCAAACCATTCAGAACTACTAAGGCATCCTGCTTCAGAAACTGAGCAGCCATTGCATTCTCAACATATCCAGTGTGTAAAATGCCTTTGCTGGACCACTCAGCTCATAGCATGTAAACCAAAGTAATAAATCTCCTTTGTAATAATACTCATCCCATCATGGTGTTCCACTAGAGAACCCAACAACAGTATCTCATTATGGTTTGTATTGTGTACTTCTGGTTACTAACACTGTTGGTCACTTTTTACTCTATTTTCTGGAGACTTTTCAGGACTTTTGTCCATCTTAAGGCTACATTGTCCACAGGGACAATGTGGTATTTACACAGCATAAAGAAACAGATCATTAAAAAAAAATAAAAAAGAATTCCCACAGTTACATGCTTACTTGATGTGTATTCATCATTTTGGGTTGTTATGAGCAGGTTTTTCCCGCTGGCCACCTGGTCCCACTCTTTGTTCCTCCCTGCCGGCCGGCTGGTCCTATCGCCGCACTAGCCCCAAATAACACACTGAGACTCTGTATTTGATACAAAATTGTTGGCCAGTTACTATCATTGTTTATGAGCTAGCTCTGTCTTAATGATTAACACATTTCTACTATTCTAAGTATTTCCACGTGGCTCATCTTACTGGAGAGCTGGCGGGCCGCATCTGCTCTCTCCAGGCTCTATATGCTGACTCCTCTAACTACTTCCTCTTTCCTCCTTGTCTCCTAGTCCATCCTATCTTGTTTTCCCATTGGCCACAGTGCTTTATTCATTAACCAGTATGAGAAACATATTTACAGAATAACATCTCCCATCATTTGGTCAAAAGGAATATTCATTTAAAAAAAAAAAAAACTACTACAGTAAGTCCCACCTTAAACCATGCTCAAAATAATTTTCAGGTGCTCCATAGAATGTAAATTTGAATGTGAAAAATAAAATATTTTTGAAGAAAACAAAGAACAGTATTTTAATGTCTATGGTAATGGAATTATTTCATGAAGTGATAAGACGAAGCACAATCAGGTGTACTATGTGATTTTTGCTGAGACTGTCTACAGCAGTGACTATTAACCTTGTTAATTCTGTGACCCATTATTTTTGTTGCTATGTCATTACGGTAATTTTGTTACTGTTATGCATCATAAATATCTGTATTTTCTGAGGGTTTTAGGTGACCCCCTGTGAAAGGGCATTCAACCCCATAAATGGGTCTCACGATCCACAGGTTGGGAACAGCGAGCCCATTCCTGTAACTTAAGAGATAATTGAGAATTAACAAGAATGAATGAACATGGACGTTCACTGAGAGCTTGTGTACCTTCAGTTAAAATACCAGATGCAACATGAATGTTCACCAAGAGACTGGCCAAACTCGATGGGATCATCCACAAATTACAGATCATCAGATATTACAATGTGGCTTTTTATTTACAGCCTTACAACACATCAATAAAATACTGTTGCAAACAAGACATTACAAGATTGGAATGTTGCAAATGTAATATTCCATAACTGACTTGAAAACCACATAAATCTCTATGTGTACATGTGTAGTTGAGAACTCATACCAACATGTTTATCTTCAGGTAGTAGGGTTATGGACATGTTTCTTTTTATTTCTTTATTTCTTATAACTGTATTACCCGGATTTTTAAATGATATGCATGTATTGTTTTTATAATAAAAGAAATGGTAAAGACACTTTAATTTTTTAAAAAAATATTTAAATTGTTTCAAAAAATGATAGGTCTGGAAAATTTAACTCTGTGGACCTTGTCTATTCCTCTGACAGAAAGGCAAGATCTCATTGCCATTGTGTATATCATTAGGACAGGGTTTCGCAACCTTGACACTGCTACCATTTGGGCTAGGTAGTTCTTTATTGGAAGGGATGACTCCATGCATTTTCAGTGTTTATATAATATATATATATATATATATATATATATATATATATATATATATATGTAGTGACATCTTGTTTTGCCAGTGAACTTGCAGTGGTGGGCACACCCTTCATGTGTGCAGACATGACCCCTTATAAGGAAGAGGAAGGGCTGGCTCTATCTCTTGGGTTGTGGTGAGAGCATCAGTAGGGCAGAGACTGCATCTTCTGGAGCAGGAAGGCCATGGAAGTTATTTACTATTATTTGTGTAAGTGATTCCCTAATAAATACCTGTTTATCATTTATCTTGGGTCTTGTGGACTCATTTAAACCCACCTTCATATGTAGGTGGCTCTCTACTTACCAGGTGCCATATACATACATCACTAATTTTCCCTAAGTTATGACATCTAACTATATCTCCATGCAGTGCTGTGTGAAGCTCTGTGCCTAACGGTGGCGTGGTCAAGAGCACCAAAGGAAAACAATGTCAGCTGATACCAATAACAGCAAACTGAAAGGAAAATGCAAAAATACTGCCCCATTTTCCCTAGCAGAGTGATTATGGTGGAAATTAGATCCAGAAAAGGCCTTATCATGCATCTCCTCCATCATACAATTGAAAAATTGTGTTTGAGGAAATTCTAGAAACACTGCCCCAAAGCCCATCAATGCCTTCTATCACCAATTAGTAATAGGAGGGGGTGTGCCAAGAACATGTCTCCTGGATTGTTAAAGCAGTGAATTGAGGAGATAATCTTGCTTGTGGTTGGTAGGCTCAAGGGGAAATGGGTCCAGCTGATAAAATGATAACGAGATTTAGTTGACAATTTTCTCTGAGTAAAATGTCGAGCTTGTAAATAATTTAAAAATAGCCTGTCATTCAATTGCAGAGCGTCCTTTAAGAAATTTTAATCGATGCAAAGCACATTTCTCAGACACCAGCTCTAACCCCTGTGGAAGCAGCTATAGGGCTAAACAAAAAAGCTGTGACATGAGCAGACAGTGTGGCAGAAGGTGACTAAGGAAAGGAATGTGCACTTTAACCCCAGAATTCAATATCACGACAATATCCAGCAACGTGGAATTAGCTGTTGTGACAGTACGTAGTGGGGAAACACGGGACTGGCTCAGCTCCTTCCTGCTTGAGGGCACGGAGAAGCTGGTGTTTCCACAGGCTCATTAGAAAAAAACAGCATGCATGTGAGCTGCGTGCAGTTTGGCTACAAATGGACGGTTGGCTATCTTTGCCTGATGTTCAGCATTATAGATGAAGAGAGTAGGGAGGAGAAAGCATAACAAAACAGGGGGAGCATAACAGATGTCTGTAATTAGGGTTCAGTGATTCTCTGAGAAGGTAAGCGCATCACAGGACTAAGGGAGACCAGTTTCTGCTGACCCCACAACTACCACTAACCTAACTCCCTTTCTACCCAGCATTCATGTCAAACAAGGAAGAATGGAGACAGTTCTAAAGTGACATGTGCAGTCTGTCACGTCTTCCAAGTCACTACTTTTCTGGGACAGGGGTGGGTACAGGAACTCAAGCACCAGGAGTCTCCATGCCTTCCAAGCCCCACACCCCAGCCTAGCATCATCTGACTCAGCTGAACTTTCTATCAAAGGAAGCCAATCAGTGACCAGCTCACAGTGCCAGGAGACATTGCCAAGGGCAAGAGCCAGCAGTGTCCCCTCAGTTTGGCACCAGAGTAGAGAAAAAGACTGGGCTTGGCCCTGCTTGAATCTGGAAACCATTTCTTTCCCTTTCTCCTCCTCCCCTTTTTTTTCCTTTTTTTCCCCCTTTTCAACAACTAACACAGGTTATGAAGACATCCAAATTGCCAGCATGGAAGCTTTGGTTTGGGAAATGAACCAACACAATTAAAGAATAAGGACATCCCCTGAGTACTTAACCAAATTTGGCTAGCTGTTTGTTTTTAATGAATTGATTATCACTGATAATCACGAGGTATACATATTGATTTTTATCCCTTAAATCTTAGATGGTACATAATCTGTAAAGCTGTTAATCCTGATAGATTTAAAGATAATAGATAACGATGCATTATTCATAAATGCTGCTCAGTGGGATATCCACTGTGAAACTGTTAATCTCTCACTGTATCATTTTCATATTCATCTGTTATTAGTTTATTTAAACCAGATTGCCAGAAATATTTAGAATGATAATTTTTAACATCCGCCCATACAACAAAATACCACTTCCTCCTTTTTGTCCAAGGCAACCATAGAGCCTTCCCTCCCTCCACCTGGCCCAGCTTGCACACAAACACAAAGACTTGTGTGCACGTGGCTTGCCTCTATTATTGACTGTCGAATGGTTTCCAGCCTGTCTTTGTCCCAAGGTCAATCAGACTTAAGTTCTATATTTTTTTCTTCATAGAGGAAGATTTCCTCATTGGTAAGCATATTTAAATTCCTTTGTAGATATTGGACCAAATTTGCCGGGGCTTGGGCCTCCCGTGGCCTTTTACTCGGAGCTAAATATTAACAAATAGCCGAATCAGACAGTTTTTGATGAAACATTAAAGATTACTCTGGCTACATGACTTCTATATTCGGTTTTCTGTATGAAAACCCAAGGCTGTTGAAAGAGCCTCAGTGGTATAAGGGAATAGGTTTGCAGATTGCTGCCTATGAACCTCCCGGGACTTAACAGCACAGGGCAAAGAAGCAGCTGATCTTGGCAAAAGAAGAAAGATAAATAATGCTAACCACCGAATCAACTTCCCTTAAAATTGCCACTGTCAACTCCCTCCACCAGTTATATCTGGGGGCAGGTTGCTATGACACCATGTCTCACCCAGAATCAAGTAGTATTGCTCCTTTCTGCTGGGGGGGGGAGTTCCCTGCTCAGAGAGAGAGAGAGAGAGAGAGAGAGAGAGAGAGAGAGAGAGAGAGAGAGAGAGAGAGAGAGAGAGAGAGAGAGAGAGAGACTTAGTTTCCTTTTCCCTTCCCTCTTGGTATATACACCAAAGAAACCCAGTCCAGGTCGGCCAGTGATTATTGCCACAATGCTTATACTTGCTAGTGTCTTGTTTTTAACCATTTATTCTTAAGCCAGTGACCACATCATCCTTGCAAAGAATAGGGCCACGTGTTTCAAAAAGTGAACTGGCTTGTGGAGATGAAGGATCAGGCTAGAGAATCATGACGAGAGTGGGGACCTGGGAACACGAGGGTGGGTGTGCTTGTTATTGTCCTAGAGCTCCTCAAAGAGTTCTGAGCCCTGCAGCTTTAGGAAGAGGATGTGTCCCTTTGCTGGGACACTGAAAGCATGAGATATACCTCACTTTACAGGGCACACACATCCACAATCTGGAAGGCTAACCTTTGCCAAACTCCATGCTACCTGTGTCATCTTGCTGAGGGTTCAGGTCAGCCCCTCAGGATGGGTAATGTGAGATCCCCTTTAAAGGGAGAACGTATCATCTGTCCTGCTGTGCGTGGAACAAAAGAAGGTGGCAAGGTAAACACAGACAACTGCAGCCACATCCTGGGGCCAATCATTGGGTTCTGTTTAAATGAGGAGTCCCTGTGCCAATACCCTAAGCATCTCTAGGCAATTCCAATTCCAATTCAATGGAATTGCATGGGTCCTAGGGAAATCCTAGGGAGAAAGCACATGGCACATTCTACAGAGTCCTTCTCCCAACTTTCAGAGGCCAAGAAAAACAGCTGCTCAACTCTGGCTTTGCACCTAACTACAGTCTTCACAAAGCCCTTACTTAAACCTTTTTCTTATGTCACTGTTAACCTCTTAAGAAACAGAAAATCTTGTAAAACTGTGTCTATAGTTGCACAAGTCATGTGTAGCTCATCAAAAAGTTACTTTTTGTTACTGTTTGTTTTTTTATATACATAAAGCTTGTCCACTATAATGACTGTATAATCCATTAAATAAACACAGTCTGCTCAAAAAAGAGTTTCTACTCCAAAGTTGGGGAATGGGGTGGACACAAACAAAATCTTCTTCCACAAATTGAATAAAGTCCCTGTGCAGAGCAAACCAGCACTAACATAATTCAGATGGGAGAGGGGAGCATCTACTACTCGCTCTACTATTATAACAATAGTAAATAACAATCACAGTGATGTACTCCTATAAAGTGCTTTCCAAATAACATTATTCTCCTAGCATTCCCTAAGATGATAAAGGAAGTGTGGTCATCTCTATTTCCAGACTCAGAGACTTGTACAAGATCATGATCAGTGACAGAGAGAGCACATGGCTCTGCCAAGAAAATAAGTCCTCAGGATTGGGTACCCCAACATTTTAGCACAACCATTGGCCATTAACACCATCACATTTGTAAATGGTCTACCTTTGATTCCATCTGGGTCCGGGTAGGACAAGATTGTTGTGTGTAACATTGCTCTTCTACCCCAGTTTTACTCTAATGAGTGGATGAGAGCAGATGAATCCAAAAGGGCTGCTTAAAGAAATGAGAAAGATCAGAGAACAGGATGGTCCCATACCTCCCCCCTGAAATAGAGGCATCTGTTATTCCTCTGGCCTGGCTCCCTCCTCACTAAATTACCCTGCTAGGCATGCAGTAACAACACAGGAGCTGTTTCCATAAATTCAAGTTTAAAGGGGATAATACTCAGTGTTAAATTGTTCAATTAAATCATTCTTTACAAGGCATTTTTACAATTTCAAACCCTTTTCCCAACTATAACTGTGTAGGAAATTAATTACTGCATTAGTAGTTCATTGGTGACTCATGAAAACAAGGTTCTTACTCAAAATAAACACAACCATACTCCAAATGTGTGCTCACATATTTGAAAACATTAGAAAGGATTTGTAATTGTATAGAAAAATATTCTTGGTAACTTTGTTGCTTGTCTCATCCTATCCTGGCAAAAGTTATAGTTCATCTTCTATTGGTAATTTGTCACAGTTGCCTATGTGATGCTAACTAAGTTACCTGAGGACATGTTAGAAGTTCAAGTGGACCAGGGGCAGTTAGCTATTAATCTAGTAAAATCAACTTTAATGTTTTGAATTATACAGTATATATTAACTATATTAATGTAATGCATTGGCATATTACATCTTACATTAACATAATATAACAATATGATATGGTATATAATAATATATTAAACATATATGCAAAAATGAAGGTAAAAATGCTGTTTTGCCTTTTTTAATATTTTAAACTGAAATATAATCAGACTATTTGCCCCCCTTTCTTCCCTCCAGCCCCTTCCAGCTACCCCCCTTAATCCCCTCCCATATCCCTACTCTCAAATTGATACCTCTTTTTCTTTATTACTGTTACATGCATGTGTGTTTGCCCACAAATATACATAATTTTCAAAAGTCTGAGAGGTAGCACGCTCATGGTACATAAGCACAACAGAAGTTGCAGACATTAAATCCAGTCACCCTAGCTCCAAAATTACATTGTTTCCCTTTTGTAAACAAATGATTCATCTAAAAACTAATGTGAGTTGAAGACAATACATTCATCAAGATGGAGCCAAGCAAACAAATGTTTCTATTGCTTCCATATTTAAGCATGTCAGATGCAAATTCTACATGAACGACACAAATTGGTTTTCATGTGACTCAAGTTTCCTTCCAAAGACACATACTTACTGTCCACCTGAAAGATGTAACACTAAAATTCCAATGTTTACAAAACAAGTTTTTATGAGAAGCATAATTGGTTGGGTAGGTACAAGTATAAAGATTTGGGGTAATAAGTATATGAGAAATCAGAATATTTGAAACCAGACCTGAGCCCCAGGGCAAATATTGTGTGGCCTCTGAACCACTACAAAGAATAAAGTTACATATATGCACATACATTCGTGTGACCCTAGGGCATACACCAGTTAGAGACACATCAAAGGAAGGCTGAAAAAGAGCAAAGGCCACCCAAGTATCCATTAACAAAGAATGAAACTGTGTACTGTGGAGTTACAAAGCGACAGCTAGAACACATGTAGTATGTTCTGCTATGGTCTTGCAGCATGGTGAATGTCATAGCCACAATACTGAACAAAAGAAGCCAGACATTCAAGGACCCAGAACACTTCTGTGTGGTTGCAAAGAAAATAGACTGTGTTTATGATATTAGAAAATACAATAATAGTAACTGGTTGGAGAGGGAGGCAGCAAATAAAGGGGGCTAAGGGGGGCCAGGACACCACCCCCATATCTTCCATTTCTTTAGATACAGTAACACTACTCTCTGGATTCATTCTTTGAAAATTGTTCTAGCTACATACTACACCATTATAAGCACTTTCTGAATGTAAGTTGCAATTCAATTAAAACTAAATTAAAATAGATTTAAGATAGCCTAAGTATTGCCTGTAGTTCAAGTTCTCTTCCCCACCGTCTGCAGAAGAGCTGAGACCTTAGTATCCTTGGAGACTAGTGTTAAGTTAATGAGCACTCACCTTCCTAGGAAGAATCCTCATTGTCTCAGATAGTTATGGAGAGCAAAACTTCACACTTTAAGAAAGAAGGGTTGGCTCAGTGTTTAGCTGTGGGTGTCTGCTTCTGTTTCCATCAGCTACTAGATGAGGGCTCTAGGATGGCATATAAGGTAGTTGTCAATCTCATTATCAGGGTAGACTCTCCACTGTTGCTCAGATTGTTAGTTGGGGTCATCCTTGTAGGTCTCTGGACATTTCCCTAGTGCCAGTTTTCTCTTCAAACCTATAATGGTTCCCTCTATGATGTTATCTCTTTCCTTGCTCTCCTCTATTCCTCCCCTGACTCAATCTTCCTGGTCCCTCGTGTTCTGCTCTCCCCTCCTCTTCTCCCCTTCTCTTTCTCCTAACTCCTCACCACTTATTGCCCCACCCACCCACTCCCACTCCCAATATACTCAAGAGATCTTGTCCCTTTCCCTTTCTGTAGGAGACCATGTGTGTCTCTCTTAAGGTCATCCTTGTTTCCTAGCTTCTCTGGCAGTGTGACTTGTATGCTGGTGATCCTTTGCTCTATGTCGAAAATCCATATATGAGTCAGTACATACCATGAGAGGGAGAAGTGATGAGCAAAGGGGTCAGGACAAGGCTGCAGAAACCCACAGAGACAGCTGACCTAAACAAGGGGGAGCTCATGGACCCCAGGCTGATAGCTGAAAAACCAGCATAGGACCTACTCAGACTCCCTACTCAGCATGGGTCTCAGTTAGAAGGCCTGAGCAGTCTATGAGACCTCTGACAGTGGGACCAGGATGTATTCCTGATGCACAAAAGGATTTTGGGAGCACATTCCCCATGGAGGAATACTCCCTAGAGACATAAGAGAGGGTCTAGGCCCTGCCCAAATGACTTGACAGATTTTGATGGTCCCTCCTGTAAGACCTCACCCTCCCTGGGGAAGGGGCAGAAACTTGTAGCCTCTCTGAGTCAAATAATTCCCAGGGTATGTTCCTTCAGGGCTGCCATAACCCAGTCAATCAGAATGGGATTCCAGAGAGGCTGTCTATGGTCCTAACCAGATGAACCACTTGCCAACATGTGAACCACCTTGCTGCCTAGAAGAAATGGTGCAGGCTTGGATGGTAAAATGTGGTGACATTCTGCAATCTACCTGTAAACAAAGAGTATTCACAAAGTTAAAAGGGAGAAACCTTCATTTGATTTGAGCATTCAAGAAATGCAACCAAGGCAACACAGCTCAGCATGATGTCCTGGGAGTACACAAAACTCTGGCACTGTCACAACTATCACTCCAGAACTTCCTAGGTAAGCAAGACAGAAGAGAACAAGAGGAGACGTCAACATTACCCCCACTCTAGGTCCCTTGTCTCTTATGTCAATTATCTTACCTTCTTAGAAAAGGAACATATCTTACAGATATTCTTTGAACAAAGTGTTCAGAGTGTCTTCCCCAACAGGAAGTGAGGAAGGTTGATGGTTGTGAGGGAACTGAGGATTCACTTGCCTCCCTAGGCATCTGTCCCATTGAGAAACATCATTATCAAACCCAGAATCATCCACTACAGTTACAACCCTGGAGTTCAGGTAGAATATGGTGATCTATCGTCTTCAGTTCTTCTAACACTACCACTATTTGTGACATCATCCTCGGCTAATCATTTAACCAATCTGGGCTGCAAAGTCTTTGCCAATTGAAATTGCCCTTGTCATTTTCTTCAAATATTCAGAGGAGCAGAATAAACACTGACTATGCATTGTTTCGGTGAAGCTTAAGTGAACACGAGGGCCAACCCTATCTTCTAGGGCCTTCTTTCCAATCTCATGGACAAAGCCCTCCCAGCTCACAACCTGAGCCAGTGGTGGGGTGGGACATACACATCTCTAGAATCAAGGAGAGGTGGGTAGCTCTTTTAGCAGCCTGTCATTTTGAATTAGTCCTCTAACTGCTCCCCGGGTTCCCTCCAGGGCTTATGATGATTTTCTTGTTTGTTTTTAACCTTCTGGAATTTTCCTTTTCTTTGACTTGAGAGTATGCTTTAAGAATTCCCTTACTAAATCTGAATTTTGAGGATGTGACCAATGTTCACTCATGATAAAGAAAAATTTTGCTATGCACCTTTAGCATTTGGAGGTTGAGGAAAAAACAGTTAGCTCCATGGACAACCCAAGGGGAAGACACTTCATGTTAATGTGTCCAAAACTGCCAAGCACAACTCACAGAAAGCCAATGAGAGATAAGGAGAAAGCGTTGCTGAGATAACAAACCAAACCAAGGGGAAAGTGAAGTTTGATTTCACCCCAAAGGGCAATTACCTTCACATTTTAAGGAGCACATCTGGGGCGACACTGAGTCACATCTACAGGCCAGGCCCTTCAGGCACTCCAGCAAGGCTAACTCAGTGCTGAGAAAATGAGAGTTTCCTTTAGTGAAGCATGTAATCATATATTTCCAGATGAGAGGCACAAAAAATGATTAAAGCTTTGGGAAATTGGATCTATAGAGAGGGAGTAATGGAATTGGCCTTCCATGTCCTGAGGAAGAAAAGACTGGTAAGGGGGAAAGGATCTCAACCACCTGTGAGTGGAAAGGATGCAGGTGGCCGCCAGAATCTGAGAGTTAACTTCAGGCCAAAGCAAGGTCACTAAAGGACCTGGAAAGTAGACTGCATGCATTTGTTTGTTTTGGTTTGCTTTTTCCATTCGGTGACCAAGTATCTGACCAGAAGCAACTGAAGTGAGGGAGCAATTACTTTGGCTCACAGTTCAAGAGTACAGCCCTTCCTAGTGAGGAAGCCATGGTTGTGAGACAGGCACACAGCCATGTGATAGGAGGGTGCTCACACCTCGGTGGAAATGCCCAGTTCTGCTGGCTTCCCCCTTTTTCCATTTTTGTTAAAAACAGGACTCATGGGATGTTTCTATCCACACCCAGGGTGGGTCACTGTCCTCAGCTAAACTGCTTTGGGGACACTTTGTCCGTCTCTCTCACAGACACCCAGAGATGAGGCTCCAAGGTGATTAAAAATCCAGTTACATTTGCAGCAAGCAAACACTATCTTGGTATTTAAACAAGACAGTCAAATCATTCAATTGGTAAGCTCCAGGGTCCTTGGAACCATCCCTAATATGAAAGGGTTCTTCAATTTTTCTGGAAACCTTGGATCAAGGTTATCTTTCCTTTATAAGCTGGCTTGATTGGCAACAGGAAGCAGTTCATAAGGACTCTGATGAATGATGTTGGGCGTTGCAGCTTACACCCTTGGAAGATGACAGCAGTGTGATGAGAACCAGCAACCATCAGTCCATCTTCCTCAGTGACCATCTAGATGTTGTCATAGGCCTACATCATCTTCCCAAAGAACATGTCAGCCTTGAGGATATCCATTCCAGATAATAAGTGACCTCCCTGTTTCCATAAATGAGGTCACCTTTGTTTAGTTGCCCAGGAGTGACAGCTCAGAGCCACCTCATACTCATCTACTTCCATTGCTCCTCTGGCAGTCTGCAACCTGCCATTCAGTCTCCCTTCTGTCTTTCTTATCTGTTTCCTCCGCATTCCCAAAGGAAAGCATCCTAGTCCATGCCATTATTAACAAATATCGATGTAAAAAACAAGACTTGCAAACGCTCCTCTTCTATGTTCAAGATGGTTCTCAATGCTTTTAACCTCCACAGAAATCACCAAAGGAACTTGTTTGTGGAGCAAACAACTTCTAAGGCCCAAACTTCTGGCTCAGAATATTCATGGTTGGCACTTAGGAATCTGAATTTTCAACAAACTCTCCCTGTGTGAGGCCTGTATTCTCACAAAGAAAACTTTCTACTGGTTGAGTGCACTAGTTCAGGTAATTTATTTTCCTATCCAACAACACATGCCAGGAACAGTCCCTCTTTCATTGATCTATTCACCAAAAAGTCTTAAGTGGGTTTATCAGTATAGAAAGGATAAATAAAATATGATGCGTTTGTGTAGCGAATGGACTACTTACTGTACAGCAATAAAAAGAACCAGCTTCTAGTATACATACCAGCCTGGATAATAGACAAAGATGAGTGATAGCGACTAGACATGAGAGTATATGTGTGGTTTCGTTTACATGAAATTTAAGAGCAGTATGGTCATAGATATGAGAATTGCAGTAATTTATAAGACATAACAATGGCTGGGTGGGTTTGAGGGGTATTGGAATTGTTCCATAGTTTAATCTAGACATTTAAATGTGTGTTAATGCTTGTATACTTTACAGTATACACAACTGTATATAAGTTATGATCTGGACTTCCATGAGGAGAGAATAAAAAGGATGGTGAAGAATTGGGAGGGGGAGGAGAAAGAAAGGATGCTGAGTTATTCACAGCATCACATCTCATGGATCTAAGCTTTTTGGCATGCCTTGAAGGCCTTCCACTATCTATCAGTAACCTAATCTTTTAAACTAAAGTCCAATTATTTCTCCAACCAGACATACCACTCACTTGTGTGTGATTTCACTGAACAGAATTCATAATTTCTTATTTTCTTCTTCCTCTACAGTCATACCTCAGCCACTAGAATACAAATCAAACTTCTACCATACTTGTGTGTCCAATCTTGTTTCTAGAGAGCTCTTTCCTTGACCATTGTGAGTTGATAAGAGACGCTGAAGTCCTCACTCCTGGCATGGCATCCGGGAAGAGGTCTTTTTAAAGGTCTTTAGATAATTGGGGTGTGACTGGATCCAGATTGTGTGGGCCCTGAATTTAATGATTGGTGTCTTTAAAAGAAGATGCACAAACACATAGACAGAAAAATTTCATATATAGATAAACACAGAGATTGTCTACATGGCAAGAAACGCCAAGGCAAACCTCTAGAATCGAGGAGAGAGACAAGCAAACATCCCCCTTAGAGCCTTGTGGTGAAAGTAGGATGCCTTGACTTTAGAAGATTTCTAGGCTCTAGAAATATGAAAAAAATACATTGATTTGTTTTGAACTGTCTGGTTTACAGTAACATTTTACAATAGCCCTGGGAAAACAATGTACTAATCTTATCCATATTCATCTCCTAATTCTTGGCTTCTAGTTCCTAAATTCTAAACAGAGCTCTTGATCCTTGTGGTAGCCAACCTCCTGCACTGTCCACAGTAACCCTGACCACACAGATGGGATGTCATTGTACAGCCCCTTTCCACATTTACAGGACTTACCTGTATCACCAATAGTATACTATGGAAACCATGCACTATTTCTAAGTGTAGGTGTCAAGGGACATTGCAAATTTGGTCTTGCTGATTCGTGGAAGCCAGTGTCACTTCCCTAGCACATTCAGGAAGTCTTGTGAAGTTCACTTACCAGCAGTCGTCATAAACCTGTCATTTATCAGGTCTGATTATGGCACACACCCATAATCAGCACACCCATAATCAGTACAACCATAATCTGAGATAGGAAGATCACAAGTTCAAGGCCAACCTAGGCTACAGAGTGAGACCCCAATGTCTTAAGAAAACAAAAAAATAATCAACTAATCAATGAATATAAATCAAACTTGTCATTTACATGAGTGGGCCTAATTCAATCCAAGCAAAACCCTTGATGACTATAATCCTAGCTAAGGTCTCGCTGCCTCAGCCTTGTAAGATGTTAAACTACTCTTGGACTCCAATGAACAAAAATTGTATGAGATAATGAATATTTGTTCTAAAATATTTCATCATGGGTTGTTGAGGTTTCTTTTTTAACTGAAACATATAAAGGATAGAACCCCTCTAACACCACCTCATCTTCCTCAATTTTTCTTTGTATGTTCTCGACGACTCAACTAGATTGCAAACGGTATCGTTTAAATTTAAAGTCAGGGATCATTTGTGCCTTCGTCCTTTTGCACCGTGCCTGCTGAATACTTGTGAATGAATGGGTGTGGACGGTATACCTGCTTAGACAGACTTGCAGAATACTGTGGTGAACTCTTATTTAAGGTTCATTCATGAACTCTTCTCTCACAGTGAAATTCTCGAGGAAGGCTGAATGTGAAGCTATTCGGAAGCTCCCCTTCCCCTCCTACCCACTCCCCTGCCTCGCCCGTGTTGTTGGCTTCTGAAATGTAGGTCACCTCCAGTGGCATGACCTAATTAGGAGATGTAATTTAACGGGGGTGGGGGGAAATAATAAAAGAAATCCTTTGGGATGGCAGGTTTGAAACAAAGAAAAGTGGTTCTTCCATTTTTTGATTTTGGCAAATAGCTTTCCTACTTGAGCCACCTTCACCCAAGCCCCAGGCTACACGGTTTTCAAAGCACAAAGCGGAGAGGTAGAAATGTGTTCGGCAGCATCTGGAAATGATGAATTTATAATGACCACAGAATGGGGAAGAGCAGCCTTTACTGCACTAAAGAGGCGCAGTGGGGATGCTTCTTGGCAGCCCAGAGGTGGAACTTTGGAGAAAGCGCTCTTGCTGATGGAAAGTCATCAACACTCTAAAGACCTGAAGAGACCTTCCGGCTCCTCTAACCCAAGCCTTCCGGAAGTGCCCTGACACCTGTTGTGATTGCAGTACAATAAAACTTCATATGCAATACATCTAAACAATATAAACAATAGAATTTGTTTTTTAATTATTTGTTTCCTTCTCATGTTTGGCACTCTTGCTTTTAAGAAGAAAAAACTGGATAAGCAAGCTAAACAGATTTTAAAGGTTCATTACAAAATTAGGTTGAAGGGGAAGGGTGTCATTGGGCCAGATTGGACTCCATCCAGCTCCCTCACCCCTTCCTCTCAGGGACATGATACTTGCTTCCTGTAAAATGTGCCTAAGTGCTTTCTGAATCACCCTAGAAACACTTGACTACACTGATCATAATTGAATGTATTATTAATTCTTCCTTTGAAACCTGATATTCCATGTTTATCAGTAGGCAGCCAACAAAAGTCAAAAGCCTAGAGTATGCACAACTTAGTGGCTGACATTTATTAAGGTGAAGACTATTACACTGTTCTACAGAGATATAGAAAGTCAAGGTAACTCGCCTAAAAACCAAACAGCTAATAGTTGGCTTTCTATTGCTGAGGTAAACACCATGACCAAAAGTGACTTGGGGAAAAAAGAATTTATTTGCTATAAATGTCTAGACCCCAGTCCATTATTAAGGGAAATTGAGTCAGCAACTCTGGAAAGAGCAGAGTCAGGAACCAGGAGGAGTGCTGCTTACTGGCTTGCTCTTTTCAGCTTGCTCACATCATTCTTTTAACAAAACCTAGAACCACCTACTCAGGGATGCCACCACCCACAGTGGACCGGGCTCTCCCATATCAATTGGCAATCAATAAAATGCCCCCAGATACATGCCCAGGCCAACTTGATGGACATAATTCATCAACTGAAAATTTCTTGTTTGGGATAGAACTAGGTTTGTGTCAAGCTGACAAAACCAATCATTATAGGAAGTAACCTGACTACAGAAATGGTGTTCTTCACTGTCCTATATGACCTCTTGTAAATTATAAAACCTTAGTTCCTGCCCATTTAAATACATTTTAGACACCAGGTCCATTTCTTGCTACAAGTAATTGCTCAGCATCAGAAGAGAGCCCTGGCTATTATTCTGTCTTCTTTTCATCGTGTTATTCCCACAAGAGTTGTCGAAGCCCCGGTTCATGCACTTGCAGCTCTCTGTGCTGTGCTTTCCTGATTTCCAGCTCTCATTAAGAACCACTAGGGGCTGGGGAGATGACACAGTAGTTAAGAGCACCGACTGCTCTTCCAAAGGACCCAGGTTCAATTCTTAACACTCACATGAAAGTTCACAATTGTCTGTAACTCAAGTTACAGGGGATCCAACACACACAGACATACATGTAGGCAAGACACCAATGTACATAAAATTTCAAAACACCACTCAAAACTTAAGGGGATCCACTTCTATCAAGAGAAGTTCTGCAGAACAACTCCCCCGTGAAACTTGGTTGTCTAGAAATCCCTCTACTTTTATACAGCAAAGGAGGAAACAATTTGTTTGTGGAAGTCTATAAAAATCTCAGCAATAAATATGAGAGTTCTCAGCATGTAAGCCAACAGCCCCCTTCTCCATCTGTGCACCCATATCAGTAAAGTAGATATGCCACTCCAAACTGCTGCATGAATTCAAATGTCCTTCTCATTCAAACTACCACTTCCTCAGCAGGGACAGGACATCAGCCCTTACTACCTTTTCCCAAGAGTCCTATGGCTGAGGCTGAGTACAACCAAGAGGTGAGGTTCTTGTCTCCTGTCCAGTCAGCACGAGTGTGTGCATAAGATGGTGCTGTTAAGAGTAATAAGACATCAATCACATACAACTTGACTTATAAAGCCTGGGGTCATGTCAACAGAGTGAAGCCGAGGAGACATGAGACTGCCAGTTTCCTCTTGACCTCTTAAAGAGAGGGTGTCACTTTCTGAGAAATGCACCATTGTTGCTGCTAGGAGTAACAGAATGTGACCCACAGGTCTCACCGGGAGAAAGAACAGGCCTTGAAAAATAAAGGTCCAAATCCCTCCCCAGAGAAACTTACATCATTTACAATAAGGTTTGAAGAAGGTCAAGTTTAAAGTGGTCTCTCAAAGAGTAAAGGCTGTGAGGGTACAGCAGGAGAGTGATAGTCATTAGAGATCCAGACCAGACTGTAGGACAGCTACTTTGCTGTAGAGAAATGAGGAAGATCCTACCCTCCTAAGGTAAAAGCAAAAAGTACACACCTGTCTTCAGAACTGTCCCTTCAAAGGAACTCAATCTATTGGATTCATCTGTGAAGCAATTTATGCTCAGGGTATTGCTGAAAACACCAGAGCACTGGGCAGGCAATTAATTGTGTTCCACAGCTGAGTGTGGCCGAGGAAGAATACACAATCAAAAACGCCCAGTCAAAACTAGTCATTCCAGGGTGACAGCGGCACACTGAATGGTGCGTCCTTGAACAGCCGCAAAGCCAGTGCATTGGGGAAAAGGTTGAGACACAGGAGAATAGATTTCACTAAAATGACCCAGAAAGTCACAAAGTGAATAAAAAAAATCAAATAATAACAGTAGTCCCTCTCCGCACTATCTCAACATATCATCTAAAGTGTATCTTTTTTCTTTCTGTGAGAAAGAAAAAGATAAGCGTAAAGTAACAGAAAAATATGTCCTGGAAAAATGCACATGACTGGAAAATTGACTATGTGAGAGGCCTGATGTCATATTTAATGGACACAGATTTCCTAGTAGTAATTATCAATATGCTGGAAATACTAAAGGAAACTGTGGCTAAAATAGCCAAGGTGAGTGGGATGACAATGTTGCAACAAATACAGACCCCTCCCAAGGAGAGAAAGCACATATGTATTTCTTAAAAATCAAATGGAAATTCTAGTAAGTTGAAGTAAAATTACTAGAGGTTCAACAGTAAACTTGAACTGACAGAAAAAGGGGAATATCAAACCCATGAGGTTGATCAAGTATATAAAATCCAAAGAAATAGAGCCTCGGAGAATCATGGGAAAACATACTATTACTCTAAGGGTGCCAACGTATATTAATAGAAGTCCAGAAGAGAGAGAGGGGGATGGAGGAAGGGAGGGAGGAAGGAAAGAAGGAAGAAAGGGAGGGAAGGAGGGAGGGGACAACAGAAAAAAAAAGAAAAGATGATGGCTGAAAAATAGTAAACTACAAATCCAGAAAGGTCAGGAACCCCAAAGAGAACACATAGAAACCCACGCATATACTAAAAAGTGCTAAAGAGGAAACTAATAAAATTACGGAAGAACTCTCAACAATAGAGGCCAGGAAATAGGGAGAGATTACTTAAAATGTCAAAACAACCAGGAATCCAAGCCTGGTTGAAGGTAAAATAAAACCAATCTCAAATAAACATAAGTTGAGAGAATTTATTTCTAGCTGTCTTTCTTTAAAGTAATACCTGTATCACTGAAGGAAGTTCTTCAGGCTAAGAGTAAGTAACCACAGACAGCAGTTCAAATCCACACCAGGAGATAAACAGTACTGGCAATAACTATCAATTATAAAGGACACCATAAATTCATCCTTCTCTTTTCTCTTAATTGATTTAAAACACCGTGTTTACAATAACACGTAGATGATGTATTGTGGAGCTGTAACACAGAGAAGTGTTATATTTGTCGGTGGTATATTTGTGATATATTTGTCGGTGATAGCACAAAGGAGGTGGGGGGGAGGGCTTTGGGCTAAGAAAACGACTCCAGATGGTAAGTGGGAACTATATAAACAAGTGAAGAGAAAACAGAAACCATGAACGGGAGCACAAGTATCACTCCACGATAGCTCTACGCTTGCCGTTCTTATTTCGAAGGCATTAAGTGATTATGTATATAGTTATATGAAATGATATGACTATGTGAAATCATAGCTATAGCAGCATATTACTGGGTTTGTAGTACTCCTGGACAAAATAATAACACTCCCCCAAACAAGGAAAGGAAACATTGTCATATAGGAATGTGTCTTTATTTCACTGCAATTAACTTAGTATTGATCTGAAGTCATTCCTCATGAGTTAAGATGTTTAGATGGTCCTGAGAGCAACTACTAAGAAAAAAACTTTTAAGGTGGGGGGAATTAATACAGGAAATTGAAAATATCAGACATTCATCAAAATCAGTACAACTGTACGACACGGAGATTGTTGATACAAGCTATAGACTTTAGTTAATGATAAACACTGAAACACAAATTACAACCAATGTACCCCAGTAATGCAAAATATTAATGGAAAATATGTTGGCAAGAGATGGACTATACCGGAACTCTGGATTTTTTTGAACAACCTATCCATAAGCCTAAAACTTACCTTAGAAAATAGTTAACTAGAATAAAAGAACTAAAATTTCTGACTGATGGTTTATTTAAATCACTGAAGAAACTGGAAAGGGACATTAGGAAATGTTCATTTAATATATATATATAAAATTAAAGCAGTTAACAGCTGAGCATAGAGAACAGAAAAACAGGGGCTAGAGAGATGACTTAAACACTTAAATACTGCTTTTGGAGAGGACTTAAGTTTGGTTCCCAGCGCCCACATCAGACAGCTTACAACCACCTGTAACTCCAACATCAGGGAATCAATACCTCTGGCTTCTTCAAGTATCTGAACTCATGTGTGCGCGCACACACACACACACACACACACACACACACACACACACACCAGACACAGGCACGTTTAAAGTACAAAATCAATATTAACAGGAAATATGAGTGGATTAAATAATTTCATTAAAAGCAAGGGATTTCACACTAGGAAAAAACCAAAAACACAATGTCCAGCTATATATTCTCTATAGAAGACCCACTTTAAATTAAAAGATTAAAATATATTGAAAGGCAAAAGGAAAACAACAGCCACAAGAAAACTGGGGTGTCTATACTGGTGCAAGACAAACCCCTTTAAAGCAAAATGTTTCTAGAAACAGAGGAGAACATCTTGTAATGATAAAAGCATCCAGGGGCTTGGAAATGGCTCAGTCAGTAATAAAATGTTTACTGTGCAGACACAAGGGACTGAGTTTGCATCCCCAAAAACCCTCAGAAAAGCCAGGCACTGACCCCAGCACTGGGAGGAGGCAGGGACAAAGGGGATCCCTGGAGCTCACTGGGAAGCCAGCGTAGCCCAAAACAGGAAGTTCTAGATTCAGAGAGAGAGAGAGAGAGAGAGAGAGAGAGAGAGAGAGAGAGAGAGAGAGAGAGAGAGAGCTCAATAAATAAATAAACAAATGATGTGGAAAGTGATAGAAGAAGAGACCCAAAACCAACCTCTGACCTCTACATTTACATGTAAGGGACGACCATGTGTATGCATGTTCACACACACACACACACACACACACACACACACACAACTTGATTTTTCTTTTTAACTAAAAATAAGGACCCATCTAACTGTAATATTTAACAATTAAGAGTAAATGTGCACTTTTCAGAAAAGCACCAAAGTGTATGGAACCAAACTGACAGAAATGAAGAGAGAAATAATGATTCAACAGTAATTAGAAACTGAAGTACCCCTACTTTTAAATAATGAATAAAAATCCAGGCAGAGGATCAACCAAAAAAGTAAAAGACTTCAACAACACTACAGACTAAGCAGACTGGGCAGGTATTTATGCATCACTCCACCCCGCAGAAAAGCAGCGTCTTCGCAAGCACTTATAGGTGTAAAATGTATCTTAATAAATTTATTTTTAAATTCAGTGGCATTTTATAAAACATCTAACCAGTACTCTTTAAAGCCATGACATTAAAAAATAAAATTGAAGTCTGAGAAACGTAATACAGGGGTGTTTATGAAGTCATCCCCCAAAACAGTGAGACACCCTGGAGAGATTTTTTTTCAACAAGAAATAGTCATTTAGGGAAAAGCTGGGGAAATCTGTGAATTTTTGTCCCATCGGTTACATGCCAATGCTGGTTCTTTATAAATAAAAATACATAGCAATCTAAGATATTGACGAGCAGGGAAACCATGTGAGGGCTACTCAGAAACTCTGTGTTATGTTTTCAAGTATCAGAGATACTTTCAATGCCTATTTAATTTTTTTAAAGAAATTACTACCCCAAATTAGTGCTTGTCATCTTACTTTTCACGAGTTAGTTTTCGAATACTGAATTTGCCATGACTCTATTTTCAGGGAAAGATGGTTATGGCTGGATTCTGATAGACAAGACCGGAAAAGGAAAAGGAGACATAAAAAAGGTTGAACCTTGCCACTTGGTGGGTTACAGGGGAGCAATTGGAAAAGAAGGAGGGGCCTGGCTGGCAGATGGTACTGATGCTGGGCATGAAGTAGGAACACTTGAGGAACAAAGAGCGTGCAGGAGCCCTCTGCATCCTGTTTCAGGTCTAAAAGATTGACACTTTTTTTTTTTTTTTTCTACAGACAATCCTGTCTCCATTCACTCTTTCAAAGCACCAGAGAGGATGCAGATTATTGAGGACTCCTTCCCTCCTGGTATTTCTCCAGGGACCAGTGTCCTGCAGGGCATGCGGGACATGTGCAATGTAGCTTTAGGACACAGCCTTACAGGAATCGCTTATAAACACAGACTGCGCTGCCAAAATAAGCAAATGTTCAGGATGTAGGACTCATAAAAATAGCAAGGCGAACATCTGATCAGAATATAGAGAGGAAATCACTTAGCAGACATTTATTGGGCATTTACTACAAATCATGTCCTAAGTCAAGAGCTGGGGATAGGAGATAAATGCATTGTCTATCTGCCCACACTCCCAGGGCAGGGGGTGGAGGGTGGGAGACTAGGCATTGAGGTGCTTCTATCTGGAGGTAAGAGGAGGTGAAAGATGCAATGGTGAGGCGAGAAGACTTGAAATGAAAACTGAAGATGTAACAATACAGTGCCAACAGGGCCGATAGCAGTGGCCAGTCTTCTGCCTCTTGGTGAAAGCTCGGGTGAAAATCCACCCAATAGGATGGGAAGGTCAAAGGTGCAACAATCCTGACTGACCAATAAATGCTCACTGTGCACTCGCCTGAGTCATGCTTAGACCTTGACTGTGCTATGTCATCCGATCACGCCACTCCACAGGGAGGTGCATTTTCACCACCACCACCACCACCACCCCGCACTTCCCAGATTGTTAAATAACAGTTTAGAGACGTTAAAATGACTTTTCCAAGAACACAGAGAAGAAATATTGGCACACATTCTCCAGATCCCTGAACTTAAATTCTACAGAACTGCGCCCTGGTAAAAGGATGAGAGCTCAGACCCACACATTATGTCCTCATTTTAAAATGAAACTCCACAAGAATGAGAAAAAAAAAAGAGAGGGAGGGAGGAGGGAGGAGAGGGAGGAGGGAGAGGGAGAGGGAGAGGGAGGGAGAGGGAGGAGGGAGGGGGAGGGAGAGGGAGGGAGGGAGGGAGGGAGGGAGAGAGAGAGAGCTAATCAAGAACTAAGCTCCCCGACGCCTTCAGTCCATCCATACAAACAAGGTCAGCTTTAGCCAGAGGTGGGACATGGATGGATACAGGAAGAAGGGAGATGGTAACCACAAGTATGCCAACTCCTCAGAGCTCCTGCTGTTTTGCACAGAAGAGGGACTTTCATTCTCAGTTACCCCCTCCCATGCCAAGACTGTTGATCCAGAGTGACAGTGACACAGCAGAATGAATTAATAAATAAGTACGTGCTCCAAGCCATTATTGCTTCGGAAACAGCTTTTGCACCCAGTTAATATACACTTTAATAGGAGCGGGTGCATAGAGCCAATGAGGAAGACAGGGGAAATGATGTCTAAACACTGCCAAGAGTTAGGGCAGTTTATTTGTGCTAGAATTAGGAGGTCTCGGCTCTCCTGGGAGAAGCCTGGTGGCTGGAGCACCTCATGGTTCTTTCTGTTAGGGGCATGAATGAATACGAATGGGTTCTACATACTATGCACAGTATGTAGAAGCAAGTCCATTTATAGTAACATGTGGAAATGTCTGATTCCAAAGGGTGTTTTAGCCAAAGCAGGAGTACATGTGTCACCTAAGACATATTCCAAGAGTTCTCATTCAGCTTGGTGCCCATGAGATACTTGAGGACAATAAAGGCCCCCTTTAACCCATATATTCAATTTTTAGACCTCAATTTTCTCTGTTTTATGTTATTTCTCCATTCTGAGTTAAAGTTGGCTCTCTTATTTGTTACATTTTCCTGCTGTTAATATGACTTCATATTCATTAAGTCTGAATATATGAATTTTAAGAAATTATATATGGGGTGTGAATATTTTTGTATAGTGGAATTCACTTGAAGACTCCTTTTTTAAAAACTCATTTTCTTACATTTACCATAAGAACTTCATGATAGATTTTTTTCTTAAATTAACCCTGAGTGTACATTCATTATGAATTAGAATAAAAAAATATGCAGCCGAGGAATGCATGTTGATGAATTATGAGTCATGGCCATGCTGAAGTGGCAACAGTAGGCAAGATTGGGGACTACAGTGACATTACAAGGACATAGGTGTCACTTCAGATGACAACACTGATGGTCCTCACCTGTCTCTGAATGCTTTTTCTCCCCAGCTATTAATGCTATGTTTAGTTTCAGAGGGAAAACCATGGAACATTGGTGTTGGGAAACAACATTGCACCTTTTCAGATTCTCCCACTGCGCTTTGAAGAATTCCAAACTCCCAAATACTGCAACTTATTCAAGATCACAGAGCTTTGGAACCTTAATAAATGTTTTCATGTCCATAAGTATTTTCAGACTTGAGCTCAGGCTACAAACTAGAGCAGGGCCCAATCCACTGAGAATGTGATGTTGGTACCAAATTTGCTTCTCAGTCACGGAAGAAATATTATTGAAGACTGTCACATAGACAGAATTCAGATGTATCAAGGGTAAGTATGGGCCCTGTGATACTTAAAGGTCGCAGAACTTGGAAGTGTCTTCTATGAAAATCAGACTAGAAGGCAAACATTATATTGGGTATATAAGAAAGAGAATACATTTAGAATAAGAAAATAAATCTAGTGTATTTGTAGTGAGCAAATATTGCATGTATTATAAATCCCAAAAAACTATGCAATCATTTTGTGACTCAGCTTCTGACACATATCTATAATATTTGTCCCTTCACACTTTGGGTCGTATACCCTCATCATTTCTTCATGCGACAATGGTTATGTGATTTTGTTTTTGCTCTTTCATGGTTGTTCAAATGTTTCCTTCCATTATATGCAGTTTAGAAAGGGCGGTCTTCTGTTTCAAAACTCACTAGACACATTGTCTCAGAAGGCTTTGGTATAGTTATCAAGTCAGAGAAGATATGTATCAAGATTTTTACTCACATATATGAAATACAAGATTTGGAGGCATTTTCTACTAGGTTGCTTCTAGCTGTGCATATTTCAAATTCACTTACTCCCTGCATACAAAGTGCCATCTTCGGATATCTTATTAACAGCCTATAAGAAATACCCTCTAGTTCCAATCCCAAGCAAAAGGAAACCTGGATTTCTCAGGGACACATCTTATCCTGTCCCTTGGTGTCACTTTGTATAGGACAAGAAGTATTTGGGTGAAGGGAGGCTTGTCTACCCAAAGTTCATTCCCTAATACTTCTAATTTTACTTCAAATACACAGAACCCTAGGAGCCTGGTAGAAATATTTTGTTCAACCAAGTGCGGTGGTAAATACCTTCAGTCCCAGCAATCAAAAGGCAGAGACAAGAATATCCCTAAGTTCGAGTCCAGCCTAGTCTATAGAGCAAGTTGCAGGACAGCCAGGGCTACACCAAGAAGCCCTGTCTCAAAAATAAATATAGATGATATAGATGATAGATAGATAGATAGATAGATAGATAGATAGATAATAGATAGATAGATAGATGTAGATGATAGTTATTTTGTTCAAACAGAGCCTACCTAGATCTCTTCCTTCCATGGGCAAACCCTCTGCTCAGTATCAGTATTATTTGACCAATTTCAGATCCATGTAAACAGAGCCTTGTAAGTGAGGAACCTTAAGATTATAATCCATTGACTTTGCAGCAAATCCATCTCTTTGAAACACTCACTTTCAATAAAGACCTTAAAGAAATTTGGTGGTTACCCTATACACACACACACACACACACACACACACACACACACACACACACACACTTCATAAAACTCTCATCACTACACCAACATGACAACCATACTGAGAAGGCCCTTAAAAGAACTGGAAGTGATGGAAACATGAATGGATGGCTCTGCCTATGTGGTATTTTCCTGAACAACAAGAAACTGTAAACAGCGGTCTATTATGGACCATGGGTGCCTAGGATAGACCTTTCTCCATGTGTGTCTTCAGTTTTCCCAGTGGGTAAGGATGCAATCTTCCTTCTTTTCTTCCTTCCTTTCTTCCTTCCTTCCTTCCTTCTCCTCCTCCTTTCTTCTTCCTTTTCTACAGTACATTTGTCTTAATTTTTGAAAATACCAAGAACTTTGAGAATGACCTGAACATTTGGCTCTATCAAGAACAAAATATATGGCAAAAACATTTTAAAACCATGTTTCCACTTTAGCCACTAATTGTTTGTCTTGAGGTTGTAAGGAATTTAATGACACCATTTCTCTCTTCCCTTTCCTTTCTCCAAACATCTCCCATGCCCCACTCTCCTTCAAATTCATTAGCCACTGTTTTCTCTTCCTGTGTCAGACATGGCGGGGGAGAGAGAGGAGGTAGTGGTGGCCACAGAAGGTTGCCCAGCCTAGTCTAAAAGAAGGAGAAAAAAGATTAAGTTGAAAATTCTGAGGGACTGAGATACACCCCGCATTGGCTTCTCCAATGTGCCATTTCCATGCCAGCCCTCTTAATTCTTTGGACCAGCTTTCCTTGCTTGGATCGCTTCCACCTGCAAGGTCACGGCCTTGGTCATGCAGGGGGGCGAATCCTGGCAAGAAACCCAGAGGCAACTGCAGAGTAGGCAAAGATTTTGTTCTGAGTGTCTCCCTCAGTGCTCGCCAGTCTTCAGGAGGGCTGGGTCTCTCCCCAGACCCTCAGGGTTCCAGCTGTTGGGGACTTTTATTCACATCTGAGGCGGCAGATAGTAAGGTCTCTTGCCCTTTTGTCCTTAAAACAGAACAAAAGCCTGCCCGAAAGATCGGAAGCAACAAGCTTTAACAAGATGTCTTAGAGACTTAAGGTTTGAAGAAAAAAGTCTAGGCTCTTTAAAGAAGGCATAGCATTATCCCCACCACCTCCACTGAATGGGAAAAAACAGAGTAGGCTACTGAGCCCAGCATGGGGACGGTAGGCTTGAAAAGGGAGCTGGCTGACTTATGGTAAAAGTCAGGAGAGCTGGGTAGGGGTACTGTCATGCTGGTACTGCCATGCATTCTATCCTGCTGGCTACACACACACACACACACACACACACACACACACACACACACACACACACAGTGGGATGCTGTTCCCAGCATCTCATTTGGTATTCTTTGCACTCTGAGCAGCAGCCAGCCCAGGGGAGTGAGGAGACGGGAGGGGCACCTAGAAAGAGAAGGACACATTTAAAAGGAAAGATTTACGAGGCCATGAAGATGCTTCTCCCTGGCTCCTGAGTGCAGGAGTATGACTTATTTATTTTATTTTCATTTGTAACCCAAACCTTCCCTGGACTCCCATTGGTCCCAGCAGAGAAGGGAGAGAGGGCTGGCCTGTCAGGCGTTGAGCACTGGGCCAACGGGAGATAGTGTGGCGTGATGCTGACGCAGCCCACTGACAAGCCAGACAGAGGCCCAGGGGAGCAGCTGGGAGCTGAGCCACCAGAGCCAGGCAGGTAGCAAGCTGACAAGCTGGGGAATAGCGAAGGGGCACTGTGGGTGGGGGCAGGCTGGGGAGACAGACAGGCAGGACAGAGGTGTGACTCTGTTGCTCAAATACCAACTCTGCTTTGACTCTCCCACATCCAGAGCTGCTTCAGCATGGCCCTCATCCCCCTCCCTCCCTCATTGCTATGAAGACAGACACAGCCAGACCAAGAGTACAGACAAATGAATTAGTGACATTCATACATGACTTAGTGGTCAGCTGCCTTACTGGACAGCGGCTGTCCTCGGGACAGACTATTGGATGGAGATGAGCTGCTGTTCTGGGAGACAGGCTATGGCTGAAGGGAGTGTGTTCTTGGTACTGGGAGTGTCCAGGCTCCTGGTTCAAAAGAACAAGCATGTGAGTTACCATGTCCTAGAGAATTGCTTGTCCCACTACCCACCCCTTCCAAAGGGCCTCTCATGGAAAGGCGGGGCTGGGCCCTCAGTCTGGAGTTCTCTTTTGATGATAGGAAAGCTAGGGGTGGAGAAATCAAAGCCTGGAGCCCCTGGAAAATCTCAACTTTCTTCAGGAACCCCGAAATTCACAATGATGTGCCCCTTCGCAATGGACTACAGCATTTTGTCAAAGCCTTCCCATTTAGGGAGAAAAATCAACTATTTAAGACAAAAGCAAGAAAAACATCACAAACTTTCCTGCTGGGTATGTCTACCCGCCATGCTCTCCAAACCTCACAGAACCGTGTGCACAGCCCACTTACCCTCTCCCTTGATAGTGCTGCGCACAGCAGGCTTACAGCACACAGGGCCAGCCATAATTTTCACTTCTTAAATGATGAGACAGTTGGAGCTGATCCAATGGCTGGAGCATTCAGACCAATATGAGCCACAGTGAAACCCAGCAGCCCCACAGTCATATCCTTCTTGGTGCTGAAAAACCTTCAGCTCCTCTTGCTATCTCTACCTGGAGATAGATTGCGCCACAAGCAATCTACAGATGGAACTACAAAGGCCTTACAGTCTGTCTGGGGAGATGCTGTGCTCAAAGACATATTGTCACATTAGCCAAGGATCTTATATGATGAGGTGTCATTATGAAGCTTGTGTGGCACTTCCCATAAGCCTGAGGGTGGCTCTAGGAGCCGGTCTGCAGGCCTACAGCAGGTTGACCATGATGGAAAGACCACACATCTATATAAAATCTTTCTGCTCTGCAAGTCCATGTCAGGGCTAAGGAAGTATGGGAAACTCCCAAAGGTAGAAGCTCCCTGGAGGAGAGGAGAACGTGATGTAGTACAAGAAAGCAATTTGGATGATGTAAGAGCCCAAACGGCAGAAAGCAATGATGTTTTATTGGTCTTTTATTTGGGATCCTAGGGCCTTTCCATCTCACACTCTCTATACTTTTATAAGTGTGGTAAGTGCTCAACTGGCCTGCATCAGTGGGAAACTTCTTCCTGTTATCACTGTAAAGGAAAAACCTTTGAAATAAGTCACCTTCTCACCTAATGAAAATCCTTCTACCCAACACTGGAAACCTAGATGTGTTTGGATAGAGTGCGATTTTTTTTTTCTTGCTGTGTTTAGCTTACATTCCTCAAAGTATCAAACATGAACAGTCTCTGCAGGAGATTCTGTCCAAGTTAACCCCTTGCTTCTCAATTTTCCTTCTGTTATTAATTTCAACAGCATCACCCTCCTGGACTGTGTTTGTAAATTGTCTACACAGTGATCAGTTTTAACACACCTCCAATGAGCCATCAACTGTTATTACCATGATATTGCTGTAGCAGCCAGCCCAGGTTGCCCATCCCAAGGCCAACATGAGCAATTATATAGCTTGTTGACATGCAGCCCCTGGCAGGCTTTATGTACAGATCAAGACCTGTACTACTGGGGTCAATCCAAATCGGGGTCACCTGAAATGGAGTCAGCCTGAATGGAGGAACCTCATGATTTGGATTTTGATTGCATACTAGAGACCCATCAAATAAAATGCCTGATAATTGTTAGGTCTCCACCTCCCCCATCTCTCTCTCTCTCTCTTTTGCTCCCTCAACTATCCCTCTTCCCTCTACACACACACACACACACACACACACACACACACACACACACACACCATGTGTATAATGTATTAAATGACGGACTACATATTGTCTATTTAAAGTTGTCGCTAAGAAATCAAAAGATTTAGCTAAGATGTCAGCTTCATGATAAACTAGCTCATGTGGGACTGGACAGTTGATGCTCTGTGTACCACTCACATGTTCATGTTTCCATGAGTAAATGGAGTCAACAAATACCTCACTGGCCTCTCGTGAGATTTAAATGCTGCCTACACGGTAGTGTCTTCACCCAGAGGTAATCAGGAGATTAAAGTCTAGTGTGCTGGTGATTTCAGTGTGCTACTATCCAGCTATCCAAACTGGTCAAAGGGTCTTCTTCTCTGCCTATCATGGGCTTTCAATGCTTCACCAGACCTAGATTCACACATGTGCAAAAATCAAGTCTAAGACCTGCCTTTAAAACTTCATGTAGCTATCCATGCAACAAAGACATGTGCTCAACTATGTTCATAACAGCATTATTTGTAATAGCAAGAACCTGGAAGCAACCTAAATGCCCCTCAACTGAAGAATGGATAAAGATGTGGCACATCTACACAATGGAATACTACTCTGTGGAAAAAAACAATGGAATCTTGAAATTCACAGGCAAGTTGATG
This sequence comes from Cricetiscus sungorus, assembly GCA_030556225.1. NCBI lineage: Eukaryota > Metazoa > Chordata > Mammalia > Rodentia > Cricetidae > Cricetiscus > Cricetiscus sungorus. Next base: position 40,663,354 of record JANBXA010000328.1, on the reverse strand, counting down.
GAACTTGAAGAAACCATCCTGAATGAGGTAACCCAGTCACAAAAAGAGGAACATGGTATGTACTCGCTCATATATAAATTTTAGACCTAGAGCAAAGGATCACCAGCCTATAATTCACACCTCTAGAGGAACTAGGATATAAGGTGGATTCTAAGAGATTCATATAAGGTCCCTCACAGAAGGGGGAAGGGACAAGTTCTCCAGAGCACATGGGAAGTGGGGGGGGGCAGTGAGTGGAAAGGGAACTAAGAGAAAAAGAAGGGGAGGAGAGGAAAGCAGGGGGGACTAGGAAGATTGAGTCAGGGGAGAAATAGAAGACAGAGGAGAGAGAGAGAGAGAGAGAGAGAGAGAGAGAGAGAGAGAGAGAGAGAGAGAGAGAGAGAGAACCATTATAGGATTGAAGAGAAAACTGAACCTAAAGAAATGTCCAGAGACCAACAATACTGACTCCAACTAACAATTTGAGCAACAGTGGAAAGGCTACCATAAATGCCCTTCCTTGATAATGAGATCAACTACTAACTTATCCACCATCATGGAGCCCTCATCTAGTAGCTGATGGAAACAGAAGCAAACACCCACAACTAAACACTGAGCCAAACTAGAATCCAGATGCAAAGAGAGAGGATAAGACCAGGCTGCAGAAACCCACAGATACAGCTAACCTGAACAAGGAGGAGCTAACGGGCCCCCAGACTGATAGCTGGGAATCCAGCATTGGATCAACTCAAACTCCCTGAACATGGATCTCGGTTAGAAGGCCTGGGTAGTCTAAGGGACCTCTCTCTGACAATGGAACCAGGATGCACAAATGGAACCTGGTTCACAAAAGGACCTTGGGGACACATCCCCCATGGAGGGATACTCCCTTAACCTAGAGACAGGAGAGAAGTCCTAGTCCCTACTTCAAATGACTTGACAGATTTAGATGACCCCTCCTGGGGCCATCACCCTACATGTGGAGTTGGGGGTTGGGTGGGAGGGGAGGGTGGTCAGGGTGCATGTGACGGGGTGGGGGGAGAGGGAGGGAGAGGGAACTGAAATCAATATGTAAAATAACTCACTAACTGTAGATTAATACATTAATACTACAAAAATACAACAAAAAAATTTAAAAAGTCACTATTAAGTGTTGAAAACTGGAAGGACAAGAATTCTCATATACTGATACTGAGGCCTGCAATCAGTGCAATCACTTTGTAAAACTATGAATAGCAGAATCACATAAAGCAGAATTCATGCTTAGTCTAGTCTATGACCAATATATTGGCTTCTAGGAATTTTATGTAACAGAAATTCATATGTGTCTTCTCTAAAAATCATATATAAGCACATCCACAACACTGAAAAAAAAAACTTCATGTAGCTATGGGGGAAATCTCGTAGTGGGAATGATATTTTTTTTTCTCTATGACATGCTGTGCTTTTAGACATGCAATTGATTTAAGTATTTTGTTGAACAATTTTACTGTTTTGTGCCCAGGGGCTTTTTCAAAGCAGGGACCAATTTTTTAATCAAATAGATAAATGGATAGTTGTCACAGTTGAAAATAACAGTAAGCTAGGCAAGAGTGCTAAAAGCTTCATATATTGCCATTAACTATTTACATGCTAGCCTGAGGTTTTCCTAAAATTTTGGGAGAGAAGCTATGGGTACTACAGGGCTGCTGTCCTACACCATCTTACATGCTGTCAGCCAAGCTCAAAACCCATGTCTACAAACAGGCCGCCAGGCTCTGGGCCCCATTCTACTGGTGATAGGCAGGCTCCCCTTACCTGCCAGGTTTATCTGATGTTGTTGTGAGTCTCCCATCAACAACAGAGTAACGGATAGAAAGTCATCACTTTATCCCTGCATACTGATGCATATGACTACCTAGTATCCTGCAGATCATCTTAATGAGATGCAAAATAGCTTCTACTTTCCAAAACATACATTATAAAGTTAAAGAACTTTATATAACAGCATCATCACAGTGGAGAATTCTAGAAACGAGAATCATTCCTAGTAGAGCAGTCTGACCTGATATAGATCTTAAGGCATTGTGTGTATACTACACTACTTGTGAAGAATTCTGTTCAAACATCTGTAACTGTAAACTCAACCAAGCCTAGAGGATTCAGAAAACTTTTGAACGAGGCCACAATAAAATAAGAAACACTGCTTAGTTACAAAAGTGTAATGGGATCTATTCCAGACTGCTGAAGCCTCTGGAAACACCAAGTGCATGACCTTGAAATAACTCTGACTTGGAAAAGGTGATATATAGAACCTATTTTTAATCAATTGGGGAAATTGATTAACATAGTTAATACCTGAGGATGATTGTTAATGGGCCTGGATGGGAGTATAGTCAAAATGCTCATATTTGTGTAAGATGCACACTGAAAAATGTATGTATGAAGCATCACATGGAGGTGATAACTGTTATTAAGTATTGCTAAATCAAGGTGGTTGATAAAGGAGCAAGTGAATGAATCAGTCTTTCCACTACCCCACATGTTTGGCTATATTCCTGGCAAGGTTTCTTTGACACATGGATCTTCCTGGGTGAATTTTATAAATTCAAAGCAGTTTGAAGTGCTGGAGATCACATTTCTACTCCATAAACTCAGGGTTGATGGGAGGAAAGGGGGAATGTCTAAAACCATCTCTGTGGCCTATTTGGGATAACCTGGCCTCTGTGCCTACTCATCACTCTGTGAAATGGTCTGCACTCCTGGTCATGGTGTCAAAGCAAATAAGTGGTCATTACTCTTTACAAGAAGTATCTGATGAGCAAGTTGATGAGTGCACAGTATTTCATGTATGCACTATCATCTAGCTCATTGTTTACTAGAGCAGCTACAACTACCCCTCAATCTGATAATCAAGTGTCATGTCTCTATGACCTCCATAACACAGAATTCCGAGTCCTAGATCTCTGTTGCAACTGGAATCATCTTCCTGTGTGCCTCATAAGATTGATTTCTAAGTCTGTGATGACAGAATTGATCAGCCCAATAATTAGAAAAGAAAAGATATCTTGGTACCAAAAGCACGTTTAATCACATGGTGGAGAGGGGACATTCATTTGATTGATGAAAAGAAGAGAGGCTTGGATTTGTTCAGATTGACAAAGCCAGAACCATTTAGAGTTTACACATCCTCTCCCAGTCACAATCTTCCATTGATGTCACAGTAACAAATATATGAGGTCACCTATGGTGTTATCATTTTTATTATGCCTCTCTCTGGGTCTTGTAACTGGAATGCAGCATGAATATACATGAAGTTTTTCACACTCTGGGGTCAAGGTTGACCTAAAACACAGAACTTGCACAGCTGAGTGTGTTCTGGATTGCTTTGGCTTGGAGTGCTTGTCCTCTGGAAAACATTCAGTCAGCCAGTTCTGATAAGGAGTCATCTGCAAGCAAAGTGAGTATGTTGTATGACAGTAACATGCATCCTCATCTAAACCCCTGCCCCTGAAACACCACCCAGAAAGCATTCCTAAATGGAAAACCACACATGGGCTCCATGCCATAGACACCCACTCTATTATTTTGGATTTATCAGATTCACACAAGATGACAATCACTATTCTAGGTACATAGGGGGGTGAAAAACAGATGATACCTTAAAACTCAAGCCACCTGCTTCATGAAAGTGGGATGTAGTTGAGAGTGAAGACAGCTTGGTAATAAACAGAGAACAGTGAATGAATGATCAGGGTGGAAGAAACCCACCTTACATTGGTGACCCACAAAGGCTCTCAAAGGAAACTTGTAATGGAGATCAGAGTCAGGGGGAGTGGAAAAGATGAAACAAGGGCTTTCCTCTAGAAGAACTAGCTGATGCAAAGGTCCTGGAGGGAAAATATAAGCCCTCCGAGGTTGAAGGGCAGAAGCTATAAGCCAGAGAGAGTAAATGGCATGCAAACATAACCAATAAGAGTCCAGTGGCATGCAAATCTCCCTGAAGACATTGAACTCCCATCATTGGACAGCAGCATGCAGAGGGCTTGGAGTGAGGGAGCAGGGCGCCAGTGTTCACACTTGGACATGATCTCCCATGCTCAGAAGCTCTCCACATTTAAACCAAATTCTGTCTGCAGCCGTGAAAGTATGTTCTCTGTCATGGTGAACAGGTGCTGTCTGAGGCTCACATCAGTTCAGGTACCTGACACAGCATCACATGGCTTTATCGTGGTCATATATTAGAATGAGTGTGGGAAGAAGGCCCAGTGGATATCATCCACCTGTGATGGGAGATGTTATTCTGTAAATATGTTTCTCATACTGGTTAATTAATAAAGCCCTGTTGGCCAATAGAAAAGGAAGATAGGAGAGACTAGGAAACTAGGAGGAAGGAGGAAGTAGTTGGGAGGGGTCAACATGTAGAGCCTAGAGGAAGCAAGATGCCGGCCCGCTGCTCGGATCAGATGACCAAGTGGAAATACTTAGATAAGTAGAAATGGGTTAATAATTAAGACAGAGCTAGCCCATAAACAGTAATGGTAACTGGCCAACAGGATTGTATCAAATACAGAGTCTCTGCGTGTTATTTGGGGCCAGCCCTCCAGCAGTGGGCGGGCTGGTGGAAAACAACATGCTACACACCTGAATTACAGTCAGAGGTGAAAATAATGGTCATACCAGTCTTGTCCCCAATCCATACAAAGGGCCTCCTGAACAGTTTGTGGCATCAATGACATTGGTCCCCTGGAAGATGACCTCCACTACTCATGGTAAGGAACATGGCAGTGCTATAAAAGAATGTCAAATTGGATGTGTGGGACTTGTGGTGGACTCTGTCCCCAAGCAAAACAACAAGTGCACTGGTGAGAATTATACACATGAAATAAATTATTTAAACTATCTGGAAATTATCCTAGGGCACAGAGCAAATGGAGAAAGAATCTTTAGATGTAATCCACCACGTTTCCTAAGAACAGTGAGTCTGTGTCTTTCCAGCCACCTCCCACTTCTTTAACCCCTTCTTCCTCCTTCCCTGTTCAATGTTATAGAAACTGAACCCAGATACTGAGCAGAAGGAAGGGGACTTTCTCCATGGTGTGGAGTCTGGGCTTTTCACCCTGGGAGAGACAGGGCATTAACAACATTGCTGCTAACCCCCACTACTTCAAGAGTTCTATTCTAGGATCCTGGTCCTAAATCACAGGGCAGGTTTCCCTGTGGGAGAAACAACTCAAGAGACCAGAAGCTACCACTGCACATACTTTGAGGGTTCGTGTGTAAAGCCTGAATGTAGGCCCAGCTCAAGAACAGATGTAGGAATTCTGTCCTGTGGAGAAATAATCCCAAAGGGATGAAGTCAGCAGCTCTGCCTGATGGGCTACCTCTCTGGCAGATAGTAGAGCACTCCATGCCTGAAGATATGGAAACAAAAGAGATCTCGATAGAGAGTAATTACAAAGAGTCTGGTAGCTCCGGTACTCAAGCAAAACATCAAAGAGGGCAGAATTTGAACAGATGGAACTAAGGCAAGAGCAACCAGGAAAAGGCCCCCTAGGATAAGGGTCCACATGGGGTACAATCCTCACCCACACAGAAGCTTAAAAGCAACCTCTGACCAAACACTTCCATGAACAATAAACTATCAGAACCCAAGGGTGAGTCTTAGGAAGCTAAGATTGAAAATACAATAGCTCTCCCAGGAAAACTAGGAAATAATGAACACGCCCAGAGTTCTTATGAGCTACTAAAAAGACAACCTACAAACTAAGCCACCGGTCCTTGGATGGAGACAAGCACAACTTCTGATGGGTAAGTAGCTTAGATCCTGAACTTGAGGCTACCTCATATAGCCAGGCTAGGAAATAAAGGGGAGGGGATTCTAAGAATGACCATAAAGAAAGCAAATAATGTAAGAGAAATAGACATGGCAGGTCCCAATTAACAAGTGAAGAAACAAAAATGTCAAAGTAAAGAGTGATTGCCACCAGTTCTGGAGTAGGAAACAGGAAATGTTTCCTACTAACTAGAGTGTCTGTGATATCCTAGCAGAATGTTCAGTGTCAATCAAAATACAGAGCTGAGACACTTAGCCCATATCTTGGTTTCCAATGCCATTATCCAAAAGAGAGAAGTACTGTCTCTTGGTGACATTACTGATTCTAGAATCAGGCAATCCACAGGGTGTGCCTGATGCATCTTAAAGTGATAATGTGTTAAGAAGTGAAAGAAAAACTAGAACAACAACAAAAACCTGGCATTGACATGGAACCAACTGAAAGAGTCCCCAACAGCTAAAGCTATAAGAGATAAAACACAGAAATAAAGCAGAAGTGACTTATAACCCACTGTATAAAATAAATACTGTGGTGACATCTCACTTGTACAGATAAAGCCTGACTGAAGGTCAGGGAATGGAGCTTGCCACTAGCTAACCACAGAGGCCTAGCATATCTGGCAGACATTTCTGTGAAGCAGGATATTCTGAAGGACTGAACCCACCTTCTCTTGAGGCTATATTGATATGAAACGACTCTCTTGATGGGAGAGAACTTTTTAAATTATATAGTTACTCTGTCCTTGGTAAGGAGAGCATTCATCTCATCCTTTGACTAAGGACTTCTCATAATGACTCACTTATTGAAATGGGGGAGGTGAAGTTGAAAACCTAGCAAGCACTACCTCAGCCAAGTCATCCAGCCAAGATCAAGAGTAATAAACTGTGTTGATGCTATCTGTCCAAACACTTCCATGAACAATAAACTATCAGAACCCAAGGGTGAGTCTTAGGAAGCTAAGATTGAAAATACAATAGCTCACCCAGGAAAACTAGGAAATAATGAACACTATGCAATAAAGATGGCAGCCACCTCTGTGGTTTCATCTAGTGAGCTAGAATACCTCCGTCATAATGGGAAAACATTAGACAAATTCCAATATAGGACTGTCTCCTGAAGTCCAATAGAAAGGTACCTTGTAAGACATTCCATCCAGTCTCTTTGGTCTTGAAACTGTTAGTACCAACAAATATCTAAGAAAATGACACAGTTCTTTTCCACCACATTCCACCATGCACCATTTCACTATAGGTTCAAAACAACAGAGCCAACCGTGGACTGAAACCTCCACAATGAAGCCGAATAAGTCTTTTCACTTTGTAAGCTGGTATTTGTTACAGAACAGAAAGCTGACAGACTTAGAATGACTAAAGTTTTGGGAGATCTAGAAACTGATGGCAAGACAGACAGAGACATGCAATCTAATGCAGAGGGAACTCCACTCCCTACTCCCTGACTGTGCCCTGATTTACCTCTCTGCCAATGTCCATCCAACCACATGTCACAGTATGACTGAGAAAGTAACTGCCAACTAAACAAAACTTCCTTCTCAGAGTAACACATCATTTAAACCATCAAGCATTTCAGTCACCTGTGTGTGCTGCATCTGCTAATGTACAAGCCAGTACATGGACGTACAAGGAAAAATATTCCGCCAGCCTTCACACATGGGATTATAATGTCTCTTCAGTCTCCCTTGTCATTGATCTTATGCAATTTCAATGTATGATTAATAAATAATTTTATGAATGCCCTGCTCCTCATTTTTGTTTTTACAAGGATAATATTTTTATTAGCTTGCTTGCTAAAGCTGCTGGAGCCTGCGTGTGACCTATACCAATCTTCCTAGAAAGGAAGATTCTCTTCTTTGTTTTTAGAGGAAATATTATTCAGATTTTTACACAGAATTATTATTAGGCAACTGTTCTAGAAAGCCTCAAACAGTTTAAAAGATGATGACTTTTCAGGAGACATGTAACAATACCATTAACGGCAATTACTTCTCTATAGTCCACTCATTGCATATCTAGCAATGTGCTAAATGCTGATTTGAATCCAAACTATGGTGTAGGGTTCTTTTATTATTATTATTATTTGAATCAGGAACTTGAGATTTAAGAAGTGACTTGTTTATGGCTGCATGATTTTTCTAAAAAAAAAAAAAAATGAACTCAAACAATCTAGCTGCACATGCTGACCATGGTGGGGTGGTGCAGTTAAGGGAATCATCAAGAGTGCTGTAGGAAGGGAAAGAGATGCAACACAAGCGCAGTGGGAGGCGGGATTTTAAGAAGCTGTCAATCAATAGCACCATCGACCTGCAGGGTGAGTTGTTCTTTTTCTTTTTCTTTTTTCTTTTGTTTTAACTCTTTCACCCTGGGTGCTTCTCTTGCCTCAGGCTACTCCTTCTCTGGGCATGTGCAGGAATAGTGGAAGCTAAGACAGGTGCAAGGAGAGGATCACAAAGGGCCTTCTGGGTACACTAAGAATGCTGGCTTTTACTCTAAATAAGATTAAGTCCTTTGAGTGTGCTGAAAAAGAGAACTAGCATGATCCAGCTGAAGCATTAACCTTTGGCTGCGGGTTGATAATAGGGCAGAGGAAAGTGAGGGCAGATGCAGGGAGACCAGTTATGAAACCATTGTGAAAATCCAAGCAGGAACCTACAGTGGCTTAGGTCAGATGGCAGCAGGACAGCGAAAAGTAAACTCTCGTTATCTTGGGAACAGAGATGATATAATTTGCTATGGGACCTGAAAGAGAGGAGCCAAGGGTGATGGAAGCATCTACTCTAATGCCAAGTTGTCTTACTAAAAGGCAATTGGATTTAATGTTTAAAAGGTGCTTGATGGGAGCATTTCTCAGGGAGAGATGGAGTTCGAGGAAGACTGAACTGTATAAACCGAGTTATACATGAATGATGATTAATTAACAGTACCGGCTATAAATGATGTTTGTCCATGTGTGCAAAGGAAACTGGATGGTCACTGGGGTACTTTGGGTCAAGGAAAGATTGCATGAACACGTGTGTCTGTCTGCTTGGGTGTGTGAAGATGGAAGGGAACTAAACATAGCTATGTACTACAAATAAGAAACCAATAGAAAAGGAGAATTTGAAAGCCCTTGGCACAAGGAAAAGTGATTGGGGAAACTTCCTAGAGAAATGGCAGTAGACAAGGCTGCAGCCCAAGCACATGCAGATGAGGTTTGAGCAAAGGTGGGAGGTGTTGGATAGGATGGCAGAGTGAGGGGTGGGTACCAAGATGAAACTTAATAAATAGGCTCAATTTCTCCCAATTGAAGCAAGTATTATAAGACAAGTGGGAAATTTTTTTAAAGTGATAATGGCTTAAAAACTTAATATTCAGCTAGATGGTGTTGACACATGCCTTTAATCCCAGCAATTGGGAGGCAGAGGCAGGTGGATCTCTATGAGTTCAAGGTCAGCCTGGTCTACAGAGCAAGTTTGAAGACAGCCAGTGATACACAGCAAAACCCTGTCTTGAAACACCCCTTCCCCCCTCCCAAGAAAAAGCTTAATATTGGGTGAGGAGCACATAGAGCTTAGGACTACAATAAAAACCCAGAAAATGCCATAGGTTGTAATTAACTAGCTGGACCAATCCACACAGTTGAGTAATTTGAATAGCAGCAAACAGCTTATATTATTTCAATCCAGTGACATGATGGACCCCGGATTTATTTCTTAAGATTGATAAGGCATGATCTACTGGGAAAAATATAAGTAGTTCTCAATATTTAAGTTCTGGTGCCGGCGCTCTTCCATTCGAGTTATATAGTGCATAACCACATCAATGCCTAATACTACAATCGGTTTAGGTCAACTTTGGGTTTGTTTCACCAAAAGACCTTTGCTGCCGCACACTCTCTTTTGGGAGATACATCTATTTCAGTTCCCAGTGTTGTCCATTTAAACATCCAATTTCTCTGGTAGTAATGGATATCACACGATTATGACAATTTCTCGTATCACCTTATTTTACATTTGGTAAAGGCCAATATATTTGGTCTTTGCTTGAAACATCAATTTCAAAATTAAACCATTTCTCTCTTGAAACTTCTCTAGCTCACCTCAAAGGTTTCTTCAAGTCTTTCTATTTAAGAAAGAGATGATTGAATGTAGCAGAAAACTGCCTTATCATTGCAGTAGTTGTGTGATTTACTTTTTTCTACCAGGCAATGTGCTTAGCAACTTGCACATTAAGCCTTCTATTAAGATGGTATTAATATCATAAATATGCAGGAATGAAACCACTCTCAGAATTGAAAACAATAGCAGTAACCTTTCCCTCACAGAAAATGTTTTATCGAAAGATCTCAGTGCACTTTCCCAACACACATAAGCACCCTGCCCTCTACTTTTGCAAAGAATCAGTTAAAATCCTGCCTTCAATGAGCTGACTCAGTGGTTTACAATGCTAAGAAGGACTGGTAAAAGGTAAAGCCAGCAGCTGATATGATCATGTTTTCAATTCTTAATGTTTTGCACATCAGCATCTGTAGTAAGAAGCCCCCAAAGAATATGCCTCTTTCTGCTGTAGCCATTGTGGAAGAGCATGTGGGACACTGCGGCTTTGGCAAACTCCCACATACGTGACATTGACCCATATTGCTCACAGAGACACGAATACACAGTGATGCAAACCTAGCTAGAAATGAGTCAGGGCCCTTGAGGTAAGAGTCCATGACTAACCCTCCCTCAGGAGCCCAGGGCCACCGGGAACAGGCTGAATGAGGACTGAGCTAGAACAAAGGCCAGGTGAGCAATGAGCACAGAACGAGATACATTGGCTTCCCAGACCTTCAAGGAGTCACCCTGGTTGTTCCCAGGTGACCTTAGGATGTCTGAAAGGAACGCCAAGCTTTGTCCTAGGCCATACACACAAGCTCACTGTGGAATGGAGGGGAACTTCCCCTTTCTGGGCCTTGTTTCCTCATTTCCAAAAATAAGGAAATTCTATGACCACATCAGGAAGACTCCTTCCTCTTCTGACACCCCACAGAACAATGACAGTCATTATCCCCTGCTCCCTGGGGAGGCACACTGTGTCTTTAAAAGGCATGGGAGGAATTTGTTCTCCAAAAGAGTTTCATTGTCTCAAGGAACTCTGGCAAGTCCTCTGTGGTTTCCAGAACTCCTTTATCCTTCAGTGGAAGCAAAGCCAGCACACACAGTGGGGAGAAAAGCAAACCTTCTTCATCCTTAGGTTCTGCAAATACCCGTGAAGGGCACCTTATCGACATGTGACCACTTGGGAACCAGACAGAACAAACAGAATGCTTCTCTGATAACCTTAAGCATCCTGGCCTACTATGGAGTGTGCCTTGCCATAAGGGATAATGCCACCTAGTCATTGCCTTTTCCGAGACAGTATCTCCTGAAGCATCTTTTTTTTCCTGGAATCACACTCCAGGAAGTCATTTATTAAAAAAAAAAAAAAAAAAGAAGTCACAAAAATCCATAAATATGTCAGCCTCATTTTTCACCTAAAGAAGAGATGAAAAAGAAAGATATTCTTTCTCATTTTGGATCAGCCGATCTAAAGGAGACTTTATAAACAAGTATAGATTTGTAAATTCTACCACACTCCGTGTACTTTATTCTTTAAACAAGAATTTTAGCTATTCAAAATTACAGAGTGTGGAGATTGTTAGAAGTACTTTTAAAACATAATTTTCAAAATTCTGAGAATATCTGAGATATTGATTTATTGCCCCTGAATCTTAAGGAGCAGCATGTTGACCATGTGAAACATTGAGAAACTTGTTTGTGTTTTTTTTTTTTACTCAGTGTTATAATTCTAAATAGTATCATTGTTGATGAATGAACATACCTTTTAAAAGTATATATGAAATTTAAAAAATAAAAAGATAATAGCCACAAGAATAATTTGTGCTAGGAAGTCAAGGAAGCGCCCTTGGAGAGAGACCGGTAGGCTCTTAGGGTCCCACTACTGCCCCTTATCATCCACCAGTGTTCCAACGTCTCTAATTTGTCTTTGGCAAGATGGGAGGAGAGGGATTATCTCCAACTTTTTGGTTTAATTGACGTCACTGGAAACTGATCTCTTTTTTCTATTGTACAGAGCATCTGTGAACTTCAGATGAAGAAAACCAACTAGTTAGTAGAGAAAGTGGGCTGAGCTGAGTTAGTGAATGGAGCAGAAATAGTTCACGAATCAGGGTTTGCCTACTCTGACAGTGGCTACCCTGGTCATTCAGAAACAGACTGAGGGACAAAACCTCCTTCGAGTCTCAGGCTCCTGCTTTGCTTTCCAGTGATTTCTGGAGTCCTTTGAAAGCTGTAACAGAAACGGAAAGCCAGCAAGATGAAGCAGTAAGAACTCTTAAGCTTCAGCGGAAGCAGGTGTCTGAACAAGGGAGTTTTTAGAATGGGACAATAGAGTAGCCACAGGGGAAAAGGATGTTGGTTCTTTCTATTTCCAGAGAAAAGAGGAACTGCTTAGTTAAATAGTAAAGCTCTTCAGAACAAAACCAAATCCCTAGCCAGTGTGAATGGTGAGCTTATTGTCTCTCAGGTGTCTGCGCATAGGCACTTCCCACTTTGCCTGTTAACGGTATCTAAACTAACATTTGGACAATGGATTGTATTGGTTTCACAAAGGGATCTACTTCTTTGAGGCACTGAAAAATGTGATTTATTGCTGAGTGGTGGTGGCAGTGCATGCCTTTAATCCCAGCACTTGGGAGGCAGAGGCAGGTAGATCTCTGTGAGTTTAAGGTCAGCCTGATCTTTAGAGTGAATTCCAAGTCAAAAAAATATAAGAACAAAACAAAACAAAAACAAAGGCAAAAGCAAAACCTAAGAATGCAAACAAAAAATATGACTTATAAGAATCTATTTTGTCAAAGAACTCTCTAGGAGAGTAAATTTTTAAAAAGTGGATACTCTAGACTCAGAATATATAGTGTTCAAAGAAATTGTATATTTATGTGAAATGGATTAATATTTTAAAAACTCACTACAGATTGTTTTACTTAAAATCATATCATTTGTGATTGTTCTCATCCCACAAATGTTGACACATAAACCATCTTGCTCCTTAAAAATCAAGTCAACAATTATCCCGTAACATTTATACACCCCAAATTGCACAGGTTTTGTGAGAGGTGTGTAGATAAGATACACATAATCACTAGTACTTCAGTAGCACTCACTATAACCCGGGCTTTTCTAAGTCACAGACTGCCTTCGGCTAAGAAGCCACGTGATCTGTAATAGAGACTTTTTCCCTCTAAAGTAAACTAAACTGTCTAAACTAACAGAGACTTTATAAACAGTTACAGGTTTGTAAATTCTACCACACTTCATATATTTTATTTTTTTAACAAGAATTTTAGTCATTCAAATTATGGAGTGTGGAAATTGTTAGCAGTCCTTTTAAGACATCATAAATTTTAAAACTCTTCTGGGGTACCCTCCTTATACAGTCACCAATAGAATAACTAACTACTCAGGACTGAGAGAACTCTTGGAGTGAAGTAATGTTTCAAAGTTAAACTTCAGGCAGATCTATATCCCTGGAGAAGTTGGTCACCATAGTGATCTGAGGGAGAAAGGAACTCAGTCAATGGTGTCTATGTAATAAACTCATTGTCCTCTGCAATCTGTCCTTTCATCTTCTTCCTTAGGCCATTTCTGGGGCACTGTCTGTTGAGAATGATACTTGGTCCCAAATAGATCTAGGCCTTTGTTCCAGCTTTGCAGGACTCACTATTTGTTTTGAACAACTGACTCTGCGTCTGCACTATTGCAACCTGATGCTGAAAACTATCAGGTCGTGAAGACAGAAAATGTATGTGAAATATTTATCAACTGGCCTGACACATATGTCACCCTTTATATGTGCTGAGTGCCATTGTCTCCAGGACGATGCCAGTGTTCTGATTCTGGAACTGATACCCAGATGTTCTGTGGACCAAGGGGTTAGACCGCACTCCCATCAGAGAGCTGTTTACAAACCTGTCCTTTGTCCTATTGTCAGTAGTAAGGCAAGAGATAGACGTAACTAGAGCAATGTTCTTGATTGCCTATATGTTTTCATTCTTTTTCTTCTGATATTTTGAAGCAGAGACTTTGCCCTGTTATTCATATACTCAATTACACATATAACTGTGTGGTGATTTTTTTGGAGGGGGAACCATATAAACATATACATATAAGCAGAGGAACACAGTGAGTGTGAGAGAGAGAAAGGACATAAATATAAACAGAGGAACCACACACACACACACACACACACACAAACACATGTACACAGAGGCGCGTGCATGCTCTCTCTCTCTCTCTCTCTCACACACACACACACACACACACAGACAGAGAGAGAGAGAGAGAGAGAGAGAGAGAGAGAGAGAGAGAGAGAGAGAGAGAGAGAATACATGAACACATAAACAGAGGAACCACACTCAGAGAGACAAATACATGCGCACCACACACACACACACACACACACACACACACACACACACACACACATTGTTATATTATTGAGCTAAGAGAAGCCAAAAAGCACACCCTCGCCTTTGTTTCTTGGCTGCTATGATAAGAGAAAAATTACATGACCCTAAAGAGGGGACCAGATGGGGTCTAGAGTAGAAACCTAGAGGAAGAAAGGAGGTTTCACTTCAGCGTTCCTGCCAAAAGCAAACAAGAACTCCCAAGGCTCCAGCAGAGTGACTCCTTGGTAATTTCCCTGGGGTGTCCCATGTCAGAGAACCTTTGACCCTCAGTCATCAGAATCCAGGGGAAGCTGAGCTAGGTGAGCTCCAAACATTCAGGGCAGGAGGGCAGTGAAAGGTGCAAGGCCTGGACAAGCTTCCAAATGGGCCTGCCTGCCAGCCACAGACGCCCACTGAGCCAATGGGGGCTTTGCTACCCACGATGACTACTGGCATTTTCCCTTGACTCTTGGCTTTCTGTGTTTAAAAGGAAGGAATCTGAGGCTTTATGTGACCACTCTTGTCTGGGATTCTTTCCTCAAGAGGTGTTTCTTAAATTTGTGAGGACTGCCAGGAAACAGCGTGAGTCACGGCTTCTGAGCAGACAGTATTCAGCTTTCGAAATTCCCAGAGATATGACTTGTTTATGCGAAAGGAAGCAGCTATTCTGAGCTGCCTGGGGAAGAGGAAAGCGCTGCTCATATTTTTTTTTTTAAACACCCTGGTGAAAGGTCATATAGGCAGCTGTGCAGCAGCGAGACCCCGGTGTAGACACCAGTATTTAACAGTTTGTTCCTCTACATTTTACAGGGTATTTCTGGGTTTGGCACTTTAAAATGCAAATCCCATGACTCCGAAATTTCACTCTCAGTCTCCAGTGCAAAGGTGGGCTTTGATGGGTCGGCTCTGAGTGGGATCCAGAGGGCGTGGGGGGCTGAGAGCTGAGAGGTAGGTGACAGTAGGAACTTCCAATTTCAGAGCAAAGCACTGGTATTTATTCCCATATCCCATGCTGCCTCTTCCAGTGTCTTGTCTCCACAGTTTTAGCAACTAGCATGTCAGCTGCTACATGACATGATGGTTCAAAGCCACCAGCTTTGAGGGAGAATACGCTCAAAGACAGAAAGTTAGGGAGCCACATAGTTGGCACTGGCCAACTATCTCATGGGTGGAGTTTGGCCTTCAGTTGTTAGAACTTAATGAGAAAATGGCACCACAGACTGACTTCCAAGGAAAGAATGATTCGGCAAGTACTTGCTGATTCAACATCAGCTTATCAGCTTCCCTGGTAGTCATAGGGACCACACCTGAAGAAATCAACACTGTCCCCTAGTCACAAAGGAAACATTTCTCTGGGTATTGAATGATGACCATCCAATATGATAAAGGTGGGGATGGATTAAAGTGAAGATTTGGCTTAATGAGTAAACATTCAAATGTAAAGACAAACAGAAGAAGTCTTTAGCACCGTTATCTCTTTAGATTCCCCATCTGAAGCAGTGAGCTGAGAAAGCGCAAGGGATAAATGTTGTGAACAAAAATACTAAGATACATGATAAGGTACAAGTATACCTCTGAGAAAATTAAACATATGAACTAAAAGCGTTATTAACAGTGATATAGTGGCTTGAGATAAAAATATACATAAAAACAATAGTATTAGTATATTACAGCCTGGGATAGATAAGGAAATAACAATGAAATTGAGTACTAATGACTAATCAAGTACTAAGAAGCATGAAATATATACAAACCCAATGAGAAATGTGCTAAAGGTTAAAAATATTTGATGATAGATATCATTTGAATGATTGGGATAGTTATATTTTAATTACATGGGAGAATAAAACATAAAAGAAGAAAGATTACTCAGGTTATTAAAATAATTCACCAAATCTAATTTCTTTGAAGTCATTAAATCAGCCTCAACTAAATTGCAGGGCCTGGTGTTCTCTTCCAACAAAGGCTCAAAGTATACCCAGGAAGAAGTCATCCAAAGAATAGTTTTAGGATTTATTCTTATCAAATAGCAGAGCCTACTATAAAGACTGAAGTGTGAGTTTGATGACAGTGCAAAACATAAATAAAAGGAAATAGTAAATGCCTTGGATCGGACCCTCTTGAAAAGCCTGTGTCACCTCCTATAGATGGTTTCATTGCTATGTACACCGAAGAATCATGCAGAAGCAAGCATTCATTCTCCTTGACAGAGAAAGTGATCAAAGTTCAGTGACTTCGGTGATGTAATCAAACTAAAGAAATTCAAAGCTGATCTAGATTTTCCTGACTTTCCAAGCCAGACCTTTCTACTTTATTGTTTCCACAAAACAGTGAATGAGTATTTTTTCTAATGCTTATATTTTGGGAGGGACTTCTCTCTTATATAATAGCCCCATTTACTTAGATAAACAAACAAAAAAAACTGTAATTGTTTAAAGCATCAATAATAACAATCAAATTGTAGAAACTCTGGAAAAGATAGAAACGTGACACAGCTATAGGAGATTAAGAAAATGCCTGTGGCTGAAACACAAGCCCACTCACTCACCCATCAAGGAGATATGAGCATCCCTGCTCACTCCTCCTCCTCTTCCCCCAGGCCTGCATCTACACCCAGATGAACATCCTATCATGACTACGACCGGGCCCTAAAATTAGCTAGGGTTTTTCTGGTAATGCCTCTTAGTCCATTTCTGAGGAAGAAAAGGGCAATCAGAGAGTAAGCGAAGCAGGGGAACACAAGTGTAAGCACAGGTACACAGGCAGGGACTAGACAGCCAGTGAAAAGTCTGTGCTATTACATGGGACAAACAGCTCAACAATAACCCGGTAGAAGCTAGAAACACTGTAGAAGCTAGAGTGAACGTGAATGATTGACTTGAACGTGTTTGGCTATGCGCCAATAAAGCTTGATTTCTGTGAACAGGCAGCAAATTGGACATACTCTGATGGCTCCTACGTTAGTAGAAGATCATTTCCCCACGCAATGATCCTAAATGCGGCAGAGAAGACATCAGAGGTCGCTCAACCTAGCCACCAGCTGTGAAAACTGTGGCAGGTGTTATCCTCTGTGGGCAGCACGATCTGAAATTCATACTCTTGAGACTCCAAAGTTTCAAAGTATGAAGTCATCCTACTACACGGCCCCCTGGGACTCAGCATTTCGACCCGGGCTTTTGTAAATCTGCAGGCAGAAGAGAAGCGCTCTGGATGGCTTGAACCTCATGGAATAAACATTTGCCAAAGTGGCATTCTGTGGGAGCTTTTCACAAAGCAGGAAGTTGTGGATTTTTCCATTCACCCCTCCCCCACACACACTTTTCCCCCTAACCCATGGAGCAGCAGGGCTCTAGAGAGAAACATGCGGAGGTGTGTGTGTGTGTGTGTGTGTGTGTGTGTGTGTGTGTGTGTGTGTCTCTGTCTGTCTGTCTGTCTGTCTGCCTGTCTGCCTGCCTATGTGTCTCTGTGTGTGGTGTGTCTCTGTGTGTGGTGTGTCTCTGTGTGTCTGTGTTACAGGTAGCCTGGTAGCTATTTATGGAAACCAGGAAATAACCAAAACTAAAAATGATCTAGGACAATTCATCCTATGTGTCGGCGTGTCTGTGTGTCTCTCTCTGTGTGTCTGTGTATCTATGTGTCTCTGTGTATGGTGTGTCTCTGTGTCTGTGTTATAGGCAGCCTAGTGGCTATTTATGGAAACCAGGAAATAACCAAAATTAGAAGTAAACTGGGACAAATCCTCCTGTGTGTCTGTGTTAGAGGTAGCATGGTGGCTGTTTATGGAAACATACCCCAAATTAAAAGTGAACTGGGGCAATTCCTTTGGATTTTGAGTTCAAACATGCCTTTGTATAGAATGGAAGTATATTCCCTCCCCCACCCATGTCAGAATAAGACAGAAAGAGAAAAAAAGCACCCATAAAGGTCATTGGGTACTTCAGGGACATGTGTCATCAAATGGCATGGTTGTACTGTCACCTGGTACTGCATGACTTCAGCTGGCTTTACTTCCCTGATTTCCCCTTCGGGCAGGGAACTTTGCCATCTTTACATTTAACACATCTCTGTTGACAGACCAGCGCTATTAAGCCAGTACTTTGACAAGAGACGGGATATATGACATGCAAGGGTGAGAGGACAGTGACTAAGGGGGGAAAATGAGCTTTTAAAGGAGCCCAATACCATCCAGCTAGTTTTCATACAGTTCCCAGTGAAAAATCTTGACATATTGGTACATTGCTCTGAGTTATCTCTTCATATGGTGGCAGACAGTGGCTTAATATTATTTGATCTTGTAAAGTGTTATCTAGGACTATAAACTTACTTTATTTTAAACTCAATGACATTTCATCAAGTGTTAACACAGCATGTGTAGATAAAACACACTTTAGGACAGCACTTGAGGCCCCTAGGAATTTCTTCCTTCATTTTTGTTTGAAGAATGAGCTGTCTGGTTTTCTCTGCTTTGGATGGTTTGGGGGTTTTGTTTTTGTGTATGTATATATGTATATATTTGTATATACACAACTAAATTTGGCCTACCTTAAGCTGTATTTTTTATTCCTTGCTTACACACAATATTTATTTTGACAGAAGATCTACTCATTATCAGCACTGGTTGAAACTAATTCATTTTATTTTCCCAAATTAACTACATATCAAAAAGGAAATCTTGTCTTTCCTGGTCATGTATAAATGAAGCAGGATGCAGAGGAGATAGAGACAGCCATTAACTATTCCCTGGGATGACTCCATCCGTGTGAACCTCCACTTTGAGCTTGGAGAACAACCCCAAACATGGCAAGATTCCTGCTGACCATTCAGGGAATTTTCTCAATTCCAGACTGAGTCCACACTGGTGCCTGGAATTTGATAATGTTTTCTGGAAACTTGGAAACTATTTATTTCTAGTTTTAATTCAGCTATTGACATTCTGGTCTTTTCTGCTTAAAGCCACATTGACTATTTATTTTCTAGTTGTAGTTTAGAATTGCTTTTAAGTCTTTTTAGTTGGTTTCTGCCCAATCAATAAGGTTGGTCATACATTTAATCTGATTCTCCTTGAGACAGCAAATCCCACTGCGTGTTCTCTCTCCCTCTCTCCATAGAATTTAGCCATTATGTAAATTTGTCCCACTTTAGCCTTATGAAAACTTTCCCATTCATAATTTGTGAAGCATTTTGCTTAGATCACAGGATAATGAGAAGAATGCTATAAAGACGAGAAAACCATGTATTTCATGACTGTCAACAAGCATTTACTAATAAAGGAGTAAAAACACATGCCTATAAGAAGATAAGCCCTGGGCTTCTTGGGTGCTTTTGAATGGCAACACTCATAAAACGTTCTCATGCTGACAAGAACCTATCCACTAAATGGTGGTCTTCATTAACAAGGAGTGCTATTAACTTTTGTACTGGCTATAATTGGGCTCTCAAAAAAAAAACTCATATAGATGAATGCTTACAGAAAATATTACAGTATGGAGAATTTTCATGAAATAAACACACCTATGTGTCTGCCATTCAGAAGGGGAAACAGAATTCTCCAGCCCCCTAGAGGATAGCTTCTCAAGTACCCCTTCCCAGCATCCCCCCACCTCCAAAACAAACCACAGTCCTCACTGCAGATTATTTTGGCCTCTTTTGATCACCGTTCATATATGCTATTATAGAGCTACCCACTATGGGTCCTGATAGATCTTTCTAAAGGTGGTTTGGGTTACCATATACATGGTATGATTCCTGAAGAAGTCTGTCTTCCTAGATTGACTTGAGGAAAGTCTAGGAAGAAGAGAAAGAGAGGTAACAACCCTACCCCATTTGTTTTCCAAGCAGACACCTTGACTGGAAAGATGTGATATTTGTAATGATCCTGGAACAAAGGCCATAGACAGTGACTGTTCCCAGCAAACTAGGATGGATGGTCACCCAGGGTAGAAGTGATAGAAGGAGGGGTTAGGCACATCCTGGTAGCAAAAGTCTGCTCTGAGACTCTGAAACAGAACCTGCTGCTTCCTGAGATGTCAGAGGGATTGACTGAAGCTGAGGACACATTTCCCAAGGAGTGTGGCCACTGAGAAGGCTCAGATCAGATCAGGAATCTTTACTGAGCTCCAGCCATGGCACACTGGTAACTCTGCTATTGCTCTTGTCCACAAGGAGCCTACAGATTGATTGTAGCTCTGAGACAAGTTTGCAAATAGGTTAACTATCATGCAACTGCCAAGAGAAACAGGCCCCGTTCTGTAGAGCACCAAGTACACAAATAAAATGTTACATAGGCCCAGGGAATAAAAGATTGTGTCCATTGAGAGATGGAAAAGGGACCCCGGGGAAGATAACATGTGTGGTAGTTTAAGTTCTACTCTAATGGTTCTGAGAGATTTTCAAGCTCCTAATACCAAGTACCCCAAAGTCAATTAAAGCAGACTGTCCAGATGGAACTCAGACATAAATGTTTTCAAATTTTCCCAGGTAACTGCAGTGAACATTCAACACTGAGAACAAATCCAGAAAGAGGAATAGGCCTGGGCAGGTAGGAAAGGCGGTGTGTGGAAACTATGGAAGGAACAGCTGTGAATAAATAGATTCCATGTTTGGTTAGAGACTCATGGAGAAGAAGCATCCATCGGGCATTAAATATAGAGGGAAAACAGCAGGGCAAAAATAATTTAACCCCCTTCAGGAAAAAAATTAATTAATTATGAAACCATTTGCTATGGCCAATAAAGGGGATGGATGGGAAAAGATGCACAGAACATCAAGGGAGCTCGGAGTGGCAATAAATCCATCATAAATTGCTCATGCCATCTGATAATGTCTGGTCCTCACATTAGCATCCCATTAAGCTGCTATTAGTGATAACAAGAAACAGGGAAACTGGCTTCCTGGGTTAGCACTAGCTACCGGGAGAGAGTTAACAAGCTACAATTTTTCACCAGCACCTTTAAGAACCTGAGTACCATTTGTAAGGGATGCTTAGAGGCCTAAAACCTTGACCTATCTCCCTCATGCTGTGGGAGTTTGAGGTGGGGGTCTGGAATTAATCACAGCAGGGACATGATTTGCAGATCAATACCAGCCAATTAGAAGGCTCCCTGCTGGAGAGTTCCCTTGGAATTCGAGATGACCTTTACCCTTGACTTTTTGTGGGGGCAGATGTTTCACAGCTACTGATAAGGACTGTGTTGGTAGGTGGGGGACAGGGGAATAGGTATGCAACTCACTTCACATCTCACCAGCCTGGGTCAGAACATCTTGAGGTTGAGTGTTTTAGCTCTTAAGTTTGAGCCACCTGCTGGTGGAAGCTAAAGGGAGATGGGACAGGAAATTATATGAGTAATTCATTCACAACCACGAGTCCTGTGAACTTGGGCCTGACCTTAAAGAAGTTACTGTTAGGAACTAAGTCTTTGCAGTGATGACCCTATGGTATGATTTGCCTTCCCTGCTGTCTCTTCCACCTGCCCAGACAGACTGTTGAATAGAGAGTTGTCATGTGATGAAAACAGCCCACTATCTTGCTCTGGAACCAAACTAGATCTTGAGAGTGAGCCCAGGACCCTATATTCCCTTGGTCTCTTCTGTGGATTGGTTACAGGGTCCCTTCTCCTATCAAAATCTACAGATGCTCAAGTCTCTTCTATAAGAGGACACAGTGTTTGCTTACAACCTGTAGGCATCCTCTCTGTATGCATTGAGCCGTCCCTAGAGTGCTTATAAAATCTAATACAATGGACTGCTGTGTAAGTAGTTGTTATACTATCTTGCTTAGGAAGAAATGACTGACAACATAGAGGAAGCTGGTGTGCTGACAGGACAGATGTGGTTTTTGCAAATATTTACCAGTGAGCAGTTAGTTGACTCTTAGAATGCTGAACACATGGATATGGAGGGAGAGCAGTATTCTATAAATCAACTTTCTGACATCTTTACCACAGAAAAAAAGGTGCCCCAGGACACAGGCTTAGAAGGGAGGGACCTTCAATTAGATAATTCTGGAAGGTATTATAAAGTCATTGTTTAGCTTTTCTGTGATTTCCTTTGCTGGTTTTGTTTGAAGGAGCAAATGTTCTTTATCAGCAGGGCTGGAGGAGTCCAGAGGACTTTGGGTGCTTGGCCTCCTCTATTTGCTTCATTTTTTCATAGGATCCCAGCTACAGCTTCTTAAGACACCAACTTCTCACACTCTTCTCAAGCCTGCCCTTTCTAAGCATTCCTCTGTCTCTTTTCCTGGAGAAGCATGGTTATAAATAAAAACAAAGGGGTCCCCCTGAAAATCATCTGGTGATTCTGTCCCTCAAATCTTATTGTGTATCCCTGGTATAAGTGACTATTTCCCTTAAAGAGAAAACAAACTTTGGGGAGATGAGCCTCTGGTTGTGAGTGGATGACAAGGGTGCACCATAGGTTTTGCTTGGAAATGTCTGAAGGGAAACTAACGATATCCAGGCATTATCTGGGGAGTCTTTAAATATTAAAATGCACCACTTGCTTTGAAATTGTGGGGAGGGGCACTCTTTCTCTTCCACTCTGCAATCCCTCAACACATTTCCTGTGTCTACCTTGTCTGAGATGGACTAGGCCCACATGCTCTACTTTTATAGGATAGGACAATTGCTCATTACACTACAGACTCAAAAAATTTCAATTTTTGCTATTTTTGATGGCTTGCCAGAAATCTTAGGCTGACTATTACCATGAAGGAAAGTTCAGAAGTCTTGGCTTAGAACAGAGATAATATGAAGGTCTTGGAGTATGTAGTGAAATGGACAACAAAGGTGGCAAAATTCTAAAACAATGGATTCTAGTAAAAAAAAAATATCAGCTTTCATTCTTTCCATCCATCCATCCATCCATCCATCCATCCCATCCCATCCCATCCTATCCCATCCCATCATCTGTGATGACTAGATTTATGTCAACACAAACTGTAGTCACCAGAGAGGAGAGAACTTCAATTGAGAAAATGCCTCCATAAGATCAAGTTGTAGGCAAGCCTGTAGGGCATTTTCTTAATTAGTGATTGATAGGGGAGTGTCCAGCCCATTGTAGGTGGTACCATCCCTGAGATGGGCCTGAGCAAGCCATGTGCAGCAAGATAGTAAGCAGCACCTCTCTGTGACCTTTGTATCAGCTCCTGTCTCCAGGTTTCTGCCCTGTTGAGTTTCTGTCCTGACTTCCTCTGATGGTGAACAGTGATGGGGAGGTGGTATAAGCCTGTGAGATAGAAGCTTTTTGTCTCAAGTGGCTAACAGTCTAGACAACCTACTGTCACCAATGCTGCCCCACGCCGGTGGATTCCTAGTTTTTTTTTTTTTTTCTCATGAACTTACAGATTTTGTGAACAACAAAAGGGTGGGTTTTTCTTACTGGTTAGTTTTTATTCATAATCTCAAATATAACTCTATAATTCAGCCAGACTTAGAGCAGAATAAGGAAAACATGAGACCCAAAGAACCACAGTGAAAGCATGAATCTGGGATCCTGTGAGCAGATGGAGTGGAGGATGCTCTCCTGAGCTGCAGAAGGAATGGTCAGCTGATTAAGGTACTCACAGGTTGAAAGCACAAGAGCTTTAGTGGGCACTGTCTAATGTTTTGCTGGTCTCATTGGTCCTGAAAACTGACCATGGTGTCCACAATGCTTACTGCATCTTTCCCCTTCCAGAAATTGACAGGCTTGCTGTCCAATCACTCAGTCTTGGTGGTGAGATGAAAAACAGGGGACCATTTGTGTGTAGTTCACCATTTGCTGTGAACAAGTTAATAAGACTAGTATACTTCAGAGTGCAGTGCTCATCCTCAGATTTCTCTCTGTAGATGGACTTGCTATCAATGCCAACGTGGCATGTGATGTCACCACCCTGGCACCAGAATACTGGAACAACTTTGGTGACAGCAGCATCCTTAGAACCAAATCCTTTCTCTCCAGTGCTTCAAAAATAATTTCCTACTATCTTTGGAACTTGATCTGCAAATAGCTCAAAAGAGACACTACCCAAGGCCTTGTCATCATTGCTGAAGTCAAAGAACACCATGGAGTTGACCATGGCTGCAGAAAGTGTCTACAGGGAATAGAGGCCCCTGAAAAGATGAAGGGTAAGTTTATTACAAATCATAGTTTAAAAGAAAGGAAGCAAGTAGAGTTCCTGTGTGGTAGATAGGATCCCAAGAAAGGGTTGTCATTGAGGGTCCCTGTCTAGGGGTTAGAATGGCTTTACAGAGTTGAGGCATAGAGGGTGAGCTACTTAATCTGGTTGGCCAAGAATGAGGTGTTCGTGTTCCTCCTTATCTCAAGGATGAACTGGAGTTTTAGGCACGTCTTCAAGGGTCACACTATGTGTGAAGTGACTGATAACACATAGATTCCATGAGCCACACTCATTAAGTTGCTATGTAGTAGAAGAAAGATGACAAGAAACCTGAACTACAACCAAAGCACCTTAGCATTTTTGGCATTTCTAACCTCCTGCCCATAGTTCTACCGCTGACAGAATCGAGGACATCACTGGTGGTGGACCAAGATACACTTGGTGATCAAGGACAAGAATACAGCCATTCATTTTCGAGGTCCCTGCTATAAACTACCTGGCCAGCTTTTTTCTCCTGTTGTTCATCAGGAGGTGGTGTTACAGAGCACTGTCTGCACTGTAGCTTGAATTCCAGTGTCTAAGCCTTAGCCCTTTATTTGAGTCAGAGTGGCTGCTTCTATTTTGTACCCAACAATAAATGCTAATTAGTGTATACTCTCTGTGTGGCGTTTTCAACGAAAGCAAGGGACACATGCACTGTAGATTTTATTTTAATGTAAAGTGTGAGTTCACAGAGGCTGACATTAACAAGCTTCTCATTTTCCAATTTGAAATATTTTATTACCTTTTGAAAGCCGTGCTTCCCAAACAGATAAAACTACACCACTACAAATAAATATGCACACATGGTATACCACTCACTGGTTTAGTACTCAATCTGTTTCTTTTGATGATCTATAGATTATGATATATATACATATATATATATATATAGAGAGAGAGAGAGAGAGAAGTCAAACTGACACTGAATGACCAACTTCTGCCTGAAAAGAGTTGAGAGAGAGCTCTTCCGCCATGACAACAAATCTGTGTTTAAGACAAATGAGTCTAACAGTTAACTGAACCGAAGCTGAGGAAAAGCTGACATATTCGCAGGAGGAAGGCATGCCTCTAGAGGTAGTGGGACCTCAGAAACAGTCCTATCAATTGTAGTAACCAGAACAGAGCTTGTCAGCAATAAGAATGAAACCAAAAAAAAAAAAAAAAAAAGGATTTCAGCTTGGTTTTATCTAAGAAAATTTACACTAAATTGTATAATAGGTTTCTAGATTCAAAATGATCAGTTACACGTATCTTTGTGTATAGACAGAAAGAGAGAGACAGAGAGAGAGAGAGAGAGAGAGAGAGATCTGTCATGCATCTGAATGCAGATTTTTTTTACCACTGCAAGGGAGAAAAGCTATTTCTCTGCTTACTGTAGGGGCTATTGTCAATATTTCTATAACAAAAACACAGTGAATGTATTTATCACCCATATAAAAATCTAGGCATAGCCACATGCACCTGTAGCCCCAGAGATGTGGGAAGGGTAGACAGGAGAATTTCTGGGTTTTCTGCCAGCTCCAGGTTCAGTAGGAGACATTATTTCAAGGGAGTAAGGTGGACAGAGATGCAGAAAGGCATCAAATGTCCTCCTCTCAACTCTGCACACTCATATAAGTGCACAAATTTACACACTGACTTTTTGTAAAATATGTGCACATAAATGTGAGTGTACGCACATGTACCAAAAATTAAAAAGTAGATGTTTTTTATAAAATTTATATTTTTATATTTATAAAATAAATTTTATATATATATATTTACATAACAGGGGAACCTTAGGAGACTCAGACTCAAGGCAAACTGTGCTTAATGCTAAGTCTGAGGAAAGAAGCAGCGTTCTGTGGAGAAACGTGACAGGAGACGGGGAGTGTGACAGATGGTTGTACACTCACAGCAGGCCAAGCAAGGCGGTGTGTTCAGATTCTTCTTGGCCTCTGTGTCTAGCATTCCTTCCCGCCAGCTATGAGCCAGGAACCCTGTGGAACAAGGGTCATGTGACCAGTTTCAAGCAAAGAAGGTTATCTAATAACCAATTTCTCAAGAAAACATTAAAAAGTATTAGAAAGAAGAGACAAAGGATAAGATGACAATATGTATGCTTCTAGCATGGTAACAAACTAGTAAGCTATAATCCGTATCCCACAGGCATTGTTCAGTCTCCTGGTCTGATGGCCAGGATAGTACTACAAGCAACTTTTCTGAAGGCTTACCAAGTGCTAGACACCACACAGCATGTTTTACATATATTATGTGTCTTGATCAAGAGGCTTCAAGACTCAGAAAAGTTAAACAATGTACTCAAGGCCACATGGTTCATAGTAGTCAAGCTGAAGTTTAACCCTTGGCCATCTAACTTTAGACCCCATAACTCATCATTACTACAGAGAACACTGTGATGATTGACTCAGTGACCAGTAAGACAGACCCAAACCTGAAAACAAACTAAATACAAATGTTCATATAGATGTCACCTGTAACATGGCAAAAATTCTCCATTGGCCTTCTAGACAGAAAGCTTAAACACAAGACGGGGGATCAATTCTAAGACAGAAACTCCCTAATACTAGAATGTGACCCAAACATGCCTGGCCCCTGTTTTTTCAGAACTCTAACACTCAAGTTCTGAAAGAGCCCTTCATCCCTCATCCTTCCTGTCATCCCATTGTCAGCTTGTCTGGGAGTGAATGACTTCTCTAACTCAGAGAAAAGCCTACAAATAGGGGGAAGATGAGCCTGGAGCATGGGTTTCTCTTCTACAGATTGGCGTTAGAGTTAAAGATGTTGGGTGATTTGGGAGGTTTGTGCATAATGAAATACTAGATTCACAGTACTAGCTACGGAGCTTGGCACAAAGTTGCATAGGTCACAGATACCTTCTATTGTACGGTCTTTAACTCCTTCTTATGAACAAAGAGTAGTTGTACATCCTTTACAAGCTCTGGATTACGACTGGATAAACAACTCATTCAGTAAAGTGCTTTCCATGCAAGTATGAGGACCCAAGTTTCATCTCCAGCACCCATGTGAAAACCATGTACCAAGGAACTAGAAACAGAGGACATCTGGGCTCTCTGGCCAGAAATCTAGCCTAGCCGGTGAGCCCCATGACCTACTGACAGACTCTGTCTCCAAAAACATCTGGGTAGACAGCTCTCAAAGACAACTGAATTTGACTTCTGGCTTACATAGAACCTACCCATGCCCACAACCTAACACTCCAAAATCTCTTGGTTATATTCAAGGACTGGGAAAGGAGAAAGTTATCATTAATGTAGTTAGAGATAGCAGCAACCAGCTGGAGCCCCAAGAACACACATTTTACTAGATAAAACCCCAGTTCTTTCTTCTCTTAAAGAGGTTGCACAGCAGAAGTTAAATCATTCTTTAGAGACCTTCATTAGAGCCCATGACTTATACCGCTGAGATCCACCACAACTCTACCCTAGTCCAAAAGACTACAAGTCATTGTTTCATAAAAACTTAATTTTAACCTATAATTCAGGCATCAAGTTTCCTCTCGCTATATATTCCATCTTATTAAAAACATCTTTAGTTTGGCATTATTAACACAAAAGAGCTATTTTTTTTTAAAGAAAAACATTTCAAGCTGATATATCGTTTTCAATATACCCTCTGTGTAAAGTTCCTATTTTTAAGAGGTTATTTGGATTATTTTCATCTGTGTTTTTAAAGCTAGATAATTCTTTTGCATCTTCAAACTTCTTTCTATTGCTTTGATGGTGTTTTTCCCCTGCTTTTACCTTTATCTCTGTTCAAAAGCAAATTGTTAAGTCCTAAGTCCTAGAAGTAGAATTTGGAACAACTTCTGGGGACTGCACAAACCTAGCTAGTTCTTTTGCTTATTCTTTATTCTATTTTTTTTTAACATACAGCTTTAAAGGTAGCAATAAACTAACTGTTGACTGTAAGCATTTTATATCAAACAATTATCAAGAGAAAGTTCTAGGCAAAAAGCAGGATGGAAAAAAAGGAAGTAAGATTTTAAAGTCTTAGAAAGGTCCTAGTATAGAGTATGGGAAAGGCTGTGTGTGTGTGTGCCTGGTGTGTGTGTGTGTGTGTGTGTGTGTGTGTGTGTGTGTGTGTGTGTGTGTGTGCGCGCGCGTGTGTGTTGTGTGAAAGTACATGCGTGTGGGGAGTGATATTTAAGCAAGAAAAATCTTTTATTCAAAAAAAATGAGACGGGGGTAGTCTCTTCTGAAGTCATTTCATAAGGCAAAGACTTGTAAAATAAAGAAAAAGAATCAGGGTCCTCTGACCCCTAGCCTCACTGCAAGCTCTAACTGGCAGACTCCTTGCTGCCCACACTGTCATCTGGCCTTTTTGTGAGGAACTAAAATGGGTTCTCCATTTCCCTTTGTTTCCATCTTCCTTAGTTTTCTTCTTTCTCCGTCTCTCTCCTTTCTCGCTTTGCTGAATTATTTCTTCTGATATAGATGGATACCTTTGATTGAAATACGATTGCTGTACAAGAGCTCTGTCTGCTGCACAAACTGTGTGTTGGACAGTACCAAGCCCCCAACAGTGCCACTAAAGTTGTTGTATCCTGCAGCAACAAATATAGGAGCCATGTCAAACCCACAAGCAGGATGACTTTAAATGTAACACATACCTGAGGTAAAGGGAAACTACATATAGGAAAAGAAATGTGATGACTTAAGTTCCATAATAAACATAAATGACTAATGTCAAATATTTTGCTAGAGCAGAATTTGATGGAGGGAAGTGCAAAGATGGAAAAGGGTATGGAGCCCTTTAAGAAAAGGATGCTCTTAACACAGAGGAGAAAATTATGCAGAGAACTAAAGCTGGTGCTGAAGGCCAACTGGATGTGGATCTCCACATCGCCTTGAACTTATTCTGCCCTTCAGTTCGGGGATGTATAAACATGTCCAGTTATATTCATGCAAATCAGCTAGAAAATGCACACCTGCCTTTCAGGAACCAGCATCTACAGAGCTTCACAGAATGCCAGCCAGCTGTGGTCCCACCAGCCCCACCACTCCATACAGGGTGTCAGCCGAACAGCAAGATCTACAGAAGCGATGTCCACAGACTGTGATGGAATGGCTGGGGCGGGGGCGGGGGGGGGGAGTTCTGAACTGTTTCCCTCACTGTTCCTGTCTTGTGTCTCTCATGCACATGCAGGTGTTCCTGTCTCTATTCAAATTATACCATATTTAGTTTCCATACTAAATTAGATGCCTCAATACCCTTTGCATGAGTCTGCACTTATACATAATATATATTATGTATATGTGTGTATATATTATGTATATGTAATATATATTATGTATGTGTGTATATAAGTGCGTGTATATGTATATACACACACACATATATATGTATATATATATATACATATATATATATATATATATGTACACACACACACACACACACACACACCATTGAAGAAGCCACCATAGGAACCTTGCTCCCAGCCTCTCCATCCTTGAATGCCTCTCTGGCTCCAAACAGGAGCATCACTTGGTCTGGCCATCACACACCACACACACACACACACACACACAGAGCAAGAAACTACTGTCTGTCAGTAAAGCCATCCTGATTGTTATTCAGCTGACTCTTTCTGGTGATAATGCTTTTAAAGGTGACCAGAGACCCTTTAGGAAATTTCCAATGTGCCTGAATACAACTTGACAGAATGTATTGTGTAGAACTACATATAACAAAGCCATTTCTCCACAAGCTATTTCTGTGGGCCAGTCTATTGACTTCAGAAGCCCCTAGCTGCCCCAGAAATATCTGCCTCTTTATCCCCATTACTCCTCCCCCAGAGAGCTGTCCCTAATAAACTTTGCTATGTCTCTTCTCCTGGCTAGCTTTAATGTGAGCCAGGGGAAAGATTGCAGAAAAGCACACGTTTTTTTCTGCCTGGGCTTGCAAAATTGTCTTTTGCCTCGGAGGCATCTGTTAGCAGTGACTGAGACAATCTGTGCTGCATAAGATGACTTGTTGAGGGACGACTCTAGAAAGACCCTCTTCCAAGAAAGGTTTAACTTCTTAGTGCCTCTTAATGACAGCCAGATCCTGGATTTAAAGTTCTGAGAAGAATAAATAATTTCTTTTCATATGGGGTGGCTGTCTTAAAGTGGCAATGACACCTTGGAATGAGATGTCCTGGAGAACTGCAGGGTGCCGAACACTGTATATATTGCCTGAAAGAATACTTTGGGCTCCAGTACCATTTCCAAGTTTGAATATCTCAATTGGTTCATGCTGATATAGTTGCGTAAAAATGCTCTTTAAGGGAAATGGAATCCCTTGGCATATCTTATTTGGCCAAGACCTCAGACCTGAATCCAAACAACTTGGAGGCTGAGGAAACCGGAAAACCCTGACGGTAGTCTGCAAGCCTCTTCTTCTGATGCCTTTTTGCCTTCCTCTCAAAATGAAATCAACACAGCTTTCAATCCAAGTTTTAGAGTCCCTTGGGCTCTCACACCAGGCCCAAGGTGTCCAAGACAAAGCTAGAGTTTTCTTTGAGCAGTTCCATTTACTTCCCTCACAGCTCATTCACCAGTGTGCTCGCTGACAGAGGAAGACCACCCTACTCAAGCAGGACCAGCTCTGCTGAGGAGTAGTAGGCCTTAAGTCAGGAGAAAGGGAAGCCACAGGATCAAGAATGTCAACAACAGAGAAAACCTTCTTTCTTGAGCATTCCAAACAAGAGTAAGATTAAAAACTGGAATAAGATGCAAAATTCATGTGCTTTATGAAACTCAAAATTGCAGACACATTTTGAGCTGGCAGCGGGAGATTGTAGCACTGCCCCGTCTCTCAGAAGCCCAAATGCGTTCCCCTTCATTAGGGTCGCTTTGCTGGGTATTTGAGAAAACTCATGTTAATTTACCATTTTAACAGAGTACATTTATTGGGGCAGAGGGCACTACTAACAAGAAATAAAAATGAAGGAAGAAAAACAGAAAAGGAAAGTAAAGGCATGTTTATAGAACTCCTCAGATACTCAAAACATCAGGCCTCCATATACCTCATTTTAGCTCAAAGGAGAATCTGACATCTAGATGGATGCAGCATCAGCTCACTCCAGGAGGCAAGGCCAGCCTAGGCACTGAGTGCAAGGAGAGAGATGAGAAGGGCCCTGCTGGGACCCTCTGTATCCTTGCCCACGGTCAACCATTCACTCCAATGACATTAAAGAGACATCTGGATGTGTGCCCAGTTTGTCTTCAATGGCAGATACCCCAACTTGCCTTATGAAGGATACTTTCCATGTACTCGTCACACAGCAGGGACCTGACGGACTCAAGCAGGAACCATCGGCTTGGGTGTATTCTCTTGAGCCATATTTCTGTGGATTATTTTGGGTTCTTTTGGTCTGGCTGGGAACATCGTGGAAGAGAAAGGTGGAAAGGAAGTCTTTGAAGGAACTACATAGAAATTAGGATGCTGAGCAACTAGAAGACGTATGACCAGATGGGTTCGCCTGTCTCATTCCTTCTTTGTGACTCTTTGGGTCTAATTTCTTGGATCTGCCACTCTATTCTCTCTCTCTCCCTCTCTCCCTCCCCTCTCTCTTTCTCTCTTATTCTCTTTGTCTCTCTCATTTCCTCTCTTGCTCTCACTCTTTCCCCTTCTCTTTGTTTCTGTCTACTCTCCATATTTCCTGTCTCTATAGCTTCCTCTTCTACCTATTTCCTCTTATCTGATCTGGAAATGTTTATCATTTGTTAGCAAGCCCGAGGCTATAAGCATCACAACACATAATTAAAATACGTAAGCACCTGACAGGATTCCTATATCACTTGGAGTTTTGTTGCATACCTATTAAATGCCTGTTATTTAACGTGAAATACTTCTGCCTAGTCTGTGGGATACTCAGCAGTTAGGCTTCTCCAGGAGCTATCAGCTGTCTCTGTGGGGCACTGAGTTTGCTTTTTGTTTCAAAGGGATGCTGCAGAAGCTGACCCTCCATGTCCTTTGCTTTCTAAATCTCCACCAACACTCAGGGCTTTGCTAATTAGCATTGAATTTTAGACATTAAAATAATCTTATTAAAGTAATTCATGGCTTTTAATTGGCATTTTATAGATTTTTTTTAACACATTTGCACCACTCCTCAAATATCTCATTTTATAATAGTGGAAGCCAAGGTTCAAGAGCTTACACATAGACTCAGTTGGTAAATTGTGTTCATGGTGCATAGATTAGCTACCATTCTGAAAATGCCCACATCTTCCTTGACTGGGGTATTAGGAGCTCCCTAGGCCTGCACTGTGGCTGTGTGAGGTCATGCCTAGAACTCGATCTCAGAAAGGTTCAGACCCAGACTTGATGAAGCAGGAGGATCTGATGTTGCCTGTACTTAAGTGGGACAGACTCCCAACTCTGAAGTCTCTACATCTTCCCCAAGGGAGTTTTTTGTGCAGGTAGACATGAACACGTGCAAGAGGCCTGGTATGTCATGCTTGAAAAGCATGTTATATGAGTTATTTTGCACCTGTCTATATATGACTTTTTAATGAGTGTTTCCATGTGAGGATGAGCATGGCCTCAGGTCCATCTTCATTTCTACCTGGTAGGAAGATTGTGAGGATGTAGCTGACCCTCACACATCTCACGTGTCTTCAATGGTTCCTGATAGTTACCAAAGCAGGCTCAAGAACTTTAATCTTCAAAATGGGTCTAGGTTGAATTATAATAGCAATATAGAAAACAAGTAGGGTAGTATTGTTTCATATTTTAGCTATCTGTAAAGGAACTCCGAAGGAAACATCAATTAGAGCTGCTGAAATGGCACAACCATTCACTAAGTTGCTGAAATGGAAACCCATCATCCCCAACACCGCCTAATCACTGCACAGCTTCAGGAAAGTAATCTAACCCTGGGAGTCTCAACAATTGTAGGTGCAAAGCAGAAATGACTGCTCCTTACACTCAAGTGTGTGTTGTTGTTGTTTTTAGCTTTGGATGCTATTATTCAAATGAATTGAACCTTTGCTGGGAGAGATTACTGGAAACTATTTGCAGGGATTTAAGTGAGGTATATTTTACTGAGATATAGCTTGTGTATTAAATATTTGTCTCACCCCTGTAGCCAAATACCTGACAGAGCAACTTAAGGGATGAAGATTTTACTTAGGTGCATGTTTTCAGAGGATTGTGTGTGGCAGAGCTCATGAGAGCAGAAACATGTGATCAGACTCCTCTCTTCACATGGTAGATGAGAAACAGGATGCTCAGGCCAGAACCTGAGCCCTCAAAGGACTGACAATGGTGAACTATTTCCACCCATCAGGCCCACTTCTTCCTAAAGGTCCTTTAACTCCCCGCAAAGAGGCATTGTCCACTGAGAAGCAAACTCCTGAGGCAGGAAGACACTTAACATTCAAATCCATTCACATGCCACACAGTTCTGCAATGTAAAGTACACTATTCAGTGGCTTTTGGTATATCCATAGAGTTGTGTGCCATCGCCATAAGCAATGAGGACATTGTCTCCACTTAGAAAGAAACCCTTTTTACTCTCCCTCATTTCTGAGTCTCTCCCTTTTCTCTCAGCAGTGGGAAACCCCCAATTTACTTTTTGTCTCTTCCTTCTGCTTATTCTGGAGTTGTACAATATGTGGACATTTGTGACTGATTTCTTTTACTTAGCATAGTATTTTCAAAATGCATCCATGTTATAACCTGTATCAGTTCTACACTCTTTGCTACAGCCAAAGGGGTATGCCACATTTCATGGATTGATCCATTTGCTGATAGACTCTTGGTTGGTTTTTACCATTTAACTATTGTGGATAATGATCCTATGAACATTTTATGTTAATTTTGATGTGGGCATATGTTTTCATTTCCCTTCACCATATGCCCAAAGGTAGAAACGCTGGATTATATGGTAACTCTGTTTATCTATTTAAGTAGCAACCAGACTGCTTTCCAAATGGCAGTGCCACCTCACATTCCACCCACAGTGTCTGGGGGACATGTCTTCACATCCTTGCCAACATGTATCCTGCCGGGTCTTTGTTATCATGAGTGTGAGGTAGCTTTGATTTGCATTGTCCTAATGGTTGGTGATCTTAAGTATCTTTTCTTGTGCCTTCTGGACTATTAGCATCTATTTTGGAGAGTTTCTTAGTGTAATTTTGCTTCTAAATCTTATTGTCTAGTATCACATGATAAGACGTCCCATATCAGATATGGGGGTTTGGGGAAACTTTCTTCCCATCTATCATTCAGTCATTTCATTTTCTTATGGTATTAAAAAAAAACTAAAGTTTTTATGTTAGAGAAGTCTAATTTACCTATTTTTATCATTTTATTATATGTGATTTTGATTTTTTTTGTTTGGTTTTGGTTTTTGTAGACATGATTTCTCTGTGTATTCCTGGCTGTCCTGGAACTCACTCTGTAGATCAGGCTGGCCTTGAACCCAGAAAATCAGTTTGTCTCTGTCTGTCTCCCCAGCGCTAGGATTAAAGGCATGCACCACCACTAGGCCATGCTTTTGATTTTAGACCAAACATTTATCATCAAATCCAAAAACAAAGGTAAACTCTCTATTTTCTTCTAAGAGTTTTATCGTTTGAGAACTTTGATTTTTGAGTTAATTTGTGTATACATTACAAGATAAAGGTTCTAATTTCTTCCTTTGCACGAACCAGTCCTGTTTTTTGAAAAGATTATTCCTCCTCCATTTAATGATCACAGTGCTTCTGCCATTGAGAAGTCAGTTGACCACAGCCTGGAACCCTGCCTGCCCCCCATCCACCCCACCCCATCTGATCTCTGATCCAGTGTTACACCATCTTAACTACTGTTGCTGCTTTCTAGGAAACTTGGGGTTGAGAAGTATGAGGCCTCCCACTTTGTTTCCCTTATTGAAGACTCTTTTGGCTACCTGAAGTCTTTTGCATTTCCATATCAATTTTAAACTCATTTTATGTCTCAAGAAGAAAACCACTCTAGCACTGCTGGCTTGTACCATAGAGAAATGGCTTTTGATCTTTGGCTTCCTAGGGATTTAAGACAAACCCATACAAATTTCTGCATCCATGATGCAGTAGGAAAGTCCTAAAACTAAGTTTACAGAAGGCAGCTTTAAAATTTCCCCCTGCTCCATTCATCTATTCCTCTTGCTCTGTTGCTAATGAGAGCTCCTTTAATGCTGTCTGGCTTGGGAAGCCCAGTCTGCTCAGAATGGTCTTAGATCTTTGACTGTAATTTCCTTAATTTCAGACTTCTGGGGGTTGTTGTCAGTTAGCATGAGAAGGAGAGAGAATGGGCAAGAATTAACCTACCATCGGCTCAGCAATCTATAAAGAAAGATCATTTTGAAAAGGGGTTTGTTAAGACCACTCTCATTTAAAATTCTTGATCCAAGAATAAGCCCTCCCCTTTACCCCTGCTGAGTAATGCAATGGTCTCAAGAACCCATACAAAACCCTTTCTCAAGTGAGCACATTGAGAGGCCATGAAAATGGTGTTAAAAGCAATGGAAGCCTGCAGCGAGGAGAAGACCAAGGGAGAGCAGGACAATGGAGCAGCCAATAGGAAGAGAGATGAGAAGTGAGTGAAGAGGGCAAAGAGAAAGGGGATCACGGCAAGGGGGGGAAGCACATGACAGGTATCAATTATTTACCATTTATGTACAATAAGAAAACGCACTTTAACTACAGGAAAAGCACCAAGTCCACTCAATAACCATTTCAAAGCATGTGGAAATAAAACATAGCCTTTTAAGGGGCTGTAATAAATGTGCAGTGCTCTTTTCAAGGCCCCTGAAAGAATACATGTGTTAAGTCTTGATAAATCACACTTAAAAGTAAGTGTAACAAAAAAACGAAATTAGGCATACAAATAACCTCACACTTAGGCATTTTTTGAAAGTCTCTTTCAAACAGTTAATTGGAAAAGCCTCTGAGAAACATGACTTTTCTTCTCTTACATTCCTCTCCCTTAACATGAGAGCCACACAAAGGCCATAGCAAATAAACAGATCTAGGATGCAGAGAAAAAGATTGTATTATATCCTCGGTCCCGAGAAAAGTAAAATGAAAGAGAAAGAAAAAAAAATGTTTCTTCCAGAGTTATTACCCTCAGGTTGTAGAGAACTGAACAGAAGCCTTTAAACAAGGGCCACCAAAAAATATGCGAATGGTATCATGTTCTCTGCCCAGCTGCCAGTGTTCTTGTCCAAATGCACTAGCCAACCAGCTCTCACAATCAGCTCATGTGCCCATTCTCCAGTTACTTGTGCTGTATAATGTAGTTGTGTTTCCAGGAAATTGTGTCCAACGTGTTCCAACTTTAAGAAAGAGAACACGAAGAGTTTTGCACCAAGGGAACTGTGGCCATTGGGTCCCAGAGCTGCAGAGATGGGATACTGCCAGACTGCAGTTCCGGCCCACAAACTCCATGGGAGGAGAACAGGCGTCACCAACAAGCATTCCCTCAGTAGTCATCCAGCAGCTCCCTCTGGCACTCTTGCAGTTGGTGCCTGGATCTCTTCTCAATTTAGGATACAATACAAGATACCTATGTTCCACAAGAAACCCACTCTTTATTACAGCACAAGTAAAGCCTTCATTCTTCTCACAACTTAATCACCTCCTAAAGACCCCCCCCCCCAACAGCAAAGAATTGTCCTTACAAGTTTCAGAGCACTGCACAAAGCACTTCAAGATGCTAGGCAGCATGTCTCCATTGCCACCACAGAAAGCAAACAGAAGACCAGGGTTTATGCATTCCTTCAATAAACATTTATCACTCAGTTTTAATGGGTACATTGATGTACGTATGGTTCCGGCAACTTTTCAGGATCGTAACACACAGTTTTGAGATTTCTGTCTTATCCTAGTCAGAATGGCCACCCTCAAGGCAACAAATTCTGACAAGGATATGGGGGAAGGACATTTACTTGTTCATTGATGGTAGAAAGGTAAACTTGGTGCAGCCACTATGGAGATCTGCATAGAAGTTCCACACACAAAACTAGAATTAGAACAGCCATGTGATTCAGCCATACCAGTCCTGGGCATAGAGCCAAAGTGTCTGTTCTGCACACCATAGAGATGTTTGCGCATGCATGTTCATCACTCACAACAGATAAGGGGTGGCACCGACCGAATTCACAGATAAAGAAAATGTGCTACACAAATGTGCTACACAAGCACAAAGGGTTTTATACAGCTTAAAAGGGGAGTGAAATCATGACAGTCACAGGAAAGTGATGAGAACTAGAAATATATATTTATGTATAATAAATATGTTAATACAATGAAACAAGTCAGACTGCAAAAGACACACACCACATATACCACATGTTCTCCCCTCATTTTGCAGAATATGAATGTGTATACATATATATGTAATCAAAATAAGCCAGACTCAAAAAGACAAACACCATGTTTTCCCTCATATGTAGAATATATGTGTGTGTAATACATACACACACACACACACACACCACATAATTGAAATAGGCCAGACTCCAAAAGACAAACATCACAGGTTTTTCCCTCATATGCAGAATGTGTGTGTGTGTGTGTGTGTGTGTGTGTGTGTGTGTGTGTGTTTTTTTGATGAAGGAACAAGAGAGAAAAATGGACATTATGTGACATGAAAGCAGAAGAAAGGACTAATTTTCAGGGAAGGAGGTGTGTCATTGGAGGCAGGCTTTGAGGCCTCAAAGGACTTGGTAGACTGAGACCTGAGCTCTCAGTTGCTGTCCCAGCATCATGCCTGCATGGATGCTGCCATGTTCCCTGCCACTGTGGTAAGAGACTTCTACCTTCTGGGAGTAAAAACCCCAAATAAACACTTATTCATTCCTATAAGCTGTCATAGTCATGGTATTCTATCACAGCAATAGAAAAGGAACTGAGACATCAATGGGGGGGGGAGAAGAAAAATAAAAACTTGCCTTCCCTTCTTGTATAGAAGATGAACAATAATGAAAACAGCTGACTAGAGTCTTACACGGACAAGCCTTCCTGCATGTGCAAAAACAAAAGTATCTTAGGAAGCGATAACAAACCTTGCCTAGAAAGACAGGCAGTTCAGTGACAAGGGTAAAAGATGGACAGAAAAGCAGCATTCTAGTTAATGAGGAAAGTCCCAGGGCTGTGGACTCGTCCTGTTGGAGCTGTTGTCTGCCTTGCAGACACTGGAGGGCAAGACATAGTCCATAAATTACACTCTCACCCCATTTTCTAAATTTCATTGAAAACATTTTTTTCCCTTTTTCTGAAAATTCCTCTTTCGACTCTCACAAAGACACTCCTGGGCCTGCCTTATTACCCAATAAGTAACCTGGTCCCGTGCACACCGACTGTAATCAAGCTGGTGATCCTACTCTAACAATGCACCTAAGTGGGCTGAAGACCTCTAAGCACTCACCCTGTTGTGCCATTTCGCTTAATTAATAAGCAGAGCAAAGATTTTAGGAAAGGGAGAAATTTGATTACGCGGCATTGTAATGGCACCCGAGTCTACAGTGAAGATGGAGTGGGGTCTGCCCCGTTAAAATTTCCATTTGCTGTGCCATTGTACAGTAGAAATGTCAGTGCAGTCCCTCACAGCCCCTCCCAGGTGGCCTTTAGCTGCATCTCTCAGTAATACTAAACCATTAGTCATGCCCGGGTCAGTGATGTGTCAATAACAGAATAATTATTAAAGGAAGCCTCAAGAGGAAGGACAGCAGCCTGAGCTCAGAACCAGCCCCTTCACCCAGTACCATGGCTGGTTGATTAAATGAATGGATGTTGAATAAATGGCCCCTTTACATCTGGAGACCTAAGGACGGCTGATTCCATTATTCCAGCGTTTGTTTGGAGCTGCTAAACACCTTTTCAGACAAATAAGTGGCATGGCTTTTACCCCTGCTGATTGCAGCCCACCCTTCCCAAGTAGAACAAATTTAGTGGAGTTAATGGTTCTGGCATTTTAAAAGGAAGTCAGCCAGCAGGGCAATTGCGAGAGCTTGAATCTTTGCACAACACTGAGTGCAGAGAAGACGCGGGCTTGAGATCCTGAAAGGGATGCTCAGATTCTGCTAGGCTGCCGAGATAAGCCAGTGAAGTGCTAAGGAGAAATATGAGGGGCATTCTGAAGGCCTGCATATTAAAATGAGGAACACCGGTGATAGGAAGTAGGGAGGACACCATGTGAGGCCACAGTCACACAGCTAGGGCCAAGGAACTCTCAGTCCAGGAGCAAGGCCTTTAGCACAGCCCTTCCCAGGCCCTTCAGAGGGAGAATGACCCTGCTGACCACTAGATCTAAGACTTCTGGCCTTCAGACCTCAGAGAGAGTGGCTTCTGGTGGCTTCAGTCCTTATCTTTGTGGTACTTGTCAGGGCCACCCTAGCAGGCATGTGTGAAGCTCTAACTCCAGTTTTCACTGGCTAAGTAATCTTGGGCAAGTTGCTTAAACTTATGACCATTTATTTCTTTTAAAAATGAGAACAAAAATGCATTGCTATGGAAGTCACAAATATATTGTGGGAATCGAGATTTTACATAAACAATGGACTTTTCAAACATTAACTAATAGAAGCCCAAAGGAGAAAGGTGTGGCAGAGGATGTTCAAAAGCAGGTTTTACAGACAATTTTCATCTGAGATAACAATATTTATATAATGCTCCTTTTTAAAATAAGCAACCACTTCTTTTATGTACATTGTTATTTGAACAAACCCTACCATCTCTCACATTAGTTGTGGCAGAGCTGCATTTCAAACTAAAAAGGAGAAAAAGAAAAAGAAAAAATAATCAAGGAAACAAATGTCTTTAGAAGATAAATTTACACCTCAATTTACACCACTGCTGGCCTGATAATACACTGATAAGAATACTTCCTGTGGTCTCCTCCAAACCTATAGCCCAGGTTAATTTTAGCAAAGGAATTGAATTTCCAAGGAAAATTATCCTACAAAGTATCTCACCAGTCCCCTTAAAATTGGCAAGGTCATAAAAAAATAATGAAAGTCAGAGAAACTGCGACAGTCAAGCAGGGACCAGAGATATGAGAACAACTGTACCCAGATATGTAAGTCTCCAGGGAGCCTGGACTACAAGGAAGACCTGAAGTAGGAACTAAGGAAATCTGAATCACCAGATGGTAATAAGGCACCAGGATTGCTCCAGTAATGGTAACTAATGTTCCACACTAACGGCAAAGTGTTAATAACAGGGAAATCAGTAACAGGAGGCTAGAAACATGGAACTATCTCTCATTACACTGTAAAGCCAAAGTTAATCTGAAAGAAAAAAATAAGTCTTTTGAGGCTTGGGAGAGATGGCCTGTGAGGAAACACTTGCTATTGCTAATATGAGGGCCCGACTTGGAACCCCGGGGACCCACGCAAAAGCTTGATTTATAGTAAGATCATTTGTACCCCAGTGTTCCAACAGGGGAGATGGGAGAGGCAGAACCAGAAGCTCACAGGCTGCTAGCCTGGCATTCACAGCAGATGAACAGGAGAGACACTGTCGAAAGCAGAATAGAGAGCAAAGATTGGCACATTTAAGAGTGGCCTTTGACCTTTACACACATGCACACCATGGCACATGTGTACCCATACATGCATACACATATGTACATACACTTCTCTCTCTGTCTCTCTCTCTCTCTGTCTCTGTCTCTCTCTCTCTCTCTCATCACACACACACACACACACACACACACACACCATACACACAATAAATAAATACAAGAAATTAATTTTAAAAAGACCCAAATTTTGCTTTCATTTTCTGAAGGCTACTAGATAGAGAAAGTGAGAGACATGACCCAAAAGCACTTTCTTCTAATGCTTTTTCCTCTTCTCCAGAGGTACTGCACAAGTCACAGCCTCTTCACAGCCTCTTTGTCCCTGGAATCTGCACAGAAGTTAGTACACACACACACACACACACACACACACACACACACACACACACACACTGCCCACCCAAGAATTGTGCTTTTCCATTCTCTTGTTCTCATCGATATAAGGCTTCCCCATTGTTACCAAGCTCAAACCCAAGCCCTTCTTGACAAGTGTCACCGCCAGTTGCCAATTACAGTTGTCTTCAACACACAGATGACCCAGTAGTTCCCCCTTTACTGCCTGAGAAATAGAAAAACAGCACGAGACACCCCTGCAATATGGAGCTCTTCAGCATTCCCATAAGCAATCTTGGTGGGGAATTTATAATAGATAAAATTCTCATCCCACATACATGATAGTCTACAAGTAACAAATGTATACGCATGCACGCGCACACACACACACACACACACACACACACACACACACACACACACATTGGCTATTCCAAAACTACACTCAAAACTTGTACTATTTTGATTAAATTCTAAAGCATTATGATAAAAACTGATCTTTTTAAAAGATAGGACAAGTATGAAATGAACTCAAAATGATAAGCAGCCGTCTCCTGGGGAGGGACAAAGTGGAAAGGGAGCACAATGTCTCTTCTGCCTGCATATCACATGTTCTTTGGGATGTTATCAAATAAAAATGTGTATTTTTAAAAGATAATAAGAGCTCTGATGAGAGTGTAATACTTGATTCCAGCAGCCAAGGACTCCAACTTGGGCTTATGTAAAGAGAAAAATAATGTGTTAATATTTTTGGGTGACTCACAGGATAACCAGAAGGACCAAACAGCCAGGCTACAGCTCAGCCAAGAACTTGGGCATCAGAACCGGGCCTGGGAAGACACCATTGCACACAGACACTGCAGCTTGCATCTCCAAAGCTACAAATACTAGTGCATTGCCAAGCTCCTTCTCAGAACTGAAGAGTGGACAGCTGCTGCCACAGGGTGTCCTTATGGCTCCTGTTTCTTCATACTTCTAGCCTAGTTCCAGCTCTGAGGGGATAAGCCTTGTAGAGGCAGGCCATGTGTCAGTGTCCTTCCTCAGGAAGACTGAGGGAGTGCTGGGATTCTATCTTTTCCTCCAAGGCTCATAAAGTTATGAATACCACACACGTAGCTTAAGACTTCAAATGCGGAGTGTCAATAGAATTGATAAGTCCACTACAATCCACTTTCAACTGCTCAGCATCAAGGAAAATGTAGCCTTCTCCTCACACAGTTTCTTTAAAAACAAACAAACAAACATGTATACCTTACACATTGCAACTACCACTCATAGTGTCCATTAATAAGGTGTCCTTTTTATCCCCAAACAGTGGGCACAACCAAAGACCTAAGGTCTCAGGTCCCATGCTTAGCTATACTTACAAGATCTCTAAGTATACATTCTTCAGTTAGAATATATTCCTGATACACTGTAGTTGCTAAGCCAAAATACTATGCTGACTCCTTCCACCAAGTATTTCTGATAAAAACACAAGGGCTGGGGGAGATAAAAGAAGAAAAAGGGAAAATTTTTAATTATAAAAAATAGGTTTCATCCAACCAAAAATACTCTAGTGGCAGTGAGTCGACAGTAACATTCATGAACCCCTGATCCTGTCAAGGGTCCTTTTGCCTTCACCCAGCACCTCAGGGTTGACCCAGAATCTTACTCCTGAGAGATCTGAGTTGATGGTACAAAAGGGATCAGACCTACCACACACACAGGACAACCGATGCCCCATGTGGGACACTCTAGCACATTAAGGATTGCTGAAGATTAATACTTCTATACTGCTTATATTTGGAATGATTATTCTATTTTAAGCTTTAAATTACTTTATTCAAAGGCATTCAAAAATAAAAACATCACTCAGCTAGATCTAGGTAGCCAGTCAGACACTTGCCCAGTCCCAAATTCTATGCATTTCAGTGAACTTCTATAC
The DNA here is from genome assembly GCA_030556225.1 of Cricetiscus sungorus. Classification (NCBI taxonomy): domain Eukaryota; kingdom Metazoa; phylum Chordata; class Mammalia; order Rodentia; family Cricetidae; genus Cricetiscus; species Cricetiscus sungorus. Next base: position 40,620,114 of record JANBXA010000328.1, on the reverse strand, counting down.
ATTTAGAATGTGTATTCTGAATGGCTTCTTGGAATAAATACTTCAGTAATTCCTGGAGACACAGGATGGGCTGGGATATCCTCAGAATACCATTCACTATTTTGAAAGCAAGCCCATCTATTTCCATGAATGGCTGAAGCCCAGTGTCAGGAACATTGGTTTTCTGCCTCCAAATATAACCAGCGTTCTATTACATCACACTGGTTCTCAAAATATCCCCAGAAAGGCAGAAAATGGAACCCACCACCAAAATGTATGTAGGGTGGCATTCAAGTGTCATATCACAATGCACTAAGGACCTGTTTAGCCATGCTTTTAGGTCAGCATTTTCTTATCCTCAGATTATTTCACTTTTAGAAAAATGAGAACAAGAATGGAGCTGAGATCTTTTTTGTTCGATTATTTCTGAATTGGGAGAACTTTATTGTCCATCCCCTTTGTGTTTCTTTCTTCCTTCCCCTAAGAAATTTGTCCGTCATGCTGTTTCTCTGACAATCAATTCATTGATCTTCACCATTCCACTGTAGAAATATTTGAAATGCAAATGAGGTCACAGGTCTCTTTTCCATAAAAATGGGGGGGGTCATCATTCAGAATGGTATTGTTCTAGAAATCCTCATCTTTTTATTAGGAGTACATAACAACCTTTCTTTCACTTTAATTTTTTTTCTCCTTTTCAAAGCACGAAAATAAATTGCCAGCAAAGTCATTCAGTAGTTAATTTTCCAAAACATGGGAAATCACTATATTGGAAGAATCTTTATTCATTTGACAGAAACCCTTCAATTTCTCAGACACTGAACATCAGCAGACTTAGCAAAGCCCTTTGTATCCATCATCTACTTCATGCATCATTCATGTAAAAGGTGACTTGGGTCCCATTAGTTGACTAGCTGATCTGAATCTTTGGGCTACTCAGATAAGTCATTTCCAGTGGCCCTCTTTTCAAAATTAATGGAATAGAAGAAAAAAACATTCTACTTAAAAAATGTCCTGCTGGGAAATCCTCAGTGAAGTGGGGCTAATTCATTTCTGTATTTTGCCTTTCTTTCCCATCCTTATTTTTGCTCTCATTCCAAAGGACTCTGTCTGAATTTGTGCAGACCCAGGAGTACAGATGATCAATGTCAAGGCCCCAGCTGGAACCACACAGACTGAATGAATTTGAATCAGTAACTGCCCTTTGGTTCAAAACCTCCTTCTCTCTTTCTGCTTGAGACCTTGCTTAGGCCCATGAGAACAATGACCTAGTCATCCCTTGGAAAATAGTCAAGACTTCCACCATAGCACCCTACAGTGTTATGGTCATAGATCATTACAGAAATGAGTAATTGCTCATTTCCTTATTTGCCATATAATTATAACTAACTTTAGGTATGGCAAGGCTTCTACATGTATGGGGGGGGTTGGGAGCTGTGTGTTGAGAGACTTAACTGAGTGGTACTATCTCTTTCAAAAAGCCTTCAATCTGTCCCACAAAGTCAGCTCAGAGTCTGAATACTGAAGCTTAACAAAGTCCCCAGCAGGGACATGCTGTTTCACATCCTCCTCACATTACTTTCTTCTCACCATCCTGAGTTGCTTGACATTTCTCTACTTCTGTATTCCTGGTATCTAAGATGCCTTCAGCCCTCCATCATCTTGGTAACTCACCATCCTCCAACATCAGTTCAAACCCTTACTTTGTTGAGGACTATCTCCTATCTAGATATGCTGGCTCTTTATTCTCAGTAACACCCACCCCTGAATTAGTATCTACTGTGCTGCCCTGCAGTAAAGGCTGATTCCCTCACCTGTGTTCATTCAGAGTATCCCTTAACTCATCAGTGAAAGCACATTTTCTTTTTGGCCAGTCCAAATGTAACTGTTAAAGGAATGGCCATTGGAGACATCTAGCATTTAAATGAGGTTGGCCAAGCTGACCAACAATAGATGTTACATTTATCAATGCAAGTTGAATATCTCCTGTTCAAAATAGTGTGTCAAATTTTTTATTGTTTTCCTGGTTTTTGAATACTTACATATAAGTAATGAGATAATAGCTACAGAACCAAGTTTAGACATTAAGCTCACTCATGTTACATGTGTGATTTACATACCTCATCTGAGGGTACCTTTATCCATTTTATCCATTATTCTTAGTGTGCTTGAATCTTGACCATGACCTACCACATGAGGTTGGATGAAGGGTTTTATATGTACTGTTGTGTTGACAATGGAACACTTATGGTGTTGTTTATACAGTGCAGACTTTGAAGCAATTTTAGATTTCATATATTTTAATCAAGATGTTCAACCTGCATCATCAGTTACAGAATTTTTCTACTTAAGGGGTTCATCACATGCTTGGCCCTAAAATCAATTCACATTATCCCATTAAATTATGTATTTGTAAGAGGCATGCTGAGTCTTTTTTGTATTTTAGGGATATTTTTCCAACATCAATTTTTTTTTGAACTCTCAACTGAAGCTCTAACAAGCTGCCTTTACCTGTGTTCCTATGTGAACACTGCAGCCATGTGCAACACCATTGCCCTGCTGAGAGATTATTTCAGTAGTCTTTGTTTCATGCTAAGATGTCTTTCTTATGTCTCTGGTCTCAACAGTGTGCCTTGCTTCCAGGCCCCTCTACAACAGTGACCTTTTGCACATCTACATTGGTTTTCTGCTCAATTTCCAACAGTCGAAATTCTGCTATGACCACCAGAAAGCACACATCAAACACCTTAAACATCGAAGCTGAAAAGGAATCAGGGGAGATTTTCCTGGGACGTGGAACAGAAATTCAGGGCACAGCTAGCTGCCAGGAATAATAAAATTATATCATCAGAAATCTGCCTCTACAGTCTTTGTTGACTTGGTTATAGACAAGCACTGTAACAAGAAGACATGGCCCCATCCACTGCCCTGTCCTGACCTTATTCATTCAGCTAGAAAATTCCATAATAACTTACCAGTTTCCTGACCAATAAAGCAAAAAGAACTAAGGGGAATCTTATTGGCCCAGCTTGAGCTGCATCCCCTCCCTAAGCCAATCACTATGGCAAACAAAATGTTTTTCCTCATTCAGGTTGGCTATGGTGTGTCACCAGCACCTGGCACTGAGAATAATAGGTCATTCTCACTAAAAATACAAGGCCAATCATTACTGCCAGACGGAGTTTTGTTAGCAGGTGAAAAGAGGAAGGACAAGCTGCTAGTCAAATCAAAGCTAGACACAGATCCTGTGTCTTCCTCCTCAGCAAAGTTTGAAGAATGCAAACATTCTCACTGAAAAGCTAATAAATGAAAGGAAGTTTATCAGCTAGTGTTCTAGAAAGACACACAACCAGCAGATGAACATTACCAACATAATTACATATCTACACAATATACATGTATGAGCACAGGTATATGCAAATCACATATGTGTGTACATGTATTATAGAAGATAAAGATGGATGGATGGATGGATGGATGGATGGATGGATAGATAGATAGATAGATAGATAGATAGATAGATAGATAGATAGCTACAGATAGATAGATAGACAGATAGATAGTCAAGGACTAAAGCAACATGGAGGAGAAAATTGTTTATTTGGCTGACACTTCCATACCACAGTTCATCATCAAAGGAAGTCAGGACAGGAACTCAAACAGGACAGGAACCTGGAGGCTGGAGGTGATGCAGAGGCCACGGGAAAGTGCTGCTTACTGTTTTGCCCCACGAAGCTTGCTCCACCTTCTTTCTTATAGAACCTAGGCCTACTAGCTTAGAGATGGCATCACCCACAATGGGCCCCTCCATATCAGCAATTAATAAAATGCCTACAGGCTTCCCTACAGCCTGATACTGTGGATACTATGGAGTTATTTTTCTCAATTAAAGCTCATTGCTCTCTGATGGCTCTAACTTGTGTCAAGTTGTATGCATACATGCACACTCACAGAGACACACACACAGACACACACACACACAATGGGGGGGGAACACACAGCTTTATTTGGGGGAATTGATTCACATAACTGTAGGTATTGGTATATGAACTCTGTGGGCTGGATTGTTCTATGCTGGAACTCCTAGAAAGGAAACAATGCAGCAATCTGAGAAAGAAGAAACTTGCTTCACCCTTCAGGCCTTTTAACACATTAAGCAGAGCTCATAGGTATTATAGATAGTAATCTGCTTTACAAATGATTACAGACAGTGGTTTCTCCTGCTAACCAGCAGGGATCACTAGATCCCAGTGCATACCTGAAACCATAAAAAGTACAGAGGTCTAAGCAAACTATATTTTCCCTATAGATATATAACTGTGATAAAATTTCATTTATAAATTAGGTGCAGTAAGAGAGGAGCAATCACAGCCAATAAAACAGAACAACTGTAACAATATACTAAGATAAAAGTTCTTTGAACACACCTTCCCTCAGTGGTTAGGATGTGATTGTCATATAGAGAGTGGATAATTTGCAAGGAGATGTGATTTGTGTCTATGGTAGGACAGAATGGACCAGTGCAGTACTTCATCACTCTATCATGGCATGCAATTTGCAACTGAAGAGTTATTCACTTTTGGAACTTGTCATTTAACATTGTCAGACTTCAGTTGATTGCAGGTAACTAAACGCATGCATGGAAAACAAAACTAAGAAAAAGAGAGAACTGCAGTATTAGCCACTTCCACAAACGTCCTTTATAGGAACATGCAGGTTAGTATTTAATTGAGTAGCTGAGTACAATTGTCTAGTCAGGCTAACTATCATGGGGAATTAACACAAACATGGGCATCTTTGAGTCTAGTCTGAAACACTGCATTTTAAAATCTTTAGTTAATCTTATTTTTTTTTGCATAGTTGACAGTTATTCTATACTCTATCTTGTTTTTCATATGTGAACAATGTGAAGGATAATTTTAGTCACTTCCCCACAAAATAGCTTGAACAGAATTAATTATTTTCAGGGTGCTAGTTATTGCTGCATACGCCTCTTCTCTTCTGACACCACCATTCCCAAACGCACTCCAGGTGAGAGGCATGGGCACACCAGGTGGTTTGTGGAGCCTCATTGGCACAGCAGACTCTTTCCAGGGCCCAGCCACATCACTTAAGCCCACCTCAAGATTCAGCTGCAGCTGCTGTCCCATTGCAACTTTCACTATGTCACCCTAGTTTTCTGCCTTGACCAGTCGTGCTCTGTTCCAGCAGGAGAGCAACTGTGAAGGCGGGACCATTCATTCTCTTCTAAAGAAGGGCAAAGCCCCTCCCTCAGCACAATTCTGGGAGTCCAGCTAGAAGGTTCACCAGAAGGTCCCAGGTAGAGTGAGCTCATTTCCCACAGAGTAAACAGCTCAGGAATCTCTCATTTATTTTTCCTTTATTTTTTCTTGATTTCCATTCTTTCCTGAGAATATTGTTAAAAATAAATTAGTTATGCTTACACCTGTAGTCAAGGAAAGCCCAAATGAAGATAATATGCATCTGTGGCTCATGTCATTTGAGGCAATAAAGCTGTGAGATTACAGAAATTTAGAAACTCCTCCCAAAACAGATCCTGAACTCCCAAGCTGGTTCCAACTCTGATCTCAGTTGTAGCACACACAGAATCAAAGGTCAAGTTTGATGCTCCAAGTTTTCCCTGATGGTTAAATACATCATTTAACATACATTAAATACATTGATGGTTAAATACACCCACACACTCCACATTTCTAGTCACCCTGGTCATTATGCCACCAACCTCCAATTTACATATGCTATCTCTGTCCATCCCACAATTCTGCAGTCACTACCCACCAAAAAAAATAAATAAATAAAATAACTGTCAGTCATTCCTGAACAGTCAGGAATTTTATATTTCCCCTGTAGTACTTAATATAATAGGAAAAATTAGACGAGAAGCTATAGGCAGGCAGCAATTGAATTGCATTCACCTGAAATGTTATATTTTTAAAAACAAGTGGGAATCTTGGCATGGACTTATAATTCAATACCCAAAAGGTGGAGGTAGGGAGATATGGGAGGCTTTAAGGCCATCACGTGATAGATAGCAAAAACCTAGTTTAAAAAATTCTAAGTATCTAGCAATCTATAAAATATTGTGTCAGTCTATAATAGTATAGGCATTGTGACAATTCACATAATGTTATAGCCATAATTCCTATTTGAAATAAAGCTGTGATTTTTAATTAACCTAAAGACTTTCTGTAAGGCACTCACTATGCAGGATCTCTTCAAATAGTTCTATTAGGAACCTCTGCAATGAGAAAGGAAGACTGATTTACATCTTGGTGGCATGTAGAAGGGTTGTAGAAGGATGTGTACTAAGGCCTGAGACTTTTGAAGTTCTGTAATAGTCCCGGAATGAAGGATGATAGTGACAGTGAAATTGGAAATCGAGAATGAGTTAAAAGCATCCTAAGGAAGGAGATTGGAGATTATCAGTTGCAAAGTAGTATGTGAATGGAGAATAAGCAATGGTTCCTTAATGAGGCAGGACAGAGAACTGGGGTGACAGATCTGTGATGACCTGGGTTTATGCACATCAAGCTTGATGCCGTGGAAATGTCCAGGTTGGCAACGTCCATTAGGCAGGTGAAAGGTGTGGGGAGGGGAGGTCATGACACTCAGAAACCATGACTAGAAATTCAGATGTAGACATGGTATCTGGATATCAACCAAAGACCTGGTGTGCTCTGTGTGATCCCAGCCCTCTGCTGAATGGCTCTGCTAGCCTGTGTTCTTCTGGTTTACCCAAGAGACTTTGCTTTACAACTCTGTAAAAGGTGCAAATTGGATAGACGGTAATTGTTCTTTTCAAAACAACCTCCGTATTCACGTGCTTACCTCATTCATATACCATCTTAACCTGTATTCTATCATGAGAGGTTCATTAAGTTGGGTCAGCTATCTATTGAGCATTGACTATGGTTCAGTAACTATACTCACTCACATGGCAGAAATAAAGAGGATTAACATGTCCTATCTGCCCTTAAGGAACGTGGCATCTATACAGCAGTCATAGGTAAAGAAAGTTACAGGATAAAGATAAAACAAACAAACAACCAACAACAACAAAAACAGCAGTACTTAGAAGGGACCTATGAAATTGTTCAAGTAAAACATGAGAAGAGCATCATCCAGGCAGAAGACAGCCTAGGAAGGAGCCACGGAGGCTAAAAAGCACATGGCTAACGAAAGAACTGAAAGAGGATCGGTTGGAGGTTTGACTATATGTATGTATGATATAATACAACAAATGGCCAGGGAGAAGGGTAAACAGTAAAGATCAGGGCGATAGTCTTGTGCTACCAGGATTTTGAATTGTAAGACATCTGCAGATGAGGCCAGCCCATCACAAGTAACTTTCACATCTATTGATGCTGTTTACATTTGGAATAGTATCGTCTATTTCCAATCATTGGAGCTTTTTACAATTTTCCTGCCGTAAGTCATTCCCTCTAGACTAAACCCTTGCAATAGCGATGACTGTGGACCTTTTATTAATCTAACTGCTTCCTTTCCCAATCATGATTTCATTAATTCTTGTGTTCTCTCATTTGTCCAGAGTCTCATAGCAAATGTTAAGAGTATTTGATAATCTAGCTAGCAAGACTGCTCAGCAGGTAAAAATACTTGTAGTGCAAACGGAGAACCTAAATGAGAGTGCCCCTTGGCATGCACATACCTATGCACACCGTAAATAAGCAGACAGACAGATGCACAGATAGGTGATATATAGATAGATGATAGATATATAGATAGACTATACACAAGTTTATCCCCCAAATTGAGTTTGTCATTATGCATCATGTCCCCAGTGTACCATAATCACAAAAGAGAATGTATCCAGGAGATAGTGAAACAAATACAATAAGAGCTATTAAGTCTATACTACTTCTTTCAATGTATTGTAGAGAGTAAAAAATGAAGCTAAACAGCCTTGCTCTGCATTTTCAGTATGTATTTGTTACTTTTCTATTGCTATAATAAAACACCACGACCATGTCAGCTTATAGAAGGAAAGATTTACTAGGGACTTACAGTTACAGAGAACTAAGATTCCATCATCTCAGAGCAGCGGGGCAGCGGGGCAGCAGGGCAGCGGGAATGTTGGTTGGAGCAGGAGCTGAAAACTCATGTCTCAAAGCTCAAATAGTAAGCAAAGAGCACCCTGAAAATATCAGGCATCTTTTGAAACCTCAAACCATACCCACAGTGACATACTTTCTCCATCAAGGCCACACCTCCTAATACTCTCTAACCAACTGGGGACCAAGAATTCAAAGGCACATGATGTATGGAAGACATTTGATTCAAACCGCCACGATGACAGAGAAGAAGTTTTCAATGCCCAAGTAAAGAATCAATGGGACCTCACCTGAGTGTTTCTCTACTATTCTCAACTCCAAATCTACTGGAAAATGACTCAGGTCCAGGCTGGGCTGAAGAGATATTCTTGGAATAATCTATAGGATGTGAACACCAAGTGTTAGACACCAAGTGAAACTGTGCACCTGTGATCTCAGCTCATACGAGATAGAGGCAGGATGATCAGAAGTTCAAGATCGACTGCACAATATGAGATCTGTCTAAAAGAAGGAGAAGGAGGAAGAGGAGGAGGAGAGAGAGGAGGAGGAGGAGGAAGAGGAGAAGGAGGAGAAGGAGGAGGAGGAGGAGGAGGAGGAGGAGGAGGAGGAGGAGGAGGAGGAGGAGAAGGAGGAGGAGGAGAAGGAGGAGGAGGAGGAGGAGGAGGAGGAGGAGGAAGAAGAAGAAGAAGAAGAAGAAGAAGAAGAAGAAGAAGAAGAAGAAGAAGAAGAAGCAGCAGCAGCAGCAGCCTGGTCTAAGCTAGACAAATCTCTAAGGGGGTATCTGGAGTAGGGAACATTTCTGATATTACTGGCATTAAATGAGTAATAAATTCAAGGAGATTCCCCAACTCCCTCCCCTCAGACCTGGTTCTGAGCAGATATCTTAACTTTCCTGGCCTGCCCTCCCCTGCCAATCACCACACCAAGCAGTACATTTTTAGCCTCTAATCCAGCTTCTACCTAACTGTGATCTTTGCACAGGGTTGTTGAGTTCCTACTCTCCTCTTCACACATTGCTTGCTCCAGAATTAGTATCCTTTACCATGTGTCCACCTAACCAGCTGAGGCACATCTTCCATCCTAGGAGACAGGCTAGAATGTCTTAGACCATCCTGTGTACACCTTTTACATTCATTTATCCATTAACTCCATTGCTCCTAAACTATGTGTGGAGGAAACACGTTATTTTACAAGAGGCTACAAGCTGTGCTCACTGCACATTGCTCTGTGTTTACTGAGGGGTGCATATCAGAAGAACCTCATCCGTCCCCTCCTTTGTGCAATTCCCCAGTTGCAATCTCAGTTACCACTGAGCAGTATAAAATGATGGCATAGTTTCCATACACATCTATACACCAAGCGAGAACTTCTTGCATTCGAATTTGATATTGTCCTGTGTAGTCATGCATCTAACTGCCTATGAGTCCCCCACTCTGTTCCACTCCCTCAAGGTTTTCAGCCCTTTTCAGCATCAGAAACTAGGCTGGTGGGTGGCAGTGCTAGGAGGTTTCACAGGCTATCTTTCCTGCTCACTTATCCTGTCAATTTTCATTGTTACCGTTTTATTGTCATCAAGTTTATAGGAGAAAAATATGGCATCATATTAAGGCATAATTAGGATAATAAACGGGGGCTGTGGTTTGTTTCTGGACTGATTCCAGTTGGGTAGCATACATAATCACCCCTAGCTGACTGCTTGATGACTGTGACTTTGACAAAGTGGCATTATTTACTGCTAATGGATGAGATGATGATTTATTACTAATTACTCTCCCTTTCCGCAAATTTTATATTATGTTAAATGAAGGATTACAGTGGTGGGGGGTAATAAATATTCACTAGGTAAAAATGTCTAACAGCAAAGTTTATGGAACTAGACCCTGATGGGAGGACCAGACTAGAGAAAACTATGAGCCAAAGAGAGATCAGTATTGTCTTGCCCATCTCTGCTGTGAACAACTCACTCCTACCTCTTGTAGTCTCCACTGCACCCCATTTCTCCAAAGCATGCGTCATCTGCCATCTCCTAGTTTCATTCTCCTTCCCTCTTGAAAACACATTAGTAAAAACTCACGTTAAGGAGGCCTTGTGACAAAAGTACCTTCCCCAGGGTCATTTTGGTCTTCAGGAATCTCGTAGGTAGGGGGCAGAATCTTTCTAAAAGAGAATTGAAGATGATTTTAAGAACCATGGGTATTTAGACAAAAGATTCAAGTGACAGAGAGAATGCAAATGGATATAAATGTGGGATTCTAAGCCTATAAACAATGGTGAGACCTTTGGGGCAAAGTAGAGTTTCTTTTTCCAGTACATATTCCCCTTTTGGAAGGGGACAAGTGCAGACATGGGGAGTCCTAACCAGAAGATTGGACTAGATGAGCAAATTTGAAAAGAAGAGCTCAAGAGCTGTGTGGGTGTAGACGGGTGTGTCAAAAGGAGGTCAGGAAGAGAATCAGAGATAATGCAAAGCTGAGCTGGGGACAGACTGGGAGAGCCCTGAAGCCAGGAAACACCGTCTTACCCTTCTTCATAATTCTATAGTCCCTGGCACAGGATCATGAACAGAGAAATGTTCTGAAATGGTTTGAAGACTGAGTTTTGCGAATATACTAAGAGAGGGGGAAACAACTTTCTTTCTTTGTATGTAAATCAACTAATTACTAATTTTCTTAAACTAACATTTGTACAAGATGCTATCTTCTGATTATCAGGTATTGGAGCAGCATCAAACTAAGCATTATTCTTTCATTCCATTGGAGGTCTTCACTGCAGGCTAAAATTTTCATATCCTTTATAATTAGCGCATAGAGCAGTATCTGATTTTCATGTACTTTTGATTAAATTTTATTGTCCAGTGAGTTGCTACTGAAGTTAGTTTGTTTTCTTCATTTACTGAATCTGAAGGCCCCTTCTTGCAAACTATGGTTTCTTCTAGCATCTGTTACATTTTGGTTTGACTTCTATGTTCAGATTACCAATATATACATTGTCTTATTTATATAATATAAAGTGAATGAATAGTGTTCAATATTTTACAGAATGTTTGTGTTATCACTGAGCTGACAGCAGAACCCAACCTAGTACATAGAAACCTAGTACATAAAAAACCACCTGGACATGACTGCACTCTAGAAACAAAGCATTGAACTCTTGGCAACATCTACTTGATATAAAGAAGTGACCCATGATATGTCCTGAAGGATGAGTTCACTAGCAGAGAAGGGAGAATGGAATTTTCTAGACATAGCAAAATGACTTTTCAAAGTGTGAAGACTTACAGAAGACTGAGGAATGATAAATATGCCAAAGTAATAAGAAGGCAAGCTGTATAGAGCAGACAGGAAGCAACAGTAACAAGTGGGGTTGCTTAGAGATAAACTGTACTGAGAATGTGCATAGACAGATTTTAACCTTCGAGCCATTGGAGGCTCTAAAGCACAGGAAGGAATGTACAGTCCATCACTTACTGCTACCAAAATTTCCAGCAGATGCCCAAATTCACTTACTCTCAAGATACCATGAATGGCATCTTAATAACTGGAACACATCCTTCCACATACTTTAAATGATGTGTAGACTATCTACGATGCCTAATACAATGTAATGCTGTGTAAATTATCTTTTATAATTGTTTAGAAAATAATAATAAGAATAAAAGTTTGCATCTGTTTAACATAAACACAATGCTATATGAACTTTTTCTTGTGAGATAAGCAAACAGGGATCCAGTGACAAAAAAAAAAAAAAATTCTTGCACCTAAGTCTAACTTTGTGAACCAATGAATTTGCCTAAGGTTACTCACAGGAGAATGAGTGAGTGATGTATACAGAAACAACTGAATGAACAGCTACATCATAGAAGAAAATGTTTCCCAACAACCAGAACAGCTTATATCCTCCAGCAGAGATGGGACTTCAGCAACCATTAACTGTCTATATATCCTAGGAAAAGAACCTCATGAGCCCCCCTCCCCTGCTTTTCCATGACTACTGACTGTAAGTGTGACAAACTAGTGCATGTCTCCTGTGGGTGTTCAAAGCTGCTGAGAATTCAGAGGGCAATGACCAGGCCACACCCAGGGGACATTTCCACAGCACAATATGGGAGAGTCATCCATGTGTGAGTAGGTGGGTTGGTCAAATACACAGATTCAGAACCTGCAGGAGCAGTATAGAGGTTCAGCTGCTATGTGATGCCTTCTGAAGTTTGGAAACCAAACATTGACACAGTGTAGAGCGTAGATATAAAAGAAAACTAAAAGCAATGGTGGGAGGGGACCCTGGTGCGAAAGTAAGAATTGAGCCGTCCAAAGGAGAATCGGCAGCCTCCAGATATAACTCAATAGAACCAGCATGGCTTGTGCTAATGAAATATCAGAGAGAGAGAGAGAGAGAGAGAGAGAGAGAGAGAGAGAGAGAGAGAACTTCAACATTTTTAATTTGACTCTGAGTATATATGAAAATTTTTATGTAAAAGTGTCCCACGATTTTTTAACTATTGCCCCACTGGGCTCTCTGTCTAAAGGGTTCTGAACTAAATTGAATAGATGAATACAGATATATGGCAGAAAGGGAAAAAAACCCAACATCATTTGAGTGCTGTTAACGTGCTTGATTTAGGCCAAGTTGTCATATTTAGTCTTCACAAAAGCCCTGTGATAAAGCCATTACTACTTTTTTTTCTTTTTAACAGAAATGAGAAGGCATGATACAGAAAAAGTAGTAACTTGCCCATGGTCACAGGGTTGGTAAATGGCAACCAAAAAATCCAAACTCAGGTTTAGGGCTTTGAAAGACTGTGTGTGTGTGTGTGTGTGTGTGTGTGTGTGTGTGTGTGTGTGTGCTCTAATACTGCCTCTTAATAGAGTAAAACAATCTTAATTAAATTGTATCCTGTGAGGGATTTCAAGGAGACCATACCAAAGGCTTCAAATTTTCACACCAGAGACAGTGGAGAGAAACGAAGTAAGACATCCCGAAACGAAGATGCACAAACACTGATACCTCACGTGCTGGTGAGAGTGAAGAGTGGATGCTAAGCTGCCCATCAGAACTGTCTGCATTGACTCCTCTTTATTCCTTGGTAGGGTTTTGGTCTTTGTGTCTCAGATATAGCCATAGAAAAGTAACTAAGACAGAGTATCCATAAAATACACTACTGTGTGCAGAACAGAGTTCCCTGAGTGTGTGGAGAGGTGGAATAGTGATGGTGGTCAATTACCCACAAAGCACATTCTTGGGAAAAACCCAGCACTTCCATGGAAAGATCCCTAACAGTCAATCATGTTATGAGTATGTTTTCCCACCTATCTGGTCTCTCAGCCTTACCAGCCCCAAATAACACACAGAGATGCTGTATTAGATATAAACCTGTTGGCCTGTTACTAGTTTCTTATTGGCTAGCTCTGTCTTAATTATTAATTCATTTCTAGGTATTTCCACGTGGCCTTATCTTACCGGAGAGAGGACCCGGCGTTCTACTCTCTCCATCCTTTATGTTGAATCTCCTCCCTACTCCTTCCGGAATCCTTTTTGTCTCCTAGTCCAGCCTATCTTGCTTTCCTATTGGCCAACAGTGCTTTATTCATTAACCAGTAAGAGAAACATATTTACAGAATGACATTTCCCATCAATCATATGAGCTCCAGCCAAGTTAGAAGCTTTGACTCCATCCACCTTTCCTCCCTCCCAGTCATAGCCACTCTGCAAGAGTCCAGAAGCCTGGTTGAGTGGTAGCCATGGAGGGTAAGGACAATAAAAGAATCAGAGGGAAGATAGAGAAGACCTGAGGACTCCTATCCTGTCTGAGCAAGCAGCAGGGAAGCTTATCAGGGAAGGATCTTCAACTAGGCAGGAGATTGAAGTTCTGTAAGAGATTACAGTCTGCTGACTTGTTCAATATTTGAAAAAGAGACTTTGGTTAATATTTTGAAGTTGCTTAGAAATCTATAATGTTTACCAAAGTTGTCACCACACGAGCAAGGAAAAAAATATATAATCAAGTACTATGCAGAGCAGATGTGGAAGACAAATGAAGGTCATTTCTTAGCTGACCTCTTCCAAGCCTAGCACCTTAATAAACGACCTAGAGTTAAAATGATGCAAAATCTGCCAAAATGCTGAGTTCATCATTTTGCAAGATCAGAGCCCACACATAGAGGCTTCCTTTCTAGTCAGATCTACTTTCAATATAGCTGTGGGTGACGTGAGCTTCTAAGAGGCCAGAGAATGGTTTCTAAACAATTTACATATTAATTATAAAATATAAATTTGAAGAATTTTAAGGGACAGCCAGCTAATGCAAATGAAGCCTGAGCCAGGACCAGAAGTGATGTTACAAGGAAAGCATAATTATTAGGCATCTTCAATATGCTAAGTAGTATTTAAAGCCATGAGAAGAATTAGAAGAAATTCTTCTTACTTTTGGAACCAGATGGATAAAATAAATCTGTGCTTAAAATTAAAAATAAAAAAGACACTAGAAAAGAAGAACAAGGTAACATACATATAATGGGTACTGAACAGGGATGAGGGGATAATATAGTCTTGTATATAAACATGCACAAAGGGCAGGAGTATGAAAGTATTTGTACAATGACAAAAGCAACAGATTTGGAAAGGGCTCTCCTCATACAGATGACATAGTTCAAGTAGAGATTTCCACTGCATAACATCTGTTGGTCATCTCATGGGGAATGCTCAAGTACCTAAAATGTGGTTTAGTATAATCTTCCTGAGAATTTTGCTCCTGGGAAGGATTCCATGGGAAGCATCTCGTATAATCCTTTTTTGTCCTGACCAGAAAAGAAAACTCAGATGAGCATCATAACTGGTTGGGATGTTTCAGGGAAAGTGGTGCTTAGGACCTTCTATGCTGAGGGAAGTTGAGGGGGATAACCTGGACTCTCGGGAAATCAGGATGTCTGAAGCTACATCCATGAAATAATGACTGAAGGCAACCAATGCAGACGAGCAATGGAGACTTTAGCTGGGCAAAGGATTTCATTGAACCAGGACAGAAAAGTTCTCTTGTGTCTTATAACTTCCATTGGCTCTTTGCTCTCTACACCAACACATGGAGCTAGTTTTCTGTCTACTCATAAGTCTGCCACGTGATCTGGGGTGCAAGGAGGAGTTTAGTGGTGTGAGTGGTACATCCCTCAGACTGTCTGCCTGTTCCTAGATGTAACTGATGACAACCCATCTGCCTGCTTGTTGCTGCCTGTGGAGAGGGGACACTGAGTGTCTAAAGCTCTTGGGAGAGAACACTCTCAGCACAAGGGAAGGCTGCTCAGGTTAGATTTTTGTCCGGACGTGCACATTAAGATATGCTGACCTAGATATTCCCATCTCACTGTTTCCCACATGCACTAGAAAACCCTGAGCTCAGCAAGCATGTGGTCTGGCAGGCTGGGAGAATTAACCTGTGGTCCCACCAGGATTCTTCACCATTTCAACATGGGCTTTGCCCTGGTTGGCAAAGCTGCACGACTCCCATTTCAGGCTGCAGTTCTATTATCCTTTCCATTTGTGAGAGATAGACAAGAACCCCACAGGTAGGGGAAGACTGACTCTGACATGTTGTTCTCTCTCTCTCTCTCTCTCTCTCTCTCTCTCTCTCTCTCTCTCTCTCTCTCTCTCTCTCTCGGGAAATAGTATTAAAATGTTTTGTTCTGTTTGGAAGTTGACAGAGACAGGGTTGAGCTGTGAAGCACTATCCTCCATCTGAGGAAAATATTATGCTTCAGCAAAATTAGTCTCCTCTTTTACCACAAGATGTAAGCTTTAGATTATAATGCACAAACACTTCAAACCAAAATTATAACTTCTGATTAAGCAGCATGGCCTAGCTGCTGAATCCCCAGTGCAGAAACCCAACCCTGAAGAATGTGGAGCCCATGACAGCAGCCATTGCTCATAGATGCACTTTTTTTGTCTTTTTATATAACCCTTCACTGACTAATCTCATCCTCCCAGTTCTCTGGCTGAAGTCAAATCAAGGCAACCGAGGACCTGTGACAAGAGCCAGCAAGCCATCACTGATCACAGCAGAACTCTTTATGACCACATCTCATGTGGTAGCCATTAAGAGAGGTATCCCAGGCTATGCCTGAGGTAAACCAACCCGACAGTGGGATCCAATGACCCTGGGACTGAAGTGCACTGACCCAGCTCCAGAATGACATCAGTGTTACCCAGATAACCTCAAGACATTAACCCTTGAATGACCTCAGATAATATAAAAACAGATCAATGAATTACTTGGAATGATTTGGGCAGTAAGTAATAGAAAGCCCAATTCAAACTGCCATTAATAATAAATTGAATGAATTGGTTCACATAATGAAGTAGACTTTAGGAAAAGCTTCATTAGAACTCTGGCTCTAGTTTTTACTGTTCTATGGAGTCTTCCTTTTGCCAAGAGCCAGCTTCCTTTTCAGGCTGACTTCCCCCCTTAGTGAAAGATGGACTCTACACCATAGGGTTCACAGTCTCACAGCAAGCCAGTCACACAAAACAAAGACACGGTCTAGTCAGATCTTCCCCTGCCTCAGTCCCAGGGAGAAAAGAAAAGATTTCACTGATGGATTCAAGCCAGTCAGGGTCCATGCCTGCACCTAGCTGAGGTTTCCCAGTCAGCCTCCCTTCTAATGGTGGGATGAATGCTGAAGGAGACCCACAGCCCAAACTCAAGCATTCAGCTCATCTATCCAAAATAGCAACACAAGTTTCACCAGACACCCCACTATTCGGCTGAGAAATTGTGAACTGCAGAAGGCATGTGCTCGTCATTGCTCACATAAAAACTCAGAATATACAAATAGCTATGACAACAACTTTTTCACAGTAACAGTTCCCTAGGCTAGGCATCTTGGGAAGGTGGGAGTCCTGATACTTGCTTCCAAGAACCTCAAAGGGCTTTCCCACCGCCCCCTTTGAATGAATTCCTCGTTTGCAGGTTCCAGTGATTTAATAAAGTAACTGTTGAAAGTTTGGCCACATGAATGACCCAAGAAAGAATTCTGTTCTGTGACCAGCAATGCACTGCCTGGTCTGTGTTGTCTTTTGTGCTCAACAGCAAAACTGTTCTCCATCCTGGGGTAGTGCCTAGTTGACCCTGTCTGACCTTTGGGGGCAGTCTGGATATAAGGCACACATCAAGGACAGTGAAGAGATCTAATCTTCCTTGCAAACTAACAAATTATCCTGTCACAGTTGAATGGATGCTAGTTCCACAAAGTTCCCAGGCTAGAGACAAATGACTTAGAACACAGCAAGCACAAGCTTCCAGTGTGCCTCTGTTTCCCTTGTCTCTTATTACTCTATATTCCTAAGAAGACTGAGCAGCCCCGCGAGGTACTGGCGAACTTGCCAGACTTCATCTCTGTGACAATATACTTGGCATTAATGACTTCAGAGAGAAAGGATCTGAGGGCTTCAAGGGTTCCAGTCTATGACCGATTCTGCTGCTATGTGACTGAAGCATACATAATGGGTAAAGGCAGTGTCTCATGGTGAACAGACATCAGAGATGGACAAAGAAACTGGGTTCCCAGAACATTCATCAAGTGCATAACTTTTTCCAATACAGCCCCAATTCTCCAAAGAGTGCCCAGAGTTGGACACCATGCCTTATTGTAGGTGGGAACTTGAATTTAGGAGACCTCATTCTATTTAAAGGATTGCTCTAAACTTTGTCCAGAAGAGACCTGTTATCTTTATTATACATCACAATAAACATAGCTGTTCTTCACTCTGGAGGGTGACATTATCATGACCTTCCAGGCCTGCTTATGATGCAAATACCCATGAGTAGATAGTCCAGTATTAAGTCTGTCAATTCCTATGAGCATAGCATGTGCAGAAATGTAAGACACCCAAGGAGAGCTGTTTTCCCACAACAGCAGAGAGTAGAAAGGTATAGACCCTGAGAGATACACCCAGTGAACACTAAATACTAACTTGGAGCAATGGAAACCACAAGGTAGAGAGAAGCAAGGGTGGCACAAGAGCTGTTTTGTGACAGTGGGAGGGGGGTGGATGAACAGAGAAGGAAGCCTCGGCAGTGGAAGAGTGGTGGTGTTTCTAAACGATTATAGAGAAGTAGAGTCACACTTTGAAGAGATTGCACAGTATTCATAAATAACTGACTTAGCAAATGAGAGATTATTTTGTTCAAGGATGGAAAGTTCTCCCACTGCCTATTAACTCACCTTATCCCCATAGGAAAGAAAGTCAAGCTAGACTCGGGCTATGCCAGGCAAATGGTTTCTATGAAAATTTTGTATTCTACAGACAAAAGTGAAATGCTATGGAGTTTCACCTCAGACAGCAAGGTGTTGGGAAACTATCTTTACCACAATAGCCATTTATGCTAAAGAAATTGATTTTGGAGGTTTTAGCTTCTTGTATATTATCTCTTACTGCATATCTCTACCCAACCTTCTTCTCCAGATAAGAGATGGTTATTAATTGTCATTTGCCAGTGATAATAATGGCAGGTGATTCTGGGTATGCCCTTGTTAAAGTCAGCAGAACAATTATCTCAAAGGGAATACACATTCATCTTAGGAGCTAACTTGGCCTCTATTTCCATCATCTGGTTACAGTTAGTTCATTACCGTATGTCCAATAAATAAATAAATGAATGAATATTCCAAGAATTTTTTTACATTAAGCATTCAGTCAAAGCAAGCATCTTGTGATTACTACCTCTTATTTACATTGCATTAAGCATTTTATTCACTCCTACAACAACAATGACAATAAAATAAAAGTCTTCCTGCTCATTGATAATTAGATGTTTGCTTCATTTGGACTTCCTCCAACTCTCTTCTGCTCAGATGCAGCTCTTTATAATTAATTATCCTCTTGCTGAACAACTCAAAGCTGAAGTCTGACCAAAGTACATCTCATCCCACACAGATGTCCTAGTTACTCCACAAAAGGTTAATTAATCATAAGAGGTGCTTCAAGCAGGAGGCACTGGAAGAAATTCAGAGCTAGTTGCTGGCAACACAGAGACGCTACCAGCACGCCCCTAGTTATTGAGCTCACACTGAGAGAGTCTTTCAATGGAACAAAAATTCAACAGCACAGAATGGCCTGCGGGAATAATATCCTGCCCTACATAATGGAGCACACCACTTCCCAGCCACTGAGGATCCAGAACCTGGGCCTGCCTGTGAGGGAAGGTCAGCACTGTTTGTCCTCATTTAACAGAGGTGCCTGAAACTACCAAATCGCAATGGCAGACGTCGTCTTCATTGTTCCCCTCCCTTTGGCTGGGTGCCATGTCATCACATGAATGAACCCTCCACTCCAACCAATCATTCTGCAGTTTCCCATCTTCAAAATGCACCTCGGGCTCTCCCAACCTGTCGTTTCAGTCACACTAGCCTCTGTGGTCCAGGGACAGCCTTGCCTTCATCAATGTCTGGACAAAGCCCTATAATTCAGTCAAGAATAAGTTTCCATTGCTCCACCCCAGCCTGCATCCAGAATGTTTGAACTCACAGAAAGTGGGTTCTCTTTTCATCAGGAGCAGCTATGTGCATCAGGAGTGCTCCTTGGAATACAGTAGTAAGTAGATGCAAGTGTGCCCCTGTTAAATGTCTAAGTTTGAGCAAGGTGCTAAAGTCCTGTGAGCTTTGCTTCCTCTGGTTCAGCACACTGGGGAACACTTCGTGACTTTTACTATGGAGATTATCTAGAATAAAGTGTACAAATGCTTGTCATTTTGTTGCAACCTAATATGTATTTATTTGCTGAGTGATTGACTACTCATATGCCTTAGTTTTCTTTCTTTTTTCTTCTCTTTACAAAAGATGTGACAGCCACATCTGACTTGAAGTTGTAATTCTCTGAAGAATGAGAAGGTGGTTCCGTTTTGGGTGGTCCCAAAACAAAAGCATCATAAATTGTGTATCTCAAAGATCTATACAGGCTCAAGTGACAGAGTATGTGCCTAGAGTGTATGAGGTCTCAGGTTGGCAAAAATATAAACAAACAAATACGAAGATCTGTGAGAAGATACTTACCTACCATGAGAAGGACATTTGGTGGGAGCAGATGAGATCAGACATCAGACTCTCAAGCCTTGGGGGCTCATTTGTGGTCCTGGAATTGGAGGGGAAAAAATCAACCATAGTGGACCTTACTACCAGATGTAGTTCCCAGGGAAAGTTTTTCAACTCTGCCTATTCTCCCTAATGCAAGATGACCGGCCCTCCTTTACCTGCATAATTTTCTAGGCACTGATAGAGGTTTCTACAACTTCTCCTCAGAATCTCTGTACTCTGGGGATGAAAGGGATGATGTTGTGGCAGTCACAAGACTGGCTGCATAAAAAAGACTTACCATGGTTTTTCTGCCCAATAGTCTGTCCAATCAAGAGGCCAAAAACTAACCAGAATTTTTATTTCCCTCAGAATCGACAGCAAGACCCAAGGATCCTCCTGCCTCTGCTTCCTCCACGTTGCCATCACAAGTGCATGCTCCCTCAAGTGCATGCCACCACAGCAAACTTTTTTACATGGGTCCTGCAGTCTTCCCACTTCGATGGCAAGTTCTTCACCAACGGAGCCCCCTCCAGAGCCCCACTCCTTCATTTTACTCTTTTTATTCATTTGTTCATTTGTTGTTTGTTATGCCGACAGGGTCTCACTATGTAGCTCTGGCTGTCCTGGGGGTGACTGTGTAAACCAGACTGCACTCAAACTCACAGAGATCTGCCTGCTTCTGCCTCCCAGGTCCTGGGATTAAACCACTGAACCTGGCTTATAGAAGTAGAGCCTAGACAATGGTGAAGGTTTAAGAGAGCTGGTGTTCCCTCTTTGCTGCATGACACACTCAATTTCCCTCAGAATCTCTAGAAAAGAGAATTAGTAAACTTGAGGGAGGGAGAGAGCGGGTAAGGACCAGCCAAGACGGTAGGATATGCAGCTGTGTTTCATGAGCAGAATATATAGCTTGCCTTCTGGGTCTAAGTCTCTGTGAGAGAAATCCAGAGATTCTAGTTTAGGGAGGCAGGCAGATAGTGATGGACAGTCAAACCTTCCCTCTTTCAAGGGGAAAAAAG
This sequence comes from Cricetiscus sungorus, assembly GCA_030556225.1. Lineage (NCBI taxonomy): Eukaryota > Metazoa > Chordata > Mammalia > Rodentia > Cricetidae > Cricetiscus > Cricetiscus sungorus. The sequence continues at coordinate 40,598,961 of JANBXA010000328.1, read as the reverse complement.
GTGATTTTTGAGGCAAGATGTCACAACATAGCCCAGACTTGCCTGAGCTCAGGGTCTTCCTGCCTCAGTCTCCCAAATTCTTGGATTACAAGTGTATCATCACAACTGGTTCTTCCCAGATTTCTTGTCTACCAAGTTTAATTAGTTCTCATTTGCAGTTAGTCTTGAGCCAACAGTATATGGAAGCTTATCTTCCCATTAAAGACATGAACCTATAAAACATGCAGAGAGATATGAGTAGTGATTTGCAATGGAAATACATTTATTCAAGCACCTAAATACCTTTCAAGCCTGATTGTGTCGTCTTCAGAGGTAATAAGGTACTTACCAAAATTATCTTCAAATGCCAACCTGAGTCAGTGAGGTCAAATATAAAGTTCAGCTGGACAGAATTGGAACCTAATCCTATCCTTGTTTTATACAGTAATCATTCTTATTATCTAATTCAACAGCATTTCTAATGCTGACACCACTTTCTGTGCAAAATTCAGCCGACACCTTAAATGCAGCCACAGCAGACAATGCTTAGTAAGAACTAACCCTAAGACCACAGCCCTCCCAGGCTTGAAAGCTTTGGTGTAAGTGCCAAATTTATTCATAATGGAAATAAACTGCAGAATCTATATAAAATTATTCCTATGATTGCTCCTGCAAACACTATAAATAGGCCTTGTTGACTTCTGATGATTCCGCCGGCTGGTGTAAAGGGTAATGGTGGCATTACCAAGTTCCAAACAGCATGTGCTCAATTCTGAGTCTTCCAAAGCCCCTCTGATTATATCTCTCTGCTTTCTTCAACAGTGGGTGTTTGGGGCCCTGAAAATCAAAGTTCTTGCTGCTCTAATCTTACAGTGAACAGTACACAAGCAAACTGTCCATTTGTAGAGGCAGAGATGCATATGTGTCTTCTCTATCTCTCCAAATGAATGGCCAGGCTGTTTGTTCATGGAGTCCCACACACTAGAGCAATGGTCCTCCATCTTCCTAACGCTGTGACTGCTTAACAGAGTTCCTCACAGTGTGATGACCCCACCATAAAATTATTGTCATTGCCCTTCATAACTGTAACTTCACTGGTTATGAGTTGTAATGTAAATATATGATATGCAGGCTATCTGCTATTCAATCCCTGTGAAAAGGTCAGTCCATCCCAAGGGGGTCGAGACCCACAGGTTGAGAATCTCTGTGGTAGAGTCTTCCCATACAAGCGGTTTTCCTAATAGCATGCTGTGGTGGATCTTTTAAGCACAGTAGTGTATTTTATCACAGTTCTAAAGACTTAAAAGTCCAAGGCAGAAGTGTTGGTGCTTAGTTTGTTCTGAGGTATCTTGGCTCATAGATGCCATCTTCTTGCTGTGTCTCTAGAGATCTTTCCTCTGTGTTCATGCCCTAATATCTCTTCTCTCAATAAGGACACCAGTCACATCACATTAAAGCCAACTGATATGGCCTCACTTTTCTTTAGTTAGTTACCCCTCCAAAGGCACTGTCTCCAAACATTTACACTCTCAGCTAGAGGTTATGTCTTCAACGTGTCCATTTTGAAGACATGATGACTCAGTCCCCAACACTGCATTCTCCAGACATATAACACTTATGGAGTGGCCAAGGAGAGGCCACCATATACGCATGATTGATGACTCAATGTAAATATACAAACTGATTCTGGATGGGCAGAACAGCAATGCTCGGCTTGAAAGCTGCCTCCCACCCCTCCTCAGCAGCTCCCCTTCCTGAAGCTGTGGCAAGGCAGCCATGCTGCTGTCACTTGCCTCTCCCTGGGAAGCAAGGCCTGAAGAAGTCAGAGAGACTTCACTGGGGCTCCTGAGAGGCAACCAAAGCTGTTCAAAAGGGCAGACGAAGGAGCAAGAGCAAAACCACTCCCGCACTACACTGGCAAAGCGTCGCCACAGCCCACAGAAAAAGTGTAGGTGGGCTTTCTCCACGCCACCCTCCCCTTGGCCGAGATCATGTGATCAGAATGCTGTGTGACAGGAGCCGATGCTGCACCTCTGTCTCTCCTCATGTGTGAATGTAAGCACGTCATTAAATCCCTGATTCTCACCTTCCTCATCTGTAAAGATGGAGAACAACTTTGTTGTGAGAATTGAATATGCTAATTCACTCCAAGGGCCCTGGCATTAATTGAGCATTGAATTAATGTTCATTTCTTTCCCTTTCAGACTTCTTACTCTATCATAAAACTGCAGACTGGATGGATCACTAAATGACCCCGTCCCTCTCCGGTACAGTACATCTTATAAAAATTCACATACCTCCCCCGTTGTACAAAGATTTGACATCCATATCTTGTTGCGATTTACAGCTTTGACCTCCAAGGTGGTTTGGAATATTAAAAAGACAATGCACGGATGTGCCCCGATCTCCAAGCCACAAAGGGCACGGAGGAGCCACGTCTGGGCTTTGGGGGTCAGAGAGGGATTTTCAGTGGCTGATGTGTGGACATTTAGTTCCCGCTGCAAAAGTTAAATTATTCCCAGAGGTCACAGGCAAGGCAAGTCAGCTGTTTTATTTAAAGACACAGGGTATGAATGAAAGCCCCGAATGGATAACTCAGAGAGGAAATCATTGAAGGGACTGAACGGCCATTGAAGTTCTTGCCAAAGTCCCAAGATGGGCCCTCACAGAAGTCTCCCTGACTTCTTCAGGCCTTGCTTCCCAAGGAAAGGCAAGTGACAGCAACATGGCTGCCTTGCCACAGCACTAGGAAGGTAAGCTGCTGCTGAGGGGGCGGGGTGGGGGGATTCAAGTGTTTTAGCTTCCAAGAAGAAATGCAAATGACTTCTCTACTTGGTTTGTGATGTATCTGTCAGCCATCTTGCTCTGTGCTTGCAAGTCTCTGCATTTGACTGTTTGGCCCAGCGATGGAAAGGGCAGAGGGGAAGGGAAAGAATCATCCTTCAGACTCCCTTAGCTATGTAGTCTGCCTGCATCCTGGCAGAAACCCACTAGGCTTTGTTTAAACCTGTTTGTTAGACAAAGGGAGCCAGGGCTCTCCAGGCCCGGGGAATTGCACCATGTTAAGCAATAATAGAACATTTCTACAATTATCTTTTAGTCTATGATAGACAAAAAGGAGCCAGGAAAGTTTGTACAGCCTCCCTCCAAAGCAATCTCAATGGGAGATGCGGGGAGGCTGAACAAAAAGGGGATATGCTATGCAAAAGACGTTTTCATAAATGCAAACTAATTCCAGATCTCTACAACCTGCTGTAACTGCCTCTCCTGGGTTACCCTTTTCACATTCTGCAATTTCATTTGCTTGATCTAAGCTACATTCTTCTAAATCAGTTTGGTCCAATGCCAATCACATAAATGCATACATACAGCCACATACAAGATTGAAAAACCTTTACAGTCAAAAAAAAAAAAATCTGGGCTACGGTAGTCCGGAGTCATCTGGAGACAGCACCCTAGGATTTACTGCCTTCCTCTTTCCGAGACAGGCACACATGGGTCACTCTGGGGCAAGAAGGCCCAGTTCAGCAAGGGTTTCATCAGATGTCAGTCATCAATCCTAGCAGAGCTAACCCATCCGAGGGTCGCACAACAGTGCACCCAGACATGCAAATTATATACATGTGAGTGCACATGTAAACACACACTTTAGAATTCAGCCCTGTCAGCCTCCACGGCCTCAGATCCTCTGTGTTTGTTTATAGGGAAGAAAATAAAACATCTTCATCGGCACTCAGATTTTTCTATACTCAGAACAATTCATGAGTCCCAGAGTCTTGTACCAGACCTAGGAGCACAAGCCTGTTATCCTAATACTTGAGGAGCAGAGAAAGGGAGGGAGCTTGCCACAAGTGCAAGGCCACCCTGAGATACATAATGAGCCTTTTCCTTAAACCCCACCCCTAAGAGCACACACCAGCCTCAAATGTTATTTGTTGAAATGCCTTCGAAAGGAAGTCTTCCAGAAGTGTATCTAGAGAAGGAAGTGTAGAACAATGGCCAGAAGCAGATGCAGCACATTCACCTTTAACCTGAATTAAAGGGGACAACAAGCAAAGCTGGAAAACAGAATGACTCCCTGTCACAGCCACATCACCTCTGCATAGTAAATGCTAAGAATGGATGGGCCAGGCTCAGTTTTGCTGTCACAGAGTTTACAGGACAGTGGATATAATAAGGCTGCACACGCACATGGAAATATCACCAGACCCCATGGTAAGCATGTTAAATATGTTAACAGTGAAAAGGGCAGTTCTGACACAGTTTGATCGCGGCTCCTGAAAACATTTGTTATCTGGCCTACACTTAGCCATGAAAACAATTTGGTGAATGAGAATTCTTTAGACATTGAAAGTGGCATGATCAGATCAGTTGTTTAAAAGATCCCTTCAGCTGGAGGAGAGAGAATGAATCTGAGGAGAGGTAGCAGGAAGACCCATTTAGAGGCACTTGAAGTATCCAGTTTGATATGCCAGGGTCTGGTTTACTTACATATCAGTGGCAATAGAGGACAGAGAAGGATTCAGTAGCTAAGAAACAGAATCCATCCTTCCCGTCAAGAGAAAATATGAATGATACACCCCAGGGGAGGGGGCAGACATTTTGCCTAATGCTCTTCAAATACAAATCATCATTCCACATTTTTTTCTCTTCAAATATTGCCATCTGTCATTTATCTTCAATGAAATCCTTGGTAATTGAAAGAAATCCCAAATGTAGCATTTGTGTTGGACCCAGAAATGTCACACACTGTCCTGACTAATGCAAACAGCTCCTTTTGAAACCATACACAGGACCTGCCTGGACCCAGCCTCACTGCTGGTACCCATTCATGGCTCCACTTGCTCAAAGTGAATGAGTGAGCAAATGGCAACCAATATGCACAATCAAAAATGTGAGGAGGCAATTATAGCGATGGGAAGCACAGTCAGTACAACAGTCTACTGCGTTTGTAGGGTTGCTGTTCATCAGATCAAGGTTTTCAATCCCAGTACATGGCAGGCACCTTTTTGCCTATAAGAGTCTCTACTAACAGATGATGCTATTATCCAAATAGCTTCTCCAAGTATCACTTAAGAATCTCAAGTGATCTAAACCCGATATTTTAAAACATTATAATAGCATGGTAGATGTGAACCAAAAATAAATAAATATTATTATATTTAAGGAAAGTCATCTTAAAGAGAGACAACTTCAGTTTACCCATCAAAAGCAGCTATACAACTTGTGGTTAAGTGATTAAATATATGCATGTTTTTCAGTTGCCCAACAAAACAGAAATTTTAAAATGTCCCACCATCTGAAATTCCATTTATTATTAACCCATGAGTGCTTATACAAATATGCCATCATTTTTAGAATATCCACATGATCCAGCACTTATTCATTCCACAAATATTTGAATTATTGAGCATTACTAAGCATCTACCTTGTGGTCAAGAGTATGCTAGACACAGTGTACCCCAAAACAATAAAACAAAGCTCATAGACTAGAAGGGATAACAAACATTTAAATAAATATGATACTGAATATGTGTTGCATGCAGAGAAATATAAGGCACTGCAGTGCTTTTAACCCAGTCCCAAAGGGCCTCCTAGAGAAGGTGACTTTTGTTTGTTTGGTTGGTTGGTTTGGTTTGGTTTTCAAGTCAGGGTTTCTCTGTGTACTCTGGTGGTCCTTGTGTGCCACCACCACACAGAGAGGAGGTGACCTTTAAGGTAGCTCTTCGCAGAAAAGCAAAGTGTGCCAAAACAGTCTTAGCAATCAAGGAGACGATCTAGAAATGTCCTATGAGGACATGGGACCCACCAGGCTGGAGCACAGGGCCATGAAGGAAGGAATGTAGGGTAGGAATACAAGAGACTCGGTATGTATGCCTCAGTGAGCCTGCTGTGAGATGTGGGAGAAACACATGTGTGACTTCTGGCTCATTCTTCAGAAAAGACTGTAATAGGAAAACTTTCTGTGTCGGTGATAAAGTAAGCAGGTTATGCCAGCCATGACATGAAATCGGACAGAAAGCTGTGCCCCTCAGTTCCCTCCACCACCATAAAGCCTTATGTCCCAATGGGATAGAATTTGGGAGCTTATTATGTCTAGATAAAGTCATGGCGATAAGGCCTCCCACTGTGGCAATGAGGCCCTGATAAATAGAGAAAGAAGGGCCAAGTCAATAAAGGCCTGGCAAGCATTAAAACCCTTAGTTCAGATCCCCAGAACCCACAGCCATTACAAAACTGTTGTGGTTCCTTTCATTTAAATCTCTAGTTGTGGAGGACAGAGAAAGGCAGATCCCTCATGCTTTCTGGCAACCTAGTCAGAAAGGTTCCAGACCTTCAACCTACACACACACACACACACACACACACACACACACACTTAGCCATATTGACAACAGGCATGGCTTGCATGGAGTCAGGATCAGACACTGTATCTTTCCACTGCTCTCCATACCCTGGGACACAAATGTGCAACGATGAAAAGTCTCCGCTTGATTGGCATCCTTAATGACGAGGAAGATCATTATTAGGAAACAGTTAATCCGGTGAACTCAGATTCCAGTGCTAACTTAAAATCAGAGCTCTGTGCAGTTTCTGTTTGATGGAACTGGCGGAAGAAGACTAGTGAGGGTGTGGTGGCAACAGCACAGTAAGAAAGGATGTGATGTGAGGAGTGATGCTCGTGGAGGAGCAGTTTGAAGAAGAGAAGGGAGCTTCGGGGACAGTAGCCCAATCCACAGAGCAGGAAGGCAAATGCTCATGGGAAGTGTGTAGCTGTTGGCACAGAACCTTATATTCCACAGTCAGCCAGTGGCCTGACAGAATAATGCCAGAGGAGAAATTCATGTTAGAATCTGAGCTGCTCAGCTCCATCAGGAAACAGCACCCTGTTTTTATATCATCACGTTTCTACCACCCACGTGGCCCTTCAGTCCCTAGATAGTAGCACCCCCCTGTTGAAGTCACAGGCTTCTCACAGGGCAGTTTTCAAATCACACCCCCCCCTCAAAGCTCCACTCAGTCAGAACAGCACATGGCCATATACATTTAGGGATTTTAATCTTTCCACATAAATCACCTCCTCTGGCTACTTAATCATGTGTGACAACTTGCAGTGCCTGCATCTCGTGCTCTGGTTTCCCTGAAAGGTCTTGCAAGCTAAGCAGGGTTAAGCTGAGTCAGTAACTTGAATGAAAGGCGCAAGAACCACACAGGAAATGCACAAAATGAGTCAACAGGCAGCACATCTCTCAGAACCCCACCCTTTTGCGGCCTGGGAGTGGAGCTCTGTGAGTGAGTCTAGAACTCTACTATTTCCTGAACGTGACGACACTCATGGTGTCCTCCTGGCCTGTAGAAACTGGCCTTTCTACATTAGCACACTCTGTGATCTATGCTCCCAATTTCCTTGGGAGGCAAATGGCCCTAATCAGGGTTATATTGGAATCAATCAAGCTAAGATGTCTGGAGGAAACTAAATGCAACCAAGAAGAAGCCTTAGACTTTATAAAGATTCTCAGGTCATGGCTGCTGTGCATATAGCAATGTCTGCATCCTTTACTCTTCTGAATTTAACACTACCATAACCCCAGACTTGTATATTAACCAAGTGGTGATGACTTCTGTTGCTTAGACTCTGTTGATGATGCCTAAGTCTGTGTAATCTGTATGTGTGTGCATGAGTCTCTGGTGGGAGATGTCATTCTCTAAATATGTTTCTCATATTGCTTAATGAATAAAGCACTATTGGCCAATAGGAAAGCTATATAGGTGGAACTAGGAGACAAGGAGGATTCAGGGAGAGGTAGGAGGAGTTTCAACATGTAGGACCAACAGGGTAGAACTCTGCATCCTCTCTCTGGTAAGATAAGACCACATGGAAAACTTAGATTAATAGAAATGGGTTAATATTTAAGACAGAGCTAACCAATAAGAAATGCTAGTAACAGGCCAACAGCATTATATCTAACACAGCGTCTCTGTGTGTTATTTGAGGCTGGCGCAGCTGTGGGACCAGGCAGATGGGAAAACCTACTTGTAACAAGCCTCTCTCTCTCTCTCTCTCTCTCTCTCTCTCTCTCTCTCTCTCTCTCTCTCTCTCTCTCTCTCTCTCTTCTCTCTGTGTGTGTGTGTGTGTATATATGTGTGGGGGGGGGGGGGGGGTGAGGGGTGGGGGGGGTGTCGGTATACATCATGAACCAGTGAGAATGTGTTGTGGTGCATTCACATAGGAAAACTTTTCGTGTTTAGTGTGTTGGTGATAACATAACCAGGTTGTGCAAACCATGACATGAAGGTGGACTGAAAGCACATAAGTGTGCATTCATGTCTGTATGTGGGACGGTCTCTGGTGTCATCAGTCACCTTCTTTGAGACAGAACCGTTCCTTGCACTGGAACTCACCAACTAGGCTAAACTAGATTGCCGGTGCGCTACAGGGGTGCACCTATCTCTGATTCGCTAGCACCGGCATTACAAGCACACACAACCATGCCCAGCATTTTCACATGGGATCTGGGAGTAAAATGCAGGTCCACATCTATAAGCATTTTACCAACTAAGTTATTCCCAGGCCTCTTTTAGGCACTTTTCTCACAATAACTCATTCCCTACAACACTACAATGAGAGACTAAGACCCTTGCCCATGGTCATACAGATCGTAAGAGGCAACCTTAAGTGTTGACCCCAGTTCATCCGATTCCAGAACCACTTTACTAGTCTAGTAGATACCTTGATATTACTGAAATTTCTTCCCCTTAAGAAAACTAAAAGCCTAGCAAGAATTTACAAGAAAATTATGTTTTTCTTCCATAGGATTGTGGAAGAGCCATTGGCTCCTCTTGGAAGCCTGAAGGAAAAAAAATGTTGTGATAATGATTCAGTAAAAAGAAGGAGTGAGGATAGAGACAATAAATATTTATTAGCTGTGTTCTAGACATTTACTTCCCAGTATGGGGTAAAACAACTATTTAAAAACAACA